>JAVJGI010000050.1:99483461-99595687 GCA_035590275.1 Ibycter americanus
GGGAGGCCGCTCTGGGCGGCGGCGGGGGCTCCTGGCGGCAGGTAGCGGAAGGCCTGGGAGGGGAAGGGGACGGGGCTGCTGCGGGAAGGGGCGCGGCGAGGGCCGGGAAGAGCGGGGGCGGAGGCGAGGCTGCCGCAGCCCGAGGTGAGGGACACCGAGAGGGACGCCTCGGCGGCCCCTGCCCCCCGGCGGCCTGCCTGGTCGCCGCCGCTGGGAGAGGCCTCTGGGGGCAGCCTGCCGGCAGCGCCCGGAGCGTTTGCACGGGTAGAGGTGGTGGGGCCGCCGTTTGCTGCCGGGGCACTCGAGCCTCAGTAATAGCCCCAGCCCGCGTGGCGGTGACGGTGGGACACGCGTGTGTGCAGCCAGAGCACCTCTGCTTCATTGCGAACGACCTGACCTGCTGTGCTTTCAGTCACCTCGGCCTGCTGTCACAGCTAGCTGCGTGCCTTCGCTAACTGTATGGTTAAATACTCCGTTTCGTTGTACTTGCAGAGGATGGAGGGGCTTTTGGGCTTTTCTTAGCCCTCAAAAGTTACGGCAGTACAGTGGGCTGTTTAGCAGAGAACGTGATATCAGAGTTGTGGGGGCTGGAGGGGAGCTGAGGAGCTTTCTAGTCTAACCTCCTGCTCACAGTGTGGCCAGCTCTGAGGCCAGGGCGGTTGTTAGGGCTCCAAGGATGGAGGCTGCACAGTCTCTCTGGGCCCCTGTTCCAGTGTGTGACTGTCCTCAGGCTGAACATTAACGTTTTTTTCCTGATGTCAAATCAGAACTTCCTTTTTCAGTTTATACCAATTCTCTCATCCTCTGCAGCGTACCTCAGTAAACATGGCCTGGCCCTGTCTTGTCAGTAACGTTCTCACAGGTATTGGAAAGCTGCTGTCAGCCCCCCACCCCCCCAGCCTCCTCCAGACTAAACAAGCCCGGTTACCTCAATCCCCCTCGTAGGGCAAGTGCTACAGCCCCTGTATTTTTGTGTACCACTGCTGGACTTGCTCATTTATAAATGCCCCTGTTGTACTGGGGACCCAAAACCGGAAAACTGGATTTAGTATTACAGATGTGGTCTACTTGGAACGCCAAGGAAAGGATGACAGCTGCTTCCCTTGATCTTCTCACCATGCTTCTGTTGATACAGCCCAGGCTACTGTTAGTTTTCATTGCTACCGGGAGCTTGCTGGCTCCTTTTATTACCGTTTTGCCCCCAGGACTCCCAGGTCCTTTGCCTGACTGTGGAGCAGCTCTGCTGAAGTCAATGGCCTGTACCATTGCAAGTGGTTATTCCATCCAAGTTGTGGGACTTTGCATTTCTCATTTATTAATTTAATTGGGTTTCCCTCTGGCTTTTCCCTCTGACTGGCAGAGGGATGCCCTTGAGCATTATCAACTGCTCTCTTCAGTTCAGTTTTGTGTGCAAACTTAAGAAGGGTGCACTCATCCCCTGTTAGAGGTCACTGATAAAGGTATTAAACAGGACGAGTCCCTGAACAGACTCTTGAGGAACTCTACTTGTAACTGGCCTTCTGGTAGAGTGTAAACCATGACTCATTCAGCCTGATGATCCAGCCAGGTTTTTGCCCATCTGATAGCCCGCCCATCTGTGCCATAACATCCCAGCTTGGATAGAAGGATGCCACAGGAGACTGTGCTGAAAGCCTTGCTAAAGTTAAAGTAAACAAAACCCGCTGCTATCTATCTCTTCTTTCACAGATCTAGCTTTTTTTATCATAGAAGGAGTGGTTGGCTGATATGTTGCTGCTTGCTCCCCTTCGGTGGATTTTAGAATACTTTGATGTCAGACAAATGCATGACGAATAGTTAGGTGGTGTTGGTCAATCATGGCCAGTTTGGTGGTGGTTGAATAGCTTGCTAGTGTGATTTCTGTCCTTATGACTACCCTGTACTATGTAGTGATATGCGGTATGTATTGCATTACAAACATATGTGTTATGAGACATTATTTGAACTGATAAGACACTTAAAAATTTTTCCCACCACTGGAAAGGGGGCAGCTGGGCTTTGTAGTCAGGCACATTAACAGTGCAACATGGTGGCATGAGCATCTTTCTGAAGAGAACGTCCAGTTCCTCAAGAAGATAACTGCGGAGGAATACAAAGCTCAGACAGCCAGCAAGCTGTACCCTCTGAAAGATGAGCCATGGCCACTGAATGAGTGGAAACCAGGTGAGAAAGTATCTCTTCTGAAATACCAAACTCATGCTGAAATTATTATTGTTGTGTTGTTGCACTCAGTAACATCAGGATTGTGTCTTGTAAAGTATTCTCCTTTTTGCTTTTACCTCAGTCATCCCATACATGTCCTAGTCAGTAAGTAAATGTAATACATCAGTTCTCTAAAAAACATTTAAAGTATTGCAAGGTATTAAGAACCTTGTAAGAAATGAGTTTTTTGTCCAAATCAGCACTTGGCCAGTCCCACTGCTGCACAATGACAAGATAATAAATGAAGAATTTATTTAAGAAGACTCTGTAGGATGTGAAGTATACGAACTTGAAAATGTTCTTGTAAATATTGCTGGACTCTGAAGAAAAAGTGTAATATGTAACACATCCCTTCTGTTCAATGATTCCAAAGTCTTGTGGACTAGAACACAATATAAAGTTTTTGAGCCTTCAGAAGGGTCACATCACTTGACAGCAAACAACAACATGACAGTCTGAAAATCCATGAGAAGAAACTCAGGTATGATAGTGGAAACTCAAACAAAAGGCATTTTTTCAAACTTCAAACCATTTATTCTTCACCTTAAGTGTTTTGGTTTTCACATCATGGACTGGTAGAAGCCAGACTTGACAGTTTGCCTTTGCTGTATAGTTACAGTGACAAAAATATGCAAAGGTTGGGTTGGGAGGAGCGTCCTACAGTAAACTTCAATAGTTTCTTTGGCTCTAATATTCTACATGGGTGTTGTATTTTCTAAAAGAAAACAGGAGTCTGAAGCATTGATGGTTCTAAACGGGGAGCTAATTTGCGTGTTCTGTCAAACAAATGAAACAGATAGAACTTTACTGCTAGTGGAATTAAAAGCAATGAACAGGTTATTCCCAGCCTACCCACAAGGGAGTCAGCAATGTTTTCTCTCCTTCTTCAGCTCTTTAGGAAAGATCAGAATTAATGGGACTTTGCAGGTTATGAGATGGACTCTTTCAAATATTAAGTATGGATTTGCATCTGTGTTCTGTTTTGATCTACAGATTCTGTCAGAGTTGGTGTTGTTGCAGTAAAACTGGGAATGATGCCAATATGGACCAAGTCAGGAAAAAAACATGCTGTCACACTACTTAAGGTGAAATAAATCATAAAGAATTTCATTTGCTTTACTGTATTCAGATTGTTAACCAGAAGTTTCAGGCAAAAGTGAAACTTATCCCTTGTACAGAGTAGGAAAACTCTAAAGAAAATAACCATTTCTTTCAACCCTGCATAGTACACCATGCCTATTCTGTTCATATCCTGAACTTCCTGGGAGTGGTCTGCCTTCTGCCTCAGCTATTCAAGTGCTGCAGAACTGTGCATAGTATTACGTAAGTGGGGGGATATGGGAGACAGCAGAAAGCTGGGGTTAACTACCCCACTTCGCTTCTTTTATTTTGCTACCTGCAGGCACTTTAGGATAAGTTTCACCTTGATTTTTGAACCTTAGTAGCCCTGAAGCTGCTGCTTCATATTCTCTGGCAGCTGCTGCAGTGATGAAGCTGTTCATTGACCTCTTGCTTCCATATGATGAACCAGTGCTGTGAAGGATATCAGTTTTACAGGGTAAAGGAGCAGAAGTCTAAACTGTGGGCTCTTACTGTATGCTCTGCCGCTGCATATGGTAGGAATTGTGCAGATCTTGCAGGCAAAAGATGACTGTAAGATGTTATTTGATTTCTGGAGCAGTTATGGAAATACAGTTTGCATTCTACTAATATTTTAATTAATTTAATTAATATTAGTAATAATAGATACTATAATTAGTATATTTACTATATAATTAGTATATTTACTGTAATTACAAATAATAGATAAGCCTTTAATTGATTGGAAGAAGAATGTCTTATGGTAAAAAGGTAACACACTCCCTTACTTGTAGGCAGTATCTCCTGTTATACAGATACAAATGAAAACAGAGACTGACTTTGTTTCACTTGTTTTGATAATCTCTTACCTATGGTCTTGGAGCATACACATCTGCTTATACTCAAACACTATTTTTCTTTTCTTAAGGTGCAAGATTGCCATGTTTTAAGATACATTTCAAAAGAAGAGTCAGGGGGAAAAACAGCTAAGCTACTTGTTGGAGGCAAAAACGCATCTCCTTTTTCTGTAAGTGAACCACTTTGAGTGTTTTTGGTAGAATAACTTTCTGTTGTGATTACAGTACAAGAGTAGCATAGGTAGCCTTCTCCAAGAGATTAATTGGCAGACATGCATGCTGTGGAACTGATCTTTTTATCATATTCACCTTTGTTTATTTCCTTAATGCTAGTGTTGATTCTTGGTTAAGAGAATGGCAAGAACTTTTTGAAAGTTTTGCCTCTTGATTCTCTAGGAAAGCTGTGGGCTTAGGAAGTTGCTTTGATGTGCCATGTCCGGTGTTGATGAAAGGGTCTGAAGGGCCATTAGCAGTGTAGAAGCATGTGCATTTGCCATTTCTGTGGAGATGCAATTTGAGATGAGGACTGCAAGAGATGCGCTTTAATGGCCTTTTGTAAACTTACCCAGCTTCATCAGTTGTTCAGAAGACTTTGTTCTCTAGCTTACTCTTCCTGTTTTATTAGCTTTAGTTGTAATTTTTCCACAGGTCTGTTGAGATTGTTTAATTTGCATATAGTTTTACTGATGAATAAGTTTTAAGACTTAAATTTTCAGGAAAACAGCTTTGTGATTCTAGCTCATCAACAGTGGTATCAAAACCACTCACGTGTTCAGACACTTCAGTTGCCTGATGTGGAATTCCCAGACATCTTCAATGGCTAAGGTTGTCTAGCAGAGCTGTCATTTCTGAGGAAAATTGAATTATAGATCAAGGCAGGAGCAAAGCTTTCCCTCAAAGGACTGCAGTTTCCATGATCCATTATTTCTATAAAATATCACTTTTCATTTCTTGCAGTATCCTGACACTTGTTTGTTTGATTTAGGCAGGTAAATATAAATAGGACTTGTGATTACAAAGCTGATTGTCTCAGTTAGTGATTGTGGCTTTTTGAGGACATATATATCCCTTTTTCAAACAGAAGGTTGTACCAGAGCCTCAAAATTAATCTGTGTACTTGGTTTTGCTTCAGTGGAGGTGAGAGAAGGAGGAGCTTTTTTCATTTGATAAATCTGTTGGCTTTTATAGTACGTTCTGATTTTGAACAGGCTTATATTTTAAGGTATCTTTCTTTTATTCAGTGAGTTTATGCCATGTTTCACCATCATTGCTTGTACCTTCTGGTGTCTATCCTGTCACTTCAGTCCATTTCCACTTTCTAGGTGTGACATTTTTCCTGGGGAAATGACAGCTGTGTTTTTAGTTTTCTGTTACCTTGGCTTAAGACATGTAAGAATCATGTAAATAATAATTTTTAAGTTGTATTACACACATTAGACTCCTTAGAGTCGATCTTTTCATAAAGATGATGTTATCAGTGATTCAATACGTTGTCAGAGTAAAAATGTGCAGGAAACAAGGAGGTATATAGAAAATTTCTACGTAAACAGCTCTTGGGAACTAAGAAAATTTTTCCACAGCTGAACGACCTAAAAAGTCAGCTCAAGGATTTTTTAGTAGTTTGAGTTATGTTAATGACTTTCTTGGACATAACTTTTCACAAGTTAGCTCCTATTAATTTGGTTGGATTTAGACTTATTTTAGTAAAGAAATTAATTAAATATCCTTAGACCAATCTGTGGTGAGGGCATGGCCTGAGACTGAGCTCCATAGTATTACCGTTATTGTTGCTGCTGTTGTTGTTATCATCACTGTATAAACTAGTTAATATCTAAGAAAGAATTTGGCACGCCAATTCTGAACAATTTTGCTTGTTAAGGTACTAGCGGGTGATGTCTTTCTGTGGCTTAGGTGCAGATTTGAATCATTGCTCTCCTATGTATATCAGTCTTTTTATGTGTTTCTTTTCTCTCTGAAGTGTCTGAAAGAGAATTAAAAGAAAGCTGAATGATACTGTATTGTATTAGCATAAGCAGTTTATTTTCTGTTAATGCCTTCTAGGAACATCTCTCTTCCTCAGATTCCTCACAGCTACCGATTTTTAATTAATTCAATGTAATGATTCCATCAGTAATTTTACAAAGAGTTTCATGTATTTCATATTGCTTGAAAAATGATTGCATATTTATGCATAATATTGCATATTTAGCAAGATTTTTTTTTCCTGTTTAGCTTGAAGTATGTCTGTCTATTACAAGTGAACAGATTTTTCATTATTTTTTTAATGCAAAATTATTCTCAAAAGTACAATTCTCTCAGTGTTACAATAATTTTTTGGCAAAAATATTTTATATGCTTCCCTGAAGTGAGGGCGTATTGATTATGTTCCTATAATACTGGCAGATATTGGTGGTCTTTTCAAAAATAAGAACATCTGAGAATTCACTCAGTGTTCTTCTCTTTAGTATTGCTTTTTAGGAAGGCTTTGTAAAGACTGCAGTATTTTGTTTGTAGAAATACTTCTCTCTGAGTTAACTGTCTGAAGGAAACTTGTTGTTGGAAGTAGAAGGGTGCAAGGCTATGGTGGGACTCTTGAGATGATGGCAGTTTTTACCGTTTGACTTTACTATGCTTTTCTTCAGCTGTAGTAGCTCTTTGCAAGCAGTTGTGCTGAGCACGGAGCTCCCCTTGCTGTCGTCTTAAGGGGCAGTTTTGCATAACAATGGAAATAAAGGATTGATATGCAGGTATTTAGTAGGAAGGGGATTTCTTTATTTTTAATTCTTACATATGTTACTACAGTTTAATACAGTTGTCCTCCATTGATGCTTCAAATTTTTGTGGTCGTAGGGGAGATTTTGTATTTAGTTCATGAATTATTTTTTTTTTTAATTTGAAGTGGGTTTGTACTATGAACTCAAGTTAACAAACCACTCCAAAAAACCTTTTAACTCTCAAAGACTTTGTGTGCACACTTTGCCCTGAAATAAGGACAGATTCATAAAGTTAAGACTTTGTATGTATGTCAGAGATCTTCATCATCTTGCTCCCTCGTTCTTCACAAAACTTCCTCTGTTCTCCTAACATTTTTTTAACATATATATAAAAACAAAAGGAAGGTCAACAGGCAGATTTTCAAAATAAGTAATGATTTTAAAGTCATTCACATTATTTTGTCTTTAAATACACAAAATTATTTTAGAGAGAGAGAGAGAATTGCAGAGAATTTTTGAGAAGTGAACCTCAGATATGTGACTATCCAAGTGTGACAGTATTGATAGGTGGTTAAATTGCTTTCTAGAATTCATTTGAAGAACTATCAGCTGCATTGCTTTTTTCCTATGGCCGCAGTTTTCCTGCATCAGTTTCCATTGCTTGGTATCATCTCAGTGGCTGGCTGTTCTGTGAGTTGTCTTTTGAGCTGAGAGCAATTTTAAGTACTTCTATTTTTGTCAGACTGCAAAAGAAGAGCCCTTCATTAGTAGGTCAGCAGTGGTTTGACACTGAGTGTACTTGATATATCTTAAAAATACATGAATCATAAAATTATTCTTCATTTTTTGTCCAGAGACTCTAGCTTCTCTTTTGTGGGAAGTTAAGCATTTCTGGAAGTTTCTGCAAGACTAGGCTTTATTTCTGTGTTTTTGTTAATTACATAAATTATATTTATGGTGGTGTGGAACTAAGTCATTAGAAGCTTTGAAAAAGAGAAAATGCTTTTAAATTACTACAAAACTCCTTAAAAGCCATGAAAAAGCAGTAATATATTTAATGTGCGTTCTAAATGATTGTTTTCTCTTTTCTGAGCTTAGAAATCTTCATATGTGTCTTGTTTATAGTTGACAGAAAATAAAATGCAGACACAAGAGTTTTAAACTAATTTTCTATAGAGTTAAAATGCTAGTCTCAAGATGAAAGTGTAGTATGATATATCTGTTTCTCTGAGTGGTGTTGACAGTTTGTAATCCCTTTCAGTGCTAGGTTGATCCTTGGGTATTTTAAGATCACTTCTTTTTTATGGCTGCTCTTTGTTACAGGTATCAGAGACTGCAATGGAAATTTTTAAAGAAGCTGGAGTACCACGGAAGCAGAAAGTTACAACATTTAACGTAACAGATGATGCCATAATTAAGCCAGGTAATCTTTTTGAGCTACTGAGTATTACATGCATAATCATTTAACATTTGCTGCTTGTAGACCTAAACCAAGTTGACATGTATTTAATTTTTGTTTTGTATGGAAATTGCTGAATTCTTATTTCATTGTCATTAACTACAAACATTTTTCTTAGGGAAAACTAGAAATTAGGGTTTACTTTCTAGGTGATGAGAAATAGGATTTTTCCTTTTTCCTGGATGTTGTGTTTCCATTGATTAGAGAATAAGTCTGATCCAAACTAGCTAATATGAACACTGAGTTAAAAAATAATTGTCTGTAACCTTGAGTCACTTGTTGGGAATAAATATGAATGCATTTACAAGAAGTTATCTGATTATCCTTATGAGAGGGGCACAGAATTTTGTGGCAGTGTTTCTCAGGAGCTTAAAATAGCAGTTTGAGGTTTGTTTCTTCTTGCTTCATTCAGAAGTAGGACTGATGGCTATCATATATGGTGGTTTTTCTGACAAGTTGCAAAGTAAAACACGTTTATTATAATGTTCTCAATAAAAATTAGTATTAGAAGTTTGGACATTTAATGAAAAGTTTTATGTTTTTAAGGTTTTACTAGCTGGTGTATTTAGGTTGCTTTCATTTTGTGCTTTTTGACAGTTGTAGGTATTTTCCCAAGAATTGTATAGGGTAGGAAATTTTAATACATATCTTTATTTGCCATTAGAGAAGGTTTTTGCAAGACCTTTTAAGACAGTGCGGTAACTGATTAAAATAAAATCTGATATGAAGAGGAAATCTGGACTGATAAATGGAAGCAAAAGTTTGAGATAAGGCAGAATTGCAAGTTCTCAATAAACTGATTTTAATTGTGTGTATTTTGTACATAACACCCTTCATGTACATGATTTTTTTGTCAGTTGACAGGCATCTTATCCCAGGTGTGTATGGATCATATAAATATAACATGAAATAATATGAGGATTTTTATGCTTGAGACTTAGGAGAGGTTTACATCATTTTAGTTTGTGTTCATACAAATTTAAAAACACAATGAAAGTAGGTGTGGACACGAAGCAATTAAAATTTCATTTTTTCATTGTCTTAAAACAGACTGGAAACTGTTAAACATGCTGCTGCATGGACCTTCAGATTAAAGTTCATTTATAATGAACTAAGTTATCAATTCAGGGGTTTTGTTGGGTTATTTTTAAAGCTGCTGATAAAAGAATATTGCACTTGGATGAACAAAAATGCTGAAGACAAAATAAATTTTAATTAAAATTAAAACTTTTGATACTAAAAGCACTTGGAATTAATGTAATTGCAGTCAGGTGAGTGATGTCGGACCTACAGTAGCACTGCTTCTGCTAAAGGCTACTATATGGGCAGTTCCCCAGTGGATGAATCTATACTTCTGCCAGAGTCTTTTTAGTTTGGAAACACTGTGTCTTTAACAAAGAGGAAGCATTGCAATAATCTTTTTCTTTATTCCTAACCCCATTTTTTATAGGAATTGTTTGGGAGTTTGTTTTTTTAAAAAAACCCTCCACCTTGTGAAGTGCTAGTAGTTATTAGTGGAACATGTTCTGTTTTCTTGCCAGGTTTGTTTTTTGTGAGTATTAACTAAGTAAGCATTTTGGGCTTTGTCTCTTTTGGTGTCTGAAGTGCAGCATATCTGGGTAAAGTCCTGACCCTTCCTGGTCCTACTCATCTGAAACTGGGGTAGGAACTGAGAAATGTGCTTAAGTAGTAACTACAAAGCATCTGGTTTAGTTGGTGATGTTTATAAGGAAGAACAAATAATATGTGAATACAACCAAAGTTCTGTTTCCTTCCCTGTGACTGTAATCTATGCTGGATGGTAATGACTGGGTAGTGGTTTGAGGTTTTCAGCACTTAGTTGAACATGATCTCTCTTCTTTTGAAGGTACTCCTTTGTATGCTGCTCACTTCCGCCCAGGGCAGTTCGTGGATGTTACTGCAAAAACGTAGGTTCCTAATGATGTCATGTGTACGGTTCATTTTCCAAATAGACTGGTTGAATTTTTTTTCCCCTCTACTTTGGCTTGAACTCATGGTTTACAGAAGTTGAAATACAGTTGCAAGGGTAGTGGCAGGAGATACAAGTCCATTCAGTCATTGGGTCAAAAATATCAAATTATCTTTCTTTGCTGAGGCTTACTTTTGACTTCGAACATCGTAGGTAAACAAATAATACTGTTAGAGCTATGGTTCTGATGAGTTGTCTGTCACACATACATGAGGTATTGAAGATATGTAGATGTGGCAGTTAGGCATATGGTCTAGTGGTGGACTTGGCAGTGCTAGGTTAACAGCTGGATTCAATGATCTTAAAGGTCTTTTCCAACCTAAACGATTCTATGATTAGCATGGAAGGGCTTGACAGACAGCTTGAGAAAGAGATGCTTAAGCTTAGCAGGGGCAAAGAGGTCTATAATGCAGCATCTGTGGTATGTAGAAATGGGCAATAATTGCTGAAAGGCATCAGTTCCCAGAAAAACTGCTTAATTTTGATTTGGCGAAGAGAGATTTAACATGTGGACCAAAAGAAAAGCAAAAAGATAGTGAATACATTTAGCAGGACAACAGAGCTGTCAAATTCCGTTTTTTGTTTTCTCTCATATTCCAGCTCATCTCCTTGCCAGCGATGGCTAACGATCTTTTACTTTAATGTGGGAGGAATGATTTCCTCTCAGACCATTGTGAATGCCAAATTAGAGCCCAAGTGGTAGAGGGTGTCAAAAGAAAAACTGGCATCATGCAGCAAAGATTATTCATGCCTCTTCTATTACGTCCATGATTTCCACTGCCCAAGAGAACTGAGAATTCCTATCTCTGTATTTCAGTGAAGTGTATTTTTGTTGTGTTGTGATACAAAGATAATGTTTTCCATTTGATATTTTATTTTTTGTGTCATGAAGATAATATCCAACTGGCCTTGTTGAAATGTCATCCATGGTAATTGTCTCACATATGTTTAATACTTAAAAATGTCTAATATTATTCACAGGGCTTTGTATATATGGGGAAACCAACCATATCAGTACAGCCAAGTAGTCAGTTCTAATACAGCTACACATGTAAGGGTACCCTGTTGAGAAAGGTGAAGGAGTTGACTGGAATTAATATTTTTCTATGTTAAACTTCGTTACGTAATACTTAGAGCTCGTATATTATTCATTCTCCTTCTAAATTGCATTCAGTGAACAGCCTGTAAGTGGCAATAGCTTGTTTGCAAAGCAAAGCATAGTGTCATTAGGAATACACTCATTCCATGTAGATTAAGTGCACTTTGTTAATGCAGAAAAGCTTTGCTTTCCTAGAAGCATTTCAAGAACTAGGAAAGGGTTTTTTTGGTAATGTAAAAGATACTGGTAAGCAGCCACAGGGTATTGATTTGTATCTTGCTATATGTATTTGAAAATACGAGCAAGCTAAAAATAGACTGGGTTCTTGGTCGTGTTCATGAACCCATCCTATCTTAATTCAGTATTTCTAATCTGTTTTCTCCAGATATTTTTATGATTCCATATCAGAAATTAGCCTTTTGTTTGTGCTGCTGATTTTGGTAGCATATTATATGTAATCTTACTATACAGGTGAAGAAAAAAATTCTTCATCTAAAGAGAAATTTATTTTTTTTTATGATGGGATTTCTGTCAGTATGATTCTCTAATCATTCCAGTCTTTCTATATCTGGGGGGTTTTTTAACCTTTTTCTATGACTTACTTGCATGCTGATTTCTACTTTTAATGTTTCTTTCATCTTAATTTCCACTTTTCTGGAATGTTGCACTTATCACATTCCCTTAACTCTTGGGCAAGAAGTAAGTTACTTTACTAGGTTTTCTTTGGGTCTTTTACTTTATTTCATGAAATTTCATCCAGTGTTGCTTTAAGTCTCATACTTGGGTGGGGGTTGATTTTTCATTATTTTTCAGAATACTGTATCTGTCATTCTTAGTTACAATACCTGTAAGTACAGATTTCAGAATGTCACAAAAATATCCAAGAAATGCTTCAGTGAAGGGCAAAAAAAGTTATCTTGGAAATGATTATAGCATTGAGCTGTAGCATTTGGGCTATGCTGTGGGGGAAAGATGAGAACATACTTCATGTTGGACTTGTGTTCTGAATCCCCCACAAGAGAAGCCAGCTTCTCCCTACTGAACAAAGAGGGAACCTGGGGAGGTTTGATTCACAGGCTGAAATAAGCCTTTGTACATTACTCTCTAAAGACCCATTTTCAGAAGTGATGTAGACACTTGAAAAATCCTGAGCTATAGGAGCATTTTGAAAAGGTACTTCAGGATATAATGCTGGGTTACAGTAGGGAGCACAGTTTGAATTCCTTTCCTTCCTCCTACAACTTCCATCTACCTGAATCAAATCATTATGGACATAAAAGACAGTAATTCCTGAAAACTTGCTATCTCCACTAATGAAGTTTTTAGATATACTTTTACATGAACATATTCTTTACTTTTTTATGATGGTCAGTAGTTTTGTTTTACTGGAGGAAACATTGAAGTGTGCAGTGTTTGAAATCATTTATTCCTTTAAAAAGGTTCACCTCAGTGGGGAGGTAATACAGTGGAATATAAAGGATATTTTAATTTTTTACCAACTCCTAATGGTTCCGATGAACAAGATATCCTTCTGTATGCTTCCTTCTGCCAAGATGTAAATCAAAAATATGTTCCTTAAAATTGAGCAAGCTTTTCTTAGTTATCGTAAGTTGAATAACATACTTGCACTACATGTCAGAAGCCTTGGTTAGCATCTTGATTTTGTTACCAAAGTGTAGTGTGGGTTTTTATGACTGACTGCTTTTAAACTTCCCGTGCAAATGTTTTTGTCTTTTGAAATGTTTTGATTCATCTGTACCTCCGAAGAAAAACACTTTCACAGAAACAACAAGGTTCAGTTAAAGATGTGTGCAGTTTGTTTTTATTTGAAGTCTCATAATTTGTTCAGCACAGTATGAGTAGCTTTTAAAGCACTGACAGTAGGCAGTGCATCTGCATACTGTCAATCTTCTTCTTTAGTGCTGAATTTTTTTCTTAATACTTATTTTCAGCAGTTTAAAAGCTTAATCCTGAAGTTCTGTAGCAGTCTTTAATGACAAGACTTTTCCTTGGTGCTTCAGAGGTATCTTTCAAAAACATGTAAAGGCTTAGTGCCCTTTTTTGGGACAGCAATAAACTTCAGAATTCCTGTGGCTTGGTGGTCTGTTTTTACCCTGATATGCTTTGGGCTAAAATACATAGCACAGCCCACAAACACTTCTCACGGGCTGCGCTTCTGTGACCTCTTTAAGCCAGCATAGTAGAGGCTGCTGCCCAAAGGGAAGGTGGTGCTTGCTCCCACAGAGCTCCCGTTGACCTTCTGTCACTGGTACTGGCATCCTGAGTTGCATGAAGGAAAAGATCAGTGTGAGAAACCTGTATTCTTCACTGGGTCAGTTTTCAGCTGGATCAGTTGCATGTCCCAGCTTGCTGATCAGCTGAGTGAGCTTCTGCACTAGTACAAAGATGACCAAAACATGAGGATGGGGAGAGGGGGGACCGTACCTTACGGGAGTAGCCCAATGCTGTATGGACGTGGAGGTGTAAAAAACCCCTCCTTTTTCTGCCACTTCATGACCTGTTTCATGAACATTTCAGGAAACCTTTGGAACATCAGAAGTTTTGTCACTCCAAAGAAAAAGCCAACAGTAGTTTCATTTGAAATGTGCCAGAATTAAGTAGTGATTCTGGTGTGTTTGTGGGTTTTTTCAAGCTTTGCTAGGTTGACAGTGTAATCTGAGCCCAAAAGTATGCTCTACAATTGTCTGAAATTATTTGACTAAGTAGTTGGAATCCTTTTCCTCTACGGCATCTAATTAATTATCTTTTAAATTAGCTAAGTTTGAAGAATTAGCGGCAAACTAAATTGTTTTTTAATTAGAGTGCTTTGTTCCAGTAGCTTTCTAAATGAAAGTTGGCTCATTAGGTACTGGCATTTTACTTGTATCAAACCTGGAAAATGAGGTTTTGTACAAAATTAGGTGGTTGACCTGAACAGCTGCTTTTCTGCAGGTGAGACTAGAACAACTGTGTGTAATTAAGGTCTATTTTTAATTCTACAGAAGTATTATTTTCCTTTCATTTAACATTTGTGTGTCTTAGTTTTGCATATCATCATTGCTGCCTGTGATCCCTTTCTGGGACTCAGCTAATTATGCTTCAGCAAAGCCAAGTTCAGTGACTAAATTCCATTTATTGAATAACAGTGGCATTATGCATATCATGTCTAATAAAGATAGGTCTTGTGCATGGTTTTCTGTTCAGATATGGTGTTTAATGTTACTGTTGTCAGAACAAAAATATATAGTCTTTGATTCAAGCCAAGACAACAGGCAGAAGATACATTAGCAAGAAATCACAACAGTGTTAAGTAGGATGACAAATGCTACTTCAGTGTACATTCTTGATTATCATATCTCAGATACTGCACACAACTTGATTCTTTCAGAGTGGAATCTGGATATTAATTCAGTTTAATTAATATATGGTTCTGGATTAAGATCCCACTTTGACAAACCTTGCATGTTGTTCAAAAATATCTGAAGTTGTCAGTGCTATGCCTATTGAGAGATTTTGGAGTTATACCACTTCTTATGCATGTTTGAGTTTGTTCTAAATTAGAATTGTATTGTGTTTCTTTTTAAATATTGCACAGATTTTAATGAACAAGATGTGGTGGGATGTCAGTAGTTAGGACTTTTTGGGGGGAAATCAGGGATTCCTTTGATGCATTCTTAAATGGTGATGCAGATCATCAAAAGAAAAGTAACTTCAGGAGAGGTACATGCTTGGTTGGTATCTTTTATACGTATGTTGACTAATGTGAAATTAAGTAGAATTATGTATATAGTATACTAAAAATAGTATATAAATATATAGTATACATAAAACAGTATGTATTGCATATGTGATAACAACATGTTTTAATCTTCTGATTTGGCTAGCTCACACTAATTTAATTTTATGAAATATTTATTGGAAATGAGCTCACAAGACTTTTTAAGTAATAAAAGGTCCCATATTCTTTGGGGGGATTTTTCTGTTTCATTCATTTTTGCAAAATACTGTTTTAGGTTTAGTTTCAATAATTAGTTTTCTTGCATTTTATTGGTGGTACTTGCTGAATGCATTCATACCTAGCAAATTTTAAGAAGGGCAAAGAGATCAATTAAACAATTTTAAATTAATAAGTGATACTATTAGCTGACATCTGGCATCTGTTCAGAAGTCAACAAGAATATATCCTTACATATATTTGTTAATTTTTTGGCAGAAATAAAAAAGTTTAAAAAAACTTCAAACTGTATAAATCCTTCTCTGATTTTCCATAATATTTCTTGAACAGCATGCATCTTCTCTTCCTTGCTTATATAAGATGAGTATTAGTTTCAAAAGGACTTTGCATTTCATACAGTTGGAAGAATATAAAAATCTTTGCATTAGAAGTACAGGTAAATTTTGAGTCATGGAAAATTTAGTCATTATATTTATTTTTTTGCATATAGTAGAGAAATTCACCACTTGCCTAAGCACAGATCACAGTCATGTCAAGGTGGACTTAGATTGGAAAAACAGTATTCTTCTAGAATGATTGAGGTATATTGGCTGAGCTACTAAGAGCGTATTTGAACAGTCCTCCTTTCTGAATTTGGTTTAAAGATCTTAGTAGTTCCTTTATTTTAAATTTTACGTAGTATTTACATAATCCTTTAGTTTTTATTCTGGTTCCAACTTTGTTTCAGATAGAGCGTGAGTCTAGGAAGAAATATACGCTACCTGAGTAATTGTTTTTCATCTTGACATGTGTTTAAAGAACATTATAAATTGTTTATTAAAAAAAAATCAAAAACTCCAAAATGAAATAAAACTGTAGCTTTTTATTTAATTAATAACGACTTGTTTTTATTTTCAATCATGATGGTGACTGTGTCACGTTGAATAGAAAAATAATGTTCAAAAAGTCAAAAAATAAAGTGTGTGTGTAGGTAATTCAGAGATGTTCAGTCAGTTTTTCACAAATAAAAAATGAAACTATTCTAAAACGTTATCATTGACAAATATGACAAAAGAACCTGGTAGATAGTAAAGCATTATACATTATGAAATATTCTAATTTCATCATTGAGGTATCTTTCCTTGACTTGAGCCAGACTAGTTCAGATGTTGGAGATTTGTTTTCATATTCCAGATCAAGAGATGCATAAGAATGTTCAGGTTTACCAGAGTGTTCTTTTTTCAGTCTGGCCACACTTGCTGTGAATTTCCTAAGGCTTCGATATTGTGAAGTCCAAGTCTTTCTTCACAGAAAATGTGTAGTTGGAGAGGCCAAGTAGAAGATGAGCATAGTCTATTACATAAGTCATTAAACACTAGCAACTCTATCTTGTGACATAATTGCTTCTTTTTGAAGATATCTGATAGCATTTGATGAAGTAAACATTTTTTTCAAAAAGTGTCTCTTACAATTAACTATTTCTTATATTTTTATATTTTATTAAAAAATACAGTTTACAGTATTCTAAATTCTTCATGTCTAAAAATGAACAATCTGAATGAAATATTGAAGTAGTTTCATGACATCAGGGATTTATGTTTCTTGATTAAAGTTGATAGTACTGTTTTCTTTTGAAATGATAACTTTTGATGGTTGTATGGTTTTCTCTGAATGCAAGTACATTTCTTCAGCTAAAGAATCAATCAGTTCCCCAATCTGCTTGCTCTGGCTAACTGCACAACTGTTGTTATGCAACCCACTTGCAGTTGGGTTTGGAGAGTTTGCTAATTCCATCTTCCAGCTAGAGGTGCCGGAAGCAGTCTACTTGGAACACGTGGCCAATAATACATAGTTCCAAAGGATAGGAGTTTTTCTATAACTTAGTTTCTGCTATGTATTTTAAAGTTATTAATTCCCTAGCAATCTGCAGACATAGGAAAAGACAAATTTTGAGCCCTTCTTAAAGCGTATTTTTCAAACTGTGTTTTTTACAGCTATCACTGTTCGTTACTGCAGGCTTTTAAAATAAGCTGATACATGAGAAACTGGTGTAACAAAACCTTGCATCCTTTAGATTTCTGTCCTGTGTTCCTGATCCCAGGTAACCCAGGTCCTCCCTCCTGCAGATGCTGTCAGCTCTGTCTCATAGCCCTGACCCTCTCCATATCCCCATGTTGCGCCACTGTCAGCTGGCCTGGAAGGACTCTCGCTGGTGGCAACCACTTGCATGACTGGCCAACTGGCAAGCCAAAGGAACATGTCACCACTTGAATCACGTTTTAGCATTTCCTCAGTTAGTTGTAGGAAAGGAGCAAAAAAAAATTCAGGACTTTCTAACCAACACTTTTGATTTCAAACAATTACGTATCTGTCTTCTGTGCCAGATTTAACTGGAATTGACCACTGGGTTCTGAGCAGGAAGACGGACACCATAGTTGCTCAAGTCTTGTTTCCTTACAGTTCTGTGGCTTTAGTGAGTCTTTCCATTTGTGGCTGGTTTTGACTATAGTTTGACTTGCTGTAGGCCAGCAATCAGTGGAGAATGTAGAAGAGGAAAGAATCCAGTTTTTGTTTCCCACATTTGTGTAGTTTTTAATGGTAGTGCTTTTCCTATCAGGGAAGTCAGCAAAATTTAGTCCATATATACAGCTGTGCACATGCTCATACCCAGCTTTATTTTCCTGTGTTTGGCTGGAAGATTTTAATGCTTGAAATAATAGGACCGTGACATTGCAAAGTGCATTAGCAGAGAAACGATTTCTGTAAACTGGAGGAAAAGGAACATCTTGTTAAATTAATTAAATAATCAGTGCAGCCATAAACCCTGTGGTCAGACTTTTTCTTTTGGAAAGAGACGATGCTGGTTTAAACACAAGCTTTAATCGGCTTTTCTTTTGTGCAGTGGTGAGGCAGTTTTTCCTGTTGAGTCTGTCACTGCAGTAAACAGAGAACTCCAAAGCCAGTAACATTATCACGTGCCTCAAAGATTAAGGCATGGACCCTGAAAATATTTTTTATTTGTTATTGTGGTTTAGACCTTATTTGTCAGATGAGTACCGATCAAAAGCGTTAAGTGTTTTCACTACATATCAAACTGTTTAAGAGGTTAGTCTGTTGTAGTTTGGAAAAGAAATGTTCCTTCATTTATTTTTATACTAGTCTAAGCAGCCATCTTTTCCCTCTCTTGATGCTTATGTCCTGTCATTAAGTTTTGATGTGTGTTACTACATAGTTGCTTTTTATTTGTGGGTTTTTGGTTGGGTTTTTTGTTTATTCTGGTGTTCCCTTGGCAAAGGCTTCATTACAGTACCATGTATTGCAGACCATCATAGCAAGGAGCATTTTATGTTAGTCTTTTTGTCTATTTCACTATCTTCTAGTGCTTCTTATTCTGTAAAGCAACCTTTAAGTATTGCACTAGAATATGTTTATGGTATAAAATACAGATTTTTTAAAAATATATATACTCTTCTATCTGCTGAGCTTTGCTAAAGGTAAAAAGATCATGAGCCTGACTTAAATTATTGGTTATTGCTAGAAACCTTAAGTCCGACTAACCCAGGTTTGTTTCTTAATTATTTTTCTTTTCAGAATTGGTAAAGGATTTCAAGGTGTCATGAAAAGGTGGGGATTTAAAGGTCAGCCTGCAAGCCATGGCCAGACAAAGACTCACAGACGTCCTGGAGCAATATCTACCAATGTGAGGGTTCTTATTTCCTGTTTAAGCATTCTTCAGTATTTTTAGAACTGCTTACTGAAAATGAACAATTTCACAGTAGCTAGCTGTTAATATATACTCTGTGGTAGCAGTGAATCCCAGCTGTTTCACAGGAGGTTCAGAAACCTGTATAATAAACAATGCAGATAGCTGTTCTCTTATGCCTTGATTATAAGTGAGCAAACATATCTTAACTGAGCCAGTTGTGGTATTTTGTGGTATAGCTGAGAGAACTAGTCTTCATGCTTCAAAGAGAGTTCTATGTGTCTTTTATGACAGCTTTTACAGATTGGAAAGGATTTACCTGTTATTTTATACTGCAAGTACTGTGCTATTCTTTGGAACCTTAGTTGCTTTTATCACCTTGCCTGGCTTGCCTAGCTGCTTAATGAACTCTTTTGATTCACAAAATAGTTTGTTGGCTTCTAAGCATTTTTAAGCAGAGTACAGAGTAATATTTTGAAGTTTCAAACTGTAAATAATATTAGTTTAAAAGCTGTTTGGAACAGATTCTTTTAAAACTTTGTCCCTATAAAGGCTGCACAATATTTAGGCTGAACTAAGAGGGATTTTTGCAAACTAGCTTCATTATACAGAAGTAAGACCAACTGATTCACAGTACTGAACCTGAATTGTCTCTAATTTTCTTAGAGAAATTAAAATAAAAATTAAAAAAGGATTATAAAAATCAAAAAGGCACCAGGCAATGAAGTTAAAGTAATTGAGAATGTAAAAACATATGGTACTGATTTAGTCCTTCATTTCAGCTGGAAAATGAATTTTACACCTGGCACTATTTTCTCTGAAGACTGAAGAATGTGAATATTTAAACTTACAACACTTTTTGTTGTTGTTGTTAGCAGATTGTATTCATCATTACAAAATAACCCCTCTTTACTTTTCGTTAAAGTAGAATTTCCTAAGCAGTGATGCTGGATGTAATTTCACAAAGTATATAGAATGGGAAATAGTATTGGAAATAGGTATGATGAAAAGGAGACAAGGTGAAAGGATGCAATAGGGGAAAAAAGATGTCTTGACTTTTATTTTCCAATCTAGTGTTGACCACCTCAGGTATTTTTTATAATCCTGCATTGTTCAGTACAGAATCCTGTCCCTAGAACTTAATTGCAGATGATTTCCTGAAATCGTGACTTTCATATGAGTTAAAAAACCCAAAAAAACACCAAACGAAAACATTGTTAATGCATAACAGATTGGTGCAGGAAACTGACACAAATGCATTGATTATACTGTAGAACTCAAAATTATTGCACTTACTCCTGCCTTTTCCACCTTTGTTCTCCAGGTTACACCCAGCCAAACAAAAATGGAATACCAAAACTAAGCAATAGCAGGGAATGTAATTAAAATTCTGTTCTCAAAAATACATGCTTTAAAAAATCTGGTTTATATCAGTATAAAACTCATGGATTAGGGAGAGGGAAGAAGCTGCAGTATTATCTTCATTTTGGGAGCCTTTCTGGGCAGGACTGCTCTGGAGTGCTATGGTAGCATCCACAAGTAGTTTAAGCAAGTTTCCATTTGCTACAGTCTGTGATGTGGATGAGTCTTGTGTTGACAGAGCTTTTAGGAAAAAAACTTTTCTTGACTTTTACGAAGTGAAAGCATGGGATGAGTGCAGATTTTGCTCTGAATAATACACGTAAGTATTAAGCAAAGCTAGAATCCTTTTGTTGATATAACAGTATGTATAGCAATTTTATGATTGAGGGCAGGTATTTCAGATAACATGTAGAGTAACACCTAATCTCCAGCAGGAGATATTTAAAATGCTAATCAATATTAGATATTTTCAACATTAGATATTTTCAACATTGGAAATACCAGCATATTTTCTTTGGTTTGGTTCTTTGGTCAACTCTTCTCTTGAGTTTGTAAGTTTACCTCTTGCAGTTACATTAATTTTACTGGCCCTGTTTTTATCTAGAAAGCTGCTAAAGTTTATCGCGGAAAGAAAATGCCTGGTAAAATGGGTAATATCTATAGGACATCTTTTGGATTAAAGGTGAGTTTGGAGTATACTGGAATGTGTATAAGGTGGTTGCATTGCCAAACAATAGACTTAGCCATGTAGCCTTGTGTTGGTGTACTGTCTGTCATTTCTGTCAGAATCCAGAGCATCTTGAAGTAAGCAAACTGGAAGGACAAGAGCAGCAAATGTGTGCTCCTGTCGTCTTGTGGGTTACAAATAAGATATCTGAACTCCCTTTGCATATGTGTACCCTGGGAACTGGGATTCCAGGTGATGCTTCCACATCTGATGTGTTTTTCACTGTATCCCTTGACTTCTGCCTTTGGAATGGGAAACAGTCAAGCTTCTGGTGACCTTCAGTTAATGTTAGTGCCCAGAGACAGGGCAAGGGGCAATGGGCACAAACTGAAAGCCAGAAAGTTCCATCTGAATATGAGGAAAAACTTTTTTACCTTGAGGGTGACAGAGCACTGGAACAGGCTGCCCAGAGAGGTTGTGGAGTCTCCTTCACTGGAGACATTCAAAACCTGCCTCTGTGTCCACATGACTCTGTGCAGCCTGCTATAGGAGAACCTGCTTTAGCAGGGGGTTGGACTGGATGATCTTCAGAGGTCCCTTCCAATCCTGACCGTTCTGTGATGTTTTCATACCTATTCCACTTGTTTTAAACCCAACCGAAGTCTGAGTTGTTTGAAGTTCTAACTTTATCACGGTCCTTCACCTCCACGTGCAAAAAGGGAATTATAGTTTCTGTCCAGGTTCTGAGGTGTACATAGCAGTGGTTCCTGTGCTATTACAGCTACTGCTCTGTGTCTCTGAAGGCAACCTCTGCAGTTTGCACAAAAAGCGTATTAGCCTCTAGTTTGCAAAAAAAGTGTGGTGCTGCGGCTGTCTGCTAACTAAAATTAATTTTTTGAAACAAATAATGTGTGTGTTCAGTTGAGCACCTCATAAAATTAAGAAATGAACAAATGGGCGCAGTAAGGTTTTCATGAGCATATTTGGTTTAATTTGTCAGATGTTATGTTTTTCAACAGCTGCTGCTGTTAGAGGGGAAAGAAACTTGGGAGCTTTGGTTGGTGTTACACTGAACAAAGAGCTGCCTTACCAAACATAGCCTGATCACAAGCCCTTTAGAACTGTTTAGTAGTCTCCTGCATTAGAAAGCTGTGCACTCAGAGTAGCATGTGACTGAATTTTGTGGCAAGTTTAGGCCTGTGCAGAACATTCTTCTTTCCTGGAGTACTACCTCCAGTTAATCAGTTTGTACTTTGCTGGACTGTTGTTTGTAAAACTGGGAATAGTCTTTAATATGAGCTCAGTGTCTGGGTTTTTTTCTGTCTCCTAGGTGTGGAGGATCAACACAAAACATGACATTATTTATGTAAATGGGTCTGTTCCAGGTCACACAAATTGTCTGGTGAAGGTATGTTTGCTAGTTTCAACTTAACTAGTATTAGTGACTCCTATGCTCTCTACAACTCTCTTCTTACAAAAGAAAAAACATTGGTTGAATGCAATCTTCATTTCTTCAGAGTCCTATCTTGTACTATTGAATTAAAGGGTGGTAGGATCAGTTCTGTAAAAGAGGGTGGTTAACAGGGGCAGTGGGCCACCACTTCCTTGAAATAGCTCATTTTTAGCTTTGTACTGGGGTTGTGCACCCATGTAGCATATGATAAACCAACACAGTCACTGTAACCCTGTGGTAAGTGTCTCAGAGCTGGGTCCATCCCTTTTAACACTAACCCGAGTCAATAGCATGGTGATAAGATTTCCAGAACATTAAGGGCTGTATTCAGGAACAGACATGCACAACAGGCACTGCTTTAAAGGTTATTCAAAGTATTCCCATACACAGTAGCAGTTACCTTTCTAAGGAGCAGTAGAGGTACAGGAGGAGACGGCTGGAGTTCACAGTAGTGATACAAGTTCCCTTTGCAACCAGTATAAATGTGTCAGTGTTATTTTCTGTGGCAGTCTACAGAATTAATTTCAAATTTTATGGAGATTGTTTCAGGGTTGTCTTTGAAAAACTGAAACAATGAAGAGTCTAATATGTGTTCTTGTAAATAATCTGCATCAAAGCAAGAAAAGTACTTTTAAGGATTTTCAAAATAGATTTTTCTTTCTAATTAGGTATATTCTACACATCTGCAAGTGCAAATTTTGTTGTACATATACCTTTGTATCTGATATACAGCTTAAAATTCTCAGAAGTATTGTAGGGATTTAAATGATCCAGTTCTTGAAAAGTTACAGAGTTCAAGTTCAGATTTTTCAACTAGTTTATTCATGCTATTGTCATGTTTTACTATGGGCGTCCAGTTTCTGTTACATATTTTCTAGTTGTGGAGCAGAACTCCACAGTTACTGGGTATTAAATAAAGCAATCCTAGCTTTTGAGTAGGTGGTTTACACACAGAAAAATGAAGTTTGTTGTTGTGTTTCTCTCACTGGAAATAAGGCCTGGTTTTCTGAGTGAGTGAGGTATCTTTAAACTGCTTTGATTGTAATGTTCAGCCCAAGCCTGGAAAATCCATCATGCATTTCTCTCCCAAGACAGTGAAAATTGGTTAACAGATGTCCAGGAGAAATAGTTCTCAGGATAACTGCTGCAAAATTACTGGGCGTGACATCAATGACACAGACTTAAGACTGTAGTTTGACTGGGTTTTCATCATTATATTGGACTGAATGACCTTTTCAACTGTGTTCTAAGAATTTTTTATAATCCTGAGCCATGAACCTGGTTGCTGTATGTTAGTATGAGGTTTAGTTGTGCATTTGTTGTAGGATGTCATTTTTGAAGTACAACGTTTGTATGCAAGCAACATCATGTAGCTGAATGAAAGAGTAACATTTGATGCCCAGACTTCATTCTTTGATCTTAATGGTGCTCTTAAGCAAGAGCTAATTGTTGCAAAAGGTTTTGCATCTTGTTCTCCTAGTCATGCTATTAAAATCCACACTTATGTGGTTCAGTGGCAGCTACATGTAAACACCTCTGTCTTATCTGCAAGGATACAACATTTTATGAAGCCATTGAGACTCAGAATACAGTACTTATTTCACGAGCTCATAACTTTTATTATAGCTAGAGTCAGTAAATTAATTTTTTGATTTCTGGTTTTAAGTGAGTTAAGAAAACAAACATTTATTAAACACCTGTAATATAAACTGTTTTTAAAAGCAAAGCTGTGTGTGTGAATACCACACATTCTTACATAACACCATGAAGATCTCATTTAAACAAGTCAATGCCCCCTTGCTTATCAGACACTGCTCATTTCCGCTTGGAGGAGAACCTACTGCAAGTGTTATGTGCTTTCTCTCATGACTGGGTCACTTCCACCTTTTTCTTCCACTTTTTCTTTCTCTTTACTCAGGCATTACTTTTGCCTAGGCTGGAAAGCATCCCCCTTAACACCTTGGATTTACTGTTTTGTTCTGAAAGCAATCCTGCTATTAGCTTAAAAAAATCCTTGAGGCAGCAGTCCTGTCAACAGCCTTGTTAACAGGAGACTGCTGGACCAAGCCATCTGAGCATACTGCAGGAAAACAACCGTTTTGACATCTGTGATGTGAAGAGGATAATGGACTTTGATTGCCATGGCAGTCTGCTGCATACTATTTAAGTGCTTGCCATGTCCAGGAGTGATTTCTATTCAGTTCGTTTGCCATGGGTGGTGATTGGAACTTCATCCTAAGATCAAAAGTTAAAATATCTCCCTTGATGGTTTTTTTTCAAGTAAACTTAATGCATCAGTATTAACTAAGTGGCACAAGGCATTTTTCTGACTGCTTTACTAACCCTTGTACATGACGTCGACAAGATACAGAATCTGTATTAATTGTATTCATAAGTTACCTATATTTGAAAGTGTTTCAAGTCATAGTTATCTACAGTTTAGAAGTCCAGGTATCTTCAAGTATGCATTTTGGTATACCTATTTTAGAGTTGCAGCTAATTTCATTAATGAGGATTGAGGATCCATAGGAAGAATGAGGGATTTCATCCCTTCAAGCTCTTTGATTAACATAATACAGTATGTGAAAGATCTTGACCAAAGTGCTCCAGACTCCAACTTTCATGGCTTTTTAGTAATAAATAACACTGTTTGAGATGAAGGCACAGTAGTAGGTATTATTACCATTATGAAATAGATTTTTTTTTTTAAATTGCCTCCACTCACATATTTGGTGATTGGAGGGAGTATGTAGTCAGCAACAGTTCATTCCAGTTCCTTGAGCTGATGAATCCATTCTAGTTTTTTTCCTGCCATAAGCTATATGAATTACATGTATTAATTAGATTTTTTCCCTTATATTCCCAAGTACGTGTCTGAAGAGTAGAGAAAGCTTTAGTTAAAAAAGCTTGCAAAGCAATACAATTTGGCATGTATTCTCTAATTTCTGTTTTGTCTTTCTCTGTTTAATCCAGCTACACTCATCTGTGGTGTTTTTAGCTTGTGTCTTATGCCTTTGTTCCAGGGTGTTTTCTTGTTTGCTTATAGACTTTGACTTTCTATACATTGTTGTATATTTGTTTGTATCTGTAGTTGGGGAGAGAAATTACGGGATATTAGCATTCATAATTACTGTTCATTCCACTAAATACCTGCCTATAATTAGGTAGGACTAATGTCTAGGGAATTTGGATCCATCTGTTTTTGAGCTCAAAAAGTAGAATATTGCATAATACTTTTCTTTGTGTGTCTGTAAGAGGAAGGCATTTTTGTTCAGTACCCACTCTGTGTTGCCTGGTAGCCATTAAAACCACAGTACAGCTTAAAGCAAATTTTTATTTTTTTTTTGTATGTTATCTGTTTTTGGAAACTTAGTGCATCAGCACTGTATCAAGACAGAGATGAAGCACTTAAATTTTTCAAGTTTCATTTTCAGCAGAATAAAAGTGCAGAATACTAGGATTGCTGGATTCTTGGTTTAATTAGAAATCAGTTTTCATTTGGCATGGCATGTTGAAACATGCAGGTAAATAACTGACATAAGTAATGTTTCTAGCCAACTGGAAAACTAATCAAAAAGCTTACTTTAGCATGGATTTCTTTCTCAATGACAAGGTCTGATAAAATTAAGAAACTTTAGCAGCGTGCTAGAATATATGGAATTTTTCTGTTACAAGAGTAACATCACAGAGTAAGCTTTTGTAAATTAGTATTTTGTGCCTATCGAGGCAGCCTACCTCAGGTAATACCTGTTTCTCTTGGTGTATCTTCTTAGGTCACAGGGCCTATAGTTACCATCTGTGGTGTTGATCCTCTAGAAAAAAAGCTAATAGTTTTTTCTTTCGGAAGCTTATGGTTCTCAATTTCTCTCCGAAGTATATTACCAAAAAGTTGCCTCTGCTGGCATTCAAGAGAGAAGCCCAAGACTAATACCCTGTTTAAGTAGATGCTTTGTAATGGAGAGGATACTGTAATATGGTGTATTATAATTCAGGATGTTATAGTTTATCTTTGATAATGTTTTATACCTGTCCTAATTTTAAAGCATCTGGTTTTCTTAGGACATTCAATGTTGATCACCTTGAATATATCACTTGTGGTGAAAGCAGAGATTCTGGCTGGTCCTGTAACCCATAGGAATTACTTAGCAAGTTAGATACTGAACTGGCCTTTTTCTATGTTGGAATTGAATTAAACTTGGTATACACAGTTGCTTTAGCATTCTGCTTGAGCTAATAAACTTAACTTCTCAGTCTTCGCCTACTGCTGCCTTTTTTTTTTGGGGGGGGGGGGGGCGGGGGCGGAGGGGGGGGGGCGTGGTGGCGGGGAGGCAGCAGTAGGGGTGAAGTTCATAGTGGTTTGCATCCTACTTGCTTTGTATCGCACTTGCCAATATTACTGTCTCTGTTTCTAACAGCTGATACCAAGTTGGATGTCCCGTGCTCAAATTGAGGACATGCAAGCATAGTGTGACGCCTTCACTTCTTTAATGTTCCCTGTCCTATACCTTGGGCCCCATGATAGAATTGTGTGGAGGTGGTTTTTTTTAGTTTTAAGACAAAATAAGGCTGGTCAGAAGTGAATATAGTTCTTGGATTCAATTTTCTGTCTAGCTTCAAAAATAGCAGAGAAGCTGAGCTAATATATGACACCTGTGGTGATTATTTCTAACATTCTATATATTTAAGCACATTTTCCTGTTCAGCAAACAACTTGCATTCTTTGCTGTGGTTGCTAACACAGCCTGAAGCCCCGTTAAACTACAGATGTGAGTTGTGACTTAAGCATCAAGTTTTAATGCCTTGTTTAAGACCATATTAAGTATTTTGTGGTGATAGATTTCTGAATTTGTATTTGTTTATACTACCTGTTACACGGTCAATATATGAGACGGGCATATGTGCAGTTTATTAATTGTCTGCAAAACCTTTATGACTGTTTTAAACATTTAGTGACAAAATCCCAGCCAGCTCCAATTTCAGCTTTCTCTAATAATTTTCTTAATAAAAAACTTCACATGAGAATATACTGTAGTGTATATACACTACTATATATACCATCTATCTGTAGTATAGTGTACTATAACATATAGTGGTAATAATACAGAAGTTGAGCAAGCCAAGTGATTATGTTATATTGAGTCATGCGGTGAATGCTTTTATGGATTGTAATAACAAGTTGTGGTCTCAGCCTGATTCCTTCTGTGGATGAGAGCTAAATGCACTGGATTTTCTAACACAGAGCATTAAAACTTACTCTTTTATTAGGGATGTTCTAGGAAGGTTATTGGGAGAGCAGGAAGAGCTGTGCTGGGTCACATGTACTTCTCGTCTGTGTACGTGCTTATACAGACAAGTGTAACTGCTGCTGCTACCATTTAACCCCTTTATAATACCGTGAAATTATTGTGCAGGAATCTGATGTAATACATTCAGGAAACCTTTGATATGCTGCTCCCTTCATAATGTCAAGGGAGTCATTCAGTAATTTTTTTAAGTTGCTAATCAGTACTTTCAGATGTAAAATGAAATTGAGTTCTTTCCTTTGAGAGGAATAATAATAATATCTGTCTAACAACTTTTAAAGCTTAGAGCGGAGAAAGGGTATGTTCATTCAGTTTGTTATCGATGCTCTAAGATGGTGCTTCAGGAGTAGAACTTAAATTGCATTTGAAAGCCATGAATGTGGAAGAAAATGGAAGAGCAGCAGTAATTGTCACCAGTCAAAAGAAATACTGTGTCAGTTATGTCAGTCAAGAGAAAGCATATCAGAAGGAAATGATTTTAATATCAGATGTGGCTTGTGCTGCTGGGATCTGTCAAGCGTCTGAAGATTTTGGAAGGGGCGAAATGAAATAGTATTGTGCTCCTCTGAGAGCAACAATGGTCTGTTGAAAATGTTTCGTGAGAATCTTAAAAGTACTTAAGAATTCTCCTTATCACACAAGAGGCAGTATGCAAAATGCCACCTGACATTAATATGTAAAATACAATGTTAAGGTGGCACAGAAATTTTGCATTTATTTAGACAAACTGATGCAAGACTAAGATTAGACTGTTGGGTTTGCTTTCAGTTAAGGGCAGCTCATAATCCTGTGATAAGTTGTTGTAAGAAAAGATGGGGGGGGGTAGACACGACGGCCATTTAAATTCCTTTCATTTTCTAGGTGTTCAAAACTGCCTGTATGTAACAGCACATATTATTTCATGGTGAGAATAATCCAGAATAACAAAACATTTTAATATGATATATATGACAGGAATAAGTTACCAGAAATAATTTAATCTTCTCATTATTATAGTAACTCGTGTAGAGACCATGGGGGTTTTTACTGTTGATGAAGCAGGCTTCTGATGTGTAATAGGATTAGGGAGTAAAAGAGAAAGGGGCAAAGGAAATAATAGGTAACTGGTGAAGTTAATTAAAACCTGTTTTCATATAGTAAAAGAAACAGCAGCAGTGTAATGAAAGGGGAGGATGACTTCTCAGCCTCAGCAGTTCAGATGGTACTGTTGAAGCTGTGTTTCCTCTGAACTCACTGCTGGTGAAACCAGAGGTCTTTGGATGTGGACCTCAGCCTAGTCTATTCCATGTAGATACACGATGTAAATTGCTGTCTGCCAGGAGTACAGGTGCTTTGGTAGTTACACATGGCAGTTCACAAGTGAATAGAGAACACTTTTCATAGGGAAGTGTCTGACAGAAGAGGAATGTCTGCTTGAAAAGCTGTAGCCATCCTAATCAGTGCAACATGTTGAGCCCTTCACCCCTCAATTCTTAGAAAAAAGTTTTATTTTGTTTATCAAGCCTGCACTTAGAAAACTGTTGGAACTTCCTCAGGGGGGGGAAAAAAAAACCAACAAAAAACCAAAACAGTTCTTCAGAAGCCGAAGTCAGTCAGATTTATTGTGCACTTCATCTGCAGGAGTCATCCTACACTTTGGAAAACGCTCAAGTAATCGCAGATATGAATCTGGTAAATATAGTGCTGTCAGAACAGAACTTTCAGTGGGCATAAAATTGTTTTATTTAATTTCTGGCATAAATCACAATTGTCCTATGTGAGGTTTTTGTCCAACCAAGTAAGAACCAGCTTCCGGTTCTTTAACAGCCCACCAAAAAAATTAGAGGAAGAGCTTGTCTTCTCTGTACTAAATTTTTGTCTAATCTATTTGTACTTTTTTTCTTTTTAATCCACTTGAGTATAGTGGATGAAAGGGATTATTACAGCTCAGGAGGAAGATCATATGTAACAATTTAAAAATGAAGAATTTAATTTTAAATAAAATTTCATCGCTTGGGAATTTGTAGCTCTTTTTTTCTTCAGAGATACCAGCTATCTACTGCAGACAAACTGCTTTTTGCTGATAATTCTAGCTACTAATTTTCTTCAGAGATTGGAGTTTCAGGGGGCTAGATTTTAAATCTTTCCATATGTAGAGAGGTCAGTAAAGGAAAGTAATTTCCCTGTGGCACTATGGTTCTTGGAAATTAACTTTCTTAAAGGCTCCTGTTTGACAAACTTGGGTACTGATTCCTGGGTGAAGAATTTCAGATGCTTAACTTTGCAGTCATTGAATAGCTCTGCAGTGGGCAGAAGAACTGAATACAGCACATGCACATATCTTTGCAAAATTAGTTGCCATAATTAGTTTTTATCATAAATGCAAAAGCATGTCTTGGTTGTTGAAGAGGTGATTACAGCAATTTACCTTGGTATGTCATGTAGGAAAGTGCTGTGGGATATAAACAAAGTTTAAACAAGCCATACTTAACGTTTCTTTTAATAACATTTTAAAATATTGGGCAATGAATTCATGAGAGTAGGTTTTGATTCTCTCGCAGTACTGATAAATCTATCATACAAGTGATAAATTCTCTTTGATTTTTTTTATTTTGTTTTGCTGTTTTGTTAAAAACTCCTTAGTGGTGGGTGCAAAATGTTAAATTCGGTAGGTGGGGTTGATGTTAAAATAACTGATGATTATACCTGGAATTCTTCACATGTGCAAGTGTAATGTGATAATGTGAATGCTGTTGGGGTTTTTTTCTTATGCATGCAAGGTGATTTCTTTAATTTCTAGTGTATCACTGTCTGAAAGTCTTCTGTAAGATTTATTAACCCTGCCCTTCCCTCTCCTGCTTTTTAGGTCAAAGATAGCACGTTGCCTACGTACAAGGACTGCAATAAGAACCCTCCATTCCCTACATTTTTTGCTGATGGAGATGAAAAACTACCAGAAGACCTGTATGATGAGGAGGTTTTCCAGTTCACGGACCCATCTGTCACATATGCATAATGTTCTTCAAAGCTTCAAAAACAGACAATTTTGTTATTTTCACAAACTTTGCAATGCTGTATAAAAGTAAACTTCTGAACTGCAGTCTTGCCAACTGACTTGAACACTTCAGATATTGCCATTTTGGTCAGGTAATAAGATTTATTGCTGTCAATTTCAAACCTGTATTTAAAGCAGCAGGTAAGGCTGAGGGGCAGCTTGTGAAGCACGCCAAGCAGTTTGTCTTCAGTGGTCTTCTGTCCTCTGTCTCAGGCTGTGAAAACTTACACATTTCTGAAAAACTGTTGTTTTGAAAATGGTTCCATTTAATCTTCTAAATGCTACCAAACCCTGTTTCTCTTTTGTGGAAAGTATTCTGGCCAACTCTGGGCAATCAAAAAAGCTTCCAAATCTGCCTTGGCATCTGGGGGGATCTGTGAAGAATAATTCAAAATAAAACAAGAAAATGCATTGCTCTGTAGCAGCATGAGCTTGTTTTGTTTCCTTCTTCTCACCAGAGCTCTTTCTCTCCTTTTGCTTTAGTGTTCTGTTGAGTTTAATGTAGCAGATACACAACAGATTTTCTAGAGGGAAGATGATCCATCCACTGCCTTCAGAGAGTTCTGGCAGCGTGTACGGTGAGGGGGTGTTTGGATGGGGAATGTACAGTAACCAATTGGCACTAAGACTGCAGTGGCCACCTGTTTGTCGCCTTCACTGACAACTTGTTCTGAACTTCACGAAGGATCCCTTGCATGCTCTCTGGAGAAATATCTCCACATCTACACATGTCTCTGTATTGGATTTGTTTGCTGTTACAGGAGAGCTATTATAAAGGGAACAGGCCAAATGTGAAGGATTTGTCTTTATGATAGTGCTCATTTCCTTCTACCCCACCTTTCAATGATAGCTGGAATCAATATGCTCCGTTTATCTTTCATCTTACATGATTTACTATTTAAAAGTCTGATATTTTGAACACTGTAAATCCTCTCACATGCAGAAGCAAGTACCTGTATAACTGTCAGGGCCTCTGAGCACACACTTACAAGCCTTGCAGTAGTTCAAGAATTTGCATAAACTAAGCTACCGTTAATACTGTGACAGTGCTGTCTGCTCATCTTTGCAGTTTCGTCACAAGACATCAGATATCTAAAGTAAATACAAGATTTCTAAAGACCTTACTAATACTATCCAGTTTGAAAGGTGATGTCCTTGTCATTATGGTATCTCTCAGTTACTGAAGGTACTTTGAATTTTTTTGTAATAGCTTGAAGAAACCACATCCCATCTGAAAGAGGCTGTACTGTCTGCTACTGGCTTGTAGTAGACCAGGAGACATCTTTAGAGACTGTGGTATAGAAACATGAACTGGTGAATATCTACATTGTAGAGTATCCTCTTAGCTGGATTCAGTTGAGTTAAAAATGCAATTCAAGTGAGTGCATCAGAATGCTGGAGAACAGCACCATCTTCATGCTTCCCCTTTAGTAACACGGGCTCTGCAAGTGCAGACATCACACACAGAACAGATGTGATGCAAAAAGCCCAGCAAATACCCAGTGGGGGTTCATGTTTTGACCATGATATTTTAAAAGTTACAGCATTTCAGTTTTTTTGCCCTTGAACACATCTAAATCAGGGTGTGCCCAGCAAGTGTAGCTTGCTGTTCTTGGACTGGCTTATGGAGTAATCCTGGCACCCATATGCTTTCCTTGAGGAGCTTTGTTGTTACTGATTTTTTTTATTATATTTATTTTAATTTAATTTGTAATGATCCTGGACTATGACTGAGATGACCACACAGAGAGATGCATTCTCCTACATTTTTTCTCAGCCAGAGGTTCCAGGACTGTGGGATCCTCACTTGTAAGTTGTTGTATTCTGGGTTTGCTTTCAGTACATGCCTTGGAAAGCACCAAGGATCAAATGTGAGCTCAAAGGGAGCCACAGGTTTAAAAAGTAAGTTAAGATTGTATCAAATGACATTTCAGCTTTAGGGGAAAATCAACAACCTACTTCAATTCCTGTTTCTTTGGTATGAGAACTTCTCCCTTTTTGGCATAAACAGTGGAATTCCAATGATCTGATCATGTTACTTTTCAGTTTCATTGTCCAGGGAATGACTGCAGTCATGCAGGAAATTCTGTAGTTAACGTTGCCTTCCATTTCTTTAGCTTTAAAATTTCTGTTGAAGCCTATATGCTATCAGAGTAGTCTCTGCAGCTGTGCTTTTGAAATGCATGCTGGATGTGAGGGGGTTGGGGGCGGGGAGGCGATGGGATGTTTGTTTTGTTTTTTGAGATGCTGCTTATTCAGGTAAGTATTGGTCTCAGTTTTCTTGAGATGTATGAGTGAAACCTTTTCCATCTTTGTTTATCAAGAGTGCTTGGATTCTAAAGACAAGAGCTTTCATAGCTTAAGTAAAGGCTGATGTCCTGAAGGTAAGTATTTTCTGTAGAGCAGATACAGGGTGAGATGGGTGGGTAAGATCTGTTGACATGAGCTCAGAGTAGCGCAACCTAGATTGGAACATAAACATCTATTAGATCTGTTCTTCCATCAGGTGTTGGAAGGCTTATGGTGTTTCGTATTTAATTTTCCATACACTCTCCAGCTCTCTGTCTTCTGCTCTTCTAATGAAGGGACTTTGTGCAGGAGAAAGGCAGACCGAATTTATTGCAGGGGGTGAAATTGTTCAAAAGTGTAATGATACCAAATGCTTTAAGCCCACCTACAAGTTTGTTCTTGGAAAAGGCTAAGGGTTCTTACTGAAGTATTTTTAGATTTTACTGAAGGTGCTGGAGCTGAGTATTCTTTACTTCCTCAACATGGCTGAAGGTGTTGCAGCTTATTGAGCAGATGTGCTTTTAAGAGTCAAATAGAAGCAGACAAAATTAGGCAAATACCAAGTCCTCATGTCTCAGATGAGCCACCAGTGTCTTGTGCTAAGGGCTGTGTTCATATTTCTAAAAGGCGAACCAAGGGCTCAGTTGCAAGTAGATAACCTGTGCGTTTTGTTGCTGTGCCTGGGTCCTGAAAGTTTAGAGCCACCAGGTAACATACGCCCAGGCAGCAACAACAGCAACAAAAAGAAGATCTTAGTCTATATTACCTGTAGATTATTCAAGAAGAAGGAGCTGAACATGTTACCAGGAGTCTGAATCCCATAGGACAACATCCTACCCAATGTTTTACTGAGTAAGTAATTGTTGGCAAGCTCTGCTGCCACTGCCATAACCTGTGAGGCAGCTAAGATCTGCCGTGAATTGTGTAGTTGCTTCAGCACAGAGAGAGAGCGAAGTATTGCTCTCCTCTGGGAATATAATGCTTGGAAGTCGTGCGCATTCTCGTCATCCCCTTCTGTGTTCTTGGGCTGGTAAAGGGCCTACACTTTCCCTGGCATGTACCGTTTTGCTTTGTGATGCTTAAAAATCATGAGAGCATCCAGGAAAAAGCATAAGTGCTTTTAAAATCATGAGTGCGAGTAGGTTTATTGTGTCCTTTACTGTATTACCATGTTACCAGGAAACCTGTTGTGCAGCGCTTTTTTTCTTATGTTTTCTGGCAAAACACATACACTGGTGCCCATACACCCTGGGAATTTGACTAGAACTTTCTGTAACAGTGAAGCAAAGCACGGATACCAAGCAGTTCCTTCGTATTTGGTCTGTTTTCTGTACGCATTTGGGAATGTAAGGGCTGTGGGCGAGGCGCTGAGCTGGGCTTTGCACGTTACCCACTCCTTGGGCTGTTCTGTTTGGGCTGGAGGGGTGTCTTTAACATCACTAATACGTTGCTTTGGAGGAGGATGTAGTGTTAAACTTTAGCTGTATCCATGGCTTCGTGGCGTGACTGCTTTGAAAAATAAATACTCTTCATTAATAACCCCTCTCAGTGGTTCTGTAATAACACAGGAATAAACAGTGGCAAGCTTACCATATAAGTTGAGGTAAAAAGACAGCAGGAAGAGGAAATCAAAACACTCATCTGTCACTTGACAACATAATTGCAGTCATCGATGATAAACAAGGAGTTTATTTCTCTTGAATCCATATTTTTAAATACCATTGCTCTGTCATTATGTGAGACCAATAAACATTTTCCTTTGCCGTTTTCACTTGATGTGGAAAAATGTGGTTTGTTCTGTTAGCATTTAATAAATGTTATTCTAGTAAGCTGAAAGATGACAGGAGTTCACATGCAGACTTTGACCTTCCTCCACCCTCCATGTGGATTTTGGAGCCTGGTGTGGCCTAAGCTTCTCCAGAAACTGCTGTTTCCTTGCTGAAATTCTAAAAACTTTGCAGGACTGAAAGAAGACTGATGACAATGTGGACTGTGAGGGAGGCTGACCTGTGTAACCCAGCTGCCCCCACGATGCCTGGCAGCAGAGAGCCCAACACCCCCAACCAGTGGCTTTGCCTTCGCAGCCCGGTGCAGAGCCAGCGAGTGCACTGGTGCCAGCCCTGTACCACGAGCTCTGGCACACAGGGCTCCCACGTGATGCCAAGGTGATTGCTATTTAAAAGAAATTGCTGGCCCAGTCCTAGAGTGCTTCATAAAATCTGGCTATTAGAGGGGTGGTTCCTGTCCTAATAACCACAGTGAGGACAGCGCTGGGGTGCGTTCATTTAGTGCTGTGTCTGTAACTCATATCGCTTGGCTGGGATCATTCTCCTGATTTATGTCATTCCTACGTTCCTTGAAATTTGGTGTGGGAGTGCCTTGGTTTTGTAACTGTAAGCATTACTTAGACACCCTGTCTTCTAATAATTAGCTCCTGTGCCCTTCAGTGCACAGGTAGTGCTTATTAATTGCATTTAATGAGCATCTCTCACCTACGGCAAATTGCCCTGTGCTGTAACACACATTAGTGTGTAACATAGCATAGTATAATTTATTTATATAACACACTTGATGGCACTTAACATCTGTGAAAACACACGAAAATGCTGACCTTGGTCTTGGGTATTTACTGGTTTTGGAGAATGTGTGCAGTTTCTGGTGGAGGAATTTAAGCTGGTTACATGTAGCCTGAACGTTATCACACCAGCAAGAGAATTCATTTCTATCAGTGCAGCTTTGCTGTGTTTGAGGTGTGGCAGCCAAACAAATAGAAGGCTGGCAGTTTTTCCTGGGGACTCCGTATTGCAGCAAGCGTCAGGTAGTAAGGATGTACATTAGGACTGATAGTCTCCAAATTAATGCAGCCTGCTGACCTACCTCATGAATTATCCAGAAAGATGTATGATGTGAAATGAGGACTGTCACACCAGTTCAGTCCCTTGTCATTCTGGCAGTGTGCTCTTCCTTGCATCTCTCCCCTTGCTTTACAGAAGCATGTGTATGGTGAGGGTGAGCGCATCACTGGAGTGAGCGTCACAAGAAAGATTTCCAGTAGCGTCAATGTCCATGATAACGTGAGGACTAATAACATGCTAGTTCTCTCTGTTTCCACTTCCCTCATTCCAGTAGGACATCATGTGTGGGTTCCCACCTGTGTGTATGGTTGATATGCCATAGACTCCTTTCTGTTTAAATAGCGAAGACCCCAGGTACGTTCTTCCTTTCTGATTTAAGTGGGCAACCAGTAATCTGCAGAATTAGAGCTTCTACCTAGCTACTGCCCATGATGAACTGAAAATCACTGCTTGTGATTAATACTCACTTTCATGGTAGTAACTTTGAGCACTAGAACAGAACCCAGAAGAGGCAATCAGCTGAGAAACCAGTGTGAATGTGGAAAATGGTTTGAAGTGTTTGCTGTAATTTAATGAGTGTACACTGGAGATGGAGCCTTCTGTGCTCTGCTACTTGCTGCTGTGTCCTGAATTGCAGTGCGTAAAATCTTCTGCCATAAGCTGTACATATTGAAGTCAAACTATGGATGGATCCAGCTTCTGGGGATTTGGCAGGGGTGGGATTGCAAGGGGAGGTTGTTAACAAAATATAGGCTTAAACCAGTTTGATGTCATTCAGATTGTGTTATATAATTTGCTTCACATTTCCCTGGGTGACACAGTCTTGCGCTCAGCTAAGTCAAGTTTTCATCTATCCATTTTCATCTCCTTCCTCCTTTCCTTTTTAAGTAGTAGAAAACCTTAAAAAAAGAATGTTTGGGGTTTTGGTTTTTTTTTTTTTTTTTTTCAGGTTCTCAAAACAATAACCTTGAAGAGGGTCCCCTGGCAACCTGCTGCTCTGTTGAAAATCAGTATGATTCATCTTTCACAGGCAAGACAGTAATTTTATAAAAGTTTCTTTTCTTATTTCTAGATCAAGATTTCAAGGTCAAGAGGAAAGACTAATGCTGCTGAAGCAGAGGCTTTTCTGCATGGGCCTCTCTGAAAGCTGTGTTCCACAGATTCTTGCCAAATCCTGCAATCCTGAGATGTGTTGTTGCTCCATGCAGCAATGAACGTGTGGCACAAATTACAGTTTTGGTGCCTCAGTCTTATTTAATATGCATCTGTCCAGCACCACACAAAATATGCATGAAATAATTTGGCAGTTGGTGATGAGAGATTTACCACATGGTGCAGCTAGTTCAAAATCATGGTACCTTTCTCTGCAGTTAGCAAGATAGCAAGAAAGGGATTTTTGTCTGCTGGTTTGTTCTCAGATCGCACCTCCTGTTTCCAAAGGGGGATTTTGCTCGGGAGCTTCCACATTCTTCCTTAGGCTAGCCTGAGATTTTCCTTTATTTGACCTGAAAGTTTAAGGCTGCATATGGAGAAATAGCCTGATAGAAAAGAAAGGTATTTGATTTCCCTTCTCTCATCTTTCATTTCCCTTGATCACAGGTCAACAGAGATCTGCTTTCCCTGTGTGCTACTGAAAGAGAAAATCAATTGTTTTCTGTGAAATTGCCAGTTGATTTCTAAACTGCTATTTCACCCCCGCAGAGAAGATGTTGAGAAATGTCCTTCTGCTCTTTGTCACTCTATCTTGGATCCATAAGGCCACGGCTCTGAGCCCAAGGCTATCAGCCTGCAGGCGCAGCAAGCGCCAGAGGCAGAATGTTTCAAGCTTTGTTATATGAAGCTATTGGACAATGTAATGGTGCCGCTGCTGAAGCCTACGTGTTATGGGGTGCACTGAGGACACTCACCCAGCCCTGTCATACACGTAGCATGGAAGGAGTTTCAGGGAGGCTTTGTCTTCTTGTGCTATGGAAAAGCAAAGTGCTTTTGGAAGCACTGTTTGCTAAGTACCCTGCACAGTGGCTGTTCTTATAGCTGTGAACTTCTACCAGCTCTGAGTTAGTAGCTGAATAATCCAAACAATATGGTGTAGACACTGCATGTGTGTGTACACATGCCTGCCTGTCCTCCAGCACTTGCTGTTTGTTCATTTCTGATCGGGAGACCCACTGACAGGCTTTCAAGCATCGCCTGTTTGCAATTCAGTGAAATTGCTGCAGTTGGCAAAGCAGTCTGTTCTCTGCCCTCTTTGAAGGAAGAAAAAAAATCAAACGCAGTCCTGAAACTTCAGTGTAGATATGTAAGCGAAAATGTTGGCCTTCTCCCCTATTGCACATCCCCCACAGCCAGATTTGTCATGTTTACTGATGTCCAAAATATGTGCCTTGATGTGAACACAGAACTTGCTCCTGTCTGAAATGCACCCTGTATCAGAAATATCATCAGGTGGTGTCATCTGTTCTCATTGAAGCCATTGTGTTTTAACTGGTCATCTTCACTTAATCTCTTAATGAGCTTTATTGTGGATGATTAAAAGTAATTGCTTATTTGCAAGCATGGAGAGATTTTGACCAAATAATTTCACAGTTGCTAAACATCAAGTTAAAGTATTTGCCATTTTGTAAACATGTAAGTAGCTCATCTGTTAATTCACATTTGGGAAACCTAATTAATTATTAGTGCCCAGTTCTTTATTTATGAAGTATTTTTACAACCACAGACTTATGTTTCCAAATGCTGTTAACTGTGTTTAAATGTATGCTAGTAAGCTACAAGAGAGCACAGGTCTGTGAGACGCCAGTAAACTGCAAGATTTATCCCCCATCCCATGGCCCATGGAATTTAAATGAAATGTGACACAGGACAAGTGTTTTGTGAGGTCCTGGAGAAGCAAGTGCTGCTCAGGGAAGGGATTTGAAGAAGAAGAAAGAAAACACCTGGCAGCTGAGGACTGGGCAAGTTGTTACAGCTGTGCTGCACTGAGGGCAGCACACCTTAAGGCTGATGGAGAGAGAGAGGAGTGAGGAGGAAGGTGTGTAAAGGAGTATGAGGAGCCCAGCCCTGCAGTCCCTGGGGAAGGAGACACCAAGGGCCAGCCGAGGAATCTGCAGAGGAGCGGTTCAGCTGACAGGAGAGAAACATGGCTTCATGTTGCAGGTTTGTGGGAGCAGGGGAAGAGACTGTAAAGCCAGGATGGATGTGGGTAATAAATCTAGGAAGTGTTTGTAAGTGTCTGTGTTAAAAAGATCTGACTGGGCATCACCTGAAAGAATGACCCTACAGAAACAGATAAACCCTCAGAAGGGCAAGGTTGGAGGAAGATGGGGGCATAAAGATAAAGCCCCGTACTTTAACGCAGCTGAAAAGATAAGCAACCCTCCTGAAAGGAGAAATTCTGACACTAAATTATTTTCTGTGGAAAGCGCCTGCCAGTTGCCTAAAACTAGGCTTTCATTCCCTGATTAGAGGCAGGATTTAAATTTAAGTCCCATCTTTGGTGATTCCTATTAGCTTTCTCAAGTAGGCTCCTGCTTGCTGTGCCAGCTGCTGTGTGGTCTTGATATCCAGAGTATTTTGGTACAAGGCTGGCAGGATGTACAGACCTCGTGTTTTGAAAGCTGAGTGCAATGCAAGGATGATCTGTACTGAGGTGTCCATCAGCCTCTGCCGCTCTGTCCTCCTCTCATTTGTCTCTATCTGCCTCCCTGTGGCAGTGGCTGTCAGTCATATAATAACAAACTTAATTACTACCAGTGACTTGTTGGGTGTGTTATGGGCAGTAAGCTTACTGCAAGAGCTAACAAGAAACATAGAAGTAAGATGCAATGTATTAGATAGGTGGAGGAAGAGAAAGTTTTGTGGAAGGAGTTAGATAGGTAAAAGACTTCATTCTGCATCCAAAATTAGCTACAATTAAATATTTGAATAGGGAGGGAATGCAGGATCAGGCCTAGATGTAACTATACCCATGGTGCTTGATGTCTATGGGTGACAGGTTTTTATAGTCCCACTCCTGATACTTCGACAGGTTCACTTGGAATTTAACGTGTGTCTGACAGGCTTTGTGACTGATCAGATCTTGTCTTCCTGGCAGTTCTTACACAGCACAGGTTATGTTAACATCTCCAGAAAGGTGTTGACAGACAAAATCCTAAAAGGTGATAATATCTTAATAACAACTAAACTTTCTTCGCTCTCTTTTTTTCTTTTTCTTTTTTTAATCTTTTTTCTTTTTCTTTTTTTCGTCAGTACCTCACTGTAACTGCCAGCTAGGTCTGTAAACCCTGATCATCTGTTGTCAGGTACTGCAGGTTTGGTGTGACAGCAATGGTGCTTGGGTTCTGCACAGGGAAGTCCAGTGGTTCATTTCTCCTGTAGAATCAGAGTATGCTTGGCTCCTTCATTGCAGAGAGCTGGAGAACAGATTTTATTTCATGTTACTTTAACCTGCTTTTCCTCAGCTGCCTCTTTCCCTCTCCACTTCTTTCAGTTTTCCCTTGTGTTTAAAGTAGGGAAGAGCAGGGCAGGATCTGACCATTTTTGCATTTTGTGGGTTCAAGTATTCAAAAGTAAAACTTAAAATCCTCTGAGGTTGATCAGTTTACAGACTAGAAATTAGATCTCATACAATCTAGCTCCAGATTTTATAGGTTCACAGACTGAGTAACCAAATAGTCAAAGTTAACTAAAATCTACTTTGTAGATATAATTCCTAATTTCATATCATCTTTCTGCAAAGGCACACCTTTTTAAAAATCCCTGAATATAGAAATATTTTCACTTGTTCTGCTGCAAAGGCAGATCCACGGGAACCTGTGTGGAGGGAGTGAATGTGAGTCCACAGCAACAATAACTCAAAAGAATGTGGAGGGCAGGTTTTGCCAAGGCAGCTCTTCACCTGAAGGACTGGGATATGTGGGGGTGACTGGGAAAGCAGCAACTGTAAGACATGGCTTGTACTGGAAGAATGCAGGACCACATGTGCTTCTAGCTCTGGAGAATGTGTGCTCTGCTCTGGCCAAATGCTTTCCTGTCATAGGGAGATGAGAGGCAGAGTTGTGCTTCCAACTTCAAAACTGATCCCAGTGCTGCAACCTCTGGTGAGCCCTACAGAGCCAAATACCATGTCCCAAGCCTTGTCACATCCTGGGAGTACCTCCCTGCTGTAGCACAGGGAAGTCTTTGGACCTAAATGTAACTCTGGTTTGAGGGTTCCTCTGATTTGGTGAGCATTATATCAAGTTATAAAAACTGCATTTTGTTCCCCAACAGCTCCTTGTACTCAGGTTGCTAAGGTTAATGTATATAACAGCTTCTGCTTGGTCTCACTCCCAGTGGATGGCTGAAGACTGTTGGCCCCTTTTGTTTGCTGTTTTGCAAGTTTACTTGTAAAAGTCATTTTAGAAATGCAATGAGAGAAATTGAATATCTGGGTGCTGCATCTCAGGAAAGTTTGCAGCATCATTTTGTTTCCATTTGGTCAGTGGTTCCCATGGGAACACGGGTAAGCCAATGTGGAGTGCCTTGGAGAAGTCTCTGCCCTAAATAACATTAATCATGCCCACAAAAGTGTGTGTGCAATAGAGAATTTGAGTTAAATCAAGGCTTAAGGAAAAAATCAAGCTTAAAAAGGTTTTGTTTGTATCCAGGAAAATTACCTACCTCTTACATTAAAAAATTCTATACTTTTCTGCCTCCCTCCAGTAATTCCTGTCATTAAGTTTCATACAGTAACTGCAAAATGCTGTAGGCTACAATATTAATTTGAGCTAAGGGCTCAGGTGCTTGGGTTTTCATTAAGTTCATCCATCTATAAACCAGCCAGACCTTTATGAGAAAGAAAGTATGAACTTCTTTTGCTGATAATACATTACTAACAAAAGCAGGAGGACTTCCGTATGTACTTTGCATGGGCAGATGCACTTCAGCTCTCCTTTGTGTGCTGAGGCAATGTAGCATAGCCCAGTTTTCAAGTGAGTTGCAGTGGCACAGACTGCAAAGCAAAAAAGCCAGGCACATCCTAAGGGACCTACAATCACTATTCAGAAAGTCAGAGCAAGCTATTCTTCAGTGTGGAAAAATTTCAGGTCATCTAATTATGGGGTGTGCACCACCAGCAGCAACAGTAGGAACCCAAGTGCTCGTTGGAAAATTTTCATCATCTCCATTTTACCCTTCTAGATGAGTTGTATCTTGCCCAGTGTTTCAGCATGTGATGATTCAGGTGGGACACGCAGGAGCTGATGTTCGCTGCGCTGCCCCTGCAGTGAAGCTGCTGCCAGTTATTGACTTTAGGGGGAGTACTGACAACTCTGCCCCAAGCTCAGAGCTGTTTCCCATTCCTTGCAGCCCATGAATGGTGCCCACTTCCCTGGAGGTTGTCTCGCGGTTCGCGAGCATGTTACACCTGCCAAGCACGGTCTTATTTAATGGATCGATTGAACAGACAGGAGGCAACAAAACCATTTGGGGTATTCCAAGAGGTTTCTATGCAACAGCTCCAGACTAGGCTGGAGCTCCCTGTGGACAGGGCAGAATAGCTCACCCTGCATTGCCTGTGCTAAGAGGACTTCTGCCACTGTCTGTATTCGTGCCCTGGACCCCCAAATCCTTCAACAGAGCAGGGAGTGATGCAACCTCTTAGACACAAGGAAAAGCTAATGGATTTTTGCTGATGGCTTAGCAAAACCGTATCACTAGAGCTACTACAGACGCATATGAGGAGACTTATTTGGGTCTTTGAAAGAACCAGAAAGCAAAAATTAAGAAGTTAATAATTTTCTTTTCTAAAAAGGAAACTGTTAGCAGCTTCTTGCTGTCTTTCACTTCAATTAGTCTTGTATTTGCACCAGCATTGTGAAACACCAACAGCATGTAAAGTGTCTTTGTTAAATGCAACTTGTATCCAATCTAGTCCCACAGGCATCCAAGCCAAGAAAATAAGAGAGAAGGAGACAAGCTCTATTTGCAAGTTTCATTATCACAATGAATCTTAATTACACATTCCTTTTCATCACAGGTTGACCACACCTTTTTTCTTACCATCCTACATGTCACTGTCTAATTAAAGGGTAAAACAAGGTGGAGAAGGTGGCCTTTCAAATACTCACTTTTCATATGTCTTGTTGATTATGTTGAATGGGCTTCCCTTACAGAAAAGGTGATACCTCTGCCTTTTAAGCTAATTTGACCTATCTGCTCACTGTTTGTTAAGGGTCATCTCTGGAAATCCTTATTCAGAGTCTAATATTACTACTTACTATCATAAATAATAGCAGCTACAGCATCAATAACAAGTGTTGCTTATGTTACCAAAGACCTTAGGGAGTCCCGTTAAAGTGGCCCTCTCCTTTGCTTCCACTGCTGTACCTCTGGGGCAGTCTTTGCCTGGAAGAGCTGCTAAAGCCTGCAAGAGAGGAGCCAGAGGAGCTGTGCCTTTCTGCTTGGTCAGCCCCTCTCTCTGGAGCTAACTGAGCTGAAATCCCTGGTCAGGGAAGGAGAATCCCAAAGGCTGGTTGTCCCTATGGAAGTGCTGCTTTCTGCAGGTCCTGGGTAGCTAAAGTTAAACCTATGTCTGTTTTGGAATCAATAAAGCAAGCCAACAGAGTGAAAAAACTGAACAACATGAAACAGAAAGCTTAAATAAAAATGAAGAACCTGACTACACTTTATGGTCTGCATGTAGTGACTGATACTTTAAAAAAAGCACCTAAATTTAGTCTCCTACATTGTTTTGCTAATTTTCCAACTCTGGACATCTCATTAGCTAGGTGTTTCAAATTATTTGGCTATTTATTTAGGTACCTAAAATTTAGATGTAAGAAATTTAAGGCAGTCTTGAAAAAAGCTCTGAGCTGCTCTGTCGGAATTAGATCTTTGCATTCTGCTCCCAATACTCATATGTGAGCTGGGATAACGTCCATAAATTGTGGCTTGGGAGATTCAGGATGGACATTAGGAAGAGATTTCTCCACACTGGAAGAGGTTACTGAGAAACTGTAGATTAAGCAAAGTTCAGACTGGTGTCTGAGGGAGAGTCAGAGATGCAGAGATGATGGGAAGGCAACTGCTGCACATTGGCACTAGCAGTGCTCAGCCAGCAATTCTGGGACTCTCTGAAAACAACCCTAGGCTGTCTATATTTCAAGTATAGGCCAGCAAGTTGATCTTCATGGCTATGAAATGGCCAAAAAGAAAATAATGAAAGACAACAAAAATTTTTGTTCTACTGTGTGTTCAGAAAGGACGGGGGGGTTAATTATTTTTTTTTTTTTTAATGCAATGTGCTATCAAAACCTTTGCTGTGCATTTCCCATCCCCAGCAAGCAAAACTTGCAGTGCCTGACTGCAGCCGTATTTTAATCACTAGCTCTGTTTTATACCAGAGCAAACCATGTGGCTATAATCATGTTTTCAAACATAAACCCAATCTTAAATTTTGCTTTATTTTTGCCCATAAGCTTTAGCAACACTTGATAGATCTGCCTATTTCAGTGGGCTCTGTCTTCAGGTCTTCACTAGTCCTTCCTCAGCCAGGCTCCCGCTGGGTGCGTGAGCAAAGGTGAGCAGTGGTGCTGGTGTGAGCTCCTGCTTTGGGCAGGAGGAACATGTGCCCAGGCTGGGGCTGTTCATAAGGGATTTTGCATCCGTAGAAGTCACAAGCCATATGATTCTTTGCTAGGTGCCAGGAGATACATCTCTGGAAAAATTACTGATAACTTGTCGTTTCCCATGACAGTTCCTAGGTAAGCTGTCACATCTGAGTTGCCAAGTCCTGAGTTGTGTTCAGATTCCCAACTTTTTGTTCCAAGAAACTGCACCAACTTCTTCCCCCCGTGGAGAGCAGCTGGTTTTTCCCTCTGGCAGCAGAGCCTGACACCCTTCCCAAACAGTCCTGTTGCACTGCACAGTGTAGGGCTGGAGGGTAAAACCCGGGTCACTGCGAGTTGTTTGGGATACAGTCTTAGCTGATCAATATTGTCCTAGCTCTAGTAATGCCTCCAAGTGAGAATGTCCCTTGATAAGGCTTCCAGCCCCAGACATTTGCCTCTGCCTCTTTAGTGAAGGGTGAACTGGTTATCTCACTGGTACATCTTCCTTTGCTTGCCGCCCTCCCCCCCAATATTTATTTCTCCCTTTCCTGATAGACAACTTCAGCTTAACATACAGAGTCTGGAGATTCGATCTCTCTGATTTTCACCCATGTTGGATAAAACCAGCTGTGAATTATTTATAGCATCAATCTAAGTAAGTTTCCCCCCGACACTCCTTTTATACTCATGAATTAAGCAGAGTTCAAATGAATGTCTGCAGGAAAGGTGGTAGGAGGCTCTAAAGAGACGAAAATAACAGGAAGGCAGCTGCTGTACATTGGCTCCATCAGTGTGGCTCAGCACTCCCCTGTCTATTGGGGGACGGATTGACTTGCATTAATCAAAACACAGATAATATTAAAAGAAGCAGAGAAACTCTTCTGCCTGAAAGCCAGGTTTCTCTTCATTCTGCAGTTCAGCTTTCTCCACAGGCTCATCAGAAATAGAAAGCGCCATTGTGCCAATGATTGCTGGGTTTTATCTCAGAGGAGCAGAAGAGGGGGAACAAGATACAATTTAGGCTTTACAATCTGGAAGTGCAGAAAAAGAAGTCTGAAACACTGCTATGCCTAGTAGTACCAAAAATGCTTGCAATGTCTCTGTAAAAGTCTACCCTGCCAGGTGGGGGCTGTGAAGGTAGCCCTGGGGGTGCTGGGATGCTCATCCCCACAACTTGTCTACAGAGTCCAAAGGAGCAGCCTGGGCATGGGGGCGGTTTTGGCGTCTATGCAGCAGACTCAGGCAGCCATGGGGGATGCTGTATGAAGGATCCTACGGGTTGAGTGCCACAGTGCACATGTCTCCCTGAAGCACACCAAAATGTCATGTCCCGGTCAAAGCAGGCACTGGTTCCCTCCAGAAAATCTCATCTGACCTCTGCAGACATCTTGTCTCTTCCTACTGAAGCGTAAACACTTTGGGGTAGGTGTATTTTCATCCTCAATTGCTTGTAAAAGCCCTCTGCAGTTTGGTTGCTCTGTAAATAGCAATAACATTTAGGTCCTGCTGAGAAATGTGCTTGGTATGCAGCCCTGCAGGAAAATGTACTTACTGCCAAGTCCAGATGGAGGATTTTGAAGGGGGTTGCAACTCTCCACATGTTACATGGGGCTCAAACGAATCTCCAAGGGAACACAAAGTGCTTATGCCCAGTGGGATGGACGCCTCAGTTAGAGTCAGGCAGAAACCTGGTGTGGCTCTGAGGAAGGAAGCTTCTCCCTGGCTCTGTGCCGCTGACCCCCATCTATCACTGTGCCCCAGCAGCCTGATTTGGCTGGTTCTGTCCCTGGGGGTGGCCACCTACCCCAGCTGTCCTTGACAGTTATGTTTCCACCAAGGAAGAGTGGCCAAAGCCCAGGGGTTTTCCTAGTCTTGTAAGATGTAGACTTGCACCTGAACCTCAAGCATGCAATGCAACCCAAGCGATGCTCAGCCATGCAAAAGCATCAGTTGGGGCCAAGGTAGAGCAGAGAGGAAAGTGAGGTTGTGCCTAAGAAGACAATCCTGTGAGGTCGCCTGGGACTGGTACCATGATCTGACTTTGCATCAGGGATCGGTGTGTGCCATGGGTGTCATTTTACTCCAGACACTGTGTGGGTGAGATCATGGAGCTGACTGGTCCCTGCTCCTCCTCTGCCCCCACACATATACTCTTGATTTGCTGCGTCTCCAGGCCTTTTACCAGCACTAGATGAGAGGTGGACATTTGAGTAAATGGTCTAATTTTGCATTGTGCAGAAATATTCCTTCTACCCTTGTGAGAAGGATGAGCAAGATGCTCATCAACACATAAGCAAAAACCAGATGACTTGTGCCCCTTCACTGCCCTGTTGTGGTGAAAGGGTGACTTCTTTGCGTACTATGCAACAACAGGTAATAAATTGGTAGTAAATTATGTCTGTCTTCAAAGCTTGATGCTGAAAACATGTTTGCTGCATTGATTAGTAGGAAAGTGCACTGCAAATAACTTTCTGAAGAGACATCTTTAGCTCTGTTACTTTTGTCCTTGCTAGTAAGTGCCCCACTTAATTATCATTGCTCTGTGTGCTCCCAAGGATTTTGTCCTTTCCTCTCCTCCCATCAGGAATCACCTTCTGTGGGGAAGTGTCTCAAGATGGTGCCTTAAGGGAATAAATGTTCTGTGGGATCTTTGCAAGGTTTTTGCCAGGCTCCTTTAGGGGACAGTAGGATTTCACTCATCCATCCCAAAATGAGCAGCTGTCACCCCTGTGCACTGCAAATGTCTAAAAACTGTACCCACCGTCAGTGGAGGGCTCCAGACACAGATGTATCTGGGGAAGCTGCGTGGGGAGGTGTCTGCTGTGATGGGTGATGTTCCCTTCTGGTGTTTTATCTGTGCTGAAGTGGGCCTGTTTGGTGTGGGGGTTGGTTTTGCCACACCCTTCAGTGGCAACTCAGGCTAGCTTCTGATCAAAGACGAAATTAGAACTATGTTGTGACATTTGGAAAGGATATAGTGAAAACTCTTCAAATGCTATTGGGTCACTGAGAAAGGACAGGGTTGGTGTTAGTGCAGACACAGCACTTACGGAGCTTGGGTGTTTCTAAATAGGCTTCTGCCCTCTTTTTTCCCTTTTTACAAATGGTGTTTGACCCCACTATGCAGAGCCAGCTGGGAAAGTGTAGACAAAGGAGAACTATAAAGATGTCTTTCCAACAGCCCTGTTTTAGGAACCCACCCACTCAGTGCAGAAGTTGAGAGAAACTCGTTTTGCTGAAGAGGGTCACCCAAATGGGCACGAAGCCGGGCCAATGCCCACTGTCTTTAAGAGAGTTCTGTTTATAGAGCTGTAATTCAAGAGCCATATTAATCCATACAATGTCTGTGAAGATAGTAATGTTAGTGTTTCCATCTGCTTCTTAATTATTTCATACTTTTTTAATATTTATATATATATAATGAGGATGTAGTTTTGGAGGCTATTGCATGTTCCCCCCCAAAAAAACTGAAGTTATTATTTTTCATTAAGTATAACAAAAATTTTGTCTACAGGACTTGAAATAATTGTTTGTTTCTGGTACTTCTGAACTCTGTCTGGTTAGTTTTTCTCCATACTTTGTTGTTATGACCGCTTTTAAAAAGCGCTGAGCATTTTCTCTCTGCTCCATGCCCTTGATTTTTATTCATGTCACTAATAAGCACACCAGTTTTGATCACAGTGGCTCAGAATTCAGTCAGCCATGTCAGTCAATGGATACGTTTTCCTCCTGCAGAGAAAAATTGTTTGTCTAACTTCATTGGGGCAAATAAAAAAAAAAATATTATCTGACAGCCATCAGTGCCTCTGCCTCCCTCTCATTAGAGTCAGTAAAAACTTTCCTCTGATTCCTGGGGCCTTTGGATTAGGCCATTATAGAGAATGGGTCTCTTTGAAACAAAAAGTATTCTTCTGTTCTCATAACTTATAGTCACAAACTTGCTGGATTTGATCACTGGTGGTTTTGAAGCAGGTTCCAAGAAGATCAGTTTTGAATAAATGCCAGTTCCCAAATTCACAGGATTGTGGGGTTTTTTCTTTCATTATGCTGAATTTATCAAGGCAAGGTTTATTTTCATCCTGGAGTGCAGTCACACTCCCACTTCAAGTCTGCCAGGATCAGCAGCAATCCTTGTGGAAATGACTCACCCATGCAGACGGCCCATAGAACAGTATAGATGAAAAGAGGCTTGAAGAACAAAAAAAGAGTCAGAAAAGGATGTGGTCCCCATCTGACGGGGTGGCCAACTGGTTGCATTGGACCACATCATGAGAAAGGATGATTTGCACTGGTTGATGTTAACTATGGAGAAGTTAAGCCCTCCTATTTTCCTTGTTCTCCCCATCGCCCTCATGGTTCCCATATGTTTGTGCCTGTATTTGGTCTAGGATATCCACAAAATGAAATGAGCCTGGGTGGATTCATCATGTTCAAGGATCTGTCATGCTCTGGCTCAATAAAAAGGCCCAGTTCTGGTTAGAAGGGGCAAGGATAACCTCAGCAGTGTGTCTCAAATACCAGAAATGTAGGGGACAATTGAAGGCAAAGTGGGGCAGAAATCTGCTGAGATGCTCTGCCAGGCCTGTAGGCTAGAGCAGCTCCTTTAGCAGCTCTAAGCCATAACCAGACTCGGCTCACACAGGACCAAGGGTGACACATCCAGCTCCCTCTCCAGCACCCTTGGCCATCCCTTGTGCTTGGCAGGCATACAAGAGCACTGAGCCTGTATGAAATAATAGAGGATTGGCACTGCTCACTAGCCTGGGGCAGCGTGTTAACAAAACCAGACATATTAAAGGAAGGGCTCAACATTTTCCTGTGGGGAAAAATGGGGAGTGCTGAAATTTAAACAACCATTTTTAGGCAGTCCTCTTCAGAAAGCCCAGCTGGGAAGACCACCTGCTTTCTCTGGGCCATTCTGATTAGACAGCAAACTATCTTGGAGTGCCTCCTCGCTGCAGGTGGCTGCTCAGCTGGGTCCTCTGCAAGCCTTTTGATGCGTTGGGGAATCACAGGGGGAGACGCAAAGAATAGGCAGAAGTCATACATATGAATGTGCACATACATAGACAGTAACCTTTCCTCCTCTGATTACCCTAGCCATAAATGCTTGTGACATCAATACTTCATGAGAATGAACCTTGTGCGATTACCAAGTGCTGCGTCGGAACTGCAGGTGGAGGGAAAGGGTTTAACCACCTTAGTGTAAGTGACAGCTGAAGTTTTATAAAGTTGCAGAAGATGGAGTGAGTGAACACCATACAGATAAGCCATTACTTCTTCAAGGAAGTTTCCTGTTGTAAGACACAGTAGATGTGCATTTGTTACATGGCTGCTCTTGGTTGCATGTTCTGCTTCGTGTAAAATAGCACTGTGAAGCACTTATTTGTGTTTATTTATGTGTGTGTGTGTATGTACGCATAGATGCACACACATATTTATATGTCCGTGTTCATATTTTGTATGCATTTTACATGTGTCTATATACATAATAGAAACACTATATATATATATGCACACATACAGAATGCAAAAGTGCTAGGATGAAGTGCTGGAATGCTTTAACACGGACAGCTATTTTTAGTTGAGTAAATAAGAACAGGAAACATTTCTAGCACCTGAGTTCTTGCCAGCTGTTAAGATCTAGCCAAGAGTGAGAGGTGTGTGTAGGTTTTGAAACTAGATTAATTAACATCATGTTTTTACTCCCAGATTATGCCTGATTTCGGTTAATTTTTGCACTCCTCTACATTTTATGCCTTACAGTAAGACTCAGTTTCCAGGTGTTTTCAGTAGGGAGATCAAAGCCTGGAGTATTTTCTGCAGCTCTGAATGCCAGTGTTGAAGATGTGGTTCAGTGGATGCAGGTGCAGACAGGAACACAAGGACAGGCAGAGGGATGGGGACATTGCCATTGAGGAGAAGAAGGGCCCTTTTACAAAGGAGGTATGCTTGTTCTCTAGCAATGGTGCCAGAAGGTGGGGAAATGAACATCAGGAAAGAAAAATGGGTTTTCAATGACCAGGGATAAATTTTAGCCTGAAACAGGCTTAAGCAGTAGAGACTTGTGCTTGTCCATTTTAACACCCAGCAGTTTTAGCTTATGAAGCCCACCTGGCCATGTGAGATGGCTACCAGGCCTATGCAGTCTCTTCCCAAACTCTGTTCACAGCTAACCACTGCTGCTTCTGCTGTATAAATAATGGGCGTTTAACATCTCAAAACATCAAAAAGCTGAGAGGGAGATGGCAGCATACACAGAACATGGTGAAATCAAACTGCAGAATTTGGTACTCTCAGGGCTCTCCTGGGAATGGAAAGTATCACCAGCTCCCAAAATCATTTTAGCTGTGGCTGGCTGCACAGATGTGCATTGTTTACCCTACCCAAGAAGATGTTGCCTTTTAAAACATTGTGGTACATCATTTCTCTGAAGCTGGAGCATCCTCTGCTAGGGATCCCCATGCATTTTAAAATGAGGCATTTGATCAGTTTGAAAGGAATCAAAACTGCACATCAGACAGGACCTCTTGGCTTTGATGTGCCAGTTTTAGGACCATTATAAAATCTCCTAAAAGCCCTTACAAGGGCAGGGTGACAAGATTCTCTCAATGAGCATGAAACTTCACACAGCCTTCATTACAGTAGATCATGGGCTGGTTATCCTCTGCTATTAATTTGAACTAGAGTGGCCCTGAAAAGCTTCCCCTAAATCAGCTACTGGGAGAACACAGAGTCCTGTCCCTGCAGCCAGGGTCCTGCTTACATAGGATCCTCAGTTTGGGGTGGCTGTCTCTGAAGCTGGTCCCAGCCCTGCATTTGGTCACCTTGCAACCAGCAGAGAGCAGCCCCAGCCCCTGAGCTGTGAGGAGCAGGTGGTCTCGGTGACAGGCAGGCAGCATCTGCTGGTGGTAGTGTCATGGCTGGAGGCTACAGGGCTGCCCTTAGCACCAGGCATACTGAGAGGGTTTTACTACAGGCCTAGACCACCTGAAGACCTTCCTACCGATGGATAGGAAGACCCTCTGGCATTTGGGCTGTCTGCTAAGCAGTGTAACACTGCCTAGGGAAGCTGAGAGTACAGCCCCAAAGGGCTTGGGTCAGGGCTGGGGGAAGCTCTGGGATTTTTGTAATATATTACACTAAACTATAAGTACTAAATTTACATTAAACATCATAATCTGCAATAAAGAAGCAATTGGGAGAGCCACTGAGTGCCTTTTACAAGAACCCTTTAAAAGTACCTACCAATAGTGTGATTTATTCCAGTATTTCTATAAAGCAGTTAACAGAACAGTTCTTGAGTTATGTGAGGTAAAGAAGCAGATACAGATGAAAGCTTTGGAGCAGCAAAGATGCAAGATGCACTGTATTGTGCAATATTATATTTAAATTATCTTAACCCTAGGAGAGGAAAGAGAGCAAGAACTCAAAGCAAGAGCAATAAAATATTGAAGCTCTGAGAGACAATGTTGTAGGCAGCAATTTTCGTAGTCATTGCTATCAAACGACAGACAGTGAGCTCTGAACTGGTCGGCCATGATGAAAAGCCTGGTAATTGTCAGTTTTAGCTGACGAAATCAGCAAATGACTCATGGGCTGCAAGTAGTGGGGAGCGTGGGGAGCTTCATCCATCATCTCCAGAGCAGCCTTCACTTTCATACACTCCACTGTTGTTTAACTGAAGGATGATGTAAAATAAAATGCAAAAGGTCATGAATAAAATGGTTTGGGAAGGTAGAGATTTAACCCAAGCAGGCACAACCAAGGGTGATGCTGATGGTTGGGGTTTTTTTCTTATGGCTGATGTTCAGAGAGGATTTCCTGAAAACCTGGTCTCTGCCACGGGGCTGGAGAGGTTTGGCAGGGTGAGAGTCACACTGAGCCAAGCAGAAGGAGCCAGTGCAGATGAGCATCAAATAGGACTGAACTCCAGGGAGCTCAGGGGTTTGTCTCTCCTTCCAGAGCAATGAGAATTAGGTACATAATTAATGTAGATGGAACTATTATCTCAGCTGGGAATTTTCTTGCATCTTCAGGTGAAAAACTAAAGCCTGAACAGCCCAACCAAATGCTTCTTACTAAGACACAAGGAGATGGGATGGGATGTCTCAGCTCATCCAGTGGATTTTGGAAGAGAAGTAACCCATTGCTTATGTTAAGATGCAAACCTCTGCTTTTACCCGGGCTAATATGGGGAATGTCCTGGACTCGAGGAGAGCAAGGAGGGATGAATAATACCCTAAAATAAAGAATTTTATTAGGTACAAGGACTGGAAAAAAATGTGTTGCTTATTAATAGGCTATAACGAGCATGATTCTCCCTTTATAAAACCAGTCTGTTCTGTTGTTAACTCCACTGACAAAACAGAGTGTAGGTGGAATGGTGAATCAAACCTTGTGTTTATTTATAAAAACAACCAAACAATAGAATGTTTTCCCTGCAAAGTAACTACTGTAACTTTAGTCTGTGAAATTGTGGCTAGCTCTATTTACAGGAAACATATCAGTTAGACAAAACAAGGACCCTTTTGAACCCTCGTTCCCTGTAAAAGCAGAATAGAAGCAGTCAAACCAAGCCTTATTCACTTTCTCATAAAATAACAAATTGATATGAAATTAATGAATATAATATTCTGCCAAAGAATTTTCCAAGTGGAAATACAGGAGCAGTCATGTAAACATTGTCTCAAACAATATAACAGCAAATCAGTCACTCCTACATTGAATGGTATAGTAGTTTAGCATTATGGAAAACTGCAGTTGAAAAGAACAGTTTTTCAACTAAATTCCTTCAAGAAAGAGGCCCAAATGTGCTTCAAATTATCACCTTTCCTTGCAAGCCAGCAGTAATTATTCTGTCTCACACCAAGACGGATACACCTGGAGGGGAGATAAAATAGCCCCACCAAACCTTAATCTGAAAATGTGCCAGAGACAACTCCTTTGACAGTAGATACTTAGCTTTTTTTTTTTTTTCCTGCAAAATGTGTAAATGTTATGTTGTCTTCTGAAGTGACTGTTAAATTACCAGGAAAATGGCTGAATGTCAGTGCATTAGCTTTCTAAATGACCTAAATACATGGGTTTTGTATTTTGTTTTTTGTGTTTCTTATTTATGTTCTTCAATTACAGTCAGACTTCTAAGTAAGAAGTTTATAGATCTCTGGTAGGGAAGGGGAAGTGGCTTTTTTTTTTTTAAACTAATTATGTATGATTATGGGAAAAACAGTATTTTCTGTTGTTTTTCATAGATGCTACCCTTCTTACCCTTCCCGCAGAAAACTGTTTTTGCAGTAGATCCCATTAAAGTCCCCCAAACCAGAGGTAAAGATGAAAGTGCATTAGTATGAGAGCTAACAGGAGAAGCTCCAATGTTGCACGAATCCTATCGATTCAGATTATCTTTTATGTGCTTTTTCAGTTCTCTGGCCAGAACACAATCCACAATTATTTGACCAACCACATTGATTTTCCTTGGGTCTCAGCACTCTCCAAAGGCAGGGGAGAAAGTCAACCACAGAGCAGATGGTAGGAGGCCAGGGTCAACCTGCTGCAGAGTGCATTGATACTGCCACACTGAAGATGCCTTCCCAGCTGCTTTGTCAAAAGAAGGAGAGGTCCAGACAGGCAGTGTTTAATTCCCAGGTGAGCAGCTTGGGATTCATTTGGCATGGAGAACAGAAGGAGGTCAGTTCATGGTATGAGGAGGTTAAGTAAGTCCTAGGAGAAGCAGTCCTCTCCTGGTGAGGCCAGGCCAGCTACCCTTGCTGGAGGTGTCTGCAAGCCAGCAGGGCTGGGCTGGGGTCCCCCAGCTTCTGGGATATGCACCTTGGCCAACTGCCCTCTCCTCTCAGATGTGGTTTTGGTGGCTGAATCAGGAAAAACCAGGACAAATAGTCAGTGGCAGCAAGAAATGGGAGCAATCAGTCATGCTAGCATGGTCACCACTCAGCAGTGACAAACATGTCCCTCTGCTTTGCAGCTCTCTTGTGTTCGCTATCCCAGTCTGCCACCAGCCAGCCAGTGCCCACATCAACATTACCTCCCTTCCTGCACCCCGATGTGGCAGCCGTCTTCTCCAGCCCCACCTGCAGGCTGACTTGCTGCAGCCCCGTGGCTGTCCTTCTCTTTGGCTCCCTGCAACAACCTCATCTTATGCCCCTCACAGCGGTTCCTTAGATGTCACCCGGAGATAAGCAAAGAAGGGAAAAGCCACAGCCTAGATGTAGGTCAAAAAGGAGAGAGGCATGGGAGAAGGTGGAAGTACAGCCCTCTGAAGAGAAACTGGAAATGCCTTCTTTGGTGGAGGTATTTCTGCCAGCCTGGTTTAAGGAACCTCATCAAAACTGTATTCCAAGGCCAGGCTAGCTCTTGAGTAGCTGCAAGCCCCAAGACACACATTGCTTAGCCAAACTTCTGTCTCATTCCTGGCCAGACACTTCCTTGGACTTATCAACAGCTCACTGCACCAGGAGACGGAGCAGATGCATGGAAGAAGTCCGTCCCAGGTATGGCAGTGAGTTGCACTTGCCTGTGATGGGCACTGTTTCTTGCAATGAGCAGGTTGGTGCCTGGTAATTTTTCAGAGGCAGAACACAAATGTTATTTGGTAAATGCAGGCAGAGAAGCTGTCAGCTGGAAGAATGTGCTTGGAAATTACTGTAAACACAAAGTGATGAGCAAGTATGAAAAGTATTCAGAAGACTTTGGGAGGAGCAAGGAACTTTCACCTGACCCTATGGGGAGGGTGAATGAGCAATTCCAGCACAGTGGGGCATGAGCCAGGCGCCAGTAAAGGTGTGGGCTGTATCCTTCCAGGCTCTTCTGACCCAGGATCAACCTGCTGCTGCCCAGGGATCGTTCTTTAAAGGCATTGCCTTTGGACATCACCCCCTTCTCAGTGAAACAAGTCATTCTGCAATCAAGACAGTGTTTCTGTAACACTGCCAGAAATTCAAAGCAGGTACTGTACGTCAACAAAATGCTAATTCCCGAAAGGTTAATTAAACTGAGCAGGACTCATAGATGAACTGCAACAGCTGACTGTTGCAGTTAACTGTGGCATTGTAGTTAGCATTAAGTGGCACTCCAGTGTGGGGGAGTTCGCAGATGAGTTATTCTGGCACTTTCACAGGGCAGGGTGGTGTCCTGTATGTATCGGTCATTTCATTCTGGCCAGCCTCCAGGAGATGGAAACTAGTGACAACAAATGCAGTCAACTGGGGGGAAAAAAATGCATTGCTTCTCTACAACCCCTCTGAACAGAAACTTGTTAACACTGAGTTATAAAGTATGAGGCTCTATTTAAAGCTAGTTTTCTGATGTAAATGTAAGATGTAAATACTGTGCATTACTGCATGGCCTTCATCATCCCTTCCAGGTAAATCTGGAGAGAGAGGACTTCAGAACAGTTTTGTGGGCTTGGGAAGGCTGGGCAATACTGTTAGGCAAAGCAGAGCTTTGCAGCCAGCAACATGAAACACAGAGGAGAGTCCCTTTTTTCCTTTAATATATTGACATGTAGTCCCAATGCGGGCATTCTAGTAAACAGGGATTCAGTTTATGTTCCACACTGCTGAGACAAATGTCCCAAATGCCCTTTCCAGGGCATCTGGCAGGAAAAGGGAGGGAGCCAGCAGCTCCCGGTTCACATACTTTGCTGCAAACGTTTGGGCACAGTCTCACTTGCAGGGAGCAAGGCTCACACTTGATGCCTATGTCCTCCTGCGGTGGAGGAGCCCTCCCCACCTGCCCTGCTTCCCTCCATCACCAAGCAGCAAGCTGAGCTGCCATGTTGCAGTTGCTCATCTGTGGGCAGCGTTTCGCCCTTGCAGGTGGAGGACTTTTGCTCCTGGTCCTGGGGAGGGGAATGGTGTGTGCATGCATGTGCTCCCTTCCAATCTGGCTCGCTGAGCCAGTGAGACAGATGGAGCCGACAAAGTTCGTCTGCCCACGCTCCACAGTTGTCTTCCACGGTGAAGAGCTGGAGCATGTAACTTCACCAGGTCCACGCCAGCTCCTGCAGGCAGCTCTGAGCTCCCTATGGGGGACTGTTGCCTCCAGATGAATAGCTATTGTTGTTTTCCCCAGGAGGTACCTGCCACATAGTAACATCCAAGAAACTCTTCTCATTACAGCCTTTTTATAGAAATACGAGGAACAATTACATAACAGCTGCATGCAATTACTACATCAGGTGATGTGACCTTTTCAAAACCAAGAAGTAATATAATTTTACAGGTAGAACAGGAAAAAAAAGTTTTTCTTGTTGAATATAAAAAAATAAAACCTGTGAGTTCAAAACAAAACCTATTCTTTTTTTTTGTAGGATTCCCTTTTAAAACACAGGTAACGGTTGTTCTTTCAATCACATCTCACACCAGTTTCTGGCCATCTGGAGACAATGGAATAAAAGGAAGTCATAAACCAAGTAAGTAAACCCATAAGCAAAAGTATGAAGCCTGTACTAAGACCTTGTGCCTTGAGAGAAAGTCCTCCTTTCATTAGGATGAGCTGAGTTTATCTTGCAGCCTGGAACATGTTGGCATTACTTGTCACTTTCACTCCTCTTTTCTTCCCTCTAATATAACTAGTAGAAACTTTCTCTCTGAAACTTCAACCTGCCAAGTGCAATTAACATCGCCCAGTGGCTTCAGAAGTTATTGATAAGCACTGAGACAGCACTATCGCATTCAGCTTAGTTACTTAGGCTAACATGCAGTGTAGTTTTCAAGATGGGGTTGCAAGAAAGGTTGTGGCAAAAGGCCGCGGATAAATACATAAATAAATAATATATAATACAAGTCTTGAAATCAAGGGCTGAGGAGCGGAAAAGTTTTTCCCTTCATCACCAAACAAACTTTTTGCACCAGGGCTTTTCTCTTTGCAAAAGATTTATCCATGATTCTGATATACGCTTTTGTGCTCTCTCCCTTTCTGGCCTTCATTCCCTTGATGTCTGGAAGGGCTGGCATACAACCAGGCTGTCCCGAGTTGGTCTCATCGTGTGGGGAAGGGATGGTTAGCATGGGGACAGGGAGATGCCTGTCTGGAGAATAGGGAAGAGTGAGAATGGAGCCTTACTTTACACCCACAGAAGACCATAACTCTACTCTGACTTTGAAGTGGAGCAAAGGAGGGGCATTTGCATGCCTTTCCAGCCCAAAAACCCACAGGCTCTGAAGTCCTCAACTCTTGATGTTTTTTATATAACCTCCATATGTATGGTTGCAATGAGCAGTTATCATTTAAGTGATTAAATGGTAACAGTGAGCAGTCAGCATTTAAGTCTAATTCCCACAAAAATCATTACGATGTTCAAGACCCATGCCTTGCCCCTGAACCTGGCCTATGCTATACAAAGTAGCGTGGACACAGACTGGACCTCCCTGTGCATCTCTTTCCTTGGACCTTAAAAAGACATCAGACCACAAAACAAGTCACCATCACTCCAGACTCTCCTGCTAATCTCTCTCCATTCAGCATAGCTAGGCAAGCCTGCAAATATAGACAGACTTCTATGAAAGACTATCAGAGGAAGCTGATCCAGGCTGCTGTCCCGCTTGTAAATTAACTCTTTACATCCTGGTGCATTCAGCAGTTTGTTTTGCTCATCCCAAAAGGCTGGAAGGACATGAGATGCCAAGAAACAGCCTTCATGCTATGTTATCAGTGGCTTGTTTTCTCCATTTAGTTTGCTGTCTGGGTATCATAAGTCCCTTGGATCATATTTTCCTTTGGATAAACCTTGTTCTGAAATAAATCTGGAATTATGCATATCTACCTAGGGAAAGCTGGGCATGGGCAGGTATAGGATGGTATATAGATGCCATCAGACTTATTAAAAAATGGCATTGTTCTAGGTATTTTCCCTAGAAGAAAAGTAACTTTGTCTCTAAGCTCTTAAATGGCCTCATGAAGACCTGTAAATGTCTGCTTCAGCCAATTTATGTGTGTGTCTTCCTGTGGATGTGACCTGACGTAGTTTATTAGCCAAATATATTCAACACCTTTTTTTGAAAGATAATGAGTTAATAAATAATGCATTCTTTATTTTTAGATCTATCTGTTAACACTCTACATAGCTCAAGTGGCATATGGATGCCCAGGACCACAAAACATTCGGAAGTCTTATTCCTCTGCTTTTTGATAATCCTTTTTCTTCCTGCTGAGAACATTTCCATCCTTGTGATTGCTTTTCCGTGGCCCCACCCTCTTGCATGAAAACAGATACCATAAACAATATTTGAGGAGGCTGAAGGACCAGTGATGTGAAAATTGCTTCAGTGTTAATTCTACTTTCTAAATATAGGCACATTTTTTTTCTGAATACAAGGGACAAGACAACAGAAGGTGAATGGTACTGATGCTTACTTTTATAATCCTTCACAACAACATCTGCAATATATACTTTGGACTTCTGTGAGGAGGCATATTTTTACACCATGAAGCTTCATGTATAAGCATTTTACCTATGGGCCTTTCCATCCTTCATGATACTGAGGAAAGAAAGAAGTGTGTGTTTGTGTGTTATGTAGTTATAAGAAGAGAGAGATAAAGAGACACCTACATACAGGTACTACAAAATGCAGTCTTTTTTAAAATCACATGGATTTAATGCTCTTAAATTGACACCTTCTTTCTATTCAGAAGAAAGGTTTCTTCTGGGCAAGAGGCAAGATCTTTATTATCATCCTTCTGTACTGTGCTAATCCTTTCCCCAGCCCCAGGTGGAGTCTTTCTAGGGTTATTCTTACAGTCAAGTGGCATTATAGGCCAGACTTGCTGCTGCTGTATTTCAATGTATAGCAATGATGTAATAGCTGTTATTCATTTTTATTTCTTGATTTATTTGATACAGTATCTGCTAATATGAAAACTTTGTTTCAGGCACCCGTTTCTGTCCACTTGCTGAATGACTCTGCTAATGCTGAGTTTTCCTTGCCAGGATGTAAGGTGCATTTTGATAACATCTCTTTTGTATGCCATGGACCTGATGGATGGAGCAGTCTCTGCATTTTGATGTGAACAAAAAACAAATCCACCGGGGGGGGAAAGAAACACAAATGAGAGCTCATAATGTAACACTGCTGCCAAAATGCTAATGCTATTCCCCAGTACGCATGGAAATGAATTACAAGTAAAATCAAAGTGTTGTGCTGTCATTTTCTGCAGGCTCATAGCTATCATTTTTGAAACTTGAACAGCATTTTAAAGGAAACTTGAACAATTGTTTACAAAACTTGAACAATGTTTTACCATTTTCCTTTAAGAGCCTTTGCAAAAACCTGTCGGACACACCCACCAAAGACTACAACTCTGTAAAACCAGAGAGGGAAGATGTGATGGTCCTTGTAGGTGTTAGGTAAGCATTGCATGTAACCCTCTCTTTTAAGTTGCTCTGCCTTCCCTTGCCTCTTACTTTGACTCTCAGTTTTCTCTCTTCCTCACTCACGTCATGCCTAGGAGACCATAGTCCTTCAGGAACAAGATTGCCATGGGTACAAGGTCCCACTGCCCTCACACATGGTCATTGAGGTGGTTGGCATGCAGATACCCTCAGACCAAGACTGTTAAATCGGGTAGTACAAAGTCCTATTAGGAGCAGCAAGATTTCTTGTGGCATCCAAAGGAGTTGGAGAAGTCTCTTGGTTCCATAGGGAAGTCTTCACTGTATGGTAAATCCTATGGGCTAAAAACCTAGGACAAGTTAAGTCTCTGAGCTTTCTCCTTGGAGTCATAATGTTCCTGAAAATGCTCACTTAACATTAAGGTAGCAGTTGGATTTCATGAGGTGGGAGAAAATAGTACCTGGGTCTTGGAGAGAGGGAGTTGTGGGGAGGGGGTGGGGCGAAAGGGAACCATATCAGAAAAGTCACTGGGTAACATCTAAATGAGTATCTGCTTGACCACTGGATCCTGATTTCCTATGGCATATAACTGCTTCCTATAACTCATCTATAACTTTCTCCTCTGCGGAGTCTCTAATGTTTAAAATAGAGACAGTAGGCTTGGCCCTGAAGGAAATTTTGCAGGCCAGAAGCTGTGTATTTTTTCTAGCTGTATTAGCTGATTTCATAAAAGGACCTCACTGTACCTATTTTCATGACTATTTTCTGCCTGTTTTCATGCAACTTGTAGAAAGTGAACATTGAGACTTTTGAACAGCTATCAAATCTGTTAGAAACAGACACATACCATCAAAAGTTATCAAGGGGAACAGACTAAACACAAACACAGCACAACTGTGCAAGGCTTTCTTTGGAAGCCAAATTAAATAGCATTTAACTCTGAGACAGAAGCTCTCAGAGCTTTCTGACCCAACAGATTTAGCATTACAGAAAAGGAGCGCTACTCCAGCTCCGAAAACGCTCATCTAATCTGCTGGCTCTTAGCGCGCGTCGTCTTGGCTCCCTCAAGCGGCTGGTCCCAGCGAGCAGACAGCTGTCCTGTTTGAAAGCTCAGGTGTTTTTCTCTTTAACACAAGTGTTGAAGGTCTTTGCTTCAGGTACTTCGGCTGCGGGCTCTGCTTAAAAATGTAGCGTGTATTTCTGTGTAGCCACGGTTCATTAGAAATTGGTACACAGTGAATAAGCACCATATAGTTCTGAGGTCTCATCATCCGAGAAAAGACTGAAGGACTGGGACAGTCTGTATTTTTTATCATGTCCTTTTTCTTTTTCTTGTCATCCTGTAGAGGACTGTCTTTCTAGTAGTACTTTTCTCTAAATTCAGCGACAGATCCTAATGTTTTTTTTTCTGATTACAGTAAGACTTCATTAGCTATGTTAGCTGAGGTCTGCTCTAAAAGAGGCTGGCTGGGTACCTGTGGGACCACATCCCGGCTGTAGCATCCTGAAGTTCATAAAAAAACAAAGACAAAAATCCTCTGCTTGGGACAGTCCTGGGGCAGCTCTGTGGAGCAGCTCTGTGCTGGAGAGGCATCACTGCATCCTTGCAAAATTTAAGATCAATGGGCACAAGCTGCAGCAAGGAAAACTTTGGACAGAGGAAGAAAAGAAAAAAAAAAGTCACCATGGGATAGATCCATTGCTGGAGCCTCCATCCTTTGAGATCTCTCAGTACCTGACTGGACGAGGCCCTGAGTGACCAGTTCTGACTTGGTCGCTATCCCTGCTGTGGGTTGGAGTGGGACCAGACGAACCCAACCTCCTTTCTGGCCTCTGTTATTCTGTGATCCATAAAACACAGGGTCTGAATTTTGCTGTTGTTCTCTGCAGGATTGCTTCAAAAGTACTTACATGTGCTGGTGCAGACCCTGACACCCAGACAGCCTACAGCTGAGTTCAGCCTTGCTCTTGACTTCCCTCCCTTCTCTCTGCCATGCTGTGCAGGGGGTCAAGCTTTATCTCAAATGCTTCAACCAGATTTTGACCAAAATATACACCTACCCTCCAATGGCTGAGGCCACAAAGTTGTACTTTGGCTGGCTCATCTTAACATTCAACTGCTTTTAACTTAGTCAGCACTGGCCCAGCTACTCAGGCTGGCTTTGCTGTTCCCATTGCATGCTCTGCTGCCTGAGCAGCAGCCAGTACCTAGTTTCCAGGAGATGCTGCTACAGCTCAAACCATGTTGGAGAAACAGCCAAGTCCTCCAGGGATGTTTTGTCACATGAAACGTAGAGGAGGACACAAGGCAAATTCACAAGCCCATGCACCTAGTTTTGTTGCAAGAAGTTGCAGTACAGGAAGATGGAGACAAGTCGCTTTTGCCCTCATAAGTAGGCAGGCTCTTTGAGTTCCCTGGTATGGCACAATTCTGGTGAGACAGATCTCTGAATTTATCTCCTTTCAAAAGGAAAGTTTTTGGAAGTGACCTCTAATTTATTAGGTCTTTCCTCAAAAAGAGGCTTCATCCTACAGCCCCTTGTCAGCCACAATTTATCTTCTCTGTCCTAACAGTTTTTCACGTCCTTACAGGCAGAGGTTTTCCGGGTTTCTTCAAGGGCATATGAAGATTGCTGTTTAATGCCCACCAGAGCAGTATGTGTTGCTTTAGTCTCGTGAAGTAGGAAATGCAACTTCACCTGTTCAGATTGGAGATCAAATGGATAACAAGAATGGGTACATAAAGCAAGGGGAAGACTGTAATACAAATTCCAAACCTGAACCTAAATTGCACTTTTCATATCATAGAGTAAGACCTTCTGAGTGTTTAGTAATTAGACAGACTTCTTCTAAGCTAAAAAGCCACTATCACAGATCATCCCTGCTTGTGCAATGTCACAACAAGCTCCTGGACTTCAGCATGCAGTTTTACATGTGCACAACTCCCCGAGATCTCTTTAAGTGAAGGCTTCCCACTACATTTATGCATCAGAAAACATAGAAGATGCTGCAACAGGTTCTGAACAAACTTATGAATTTTCTCTTTCCTCACTTTTTTTTGCTGGTTGTGAGAACTGGGTATGGACTGGAAATACTTGGTGTGCTTCTCTAATCAATGTGAGGGGTTTCCTGCTTCGGTTCAAATTCTAGTTCAAGTCAGGTGCAAACATCTAAAGCAAATCTCCTGATTGTCTTCACTTTCCACATGTTGGTTTGCATCACAGTGTGATTACAGAGTGCACAAACTGGAGTTTTCAGCTGAAACCAAACCGGAAGATGTGAGACATCCCTAATGAGTTCCAGCCTCTGATGGCCGTTGACCAGAGGAGACTGAATCTCTTCCAAAGTAAAGTATCCTGGTGAATAGTGAAATTTTGGTCCTTGGTACCAGTTCCATCACTCTACAGATCTACTTCTATAGCACTGCATTAATTGTTAATGTAAGTACAGCCTTTTCTCCACTGATTTTCTCCTTTTGGCTCCTTGTGCACAGCGGAGTCTTCATGACAAGCTAGGTAACTCAAATAGTAAAGGTGAAAGATTATACAAAATCTTTTACCTCTCTACTCTCAGGATAGAGATATGTTAATAGACGAGTAGGATTAGAAATGGAATGAAGATACTCAGGTCCTACACTTAAGAAATTAAAATGCAGGACTGGTCAGTGACAAGACCAGGATATTTTCAGATGTAAGTTTAGACTCCTGTGCATTTTGAGACAGCTAATAAAATTGACTTGGTATTTTTTTCCCAAGGTACCATTGACTGTGAGGACTCACAACATGCTTTCTGAGGATGCGCAGTACCATTGACATCTGCTGAATTTGTGATGCTCAGCAATTCGGAAAACCTAAAGAAAAAAATAATTTTGTTCCAAACACCTGGCTTTGGACTCCTAAGAGAAAAAATGCTGGTCAGCATGCCCTTAGTAGTCTTTCCTTGGTTACTGAGCACAACACATCAAAACAGAATAACACATTGAAGGCTGGGAATGGGATCTGCCACTGTAAGTAAGGAAGACAAAGGGTGGTTATAAGTTATAAGGCTGCAGCCTGGGCTCTGGTGTCCAGCAAATGCCTGCGTATGTGCAGTGGAGCGTGGCAGCCCCCATGGTCCTGCAAGTGCTGCAGTGTTGTTTTCTTTAGGCTCTGCTGTTACAGAAGTTAACCAGCCAGCTGCCTAATCCAGCCAACACCTCAGTAACCTTTGCCAATTAATCAGTTAAAAAAACATGTTACTGCTCTTCCAGGTGTAAGGAAATTTCTGTGGACACACGCTACTGATTCCCTGTAAAGACCAAAGTCAGACTGTAATGTTCCCAGCAGCCTTGACTTGCCTGGGTAAGGGTTTAAAATCTTTCTTGAGAAGTCAGGAGATGACCATGGCAATTCTCTGAGAACACTTTCCCAGATGATGCGTTGTCCAGGAAAGGTAGCCAGTGAGGGAGAGCGTGAGCATTGTCATGCAGAAACTGTGATAAAGCTGAACTACCTTTATAAAGCAGCCCTCTCTGCCATTCTTACAGGGTTTTGTGTGAGAATAAACATGTGTTTGTATCTTTGATTTGTTTTAAATGCCATCTGAGCTATTTATTTCTGAATGACTTCATTTTTATTATGCATTCCCTATTCCTACATGAAAAGAGCCAATTTACCTTTTCCCTCCTGCTCTTCCCTCCTTCCCATCGCTGCTCTGTTTTGGTGGGTCAAAAAAAATTAATTATTCTTTAAAAAGCGGTCAGTACATGTCTGACTACAGGTCTGATAGAAGGTTACTCCAGAAATTATTCCAATGCATAAAAACATGAATGCTAGAGATACTGTGAAGTCCATGCAAGCCTGGTAGCTTTCGACAGTCAACTGAACACACACCAAGCAAGACTTACACCATGTATGAGAGAAATGCCTCCATTTTTGACCCTTGGAAACTCAGTGATGGCTTATTCCTGAAACCTTCTAATCACCTTAGGCTTGAGTGGGCTTCTCAATACACATCTGCAGCATCTGGGATAGTTGTGACATCAGAAAAAAAGAAGGGGAGCAACAATCACGTGCAAATGTGTGCACCATTGGGAAGGCACCCAGGATCGCAGAGCAGAGGAGGGCTGACAGCAGTGGGGGTGATGCTGAGATGGAGGAGGGGCGAGACCTGATTCAGGGTGAAAGCATATGAACCCTCAAGTGCACACTAAGTTTGGTTGGGAGCAAAGGGGTTACATGGCAGTGAGGGGTGCATGACTCTGCCAGGGAAGCCTGCCATATATAAAATACTAATGTAAAGCCTGTGAGAGTTGGGGTGCCCTGAGGGCCTGGGAATTGTCTCATTGTTGCTTTGAGGCAGCTCCTCATAGAATGGCAGATTGTGGGTGTTCTTCCCCCTCCATGCAGGTGGGTCCCCTCTCTCCCTGTCTCCTCCCCAAGTGACAGCATGAAGGACAGGGACTGAGCACAGACATCGAAATTACAACTGTCCATCCTGAGAGCAGGGCTGCAGAGAAGAGGCCCCAAGGCCAGCCCATAATACAGAATTACTGAGAAATACTCATAGGCTGTATAAAAAGATCCTGGAAGTTGAGTCAATCCAAATTACACCCTCTTGCTCCCCACTATAACCAAGAAAATCAATATTTCTGCTGAAAAGAATGAAAAGCAGGAGGAAGACAGTAGTGGATCTTTGCACTGTGCCAAAACACGTTATTCCCCCATCACAAAGGTATGTTTATCTTTCCAGTGGAGTTTCAGATGGGAGAAGGGCCTGGCCTAGGCTGGCACATGTTAAGAGCCAAGTCTCATTAAAATACACACTGGGTACCATTAAACAACATTGATGTTAATGAATACATGTGGCACCTGAGATTTTAGGCAGAGTCTAACTCCACCAGGAGATTTCCCTGAAGCCACTGTGCATATACATCAAGTGGCGCTAGAAGCCTGGGAGAAAAACAACAGGCTTCCTGCAAAACAGCGCTGTTGACCATTCCCCATGCCTTACAGTGCTGAAACAAAGGCAGTGGGATTACAAACACCCTGCTAAAACCATTACTGACCCTCATTAAAAGCTGAACTACAAAAAGTGAACATTTTAGTGCAATAGCGTAAGTACAGCTCAGAGGCATTAGCCTCAAGGAGCGAAAAAGGAAGAGGAAATGCCCTTCATCAAAAGGCTGATAAGCATATTTTTTTGAAAAGGAGATCAAGGCTGAGATGCACATAGAAGCCAAGTAAAGGCAGAACTAGCCTAGCTTCCATGCAGAGAAGAGGTGATAAATGCACTTTATTAAGTTGTTTCTAAAATTAGAGCAGATGAGATAAGCCTCAAAGGAGATACTCATTTAAGATTGATGTGGAGTAAGTGTGGAGAGATAGCTGTTGAAAAGACTTCCATAAACCAGCTTTCCAAGTTGTCATTCACTAACGCTCCCCAGTGATTTCTAATAAAAATAATCTGTTAAAATCAGTCTCTGGAGACAACTTGCCTTTGGCTGCCAGTGCAATTCCTCATAATTATTTCACATAGTAAATGTTTTTGGAATAAGCCAGGGATTGTTTGAAGAAGAGACAGCTTTGAGATGGATCCTTTAGTTACCGCTATTTATATTGGCAAGCACTTTATACGGCTTTAAAACAGAAAAAAGTTTACAAGTTACAAATGAAGAGGGGAAAAATCTTTTTGTTTTAAAAACTTGCAAATAGCTAGTTAAAGCCACTTAAGTTGCTGATAGACAGTCTTTCCATACACAAGTTAGCAGTACTATACAGCTGTGGAGGGACTTAGCCTTGTGCTTGCATGGGACTATGGCAGTGCTGGAGATAACAAAATGCTTGTAAGCCCACAGAATAAACTGATAACCAGGAACTGCAAAGTACTGTGGAGACCTCACGCCAACGCGCTGCTAAAATCCTTGCTGACACAGTTACTATGAAATTAGTTACCTAAGGCAGCAAAGGCTACATTGCACAGAAGGGAGCAGAGAGCATGAGCAGCCTGGCTGGGTCTGACCATACACATGATCGTGTCCTGGGTCTGAGAGCAGGGAGACAAAGTTATAGTCCCTCTTTGCTGGAACCGGGGCCACGGAGCTGCAGGCCTTGGGCTGTATCCTGAACCCACAGCTGGTAGGTTCTTCCTGCTGCCTCTCTTAGTTTTCCAAAATTAAGGAAACTGCTTAGAGGGGAAAGACCAGACCCTTTCTCCCTCATTTTTTTCCACAATCCCTCCTCAGTAAAACAAGAGTGTAGTGACATTTGGTTTTCAAAGTGGAGTTGAACTGAAGCTAGAAAACCTTCATGAATCCACAATGTCCATTTCTTGTATGTCATAAAATTCTACTCATTATTTGGCCATTAAGTTTGAGAGATGGACAGCAGAGTATGTCTCTTTGTTAGTGATGATGCAGTGCCAGGACAAGCCCCCAGCTTCCCTGGTGCAGTACCAGGCCTGGGGGAGCCATTAATAGTGATTTTTCTAGATGAAAATTTGAAATTCCAAGATGGTTTCACTAGTGAGCCATGAAAGTCATCTTTAACTCTTACACATTAATCATGATTTTGAAACTTTTAATGTGAAAAAGCCATCCTCCTGCTTTGCATAGCCCTGAAGTGGTTGCTAGCAGGGTTCAGCTGCACGAATATTTCCAACCATAGAACTGTGCAACAACCATCTTTCATAAAAATAAGAAAACACCCTTTGATAAGGGTGATATATATACACCACATCTCAGCTACCTGGAAATAATTCTACTGGTTTTCACTGAAAAAAAACCCTCTTCACCTATTAAAATATTACAATTAATTCTAAATGAGGCTTTTAGGTGCTTCTATTTTAAAGTGCATTGTGTTACCTTATTGCTGTAGCAGAAGCCACTTAAAAGCAAATAAGCTTTTATATGCAGTTTGCTAAGGGACTTGTTCAATATGGGCCATGCTTAGCAGGAGCAGGATATACTGATGAATACAGCTCCACCTGCTGCTGCAGGACCTGGAAGGTGTGAGGCTACTTCAGACCACCATACACCCTAAAAGCCAAAAGAGGGTAAGGGACAGCCCAGACACCCCTTGGTTGGGGATTCCCCTTGGAGGGACAAAGAGCTGGTGTTAGTTGGCCAGCAGGAATTCACTTCTATAGTTTTCCAAGTGATTTTCAGGCTTATATCCCCATCGTTAAGTGGCTCTCTATGGATAGACTATGGGTACCTGGGTGTGGACCATGCACCTCCAACAAAAGACATCCATGTCTCCAATCCACAGCCTCAGGACCTGCTTTCCCAATAATCTCTTTGTCCCAGCTTGTCATGGATGCATCTTTTGTATGACCCATGTGACGTTTGCAAAGTGTGTTGCTGTGGTGTGTGGATGAAAAGGCGCTATATAAATGCTAATTTAATACATTCATTTATTCCACACCGAAGGTTGTACTGAAGGCCAGGTAAATTACACCCACAGCATCCACCTGTCAGCTTTTAATGTCACCCACTTCAGGAACAATAAGTTTCCGTATAATTTGTTAAGCATGATTTTCTTTTGTCAGTCCTTGCAGACTATTTTTAATCAAATTACACTTCTCCAGGTGTTCTCTGTCCGGCTGGACCCACTACCTGCTGAATTCAAGAAGCCTGATTCATTACTACCTGCGTCATTTGCCTGACCTTGCCACAAGACCACAGTGGCAGCATGAGGGAGGTCTGTCCATCTAGCACAGCCCTGGCTTCTCCCAGCTCACTGCTGAGATCCTCAGGAGCTGAATCCTTGCCCTGAAATTTTAACAACCTGCAACAAGAGCAAGTCCTTTATCACTCGCTCTGGCTTTACCTGGAGTCCCTTCGTTATTTCTTTTACTCCCCTTGAAAGTGTATGGCTGTCGCCAGCACTGCTCTCATTATCCCTCTGTGAATACTGGAAAAAGAATGTATTTACATTTCCTGACATGCTTAGTATTCCTGTCATTGCCATCTCTCTGAGCCTGCCCTGACCTTTGCAATGACCTTTTGCAACAACTCTATTCCAAACACTGTTTCTTCTTAGCTGCTATTTCCTGCGCAATTTTGGCTTCATTTTTCCGGCTCCATATTTGTTATTATTTTCTTCTTTGTTTTTTTATGCTCTCCTGTATAGATCCCCAGCTGTAGTGATGACCCAGTAGCCCTTTCAGATATCACTTTCTGGCCTAGGAGCTCCCTGCCACAAGCTTCATTGTAATTTGTAATGCTTCTGGGTACTGAGCACAGGGCAATTAAGGTCAGCTACAAGTGAGGCTCAGCACACAAAAGGAAGTTTTTCTTGAGTAACTTCAAACAGCTCAGCTGTCCCACTGCTGGGAGGTAGGTGCAGCTGGGCTCATGCAGAGGTGGTATGTCAAGAGAAAGACTACGCTTACAGCTGCCAGCATACCTAGTGCTGCTGTTTTGGCCTCAGGCTAAACACAGCTGCAAGATCTAAAGCTGTGTGCACCTGTGCTCTGGATCAACATCTCTTCAGCTTGACACACCTCTGCATTTCTGTGTCCCAGGGCCCACAGTGGGCCAGCATATGCTCCAGATCCTCAGAGAGTCTGTGAGATGCAGGGAAATAGTTTTGTTTAGGTAATCACAAGATTAAATTTTCCCAGCTCAAATTACATGGGGAGACATGAAGCCTTGGAGAAACAAAAGGTGGCTTATGATACCCTGACCTGTGCAGTAGCTCCAGACTTAGCCCTGAAATTTGGCATAGCTTACAGTCCACAGGAAGAATGCAGTTTATTATATACCTGACAGTAAAATATGTATTCTCTTGAAAGCAGGTACAAAAGCTACTGGTTACTTACTAGGACATCCTTACCACCACAGTCTTTCAGTCATCCACCTTCCTTTACTGGTGTAACAGGATTGATGTGGTTCAGAATGGCACCTATTAATTGTTTTCATTACCTTATTTCCCCCTCTTTTTTTCTTTTCCCTAGCAGGCATTATTTAACCAGCAGTGCTGCTGGAGAAGGCTGGTACTCTGGTTTTGTACTATCAGCAGGTGAGGTCCTGGCTGATTAGAGAGAACAAATGCTACTCTTCCAAAGGACTCTCCAAATCCTTGGAAGAGGCACCCTTAATCTCTGGGAGCCTCTTGGGGAAGCAGCCCAAGAAGGACAGATGCGCAGCTGGGCAACAAAGGTTATAGCCTCACTAGTGCAAGGAGTTTGGCTAAAACAAGGTGAGAATTACAGTGAGTAAGAGTGATGAGAGCAGGAGCAGTATCATTTCACCTAGGCAAGCTGAACAGCAAAGACTTGAGCATTTCCAGTGCTGAAAGCTGATGTTATGGTGACACAGCTAAAGGGACAAGCCATTTCTCTCCTGAAACCAAACAAAATGCCTTAGGCTTCTGCTTATTTTTGTAGCCTCACTATTTTTCCTCTTTTTTGGGAACAAATGGAGCGCAACAATGTTGGTAACAGTTTGTACATCTGACTGCTCCTGTGGGAAATAGATGGCAGAGAGAGGGATTGAAGGACACAGCTGCAAGGAGTAGCTGACAGTCAAGTTGCACAGGTCTTGTAACTCAGCTACAGAGTGAATCTTAGTTTTTTTCATTTAGGTTAGTGCAAGGAAGCAAGGGGAAGCAATCTAACAGCTGCCTCACCAAAAGAAAATACAGTGGAAATTGTTTAAGTTCTAGCTCTACTTTAGAAAATAGTTGCAATGGTTACTGCTTACCTATCTTGCTAGAGCTTTATTGTCCCCTTTAACAAAAATAATGTTCATTAAGCCACCTGATTTCTCTTTGCAAGTTGGGAACATCAACTCACCAAGGACAACAAAATTTAGTAGATGTTTTCATTGTTCTGGCTCACACCATTAAGCTTGATCGCAGCCCTTGTTGTTGCCAGTTAAGTTCTGGCAGATGGGTTACACTTGGAAATTGAGGTTTCCAGGACTAAGCAGCAGCTGAAGGAGGAGTGTGAATACTGAGATTTGGAATGAGGCACTAAATCTTTTGGAAGATACTGCCCTGAAAGATTGCTTATTTCTTTACTGGAGCAGTGTGAGAAACTGCAAACTTGATGCTGTTTCCTGGAGACCAGACACACAGCAGGTCCCCTGCCTGGCTGGCCAAATCCAAGCAGAAGGTCTTATAGGCTTGTTAAAGCTCAGTTGGATGACTTACCAGGCTTTTTCATAGCTGCTTATTGGCTGCCCTTTCCAGTTACCCATTACTCAGCTAGAAGGAGTTGCATAGAGCCCAGCAGCAGAGCTATCAAAAGCAGACCTTCTGCTTGCTGGGCGTGCTCAGCAATGCCTTAGTCGATCTACTGTAAGAAGACCATGCGAACCAGGGTGTGCAGTCATCACAAGACAGACTGTTGAGAGAGCACTAAGCAGCCTAAAATAGATACAGTCTTGTTAATTCTGGATAATCTAGTTAGATTTTGGAAGACATAGTACTGCGAGTTCCACACCTCTGTGGTCAACTGAGCATATCAGCAGGAAGTGTATCAATTTATAGAGTATTTCCAGTACACCTGCAGCAAAAAGCCTTGCATCTACAGTCAAGACTTCAACAAATCCTTCCCAGGGTCTGTGAGCACTTGAACAGTGCCAGTGCTGCAGTGCTCTCAGCTTTCCCTTTTTATCTAGTCCGTAGCATCACCCATCTGAACCTGTAACTACATTTCTTTCCAACAGCAGCTTATACTGTCCATGAAGGTGAAGCAAAAGGAGAAGCATCAAGAATTAGCACTTCCTAATTCTGCGGTCTAGAAACAGGGGGGCAGCAGATAACCTGGTGGGTCAGGCACTTGCTTTCTTGAGTTGTGCTTCTCTCAGAGGAAGCCATTGATGTGATGCCTCAAACCCAGATATCAGTGTGTGGAGGAGTGTTTATATGTTTCACACCGCAAAGAGCTACCTTGCTTGGGCAAGCAGGAAAGGATGCCTATTGCCTTTCTCCAGACTAGAGCCATGGAGCTGAGAAGGGATGGAAATGCACATGGTTCAAGAAAGGACAAGTAGCAAATAAATAAATTTCCAGGCACTGCTCACTTCTCATGCATCCCTGTCTTACCTCTGATCTGGTAGTCTTTACCCCTGGCTGCAGGAGATGCTTGACCTGTGCTGGAGGTTAACAACTGTCCTGGTTTCAGCAAGGATAGGGTTAATTTTCTTCTTACTGGCTGGTCCAGTGTTGTGGTTTGGATTTGGTGCCAGAACAAAGTTGATAACACACTGATGTTTTTAGTTGTTGCTAGGTAATGTTTATATTAAGTCAAGGACTTTTCAGCTTCTCAGGCCCTGCCAGCGAGAAGGGTGGAGGGGCACAAGAAATTGGGAGGGGACACAGCCAGGATGGCTGACCTGAACTAGCCAAGGGGATATTCCATACCATAGAACGTCACACTTGATATACAAATCGGGGTGAGTTGGCTGGCAGCTACTGGTCACTGCTCAGGGACTGGCTGGGCATTGGTCAGCAGGTGGTGAGCGGTTGTATTGTGCATCACTTGTTTTCTTTCCTCCCTTCCCTTTGAATTTCATTCCTCTCCCCTTCTCCCTCCTTTTCATTATAACTGTTACTATTATTGTGATCTTTTTGATTTATTTTATTTCAATTATTAAATTACTCTTATCTCAACCCTCAAGTTTCACATTCCTCTCCAATTGTCCTTCCCATCCCTCTGGGTGAGGGGGGAGTGAGCAAGCAGCTGCATGGTGCTCAGTTACTGGCTGGGGTTAAACCACAATAGTGACAACTTCAGCTCCCAGAATCTTGTCAAGACCTTATCTCAAGGAACAGCCATGCATTGTTGATTTAGTCAGAGTTTCTCGGCCTGCCCATGAGCAGTGGGCCTATTCTGGCAAGCTATTATAAATAACTATTTTGGCCTCCACAGTGGATGCTCCATCCTTCCTCCATTGTTTCTGTATAGAACTAAGGACAGTTGTAGGTAGTAGCTGGTCTGAATCACTGGAACTAAGACATCAGAAGAAACAGTCTTAACAGCATAAGCTCAATTAATAAACTAACATAAATTAATTTAGGCAGGCAATTAAAACAAATACTGAGACAGTAATAGGAACTGCATATCTAAATCCAGTTAGTGGCTTTGAAATGCTTTTCAAAGTCTGAATCATGCACGGAGTGCAGATACTAGAGATACCATAGTTAGCAAGGGGATGCTGTCTCTGACAAATTGTCAGTGGGCAACCACTCAGAGGTCTTTCTGCATGCACCCTGCTGAGACCCACTTGCCTTTTTCCTTGGTTCTGGGCAAGCTCAGACACATCTTCCTGCCCCAGCTGGGAATTGCTCCTCTCCAGAGCACCTGCATCTCTGTGGAAGCACTGTTGTCACATGCTGTCACCTCTGCATGCCTTCTCTTCCTGACATGCCACCAGAGTTAAAGCTTAAATGCTCCTCAGCATGTGGTTTTCTCAAGGAAATCCACTGGTGAGCTCTGTAGGGAGGGGACATGCACACTGGGATGCTAAAGTGAAGGAAGAGGAAACCATTTCTTGCACCACTGTCATTTCAACTTTGAAAACTTCTTCTGAGGATTAGCCTCTGGGGAATGAAGTCAATTAAACTGCAATCTGGCAAGCTGATGAGGCATCCCCTCCTTTCAATGGAAGTCCTTTTCTGAGTGACATGAGCTGAGTGAGGGAAGACTAAACAGACAGGAGCAGCAGCAAGTTGTTTCTAACTGAATAACTGCAGCATTTTGTATTGTGGGGTGCTGCCACTGAGAGGCCATCATTTTTTCAGAAGCAAGTACTCTGAAACTAGAGAAGACTCTGATTTCTACTTTGGCAATCAGATGTGACAACACCTCTGAACCCTTCCCCTCCCCCCCCCCCGATTACATAAAAGACACCATAGCACAATTCAAAAAGACACAGTCAGTCTGCATCTTTTTGCTTGGAAAAGAAACCCAGACATGGCTGACACTCCCAGTGTGATGTTCCTTAAGAGTACACCTCTCCAATCAGCTAATGTTTACCCAAGCACTTTCAAACACAGAAGAGACCTGCTGATGAAAATAACTGCTTCTTGCTTGTGTGGCTGCATAAAAAACATACCTGCAGAGCTGCCCAGGGAGCCAGAAAGGTTACTACAGGCTACCACTGTGACACACTATCCTGTATAGGTCCTTTCCTTTCACCTACCGAACTCTGCATTAGGCCAAGTGACTTGAACCTTGTAGCTGCTGCTATTCATATCCATACCAGTACAGGGCTAAAGCCTGTCTTCCAGTTTTTTGTTTTAAGACCACCGAGGCTGAGAATCAACCTTTTCCCTGGTCGTTGTGGTTAAACATGCCAACCAGAACACAGCTAAGTCCTTGCCAGCTGTAGGTTTTGGTACATGTTTTGTCTCAAGATAAAAGAGAGCTTTAGGTACTTGGTATTTTCCCCAACGTGAGGGATCACCAAGTCATCTTTTAACCTTCCACCTTTGTTAAAATAACATGTCTGAGCTACGTGTCTCAGTATATGTGCTTGAAGACCTTTGTGGATCTTTTCTGTTCCTCCCTATTTTTTTCAAAGACTTTTCCAAAATAAGATCAATACAATGGCATGTGATCCACAAAGGATGGTCAGTATCTCCCACCTTCTTATTTCTACACTCCAATCCTCCACTTAGACAATAAAAAATTCTGCTAGCAAAGGTTTTATCACATCACCACATTAAAAATGTTTGTTGAGTTGCTGGTGCAGTAGAGGCCCAAGAATCTTGCCAGGGTTGCCATGATTCTGCATCCACTGACTGGAACCCAGAAACTGGCCTCTGTCAGGTGTATTTTACTTCCCACCAAACCCATTATAAATTGTTGTGCCATCATGTTTTGTCAGCAGAGCAATTATACTCAATTCCAGACCACTGATGGAAACACAGAGTGGTGTTGGCCTTGTACCAACACTTGCAATTCCCACTAGAAAAAAAAATAGTTGGATCGCAATTCCCCACTGACAGGTAGTTTCTGAGCTGTCAGTTAGGCAGTCTGTAAGCCACTTAACAGGGCTTTAGTGATACTGCAAACTGCTCATTTCTTTGTGCTGCTCAGTACCATCCCCTGTGATTTCTGTAGGATCTCAGGAAATCAATAATGTGGGGTCATCTCGGTGGGAACAGAAATTAGACTTGAGGCTTTGAGACAGGCGGTGGCGGGAGTGAGGGTAGGACTACAAACTAGCTTCTGGTTCAGCATGGAAATGCCTTCTTGTCTCCACTATATGCCCATGCTACCCCCATATGGGGCTTCCTTTGTCAGTCCTGTCTCTGCCTAGCCATCATCTCTGGCCACCACAAAACCCCATTCCGCCTGTGGCCTGGCAGCTTGCACTTTCCTCCCCTCCCCAGATCAGGATTAGAAAAAAAAAAGTTCCCTTTGCTCTCCATTTTGAGAGCTGCTGCACTTGGGTGATCACCATGCTAAACCCACAGACTGCAAAATGGCATTGAGAATGCTCTGTCAGCTCAGTCGCCCCCGAGGCAGACCGTGGCAGTGGCTAACTTCCAGTAGCCTGAGACAACCAGTGTACAGGGTCTTGACATGTAATTTCAAGTGGTGAACAAAATTTATCACCAAGGAAATGAGCTGAGTGGACACCAAACAGAGCTACCCACAGGTCAGTAGGCAAAGACACACTCTGTGTGAGTCTTTCTGAGTCAAACCGTGCTTGTGATTAGCTACCACATACACCCACATACAGTGACTGAAGAACTTATTATTTGCATCTCTTGGCCTATCATACCCATAAAGTACATCAGACTCCAATCTCATCTTCCAGAGCTCCTGAGTTTAGCTCAATTCCTTCATTACCACCTCATGTTCTTGCCTTCTCTCTACTGATGAGAGCAGTCACATTTATCTGATCCTACAGTCAGCACCTTTGACCTTCTCTATCGCAAGCATCCCTTTCCTGACTCCCCTCAGCTTCATCCTTGTGCACTAAATGCTGTCATGTGAAAATAGGTCAGTGCTTCTCTGGAAGAAGAGTGGTGCATGTGGACTTGCCTGTGCTGGTGCATCTTACTGGTTTGCTCTCTTGCCACCTCAATTCTCTGTCCTGGCCACCTGTCATGACTTGTTTTTTCACCTCTACACCCTTTGGAGATGGCTCTGCTGCTGAACATGTACATTGCTGGTGATCCAGCCTCTGAGTAAAACCATAACACAAACCTTATTTAGTAAGAATAACATCTCAGGGTGTACTGCTGATCCATGACACCTTTTGCCTAATTTCCCTTAATGAAGGAGCTGATATTTCATTGAAAACCATTTACTGAAGAACATGAGCTTCACCCTCACACTGATAAATTTTAAAACAAAGGAGTAATTCAAACAGCCTGCAGTCAGCCTGCTGCCAGATCAAGGGCTTTATTCTGAATTGAGTTCAAATTCCTCCTGGTGCCAAAGCAATGAAAAGCACTCAGTTTATTAACATGAAAAGAATTGTTCCTACTTCAGTATATCTTATTAACCCAGGAAGGGAATTCAGGCAATTTGCTCTATTACATTTAGTGGCTGACATTAAACTCATCAGACCCAGCTGTAAACTCAGACACATTTAGCAATACTCAGGTATTAAGGAAGTGCTGACATTATGAAATACCTTATTCATATTTGATCCACCGGGTAGGATGAGGAAGATCACTTTCTCTGCTGTGCTCCCCAGTGCTCTGCTTTGGCTGAAATCAGATGTCTTAAGGGATGGGCCCTAACGAGGACAATAATTGGAAACATGAGGTCAGCCACACCAGGCCTATCTGAATTTACAAAGCTGGCATGTTTTATGGTGTTATTGGTACTCAAAAGACTTAATTGCTGTTTTGTTTGAAAGAGAACTTAAAACATTGGCAGATAGCCATGGGGACAGTAGGGTTCTCTTCAGAAGTGTGTCTCTTTTTCAGGGCTTCCTACCTTCTGAGGGGACTTAATTGTCCTCATTTACCAGGCTGGGTTTGAGGTCTACAACCCTCTTCAAGGCATTCTGCCTCTTCTCCTCTTTATCCTCTGCTCATCTGGAGTTTCTGCATCTCTCTTCATGCATCCTATTCCTAGAAACAGTTTCCTTATACATCTTCTACATAGTTCATAGAAACGTAACCATATACTGAGTCCAGGGGGGGCTGTATGGCCCAAGTGGAATGAAATATTCCTTCTCACCTGACCCACGGCAGACAGAGCAGTGGCATGACCAGTAGCAGCGACCAGAAAGTCACTGCTCTGCCTGGACAGCCAGCAATTCATGCAATGCAGGGAAAAAAAAGTGGAAAGTCACAAATCCAAGAGCGAGAACTTTTTTAGAGAATAAATGCCTAAAGCTCACCTCACCAGCAAATGAGGTTTTGTCTTGCTTCCACAATGAGTGTCGACACTAGTGGGTTTTAATGGGTGTTTAAAGGCTAAATTAGGGGGCAATGGCACACAGCATTTGAGCACACAGTGTACAGCTTTCTGGGCTCTGTACCTGCAGGCTGATCAATGCAAGCCCAGTTCCCACTGGGAGCACACATCTACCCAGCAGGACTGCTGTACCAGTTCCTGAAACAGAAGCCAGGATACAAGCAAATCCACTGCTGACATACAGAGCATAATTGGAAACTCTCAGCCAGGCTGCTTGCTCATTAATCAAAACAGATTCATAATGTACCTGGCTCCTTCCGCCTGCTCCTAGTCTATAATTAGCAACTTGTGCGTAGGTAGCAGCACCAGTAAATTGCTTCCAGTCTTCGGTGACAGTAACTTGTACCTGTGAGAAGGATATGACAAAGGCACAAGGAATAGGCATGAATGGCTACAATAATGCAGAAAGCCATTAGCACTAAACAGCAACAATAACTCTTCACATCTCAGTACTAGCTCTGCTTTCATTTGTATGAGTCTCCATTGCCTTGTTGGAATTACAGACAGATGTTAGCAGCTGGGAAAGGCAGGCACCACACAGCAGTCAAGCAGGCTCCTTTTACACAAGTAGCACCAGCACTGAGGTTTTACTCTATGGCTCCTCAGAAAAAAACCTGAAAGCTGCTGGGCTGGTCCTGGACCCATTCTGCCTGGCTCTGGGCTGTCAGGAAGTTGTTCACCCCATCCTCACTATCTGAACTGGGTGCTCAAATCTCCTTGTTTTGCGACCCAACTAAATCACACCACCTGTGCCCTTGGGAGCACATTTCCCTTGATCATCTCCTTTCACTGACTCTGCAACAAAACCTCCCAGCAGAGACAGGATCATGTTCTGCCTTAGGGATGCTGCTGGTGGTAGCATTGCCCATGAGAGGTCTCACATTCATATCACCGTAGTACCTGCACTTCTCACAAGTGGAGATGGAACCAGGGCTCTTCTTTTAGCCTAAAATTCTGTTATTACTCATCCCTACCAGGTCCCGCCACCACAGACCTGAGACATGGTCCACACAAGGAAGTTTGTGGCTCTTCTAGATGGTGACTGCACAGGGAATTATTTCTCCCTGGTGTCAGGCAGCTTTAAATGAGTTGGTGCTCTACCATGGAGAAATGGAAATGTTCATAGGTGTGAGAATGCCACTCATTATAATTCATGGGAATTGTCATTAAATCAACACATCCTCAGGTTCTGCAAACCCCTGAATCTGTTGCTGCAAAAATAAAGTCAAATCTGTCTAGTCTTTTTGATTGCAAATGAATATATTGAATATGTGCCTCATTCTCTTTGAGAAATCAAAGCCTGTTTGATTGAAGCTCATTTTCACACAATCAGCTGATGCAGCTCACACTTTAGACATTTTCAAATTCTTTTTACTTTTCTAGAAAAAAGACATAAATCCTGAAGAAAAGTGACTTTCTCCAAAGTCATCTGTCCAGGCTTTTAGTCTCTTACAGTTTTTGCTGCCAAACTTTGATTAATAAGATGAAAAATTGTGTATTTTCTTAGATAACAATAACAGGATGACCTTCCTCCTGTCTTTTCTGACTATAAACACAGTAATATAAAAACTGTTTTCATGGCAAAGAACTAGATTCAGGTACTGATAATACTAAAATAGTGTAGGTTTGTTTTGTAAGAATAATGCCTAAATCATGCTTCCCATTTTTCTTATAATCTTCCAGGTATTTCATTACGTGGCAAGAATTCTGAAAACCTGTTCCTTCTTTTGGTAGCTGAAAACCTGGTCCTTTTTCCTACTTGTCTCTCTGATGTTTTGCTTTGCAGAGTCTCTTTAGCTGGAATGGTATTTCTGTATTGCTGTGAAGTATTGCTTGGTGCTCGCCTTTCATCCCTAGGAAGAATTTGTGTTTGTAATTATTTCAAAAGTTCAAAACTAATTTAAAATGTAGGGAACACTTGCAAAGTGTAAAGGAAAAGTTCAGCTCTTCTAAAGGGAAAGGAGAGCAAGAGAAAGAGATGTGACAGAAATATAGTTCTGGTATCTTTTAAGAGGTAGCCATTAATAAATAGATAGAAAGCATAACAACGGATCTGAAGTTTCTGAAAAATTATACCGCTAACTTTACGCCTGTCAGAAGCTTGAAAGGATAATTTCCTGAAATGTTACCAGGACGTGGACACCCAGTACACCAAACTCGCTCATTAGAAAGCTTCTTAGAGTCAAACAAATACAGACAGAGAGAGAGAAAGAAAAGGGGGTGGGGGGGAGTTTTCGTTATGAAAACATGGGAGCCCAAAATGTTTCACTAAGGGTTACCAGAAAATTCAGCAGAGGAGAAGCCAAAAGAGAAGTTGCACCAGAGACACCTGTCAGATTAGTGCCTGGTGACAAAATGCGGGACATGGAAGGAGAGAAACAAATAGGTAGAGTCAGAGGTGTCAGACCCTGGCCAGAGTTTCCTGTTGGTTCAGGTTAAAATACCCCAGAAATGTGCATCCTTCAGAGCCGAAAAGAGTAAAATTAAGGGAGTGCCTGTGAGCTGTCTCCCCCTTCTGTCATCTTTTGGGGACTTCTTTTGATTTATGGACAAGTGCTGCTTTAGATCATTTTCTAGCATTAAGAAGGAACTAATTACAGATGCAGTGCTCCACCAGTGCTGCTCGCTGGTGAGTTCCTGTCATCATACCATCAAACGCTACAGCTTGTTAGAGTAATGGGGGAAAAAACAACCTGTGATGCACGGCCCCGCAGCCCAGGCAGGTGAGACAGCCAAAGGGAGCTAACCCAGCTAAGAAGCGTGTCCTGCTCTCCAGGCCTCGGCTGCATTTTACATTTAGTCAGATTATGAACACACAAAATAAAGGAAAAAGGGGATGTCAATCTCTGTTTATAGGACTCTATTTAATCTATCTAGATTTCAATTAAATTTAATTTATCTTTTGATTGTATAAATCTATATTCATTTAGTTCAACTGATTGGACCACCAGGCTGCAGTACTGTCAAGATCTCCAGTGGATGGAGGTCTTCTCAGACCTCTGAATGCCTGTTGCTTCAAAGCCGGGGCTTCAAGCTCTGAAGACCTACCTCTTTTGCAAGCAAGAAGTGCCTGTGCTGTGTTTTGTTCAGTACTACAGACTGGTGTTCCCTGGTCTCCTGGCAATTGGCAGTAGCAGGGCTGGTATTCAAAGCTAAGCACATGTTTAAATGCTTGATGGATTTAGGGCTCATTTTGCCTTCTTTCATTTGGGCCTTTCTGCTCTGTGTACTGCTCAAAGTAATGCTCAAAGTTCATTCGATATGGTGAAAAATAATCTAAGCAGACATCAGAAAGGGCACAATGCTAAAAAGCAACCTCTGAAAAGACCATCTGCACTGACCTGGTGATGTGGATTGGATTTTCCGTACATTGGTAATTACCCAGTATTTCATTCAGTATAACTTTAATTACCTCACTGACACACAATAATCTATTTTTCTGCCAGATCTTGCTGAAAACAACTTCAGTTTTTAACAAATGTAAAAATATACTTTTAATTCAAAGGGGTGGCAGGCGCACAGCAGTGTTGCTTTCTCTTATTACATTACTCTCATGGTCTTCCCCACAAATGTTTGGGTGTCTCTTAGGTATTACTTTTTAATCATCTACCCTCACTACATGTAGTGTTTGCTCCTTTTTCATTTTATAGCACAAAGCCAGAAAGAAAGCAATTAAAATTCGATAATGATGCAGTACTTAGACACTCATTAAGTAGTCATTAGGTAGTCTGGAGACTCATTGTCTTCAGGAGAGTTGTTTCCTTGCTCTCTGTGAATCTCCTCACTGCAGTATTAGCTCAAAACAGGGAGCACGATGTGAATGTGAATCTGGAAGGGCTGGTCGGCATCCTGGCCCAGGCACAAGTGCTCCACTGCCTCAGGGACACCCACCAGCTGGGATGCAGCAAATCCCTGAGGCCCCTCCAGCAGCACTGGGGAGATGCCCAGGCCTGGGGCTGCCCTGGCTGCCCCTGTCCGTGCCATGCTCCTTGGCTGGGACCAATGCACCAGTGATTCTTGTCCTCCTCAGGTGACATAAGGACCACCTCAACACCCTCGCTTACTCTGGCTTGAATAGCACCCCCTCCCAGAAACACAGCCCTTAGTTGTGAAGACAGATTGTAGAAGGATGCGCTTCTCGGCATGAGTAATTGTCAGAAATCAGGCCTCTAGGGAGTCAGGAGTGTTTGCTGTCAGCATCAGGAGCCAAGCTCCTGACAAAAGAGTGTTCAAAACAACAAGCTTCATTTTGAGGTGGGGAAAAAAAACACTGGGAGACATAGGATGGCAAGAGAATGACACTGATTGTCAGATGCATAAAGGCATCAATAAAATAATGCTCACACTCAAAAATTATCTTACAAAACAAGAGAAGCAGCTTGTCTCGATTATAAGGATTGCCTCTGGACAATAAACAGCAGCATCTGTTCTCTGAATTCTGAGCATCTTGAGTTTGCTTTGCTTTCTGTCCTGGAGGAGGTGGGGAGAAGAGAGGACAAGACAAGGCAACTGAGACAGTTCAAGCTAGGAAGGCTCCACAGTGGTTCTAAGGAGCATTCCACCAGAGCTCACTGACAGCAGAGGGAGCAAACTCCAATACATTATTTAAGACTACCCTCACACTGCTGACCCTTTACAGATGCAGATCAATATAGTGGCCTCTGCCAGAAAAAGGAGGCTTCGATAGGAAAAAAAAAAATCATATTAGAGATGCTGAGGGCAAATAATACAGTCCAAGCAAATATCCACATGACATGGTACAATAAGGTGGACCTTGAGGGCTCAGCAGATAGCAGTGGAGGGAGCAGAGCAATTCACAGGTTCCCAGCTTGTTTGTAGCCCTCAGACACCTCTGGGACATAAAGTTCTGGCACAGCATCACCTTATCAATAGTGCATCACCTGCACACTCGCTTGTACAGCCATGGAGTCACATTTCATGAAATAATGAGTTTCCGTATTAAAACTCATTTCACCTCTCACTAAACATTGCATTGCTCTTTAATGCCTTGCCCTCCCCTGGTACCTGCAAGCCACCCTGACTGGCTGGCATGGTGTCAGGTGAGGAGCAAGAGAAGTGCTCCACTTTGCAGGCTGCCTGTTGCATTTTGCTACACATGCTCAGGCTACTCTGAGCCATCTTATACTCATCTTCCAGTTCGGTACTTCAGCTGTGAGGTCTCTGAAGTCAGGATCGCCTTGGGGCTGTTTTGTACAGTGCCTGGTGCAGTAGCTGATCAGGACTTTGGGGTTTTTTCCTCTTAAGGTGCATTTAGCTGTGCATTTACCATCTTGTAAGAATTTTTCTGAGCAGTTGGCAGATGATTTTTTTTATCAAGAGAGAAAAAGTATTCCTGAAGATTTGGTGATGTGCTGTGCATAAGGATATATACATACCTATATGTGTATATATGTCTGTGTGTGCACGTGTAGATGTAGAGATAGCTGATAGACAAATCATGATAGATTCACAATTCATTTCTCTATATAGATACAAATACGGAGGTGTAACATTCTCAGGTTCCCTAAGACAGACTGCAGATTCTAAATGCAACAATAAATCAATACACATGACAGTTAATTAGTAGAAAGGAGTAACCTTCTCCCCTTCAGTTTGCGATTTTTCTTTGGAAGTATTATTTCTTGTTGTTTGCACCCCACTGCCTTTGTACTTTGATAACAGCTACACATGTACTAACGAAAATGACAATAAAACAGAGCCCATTTTATCTGTGGGATGATAGTCACAATGTGTGCATTGCTGGCATGTTGCAAAACACTGGGAATCCCTGTCCAGATGTCATCAAATGCAATGGATAAATATATACTAAATAATTAAAAGGTGCACTTTTAAACCAGCTGACTAAAAGTCTGTTTTCCTCAACAGACTGATTTTTCTGCTGGGAAGTTTATTCTCACGACCTGGTTTCTGCTTCCTGACCTGATGGGGTAGTGACCAGCTACACAGTGTGGGAATACTGAAAATCAAGTGGCTGCAGCAAACCACATGTGAACAACTCAAGACTGAAACCTGCCTGCAGAGCTAACATGGCAAATTATCTGTAAATACTAATTATATGATGGACATACTACAATCCAGATAAAAGAAAATTGGACCCATAGTTGTATGGATGTCTTCTTTGGATGTCTTCTCTTGCTCTGACCACTGCACTTGAGGTCAAGGTTTCCTGCTAGGATTTCACTCCTAGTCTCATTCCAGTTATTTCAGTGGCCTTCAGAAAACCATCCACTCTCCCTTCCTTCCCCCAGCCATAAAAAAGTGACAAAAATAACTAGGACTGGGTGTGGAATTACATATATGAGGAGAAGGTGCAAGAGGGAGGAACCTATGACCCTTTTCTTCCTATTCCGTCCCTTCCCCACCCCCTGTTCCCAACAAGTCTGTACATAAATACATTTGCCTTTGCTGTTCCCAGCTCTTCTCATGCACACATGCCCAGCACATCTGAGTAGTTCTCATCAAGGCAGTCATATTCCTGAGCAGTAATAATCATCAGCCAGATCAGCAGTTGGGGACTGTATTTTCATGAGACTTCTACTTGTTACCGATAATCACAAGCAGAAAACTTTCTGCTGGACCTCTCCTGAAAAACACAGTTTTCAGAGGAGACAAACGAAAGGGTTTTCAGGTTATGATGTGTTGTGAACACATATTACAAACAGATATCAAATTAAGTATGCCTACATGCCTATTGTTCCTTGTCTTCAAGTGACTCTCCTCTTTGAGCCTTTCTTCTCTTGCCCAGTAAATTCCTTCAGGTAACACCGGTTGCATCTATAGTGCACTGAAAGGCAAGTCTTAGAGTTACCTGTAAGCCTACTTTGCTGCCTCCTATCTTTTTTTCACCTGTGTATCTGCTCGATGCTCCATCACCCCAGTTACATGTGGAGCTGGAGAGCCAGCAGTGGTCAGGGGTGAGCTCTGGCTGTGCCAGCTGCAGGTTTGTGGTTTGGCCCTGAGGAGCTGGTCCTCACAAGGCAGCACCCACAGAGCCAGGTCCTGTAGAAGGATGATCCTTTCCTGCAGGCAGGATTTTCAGACACTGGAAACCTCTAATTCATCTTATAGACAGGCAACTCTGATGCCTTCTAGGGATTATCTGGCAGGCCAATCACCTCTAAGAAAGGATTTACTTTTTCTTTGCTGTGACAAATATAATTGGTCTGCCCACTAATCCAGCTGTGGACAAGACGTTGACAGTTCTACTTCTTATCAAAAAACTCAAATGTTCTTTTTCCTTTTATAGTTCAAGCACCTTTTTACCAGGTTCAAGGCACCAAAACATTAAATAATTACTCACCTCACTTCCTTTGTTTGCAGTATCTCTGCATCAATACAGCCTGTAGCATTTTTAGGAGAGTCAATAAAAAAGCAGCAAGGTTGCCTGATGCATGTGAAGCTTTTCGTACAAATATGTAGGTCAAATGGGACCTTTTATGAAGCCCTATCTGCAGCAATCTAATGTCTTTACATTTATTTCCTCACATTCACTTCCAGCAGCTCTGTTGCTTTTTTATTACTGAAGATACATGATAGTAACAACCCTCCTCCTTTCTTTTAGTTTTCTACTAATGACCACCAGCAATGGGATTTTGCTGGAAATGCACTTGCTTGTATTTCCTTTATGTTTTCACATATGAAATGCATTTCATATAAAAAAGACAGGGACTAAGTCTTTTCTTCATCTTAAGTCCTTTTCCCGCAGCAAGCAGAATAAAACTGAAAACTAAAATGTATCTTATACAAGATCTGATCTTTTAAGGAGAGATTTTTTTTAAAATTTTTCTGGCAAGTCATTGCATTTTCTAATAGACCTTGTAATGAATTTGATCTGTTTCTCTCCTTCCATCAAGGCTTTATTAGGTTAGAAAAGAACCCTGCCCTTCTCTCCTTGTAGATGAACCTGTTCATGGAACAGTAAGGCCTGTTAAAAGCCTGACTGGGCTCAACTATTGCTTGGACTTCATGATCACTGACCACTCCTGCTTTCCTGAGACTTTTTGCATTTCTAAGAACCTACAGATCTCTAAGGATTCAGTACCATACTTTTTGTTGTCAGTTCAAAATTTACTATTCTCTTTTTATACTGAACTTGCTTACAGAAAAATAACTAATCTGATAACCATATACAGAGATTATCAGCCTGACATTTCAATAAATGCCGTTACCTTTAATACTCATACCATTGTACCAAACGTAGCTTCCCCAGGTTCAGCAGAGACAGTCTACCCAGTATTATGGCACCAGTCTCTACTCCAGGGTGTGTAGAGACAATTTTTGATTCATGTGTCTATATATATTTTTATAAAATATATACAATTTTTGATTCATGTGTCTACATATTTTTTTATAAAATCTTCATTGATCTATTTAGTCTGAAATATTTAGGATCAGTGGATTTTTAGCCAGTGGCGACCTCAAGAGAAAATCTGATAGGAGATACGTGTGTTTGTGCAAGGTTTATGATAATAGTGTCACATGAAACAAGAACAGTGTAGACTATACATTATCAAGATAATACTAACATGATAAGTATATTTAGTTGTTGTATGTTGTAAAACAGAAAAATATGGCAATTGTCTGGAAAAAGACCTTCTAACTTTTTTTCTGTATACGCACATGCCCATCCCTGCAAGCTTGGTGACAGCACACAAAATCCCCATTGAAGGCTACTTACTGTGCAGCTGCGTTAGTGTAGAATAAGGCCTTTAAACATCAGTAAAAACAAACCAAAAGTCTCCTGTGGAACTCCTGATGCATATCCTCCCTGGGGTACAGAAGGCAGAAGGACAGAGACAAATTAATTGGGTTTTATCAAGTGCTGGTGGAGATAGACCTAATTGTCTCTAAAATAAGAGCCAGTCCTGGTCTGGATGATGCAATTTCAAACCCAGCAATTTGTTGAGGATTTTGAAAGGGATGAGATCTGAAAAAGGTAGGTCTTTATTGGAAAGTCAGAGTAGAGACAAAGGCATATAATGCAACATAACGCCTTTCTGAAATGACCATCAAAAGAAACAGTCATGTAAGAATTTCTGTCAAATCCATGGTATTTATTTCTGTGCTTTTACTACAGTACAAAGACAAAAAGGTTCCTGCTGAGTTTAATATGTATACCACATTGCCTAATTGTGGTATGATTGATGGAAAAAACAAAAACAAAGCGTTGTTTAAAGCATATAACCAGTAAAGCAGTAGCCTCCAGATCCTCACATGACTTGAAGGTCATATCCTGCAGAAAGAAGAAAGCAACTGAAGTAACTGTAAATTTTTTGCATGCAACAACCAAAAGTACTGCTCATCAGAGAGCAACTATTTCCCTGAGGGCAACTTGCATGGTTAAACCATGTTTTCCAGGCTTTAAGGGTTGCCCTCTAATGATCTTCCTAGTGCTTGACTGCCTTAGAGAGCCTGACCCATTCCTATGCAACTCTTTCTTGCATGCTGCACAAAAAAAAGTCTGATGAGGTGTTCGTCATTAATAAAATGGAATTGGCTGCTTACAGAGGCTGTTTTTGAAGTTTCTGTGGTAAATCACTTTGAATCACAGCCAGAGGTAAGAGCAGTAGTCAAGATTATCTTCCTCTGACATTATTCTTACCAAGTGTTAGTTACTTACTGTTTGCTTTGTGAACTTTTTAGTCCCTGCGACATCCAACCACTCCTCCTGTATCTTGGACTTTGGCACATCTGTGTTTAAATGGTCTTAAATGAAGTCATGTGCAAAAAATATGGAAGGACGTACAGACATAACACTGAGAAGGACGGGTAGTGTAAGTACAAGAAGTAGTAACAGGAAAGAGCCTGAAACCTGACTGAAAATCTGTGTTTCAAACTGTCTCTCCACCTAAGGGATCTGAAGCACTACACAGAAGAAAAAAATCCCATATGTTTCCCTGCCTTGGTGAACATCACAGCAGATTTTAGCCTCTGGTTTTAACACCGTGTATTCCAAATAAAAGCTGAAATCAGACATGTCAGGATCTTCTATTACTTTGAGCTGGAAATATAATGCCACATCTTCTGTAGCTGTGCATGTCCTTTGCTTCCTCAGTCTGTGTTGCTGCTGAGACAGATTAAGATGACTCTACTTACCTTTCCCTTTGAGTATCTTAAAGCATGTCACAAAGATGGATTAGTAGCATTGCTTAATTTACTATCAATACCAGCATCCTTAGCTGTAAATAACTCATCTCAGGCCAAATAGCAATGTTTTTTTGATATTCATATTATTAATTTCTTTTAATTTATTTAATTCAGCCCGAGTCCTTTAAGAGGTGTGGCAGAAAAGCAGGAATCATAAGGATTATGATAATGGTTTGATGCCTAAAATTAATTTGGTCCACAGTTCATCTGAGATTCCCTTTTGGATTGTACCACTTTGTTACCCTTTAGTGTTTTACACAGATGGATGAAGGAGCTCAGCATGCAGAATAAAGAAGGAAGAGGTAAAAGGAAACAGCAGGTATATAATCAGAGCATGATATACAGCTGACATCAGCAAGTGTGATGCATATGAAGAAAGGAGCATAAACACTAAGAAAAAACATTAATGGTAACCATGTGCAAGCCAAAAAAAATAAGTTTATTGTTCCATCTGTGTACAATGAATTTGATCCAAAACTCTCAGAAGCTGCAGTAAGTATTCCTATCTAACATAGTTGGCTATAGCTCAGGCCTCACATCTGTCTCTACACACGCACACACGTTCGGTATATGGCCAGACATCCTTTTGCCTCTATGCATATGCATACCTATCTCTGCGTAGGTGAGCATGGATATAAATATACACATATGCATGTATTTTCACAGTTCCTTTGAAAGTCACACAGATTAAATGCAGTTCTTTTGAACAATGAATGATAGCAAGACAATTAGTGGCCATGTATGTTCCAGGGTAAATCTGCCGAAGTACAAAAAATACAGGCTCAAATGTCATAAGGACCAGTTAGTGCAGGGTAACCAACAGCAGCTGGAGTCTAACCCTGTACCATTTCCATCAGATGCAGCTTTGCCAGTATGGTCTGAGGGCAGGATTGACACCCGGCCAAGGCCCAGAACACCTTTCTTTATGCCTTAAGTGGTGAAAAAAGGGGACTCTGGTAACAGTGAATCCTCCCCTCCACTGTCACAAACATTTGTTCTCCCTCCAGCGCCTGTAATCTGTACCATACTTACCCACTTCTCACTGCAGTCTGGATTCTCAAATACAGTTTACCCACATGCTTATGTACTACGTTACCTCCAGTAGTTTCCTCCAAATACCTCCCACACTTGCTTGCTGGCCTGAGGAAGGCAGCTCAGCATCTTCACTCCTCCTTGCCTTTCCAGCACTGTTACTGACACACCTTTTACACCTGAAGATGTGATTCTGAAGCCTGTAGCTGCTCTTCGAAGTAGAGAAGCTGATCCACTTCAAAGCAATCGCTTGCTCTAGAAACCAGTTTCTCCAGACGTCTCCTGACCTCCACCTCACTGGCATTCTGCTGTCTCGCTTGCTTGAGATAGCTGTACACGGCCTCAAAACCCTCCACTCCCAGCTTCCCAATGGCAGATCTGGGGATAAATATTACATAAAGATCAAGTAAAAGTTAATTCACGTTAGATATTAATACAAGCAATAGCTCATACTGATTTTTTCTAAATGTTGTAGCTACCTTTGATTAAAATGATATAATGATGCACTTTATTTGTCTGACGGTACAAGGAACTAAAGTTTCCTGGGGAATTTCTCTATGATTGATTGCTATACAAAAAGCCCAGGAGTAAAAACCTGGCCATAGTAATGTCATGGGAAGCATGGCCATCATCACTGTTACAAACCAAGATTCCTTTTCATGCTGAATCTGACATACTGTTTTATCTACAGCAAGCCTGGTATACACACATGTATTATTGCCTCTGCATTTCATTCAAACCAAAAGGAGCAACCCCAGCTGTACATCAGTGGCATTTTATATGAACAAACACATTTCAGGATTCGTTGCTTTATTTTAGCTTCTATCATATAACAAGGAAACCATTGTACAGCTCAGCATAAGCCAACTGACACCTTTTTCTCTTCCTACAGCACTCTCCTTTTATCTGAAGACAGATCTGTAATTCAGTGACAAAGAATACACTCACAGGATCTGAATGCTATAATTTACAAAAAAGAGCCATTTGCAAACTACAAGACAATGAACAGCATTTCTTTTTCTAAAGGCAAACACCTTTAAATTCATGTATCACAAGCCACAGGTAACATAAAATTTTCCATTCAGTGATGGGTTCATAATATTTTGATTAAAATATCGGATTAATTTTCCTTCAGCATATCACAAACTATCTACCTGCTCTTCACATATCTGCCATAGGATTTGTGTTGTTTTCTTTCACTAAACTTTTATATGTTAGAGCAGTTGAGATTTGATCATCTGTTAGTTCAAACTTGCACATTTTAGGGGTGAAGATGCTCTTCACTTAGAAAGTAAGCTGGACTATTTGGGATCACCTTGCAGGAACACCTTTAATTTGCATTAAAAAATGTCTTCTTTTGGTTGGGTAAAGTTGTGGTAAGCAGCCTTTCCTCCCACCAGCATTTTGTTAGAATTTCAAGAGTATTTAGGTGGGGCAATCACTCCTTTTTCAGGAAATCCGTCATGGCATGAAGACCTCTTCGATAAAGCTTCTTAGCATATCTGAACAAGGTTTCTCCAACAAATTTTCCCTCCATACTAAAATAAACTAATGGTGTCTGAGACTTTAATGCTCTCACATATTTCTCAAGCATTATACATATTGTGTCTCTAGCATGTTAAAACATTTGATACCTTAACACTTTGCTTGGTGGTAAATCTTTTAGACAAAAAAGGAGGTACAAGGAAGTGAACCGCACAGTATTGCAAAATTTCAGCCTGAATATCTGCACTCATGTTCCCTTACCACTGACTCTCTGTCATACACTGCTTTCTACAAATTTAGACTATGGAAAACTGAGAAAATGTAATAGAAAACTGACAAAAATGGCCCCCAGAGTTGTCCCAGGATGGGAACTGCCTCATTTATCACCCCAGCAGTGAGCTGCCTTTTATTTATAAAGGATTAGCATGCCTTTACAGTATTTACTGTCTGTACTGTCCCTGATGGGGGCTTTGAGCTGCTCCCCGCTTCTGCATGCACTGCACTTCCTGGCACAGCCTCAGGCATGAGCAGAGCGTGTCTTCAGGGGAGCATGCAGAAGACTTCCCAAAAGCAGTTTAAATGGTAAAACACGCACACTGCCCTCCAACAACATGCCATACTCCAGTTGTATTTTTTTGCTGATTTTGTACTGATTTTGCTACATGTCTAACACCAGGGTAAGGCCAACTGTTCTAACCTGATAGCATAATTCACCTAAAGGAGTGAATTCATGTTTCATCTGTGGTCATCCTGTTATTGCTGAGTAATAACATTGTTGTAGTGAGACTGCAGTCAGTGAAATTTCCACATTATGGAAATTTCTCCATTCTTAGAAAACCCTTGCAAAGAATTTTACTTTATTGTTTCTCAAACTTCATTTGATATGAAAGCATACAGTTTCCTCAGTAATACAGATCCACTTCATTAGTATGTAAGAGACTTCTGAAAAATCCTGTTGTTATATAAATTAGGACCTACTGCTGCTAAAAATGGACAATACAGCCAATATGGTATTTTTCCCTGAAGGATATCCTAGATGACTGCTCTGATCTCACAAGGAGGAAACACTTCTCCTCACATCCCACCTGCTCTCTGCTTTTCTGCAGCTCAGTCATGCCCAGCTGAGATCCCCCCTTTGACTACACATTACCACTCCCTGCTGGCTCCTGACACAGAGGTGGATCGAGAACTTGGGGCAGAGAAAGCCAAGACCCAGGATCAGAAGCCACAGGGTCAAGCTGGAAGCTCTGCAGGTCCAGACCTGTCTCAGTCCTGCTTCCCATAACTAGAAACTGTTCTTTTTTTTCTACCAACAGTGCTGTTTAGGGGAAAACTAAAACTATTGGAAGTAATTATCAGACACTCAAAGCCTAGAGATCAGTTTACCACAGGAAGCCAAGTAGGGATTTGTTTGGCACATAATGTACATTTCTTCACAAAACTTAATCTGAAATATTACAGTATTTCTCTCCAATGGTTAAAACTCAACACATGAGAAACTATTTTGAAATCACTGCTACTTCATCAATGCGTTTACTGACTCCTCTCTCCCTCTTAGACAAGTATGTTTAATTTTTTGGCAATCCTGTCTATTTAAAGATGAAAAATTAAGCAAACAAGTACCTTGGGAGTATTGCTTCTGCTAATAAATGTGACCTGCAGAGTTGAATCTTTTTGGTTAAGCTTGGCAGAGCATGCAAATCGGCTAACCTGTATAACAGCTGATACAATAGAATCAGGGAAAAATGTTCACAGGTTGAAAATTAAGGGGTAGGTAACAAAAATTACAACTTGCCATTACAAAAGAAGACATCAGGCTCTGTTTGGACTTGAGAGCTGCATTAATGTGAGTCTGCTAACACATCATGCATTTTCTGTCGCAGAGGTAGACATGTGGGATCTAAGACACTAAATGTCAAATAGATGTTACTGAGTGAATCTATCATCCTGATGGAGGGAGGGGGAAGGTGGTTTCCTGGAAAACAAGGTTTGCCCATTATGGCCCCAGTCCTGTGCTAGGGGGTATTTGTCTGTCCATGTGAAGTCCTACAGAGGCACAATTATGGATTTTGCACTGCCCTTCTGTTTATGGTTACTTCTATTTCACATGAAATGAGGACACCTGCATCACTGTTTTGAAATGGCTAAAAGCCTTACCACCAAATGTGCTGTGAGAACAAGTACAGAACTCACATTTACACGCCCATTTGGCCATGTTTTCTGATTTATTCTTTTTCTGCTGTCTTATAGCTCACTTACCTACAAACTCACTATTTCCTGCCAGAAATGAGCCATCATTTCTTTTTCAGCCACAAGTACATGAGCGAAGGGGATGCCTGACATCTGGGATTTCATTACTGTAACAAACTTTGTGGGCCAGAACCCCATCCCACACTGCCCTAAATTATTTTTCACTGTGCTGAAATCATACAGTTACATCAGGCTCTACCAACCAAGGGTCCAACCAGGATGATATATACTAATGTGCTTAAATGTCATGTCTCAGGTTGTTCTTTCTCTTGTTTCACTGTTACAGAGGTTTAGATATGTGGGGGGATTCATTGCTGGCATTTGAGCATCCTGTTTCCTAACTTTTCAGCATCTTGTTAAGCAATGAAATTCACAGCTCTCTAGTTGAACCCTATGCTCCCTGTACAATGCAGGCAATTCGAGAAAGGCATTGACCCAAAACAAGAGCCCAGCACAAGTGAAGAAAGGCATATCCTAAATCTGACACCTGTCTGGCTTTACTAAAGTTGGGAATCACCTCTGCCCACCCAGGACTCGCTGCACTTCAACATGAACACATAGGTACCCAATTGTCCCCTTTTATTCCAGAGACCATGGTTAGAGCATTTACCCAGAAAGCTGGAAACCTGGGGGAAGAACAAGATTCAAACCCACGCCTCCCAGAGCAGTACCATAATCACCAGACTGGGGGACAATGGACTCTCCTTCACTTTCATTCTGATTTGTATGAAAGCAGATGTCTTGGGACAGAAGAGCATGTGCAATGATGGAGGATAACTCTGGATAGACTGAGGACTAAGGACAACACTGGAGGTATGTGCAAACGTTATCTGCATGAAAAAGTCCCTAAATAAAATAGTATGAGCAGTCCTTGGAGTCCTTCAGTCCCTGGGACTGAAATCCAGGTTACCACATGTGTGTGAGTGCCCAGAGAGTGTGCTTTCTCACTGCAAACTGCAAGAGATTCAACAGTGATCCCAAGTTCCCTCAGTCCTGGCTGCAGAGAGCAGTAGCAATGCTCTAGGCAAAGGCACATGACTGGGGACCTCCAGAGCCTGGAGGCATGCTGCAGCCACCAACCTACTGGCTGGACAGCAGATATTGCCAGTCCCCACACCGTCAGCTGTGGAAGCTGTGGTCTGAAAAAAACCCACATCTTGCTGCCAGCTTTGTGCAGCACACAGTCCACACCTGGAGAAAATTAGCTGGGACAAGCCCCAAAGGCCATAGAGGCAGATATCTGATTTGTGGCTATTGATGGGATCTGGGCATGAGGTAGGGACTTGGTTCTATCAAGGGTAAGGTGCTTCCGAGCATGTGAGAAGCAGCATGAATATCAGCAAAATCATAGGCACTTAGCGCTTTGACTTGCTGCCACTGTTAGAGGGGAGCTAAACAGAAGCCTTGAGAATTGCAATTTTATACTCAGGGTGTCTAAAAAGGTTCCAAGTCATTTAGTGGATCTGGGCAGGCTATCTGGTGATTTGCAGTAGATTTCCTACACATCAGTGCAAAATTACTAAAATTTGACAATATAATAATGTTGTGCTCTCAACAGGCTGAGGAAGTTGTAAATCTTTCCCTGGGTGAACAAAGAATTTTCTATTATCCCACGGGTCTTTATTTTGACTGTTCCGCTACTAGCTACATATTAACATTTCCTTTCTGGTTTGGAGATCAATTACAATACACCTTCCTTTATGCAACACTGACAAAAGCCACAAAACAAGATTAATGCTTAAGTTTTGCACTCCTCCGTGGGTGTAAGCAGCTGGGTTAATATCTCTCAACAGCTTGTCATTGCCTGCCTTGAAGGATAACTATGACACAAATCAGCAGCTAAGGGGGTTTTCAGCTTCTCACTTTCAAATGTCATTCAATATGAGAGTGACTATCATTTAAAACCATTCTGCTTTCCCTCATCCACCCCCAAAAGGAAGCAGCACTTTTTGCTCACAAACATTGAGTTTTCACTGGTGCCTCCAGGGAGCTGCGGCATGGTCCATGCTCAGGATCCAGGAGAGGCTCTGCAGCTGCCGAGTCACCATGCTCTGCACAAGTCACTACTGAGCGCGCCAGAATAATACCATGGAAGTCCCTCTGGATCAGGCATCAGCAATAACATCTCACCTCTGCTATAACAGGCAACAAACACACAGCTCCTAAGCCAATCACAGAAAAATCAGTGATTTCAAAATACTATTGTTACTCATGGCTACCTCAATGCAAACCTTAAAAGAGCAGCTTTCTGGACGTGGAATATCTGTTCCAGTGGGCATTGATTTATCCTTTTGGATGCAGTCAGGCTGTCTGCATCCTACACCAACAAGCATATTGTAAAGTAGGACACACATCCGTTGTGATAAGGGCTCACAGGGTGTAAAGAGAAGTGCAGGGATCTCTGAAAGATTGATTTCAGCAGATGTCACTAAATTCTGTTCTCCTTAACTCAAGAGTATCCCCATGGAGTCCAGCAGTATTACTTAGGATTCCCATCAATACATCCAACTCTGATTTGTCCCTGAACATGCTATTTCTAAGCATTAATTTATTAACCTGATACTTCTCTTTAAAACAGAGTACGATCATGCCACTTTGCAGCTAACCAGTAGCAACCTGAATCTTGGTGAAAAAGATTGTTACATTTATCTCCTGAAATGACGTTGCAAAAGAATCAGGGAATTGTCTCTCTTTGATCTCATACAAGATATTGTTTTCTAACTGTACCAGAAAATCTTGGGATATCTGCTACAGCATTTCATGGTTCAGTAAACAAACAGGTTTATCTCAGTTACCACCCAAAAGGTCCCTTTCCTCTCAGGTTATCTTCCTATCATTCAGTATGTTGGCATTACTGACTATGAATGATTAAAACGGCTCTGAAAGTTGGAAGACACAGCTCTGGGTTCAGAACTGCATTTACAGCAAAGTTTGTCTGTTGCTCTGTAAAGACCCTTTGAGATCTGCTAGGAGAAGCACATTGTAAGTTCCATGATTTATTTTTTAGGAACTTATTTCTAAAGGTAGGGCAATACCTTTCTAGTTCTGACAGTTGTTCAATCTTGGGAATGTGAAAAGTGTGGCGAAGTCTAAGAAAAGAGCTTAATTTTTTTATTTTTTTTTTAAAAAGGAAATGGAAAGAATTATTATATAAAAGCTAGTAAAAGAAAATCTGAATTGCTAATATTAGCCACTAACTTCACCTTCAAGTCTCAATGGACTTTGACTTTTGCCATATTACTGCTGAATGAAAATTTCTTCACTTGAAGACACAATGATAATTTTCATAATTCAACCTTAATTACATCATAATTCCTGAATTAAAGCACCTTAATTTGATTGCAAACAAAACTCTCTAATGTCCTACTTCAAAGGCCTGCAAAATCTAAAGCATATTTAGGACATGTTTTCCCATGAGCTAAGCAGGATATTATTATTAAAAGCTGTAGACACACAGCTGAAAAAATATCAACAATAATATTCTCCATGCATCTCATTTTCTGACATAAATGAATTTGTAAAATAGGAATTGAAGCTGACATCTGCTTGAGAGAAGTGTTAATTAGAATTTAGAGCTGCTAGTTGAATTCTAGCTACTATGGATTTAGAATATAGTTTGTCATAAGAGGAAATGGTTTTTCAGTTTTTCCGACAGAAAAAAAACCACCCACCAAATCACAACAAAACATGGTCATTTAAATCAAATCTGACTATTGCAATTTTAGTCTTCCTATATTAACAAATTTACTGCCAACATAAAAAATGAGAGAGGAAACAAGTTTGCTTATATGGAGCTATTCTTCAGGAGGTAAGACAGGTGAAAATTATACCATTCAGTGCCCATGAAGAATTACCTGAAACACACTTCCCCCGGCTGCAGTCTCTTTATACACATTTTGAGATTTCCTAGCCTTGCTAGAATTATTTTAAACATCATCTTGGTTTTTAACAGTGTCATGGCATACAAAGAATCTTTGAAAAGTCATCAGTTTAACTCATTCAGCATCACTGATCAAGATCAAGCAAAAATTCAAGGCACATTTAACACATATCTGATGCCATTTGCTTTGTTTGTCAATGCATTTGTTTTAGACAGATGTGTCTGAAGAGCAAGATAATATACAGCTGCTTCTTGAATGTGGGCATGCAAGCATACAGTAGTTATGTCTGAAAAGTCAACAATTATATAGAGTTCTCATACAAGTTTAAGAATAAAACTGCATTCTCTTTTATTCAGCTGTGTGGTAATTCAGAGATAATGCTGATCTTTTACATGGCTTGAATTTTTTTGGGGGGTCTCTCCTGATTTAGGGTCTCACACCAAAATGACAGTTACAAAACTAACAATTTGCCCATCAGAGAAAGGAAAAAATACAGATTTATGCATTTCAATGAAACAATCACAATGTTAGATACTACTACATATATTTTTGCTCAATGCAAGCATTGCCTTTAGCCATATTGTATTAAATGTTACTATTGGCTGGAAAACAACACATTTCTGAGTTACCAATAAGCTAGTCTCATTAAAATGCTGTCAACATGTCAAGTGCATCAATGGAGAGATTAATGTAATCAGCTGGTATGGAGCTGGACAATTCTTGATAAAAATATCACAAGCCCCATAGTAATTTACTAACAAAACCTACAGCTGGGCTTGTGTACTGTGCAACAGCAGAGGGAGATGAAGCAGCACTTGAGAGCTGAATTACGCTCAACAACCATACAAAGTTATCATAAAAGTAATAATACTTCTAAGTAATCCAATCAAAAGATATTTTAAAAGCTAAAACAACCCCAACCACTGTTGATCCTGAGATGTCCAGTCATGACAAGTATATATGCACATATATATATATACACATAACAATAGATACTAACATATACACACAAGTAGCTGTGTAAAATTTTTGTACATCAACCATTTGGGCTTAGTTCACATCTATATCTACTCGAAGGGGCGTGAAGGCAGGTGGATTAAGGCCACAACTTCTTTCAGTTCCCTTTACACATCTGTAGCCCTGGAAGAAGTTGATAGCATAAAACAGGACTAAAGTCAATTCATATTTTGGCAGAGCCGTACAATTTCATGACTACACCATACTATAGAGAAAGAAAGAAAAGCAATTACCAACTATGGACAGTAGACCTATGATTTTCAGAAAGGCCTAGAAAGGTTCATGCATTCAGTTTCTTCTGGCTCTTCATCAAAACGAGACAAGCTCCACAGAGCTATTTGGGCATTTAAAGAGGCAGATAGCGGTCTAGTCCTTTTATTTTTTTTCCCAAATGTAAATATTTAATATCTGAACACTTTTCAAAATGGGACCCTGGTCATTCCTCTGTCTCATATCTCTTGGAAAATCAAATACTTGTACATCTAGATGCCTGAAAATACGGCATATAAAAGAACAATGAAGATTTCTATTAACATTTACAGAAATATAACAGTCATAATATACCATCTAAATAATTTGTTTCAGCTAGTAGATTCACAAGATAAAACCCAAGCTCGCTCTGAAACATGGCTGGATCAGAAAAATTGCCATTAAGCTAAAGTGTATTTTTCCAATACTCAGCTCCTTTTATTTCCCTGCAGAAAAATGTTAATGGAGATGCATCTAATGTGTTACCTTAAAACTAAGAGCAAGGTTAGGCCTTACAAGTATCCTCTGGTTTTGTCACTATCTTTGGCCATGTCTGGCTAACATAAACATAGCAAATGTACTACTGTGAATGTAGTAGAGTTGGTTTGGAATCTCCAAACTCTGCAGACCAACATCTCATGAAAACAAGCTGCTCAGCAAGGAGGTTCATTGCAGAAGGAGACAGACCTGCAACAGAGTCACCCCTGATGCTGCTACACCCTCAGAAGTGGCAGCTGCTCCCTTCGTAGTAATGGCAAATGCAGTGTTCTGGGTCTGCTAACCTCTCCTTCACACAAGACAGTTTGCATGTTGTCCAGTCTCTGGTGTTCTACCCCATGGGCTATTTTTTATGATACCAGCATTGCTCATCTCCTTCCACATGGGGAATATGAGATGTATATCTTAATGACTTACATGTACAAAAGAAAGAAATCACTATCTGATGACTGAGAAAAAATGTGGTGAAGGAAAGAAGGAAAAGGACAGATTTTTCTTACAAGTATGGTATTACAGTAGCAAGCAGATGAAGACAGAAGCAATGCAGTAAATGGTAAACATCAGTAGTCCTGGCAAGGGTTTGGTGAATGTCCTTTGCATATTCCCTACCTATATTTCTCCCAAGTTCCTCTGTAAACCTCCCAAGGTCACAAGGCTGCATCTAGTAAACACTGTCAAGATTCTTCAAGTGCTTCTATATCGAAAACAGACTATATAATTAATGCCACATGAAAGCATTCTCACATTTTTAAACTATTGACAAAATCAAGGAGCTACAAAACTGAACAGCTCAATCTATGCATTATGTATGCACAGCACGAGAAACTAGGGAAATCATGCTTTCTGTGCAAAACAGAAAGATGTATTGGTCTAATTCTTCTAATGTTTTGAGTGTTTGGGGCTACCTGACATTTTAAAATGAGTGAGTCTATACTTATCATTTTATATGTTTTCCTACTGGAATACAATTTTCAAACTGGACAAAAACTCGCTGTAGTGCTAAAGCAATTATGACATTACTGTCGACTTAAAAAAAAAAATCCTTAAAAATTCAGGATAACAGAATGGCTCACGGATCTATGGCATGCAGCTTAGTAGAGAAGCTGAAAAAGTCTGAGTTTTCTTTACATATCTAAGTAAATTCACAAAATCTTACACTTTATTTTAAGGGCTGGACCTGAGGTTCAAGTAATGCACAAAATGAGCGCCAGGATGAGCATCCCAAGAAAATACATCAAAGTTTAATCATGCCCTAGTAGAATCACTCTACCTCAAACATCAAGTTTATTTTCTTTATTCCTTTCAGAGTGCATCATAACAAAAGTAAAGCTGCTAAGAACTGCTGAAATGATGGCATCAGCAGGTGACATGCTCTTCCCATCCCCAGATGCAGGATTGAATGGAGAAGTATAAGAGACAGAGGGCCAAGACAACAAGAGAGGCAGCTCGTTTTTGCTGTGGAAAGGGGAACAGCATGGACAATGGGAAGAAGTTGAATGAAAACCCATGGAAAATGCGTGGGGAATTAGACCATCAGCTCCAGCTTCAGCCTTGAGGAGGAAACTACTGCTTCTGCTGCAGACGACTCCTACACTTCTGGGCAGTAGCCACTGCCTTGCTCACCTTCATTTCTTCTTTGGCAGGAAGAGCCCAGTATTCACTCGTTCCCACTTTCTCAGTTGTTGCCCTAGGACTGCAACGACTCACAAGCTGGGAGCATTCGCTCACTTCTCCCTGACAGGAACCAAGAACCAAGTATGCAGCTTGGTCACATAAAGGCAGATTCAACTCTCCTAGCATTCCCAGTTAGTTTTACTGTATTCTCATTTCACTTACTTGTAAAGGGAACAGCAAAACCAAAATACTTAAGACCCTCAAATCTGGGTCTGGAAGGCAACTATGCCATTACCTTGAAATAGATCAACAGTAAAAGAAAAAGAAACTCATGGTCTAAGATGTTTAATGTGTTTCATAGTGAGCTCATTTGGCCCTAAACAATTAAGAGATGGAGACTGGCCTTTAAAAATGAAATGTGAGAAAGACTGTGGCGGGGAGGATGGATATGTAAGCAATACTTTGGCTTAGCTCACGAGAAGCAAAAAGCTACATTTATACTGTAAGATGTCTTGGGATCACCAGAAAGAAATTATTACCAGAAAATGGAGTGTTGAACAGAACAACTGTGGTGTGTGTAAAAGGAAATTTCATGCTCAAAAACATTTCAGGATCAATACCTTCAAGAATACTGTCCTCTATTTGTCTGCAAAAAACAGTCATAGCTCAGACAGTGTCAATAAACTTCCTTACCAAATACATCTTTTGTCTGTGAGAAGACATCTTATTCCACATCTATGTCTACATCATGACACCTTCAACCTGACAGTCAATGCCAATTAAAAGGTCACTGAGAATTTTTTTTATGGAAGCCTAAAAAACTGGTTAGCTTTTCTCTGCTTGTTGATTTTGCCTTCACATAAAGCTGCCCTCAATGTCACGCAATAGTTAAAAAATGTGCAAAAACAAATGTAGAAAAAGTCTTCTATACTTTAGGTATTTTAGGACTACTTATCTTAAAGAATATCCAGTACCTATTCAACGACTTCAGGATGACCTTTCTTTCTGAATTTTTAAGATAAACATTACAGCTGATACCAGTCACAAGCACAAGAAGTATATATGCATACTGCTCATGAGTCTAAACCAGTAGTGTTATGAGCATTCACAGGACCAGAATAAAAATATCACCAAATGCCTTTTCTCCATGACTTCTGAATGATGGCTTTACTTCCACTCAGCAGGTGATGATGAAGTCTTTTGCCTGATCATGGTATGCTGCTGTGTGTAAGACTTCAGGGACTGACTAAGAGGTGCTTACTGCTGTGCTAAAGAATTTTAATTTACTTAAAATTCGGGGCATAAAAGCCTTTTCCTTTTACTGACATACATTTTATTGAATTCTAAACTGCATCTTAAAGTTCATGGCTATTAAAATGACTCATTGTATATATTCATGGATACCTCCACAAAGGAGAACAAAGCACTCTGTACTAAGGTTTTTTTCTTCATTTCCTACATTTTTATTTCTTTTTATATTTTCAGAAAAGAGAGAACAAGATATACATTCTATTCCATAGCTATTCCATTACTCAAAAATTAGCCTTACTCTGTAAAACACAAATCCTGGTTTTACAAAGCCCAAGAAATGAATTTTGATTTACAGTGCTGAAGGGGCTTCAAGGCGATGCCTTCACTCACTGGAGACCTGGGATACAAATGCTACATAATGTAGAGAGGTGCAAAGGTGAATACAGCCAGCTGCACCAAAACCCCTAATAAAGCTTGTTGTCTACAAATTTCTGCACACTCTTGTCATATTTCTCACCTTTGCTTTTCTGTCTTAGATCTTGAAAACCTGCACAAAATTGAGATGTCAAGCATGCATCATAAGACTTTCATAGGCACTTCTGCCAGGCCCTTCATTGCAGTCAAATTGTGTCTGAGGTGGTAAAAAAATTGGAAACAAGAGCCTCATAATAAGATACAGTAAGCTGAAAAGAAGTACAAAAACTTTTCCAGCAAGAGATCTAAACAACATGGGTCTGTCTCTTTTAATGTAGATTTTGACCTCTTTAGCCTCTTACAAGCTATCAGTGCTGTTAGTCCAAGTCTGAAGAGTTTGCCTACTAAGTTTTTCAGAAGCTGGCAGAAAACAAGCTAGTGTTAGCTACAATGAATCTTCTAAAGGCCTTCCTTAGGGACAAAGCCAATCTTTCAGACAACAGGTACTGCCAAACCTTCTGACATATTGTAAAAAAGACTTTGACAAGCAGTATGGACCTCAAGGGGAAAAAAGGAATAGGTGCTATAACAATTTGATCTGATGGGGGAAAAATGCTTTGGCTTGAGGAGCTGTTTCTGAAGAACACTGTGATTCTTTTCTGAGACGCATAGTTAGAAAGTCTCTATAGGGGACCGTCATTAGTTTTTCTTCATGGGTCTCTCTGGTGAAGATAATTTGGCTCTGGATAGCATGTGAGAGTAGAGCTTCTCAGACTGAGGCATGCACCAGCTTATCCAGTACTATCAAGGATGAGAACCACCATGAGAATGAGATGGTGGGCAGGACAGAAAACACCAAGAAATGGTTCCTCCTATTTCCTGCATCTAAGGATTCCTCAGCCTAAAAGCCCAATATGAGGAATATGAGTGATACAACTCTGATTTATGTATTTGCTTGACTTCTCACTGTTAACATGCAAGGCTGGGAAGGAGCATAATGAGAAAAAGCTCAAGATAACCTTTGCAGGAGCTAGTTCAAGAAATGGTGATTTCTTATCAACACTGCAGAAGATCCCAATATCGAAATAGTTAGCACTGAAGTAGAAATTTTGCAGAGAGAATGACCTCCACTTGAAAGGTAAATTTAAATCTCTGCTGCTATGAACTTTATAATGAATACTGATAACAAGTATAACAAACTAGAAATTGTTGTCACTGGGGTAGGTGATTTTATCATGACTTTTACTGAGAGGACAGCAATTCAAAATGCTAGAACAGAGAGTGCAACAGGAATTGGAAAGAAGATGTTGGGGGAAAATATTCAGGGATTGTAGTGAAGAAAGCTGGTGACTGAATCATAAACACTATCAGGCTGTCTACAGGTTAAGCATGAGTCATTCTTTTATTTAAAATAGGAGGAGACAAAGGACTCCTACCTACCATATTCAAGAACACGTGTGGCTTCCTTCTACATTCTTGTAAAACTTTTAGCAGAACTTCCCTCTCACATGGGTATCTGTATAAAGTCCTGCACAAGAATACAGTAGAAACTACTTCAAGTGGCACTCTGATAAACAGCGAGTCTTTCTACTGTCAAAGAATGCATTCAGTGTAGCACACTGCAATAACTCAAGCAATGAGCACATCACATCTTGTCAAGTGACTGTCCTGCTGCAGTTGTTTGCAAGCCCACATCATTCATGTGTCAATTAGAAACGGCTAAAAGGCCCTTTTGCTGTTAGACCCTGTATTATTTTACATGAATCCACCATTTTATCAGAGCTAATGAGTTTCTTTCATTAATGTTACTTGTAATGTGTAGGCACAATGCTTAATTTCTGAGCAATTCATGACATAAAAGAGTCTCCCTCATCAGAATCTACTGTTGTTAGCATCTGAAAATGGTGTAAATCCCAAACCTTCATATTTCTCTTTCTATAGTGACTTGCCACCTAAAGAGATTTCACTGCACTTCCACATTGTCTCCCCTGCTCTTTTCTGTTTCCTCATGAGAACTCCAGCTACTCAGTTTCTGTAGACAAAAACCCCATGTTCGTTCGTTCTTCAGAAGCTGTCATCTGGAAGAGCCCAACATAACTCTGTGGCTTCCTGAGTAAAACTGAACAGCACAAGTCTAAATGGTATTAGCCTTGCTGAAGTGGCACTGCTGTGTGGATGACATACAACAACACATCATTTGAAGTTTGCGCTGAGCAGAGCAGTTGAGACTTCATGCACCATTCTGCAGCCAGATGTACTTGCTTCTCACCACTGAAAACTCCCCCACTGTGCCCTGCATGCAGATTGGCCACATGTAAGAGTTTGCAGGGATCTCCTTGTGTATGTGTGTGCTGGGTATTATGCTAACTGATTTAACACCCTAACTTCCAAGCAATTAACACACTTGCTCACCTGTACAAGTTCAGAAAACAACAAGGTCATAGTATGTTTAGGAGAAAGGGCAATAATGTGAGCAGATATTTTGATAGACTTCTGTAAACTAGCTATTACAGTGCACAAGAAGAGATCTGTACCTTTAATTACCAAAACAAACAAACCCCAAACATACTCTCTCCTTCACTTGTTCTCTTAATTAATGTAACTTGAAAATTGGTTGTGGGTACAGTCTGCTGGAAGTTCTCAAGATGTCAGTTGGGTGGGTCTTTTGGCCTACAGACCCAGCTGACTGTCCTCATTCAGGGATGAAATTACCAGAAAAGTGTTCCAAAACCACGAAGTCTAATGCATTAAATGTGAATTACTGCAGTTAACCACGTTTGTCATTAGCGTATGGCTGTTTTATGAACTATTCTGAAATGTGAGATTTCCGAAGGATCATATAACAGCACTTTTTCAGCATTTAACCACCACTACATGCTTATCCCATCAGAACCAATAAACTGTGGAAACCATGAAACAGCACTGGAAAAACAGAATTTGAAAGAAGCAAGTGATTTAATCATACCTCAGCCCTAAAGGCAATGACTATGAAGTTAAAATAGTTAAGGTTTATCCTTTAGCCGTGAGAACGCAAGGTGAAGGCTGTAAGATTAGTGACTAAACATTTTGACTAAACAACCTCACCTTGCAACTAGTTGGCACAATATGATGCATTTTTTTATTTTTATAAGTACTTTCCATGAAAAGGGAATAGAAAGCAATCAGAGTGGTAGGCTGTGAGACCTGACAACTGGTTGCACAATAAAGGCTAAGCCATGAAGTGAAACCCTAGGAGCTGCTGCATCTTGAAATATCGTAAAACTGAACAACTTCTACCTGGAGTAAATTTGATTGGTATTTCCATTGAATACATGGTGCATTTGGTGCTGTAATTTGTTTTAAACAGTGATTGGCAACAACACTTTTGTGGTTGCATTCATTTTCTTTAGAGGATTCACTTAAATAAGTACTACTATTAACTGTTCGAACTTACTTGTATTCTGATAACATCCACCATATTGTTAGTGCTGTCGACCTACACAAGAGAAAACTGCCTTTTTTTTAAGTTTACAATCTGAGATCAGTTGAATTTTGCAAACACTGCAAAGAAAATTTGAGTTCAGAAATAATACGTAGCATTGTGATTATCAGATCAGTACCTAAATTAGGGTGCAATAAATCTTGGAAGGCCAGAAATTACTGAATCAATATAAAAGCTCAAGATACTTGACCACTACATTCTAGGAAGGAAACACAGATCTTTGTTTCACTAAGACACTGAAACCTTTATTAATAAAGCTGGGGTATCAATGATGCTGAAAGCAATTAGACAATGAGTTTCAAAGGGAGCTGCACATGTAAATTCCTCTGTCTCATTTGAAAATCCCAGAAAACAGCTGAAATCATGTTTGGTTTAAATCATCATATCATCACGTGAAATAAATCCATTAGTCTTTCATTCCAGGCAAGAATGAAGTGTCGGTGAGGGAACAAACATGGTGGGAACATGAATATCTGCAGGTAATTTATGGGCATGGGCTGAGCTAATAAAGCAAGCAAAGTTCAGAACACCACTAACAGCAGTGAAGGCAAACTGGGGTATGACAGTGATTGTGCAGAGAAAACAATCAGAAGTGACAGCCAACCTTCATCCTCTCTGGAGGCAAGTAGGCATCCAGTCTGTAAAGAATACCTTACCATCCACTTCTTTTTGTTGAAGGGATTTTTTTGGGGTGGGGAAACAACACATGAAACCATTGATGTTTTCTTTTCGAAAAAGAAAACTCTTTGCTGTGTTCTGCAGTTTTTCAAATGCATCCTCTTTGTCTGAATATTAGTTACTCATAAACATGCTACTTACTCCCTCATGCGTTTCAGTTTGGTCTCAGCCATAGTGCTGTTGAGAGCTCTGAATCCCTGGGGCGCCCCTGGAGACACTCCGGTGACAGTCCCCGAGCCTACAAATCAATGCACAGACAATAACCTTATTCACCTTCACCCCCACAGCTCTATTGCAGAGTCAAGGACAGTCAGAAGGAGGAAGACTATTCCTGTTTCTCACAAGGTAGTGTCACATTAATTAAAGATGAATTAGATTATTAAATGCACATTAAGGGCAACTTCTTTCTGAGGGATAAGTAGATTTATAGCTTAAAGGTACCAGAATTGTAACAACAATTTTCCTTCTGTGTAACATACAGGGCATTACATTACAACAGAAAGGACAGTCACCTGAGGAAGTCCTGAGACAGATAAATATTCAAGAAAACGAAATTTGCTTAGACAATATGTATTTTTCTCCATTGTTCTTGCACTTACTGATAAGAGCGAGAACCTTCTTGCTAACAGGCAAGTCTCTCCTTTAGCTTGATTATTACTGTAAACTGAAAATATTTAACTTATGACATCACTTTCCCCTTCACATGAAGGTACTCTTTTTACATAGACATATATAGAGGTATGTTTATATATACATACATGTGTAAATACATATATATGTGAGAAATATACATATATGCACACTCTCTCTATTTACAGGCCTCATGGGCTGTTCCAATATGTACAGACCTAATACAGATTGTTGTACTCATCCACAGGAACACAGTAGTGCTGAATCACAGAGGACCATCAGGTTTGTCAGCTCAAATATCCTGCAATTTCATGTTGTCATTCTATCACACAAGTCCCTGCTTAACCTAAGGAGTTTATTTATTGCCCCACCTGTTCCCACTAGAAGACAATCCCAGAGCCTCACTGTGAGCTGGTGGCTAAAAATCTCTCCTCTAATTTCCCAACAAAACTTCTCTATTGGCCAGTTCACGCTCATTTTTCTCCTGTGCCAGTCCTTTTTCTTTGGCTTACACAGTTCTTCCCTTCCGTTTTGCATATTCCTTTCATTTCTTTATAATTGGAAAAAGAGATCCTACTTCAACATTCAATTTGCTAAGCTAAACAAAGCAGCTATTTTAGTTTCTTCTTGCAAAGCATTTGGCATTAGGATTTCACTTCCCACAAGAGGAGAATATGTATCATGGTGGAACTACATCCTGCGTAAATGTGTGGGCTGTGGCACACAGGACCCACATTCTGAACAGACACGGGAGGGCTCTGCATGGGATATGAACAAGCCAAAAGGCACACAAACACATTAACACGATGCCTTGTCTACATGAACACACACTCCCTCTCCTAGCAGGGGTTTTTCGCTTGGACTCAGCTAGGGTTTAGTTTCGATTGCATTAACATTGATCACATACAGCCAGAGGGAGCTTGCAGCTACCTTCCCGCTATAAGCAGAACAGACACCCCCAGAGAGTACTGAATGCTTCCCTGGAATGCGTAACCATGGCTTTCCCAAGAGTTAAGCTTCTGTGTCTTACATGATTCTAAATCCTGATCACAAAAGGTTGAATAGTGACATAAAATCTTTCTGTCATGAGGGATCCTACTGAATCGCTCACTGTGTCTGCTGTATTCAGAGCTGTGCTCAGAGTCAGAAAATAGGAAGCAGACATAGAGAGAGACCACAGAAGAAATGGACTCCTGGCTCTGTTATCTGGCTATGGACAAACAATTTGATTTTAAAAACATTTTCCTAACTTCTCTTTACACTTCATGGCTAACAGCTGTCTGATGCCTAAATATTACAACTGAGGTATAGTTAACATAGTTTAAAAGATGAAAATTTACAAGCTCAGTTCCTACTAGCAACCAAAAACTTCACCCATTGATGCAAAAACCATTTCCTGATCATTTACTGTAACACTACACATGCATATCCACCTTCATCCCCACAGTTCTATTGCAAAGTCAAGGACAGTCAGAAGGAGGAAGACATTTTACACGGGGTCTGTAAGCATTCAATTACTTTAGCAGCACTGGAAAATTCAGCCATCCTCAGGGTGGCCCTGAGGAAAGCCCAAGTGCTACACAAAGCAATGCTCATGACTTACTAGGCAACACACTTCTCTTTGAGTTGGCATTGAAATAAGGTCCAGATGCGGAGCTTTTGGTATTCAAAAGCAATAAAAAATTGATGCCCTGAGCACCAGTGGTCTAAGGAAAATATAATCTTTACATTCTCTTAAGAAAGAGTATGCTGTGTAAAAAGCTGGCTGGACAGCTAAGCCCAAAGAGTGGTAGGAAATGGAGTTACATCCAGCTGGCAGCCTGTCACAAGTGGTGTTCCCCAGGGCTCAGTACTGGCCCCGGTCCTGTTTAATATCCTTATTGACAACTTGTCCAAGGGGACTGAGTGCACCCTCAGTAAGTTTACAGATGACACCAAGCTGGGCAGGAGTGTTGATTTGCTGGAGGATAGGAATTATTAATAAAGCTGGGCTATCAATGATGCTGAAAGTTCTCAGTGAAAACTGCTAAGAGCTTTACACATTGTTGCTATGAAAAGCCTCAAAAATTTTTCCTTGGGCAACTCATAACCCACACCAACTTCTCCATCAGAGGTATTTTCTTAAAAGCAGTTACTTGATTAGTAATATATTTTACACCCAGCTTCAAGCAGCTTGCCTACCCACACATCAACACAGAAAAAGGAACTATGCTTCTTCCAAAAGTGACCAGGTAACTATTTGCATTTTGGAATATATCATTCTTGATTCTTTAAACAAAATCAAATGAAACAAGATCACTGACTTTTCAAAAGCAGGTATTGTGGCTTTCTACATATATTTCAAAGACGAATACCATCCCAGACTCTAGCCCAGTACTGCAGAGAACAACATAAGGCAAAAGATCTTTGTCCTCTCAGGTCACGGAGCACCAGTTTGAGGTTCTCACTGCATCCTTCCTACTCTATTAAAGGGAAGATGAAAGGATCTGTAGGGAAACAAAACCTCTGACTGACATTTATTCACAAGTATTTACATTTAAAACAGGTGATTATGATTAGCTAGTGAGATTTTTCATACATTATGGCCCAAAGGCATTCCTATACCAACATTTCTGCTAACAACTGAATAACTAGTGATAGACACCTACTGCATCTCTTAGTAAGCCATTATGTGTTGTGAAGCTATTATCTCCACTGAATCTTAGACTTCTGTTTGGGTTTCAGATTTGTTTCTTCATCTTTCATTGCTACATAAGAGATCCTACAATGCCTTTTTCTACAAGATTAAAAAGCTCCTTAGAATCAGCTGTATTTTCCTGAGTTTATAATCAATACAAAGTGATCCAACTGCCTCTAACCTTCTCTTCCTTTAATCTAAGCAGATTTAATAAATTGTAAAACCAGTTTTTCAAACTTTCTTTCATTTTGCAGTTCTTTTCTGGGATCTTCCCAATTTTTCAAACTTTATCAGCATGGACTATCCTATTTCAAACATACTCCACATGGAACTGTATATAGCTAACTCAAAATGAACCTTGTACCACACTAAAGCACTCATATTTATAGTGACTCAGTGGGAACTCTTGAGGCGAAAACTCAGTTACTTCAGAAGTCCTTTTACCCTTCCACTGAGGTTTATACTACAGAAACTCCAACAGTGGAAAAACAATGTATATTTCTTGCATCCTCTTTATTACAGCCCTTGGTGATCTAAAAAAAGTTCTCATTTTATTCTACTCAGATGTTCTCTAACATCTGCTTGAAATGGCACATGTTTTTCACAATCCCTTTAACAATGAAAGACCCTACAAGAAATTCTGGCCAGGCCAGATTTCTGCATCTGCCCTATTATTGCCATGAAATCCATACTTTTTTCAGGAGTAGCCACTATAATGATGTTGTAGCTATGTAGCCCAGTAACATGATATCGCCACAGGCAGTACCATATCACAAGCCTGGATGTGAGTTTGCAAGGCTTCAGGCTTTGTCTGAACTTACCTTGACCTGCCACGAACTTTGAGTTAATTGTTGAAGCTGTAACAGCAATTCTTCTAATGATCAGGTAGTTGTGGCTACTTTGTTTGATTTCCACTTATTTTGCATTGTACAACCCCCATTTTTAGATGGACAGTAGCATTCTGTGTAGAATGACACATAACTAACTAACTAAATTCAATTAATGTAGAGAAACACAGGCCTGGTACAACAGCAGATACCTTGAAAAGTGGGGACAAAGGATGAGGTCTAAAGGACTATGGGCATGGGCACAGGCTGGTACTGGCAATCCCATGGCTATAACCAATGTACTAGTGGTCAGTTAAAGAAATGCAGACCTGGAAGTGGACATGACTAGCTTTAGGGTTAACAAAGCGAACAAGTGTCTAACCTATGTAAAATGCACCATAGACATAAAATTTTGATGTAACATGAATTTGCAGCCTAGCGAAGAAAATGCAAGGTATAAATGAATGTTAGTAAACAAAGAAAAAAGACACCACCTGCAGCTTTGTAGCTTGATTTTAGAAGAACCTAAAATAGTAAAAATTTAAACTTCCTCAGTGACACTGTGCATACAAAGATAAAACAGACCCTAGCAGATTTCTGTCATATTATCATCACATATATTTGTTTGGAACACATTCTACAAACCCAGTTACTAACTCAGCTTGAAGAAAGGCTTGATGTTTCAGCACAAATTGGTCAGAGATTTTTTTTAATGATTAAAGCACAATCTAATTCTTTAATACTATACTTTAAAAAGGCATCTTCTTGTTCTTACTACTGCAAGAAAAAAGGAAGAAAAGAGTCTCTTTAATACTACAATTTTTAAAAAATACTGCTGTTGGGCTAATACTCCAGGTTATTCCCAGAAGCCCTCAAGGCAATTCTTCAGTTCATTAAAATAACAAAATATTGAAGCACAGAGCTAAATTTTGTCCCTATTTCCACTTCTGCAAACCCACTGCAGACAATGATGCTGCAAATGCATAAATGAGGGCAGAATTTGAAGACTGTGGGATCTCTGTTAGTGTGAAGACAAACTGGACATGAATATTCCTTCCTTCAGTACTAAGGATTTCCCTGATGTGGAACCCAGAAGGTGACCAGACATGATTCAGTGGCTAGAAGACTGTGACAGCCACAGCTTTGACTACTCCCTTTCATCCTTTTTCTTTTTTGGTTTTCTCTTCCCACCAGTTCATGCTCATGTGCACGGGTGAAATAGAGCTTGGCACTGGATGAACCTCTACAAGCAGGACTTCCCAGGCTTCCACTATATTGTAGTTTCAGAGCCAGAAGAGAATAGATTTATAGGTTTATCCCGACTGAATGAGTGCAAATGAGGCAGCTAAACAAGACTGAGGTTCCTGTGGGAGCTTTTGGGAACTCAGCTGGGCTTTCATGCAAATCACATGCAGGCTGCTGCTGGCACAGTTCAATTCAGTGGTCTTGAAGGACAGTGACTATGCCAGCCTCAGTAAACAGCCTTCTTTCATATAAGTTTTCTTTTTAGCTTTTAAGAACACAAGAAACCAGGCTTTCAAACTCTAAATTTACAGACAGAATTTGCAGGAGATTTTAGGATTAAAATGCAAACTTAAATTCTCAGTGATTTTTCTGTGCCTGTAATAAGATACTGTAAAATAAAATATTATCCAAACCTGGATGATGATTAAAAAAAAAAATTAAAAATCTTTTAATTCATTTTCTCTTACTGTTACCAGTAGTAGAAACTATAAACCAACTTACATCCTTAAATATTTTCCGCTGCCTCCTGAAGAAAAGATGGCAGAAGCCAAATTTTTAAAAGTCTTTGTTATAACATTCCTGACTTTTGACCATCATGCTTTATGGCTCTATTATTTTCAACTAAAGCACTTAACTGTGTATGCCTTGCCTTTTGGCATATTTATACTTCTCTGCAGCAGATTAAGGAAGCAATTTTCAGAAGGTCACATTTTTTGAGTTACTTTGTTACAAAATGGAAATAATTGGACTGTGATGAATATAGACTGCTAATTGCTGCTATTACATTTAAAGAAGAGATATCATCTTACCTATTGAGCTGTTATTCAGGACACTCTCCAAATACTTGACCATTGCCTCGATATCACTGTCCTGTGGATAAACAAAATAAGGAATAGCATTAGTGTAAGCACAGACTTAAATATAAACACTGTGTACCAGAGGTATGATCCCACAAATGTAAAGGATATCACTTAAACCAATGTGTGTCAACACTAGACTACAAAGAGTTTACATTGCTCAGGACTTTTTCAGTGGTTTTTTTCTCCTAAAACACCAGGCTTCAGAATAATGTTCTATACGATCAATTATTTACATCAGATTCCTTGCAGAACACAAGCGTGTAGAACAACTGTGCATGGAGTTTAAAGAAGATACGTTTACTGTGGAAGGTGATGTGCAATCTCTGAAAATACACCCGCAATTTATTATCAGTTAGCCCTGGAATATCAAAAACAATATTACACAGAAAAAGGCAAGTATGTACTTCTTAACTAAGCTAAAGTTTCTTATGCTTATGATAGCTACCCACTGCAAATGAATACTTATTGTCCTGGTTTCAGCTGGGATGGAGTTAATTTTCTTTTTAGTAGTTGGTGCTGTGCTGTGTTTTGGCTGTGATGTGAGAGCAATGTTTATAACATGCTGATGTTTTTAGTTGTTGCTGGGTGATGTTTATACTAAATCAAGGACTTTTCAGTTCCTTGGGCCCTG
>JAVJGI010000050.1:99612695-99625607 GCA_035590275.1 Ibycter americanus
GGGCTGAGGACCTGGTTATGCCAGTTAGCAGCTTCAGCACTTTAAATTTCTTAATTCAAAATACATTTTCTTTAACAGCCTCCTAGAGGAACTTTTAAGCCTCAAGAACAAAAATTTTTGAGGATTTTAGAAGACTCTGGCAGCCAGGATACTGATTATTGGTATAATTGGGCACAGCAAAGATGTAGATCACCTAAAACAAGGGCAAGCTCGCTTCCCTCTGCCCCAGAGGCAGAGGAAACTTGACCTTCCCACTGCAGGAATGTATCATTTGAGGCTGGAATACATTCCCAACCTCACAGCAGGACCTGGAGCTCCTCCAGAGGTTCCGTCAGTCACTGTGGTAATGAGACTAGAACCCTGGAAACAGGGAGATTTGGTCTGCTTGGCAGAGTAAAATGCCAAGATTGAGAGATGATGCTGAAAGATGTGCACAAATGTTATCTGGAATTGTTATACTCCCAGCTGACATGATACGAAAACTCTACTGAGTTATTCCAAATGGAAGAGAGGGAAAGAATTTTCCACAAAGATAGAAAAATTGCTCAAAGATGACAAGGACTTAATCCTTGGCCCAAACAAGATCCTAATTGGCAGTCTCAATTAAATTCTAATACTTTTAGAATGTTTTGTGGAAATTCAGGACATATGCAAAGGGAATGCCCACTTCACCCAACAATCTCAGAACAAGGGTCGACACCCCCACATCATCCATGACCTCATTCACAAGAGACAAATAAGATTCTCAAGGAACTGCTGGGAGATGAATCCGGAAGGAATAGAGGTAAATGAATATGGACAAATTACTGCAAAGGTAAATGGAATTCTATTTGATTTTTTATCAGAAGAAAAAGTTATTGTTAAAGGGGTAGTAGGTGAGGAAGGTGAAATACCTTTCTACACCCCTTCCAATTGTTTTAGCTGGAAAATTTGCATAATTTCTCCTCATCCCCCCCTATATCATTATTAGGGAGAGACCTTTTGCAGGAATTTGGTATTCAGATATCTGTAGGCACCTGGCAGGATCCAGTTAATCTTTATGGGTTCTGAAATTCATTTTGAAATACCATTGGGATTGAAAGCAGTTCCCTGAGAATTGTGGAGTACCTCGAGTGATGATGTAAGATCTATTGCTATCGGCAGAGCCTGCGGTAATAAAAACAAAAGGGGAGACTCCCCCCCTCTATTAAACAATGTCCTATTGTTGCTGAAGCAATCCCAAGCATTCCAAAACAAATTGAATTTTTCCTGAAAAAAGGAATTCTCAGAGAATGCCAAAGCCCTTATAAATACCCCAATGTTACCTGTAAGTAAGCACAGAACAGATTAAAGATGGGGATCCAGAGTATATAGATTTGTTCAGGATCTCTGTGTGGTGAATGAGCATGTTATCTCGCCTCACCTAGATAGTTCCAGAGCCTAATTTAATACTGACTCAGATACCACTATGGACAAACTATTCTAATGATCTTAAAGACCTAAATTTTCCAGGACATTCTACTTTGGTTCAGCATGTGGATTGGATGATCTTTTTAGCTAGTCATGCAGAAGAAGAAGGTATAAGAGACACTGAATACCTGTGTATACAACTTGCAAAAAAGGGATACTGTACATCTCTATCCAAATTACAACTTTGTCTGCAACAGCTTATTATTCTTGTACTCTAGATCCAGTAATTAAAGGAACTCCCCTTTGTATATGGGCTCTAGCAGCTGCTGCTAACTTAGTGGAAAGTACACAGACTACTGTCCTGGAACACCTCCTGATAGTATGCGTACCATGAAGTGGAAATACTTTTAAATGTACTTATGCAGAAAAAGCGCTTTCTCACCAAAGGGCACATTGATGCAATGTAGTGCTTTTACCTGCAGACAATGCAAAACTTGAAAGATATAATAACCTTAATCCAGCTACCTTAATGCCACTACCTATAGAAGGAGAAAAAGATGATCACAATTGTGAACAAGTGGTAACCACAACCAGTAAGCCATGAGATGATTTAACAGATCAACCTTTAGATAATCCAGATTTGAGTCTTTTTACAGATGGATCCATTAAATTAGATCTGAATCTGAACTAGAAAATCTGAATATGGATTACTATTGAAGACGGCTGGTCTGTACCAGATATGCAGTTACTGCAGAGGCTCAAATTTTATTGGCTGGACCTTTATCTCCCAATCTAGGTGCACAAGGAGCGGAAACTGTTGCTCTCACCAAGGCTGCAAAATATACACTTGGACTGAGAGTTAATCTTTACATGGACTCTACATATGCATTTGGAATTTGTCATGCTACCGATGTGCTATGGAAGGAGTGTGGATTTCTTACCTCCTCAGGTAAGAGCGTAGGACATGGAACTTTAATTAAAGAATTGTTAGAGGCAATACAGCTGCCCATGGAATTGGCAGTGATTCTGCCAATAAAGGCTCAAAATGACCACCGAGACAGTATATCTCAAGCAATGTTCTGGCTGATCAAGCAACAAAAGCTGCTGCACAGCAGGTGATTTTAACAATGACTCTGATTCTGACTGAACAGTATAAAGCTGAACTCCCAGATGTAACTCATCTCTACGAAGATCTACCTGAAGAAGACAGACAAACCTGGGAGAAATTGGGAGCACAACAATGTGATGGACAGTGGCTGTTAGGAAGTAAACCGCTACTTCCAAAGAGGTATTTACAACGCATCACTCACTGGCAGCATGATAGATCTCACGGAGGACCAGGAAGTATTGCTCTCAAAATCCAGCAATTGTGGGCAACACCTGGAATTTATGCAACAGCCAAAAGAATTTGAGCTGTTGACTACATAAAGAATATGCCTCTTTAAGAACAAAGACACTGTTGGGAAAGTGACCTCCAGTGACATATCCTTTTCAAAAACTTCAGACTGATTATGCTGAAATGCCTAAAGTGATGGGGTTCACATACCTACTTGTTATTGAATTGTCAGGGTGGGTGGAAGCTTTCCCTACTCAGAAAAAGACTCAAAAGCAGTTGTTAAAGCTCTGTTAAAGGAAAATATTCCTAGATACGGAGTTTTAGAGGTAACTGATTCTGACAGAGGAGCTCATTTTTCGGCAGCTATATTAATACAAATTTATAATTCATTAGGAATTTGATCACAATTATATACTCCCTATCATCCAGAATCCTCAGGACAGGTAGAGAGAATGAATAGAACTCTCAAAGAGAAATTAGTCAAACTCTGTAAGCAGATTGGGTTAAAATGGCCTGAAGCTTTAAATTTAGTTTTATGGGATATAAGAAATACTGCCAGGCAGCCAATTGGAGTTTCTCCGGCAGAAATTCTTTTTGGAAGGACTATGACAGCACCGGGCACTTATGTCCCAGCAAAGACAAGTTTGCTGGATGGAGATGAACAGGTAACCCAATATTTATTGTATTTGCAAAATTGTTTTTTGGATTTGAGAAACAAGGAATTAACATCTTTGTTCCCTAACCTATCAAGGTGGTTAAAGAAATTGATCATTATGTGATTTTTATAGTTGTGTCTGTGATTGTATTAATGCAATGTTGTGTAACTTGTGTGACTGGCTTAGCAGCAAAATTACAAGAAAGAACTTGGAAATATTGCAGGTATGCAATGATAAAACAAGAGGGAATTGTTAAAGAAAATATATTTTGAATTAAGACATTTAAAGTACTAAAGATGCTACATTGCAGAACCAGGCCTTAGTCCCTTGTATAGCTCTAATCCACGGCTGGTTTAAAACTTAGTCAAGTTAATCAGTGAGAGAATAGAAAAACAATAGATCATCAATTTGTGTACACAGTGCTCCCAGAAAAGATTAGTATATGTGAATTGCTTGTCAAAGACTAAGTGTGCTTGAAGGATTCTGTGAGTTAAAGCAGGCAGGAAGATCATGATCCCAGGAGGACCTTGGAACTGAGGCAGAGAGTGGGGACCGAATAGGTGAATCAACTGGGACAGAGTCCGGTGATGGATTCGCAGAACTGACAAGACCAAAGGAAACTTCTAAAAACTTCGGACATTGACTAACGATTGTCAATGACTAAGCCTAGATAAACTGTGCTGTATCCCTCTGTTCTCTGCCATTCACTGAGGTGCTGGCCCAACTCTGAGTTGTGGTTAAAGCAAACCTAATGGTACCCACGTCTGTGTAAATATTTCCTTTAACAGTCCTCTTGAATTTCTGGTCCTCATCAATAAAGACAATTCACTGGTAAAATGGTCTCCATAGACCATCTCTAAAAGCTGAGCATGAATTATTGACATATGTATCTCAGCTGTATTTATCAACACGGAAGAACAATATTAGTCTTGTCAGAAAGACAGTCCATTATCAGAAAAAGGATATTAATGTCAGACTTATCTCATATCCTACAGTAATTACAAAAATTAAACCATAGTTTGAAATGCCTTGCCAGTCATGTTACATTTACACCAATACATATGTATTTTACCATATATTTATGATACCAAGTATTAATTTCAAGTTACTATTTTTGCTCTCATGAGATTAATCCACTCTGATCATCTAAGTTTTTGTAAGTTTATGGTTTTGTAACCATACAAATTGCAACACCTCCTGGACTATCATTTTGAAACCAGGATTTTAATAAATGAGAAGTTTTCATTATGCTTTTCATATGTTGATTATAGAGGGAAATAGTGTAAAGCTATGAATATTAGTGTGAAATATGAAAGATTAAGGACAAAGACAAGAAGATTGCAATTATTCATAGGAATGGAACTCCTCAAGTATGAATAATGTAGACATATTTCTTGTCCCCTGTAAAAACCTCTGATTTAAATTATAAGAAACTCTTAGGGGGAAAAAAAGCCATTTTTCAACCAAGTTGAAACTGAACTTGTACAGCTTTATGCTTACTTAAATATTTAAAAGTTATGACTTGCATGGGATTGGAGTACAGTAAGCTACTAAATGCCTTTACTAGCAGAAACTAGACTCAACTATACATGGCAAAAATAATCCCTAGTGAGAAAAAAATTCATAAATATAAAGCAGGAATGATTGAGGAGGACACCATTACAAGCAACTCCTTGTACCCTCAGACTAGAATATTGCTTTATTACAGGAGACGTGGGAAATTCACTACGTTTAAATTATTTCTCCTCCACTGTTCTGCTCTCTACCATTTTGCAGGTATTTTTACTTCATTTTACCTACCTCTTTAGATCTGGGATTGCAAAAGTTATTTGGCATTTTACTTACCAGTAGCAACAGAGACAGCTAACATTCTCATCAACACAATGAAAGTAATAATATCATGGCTTTATGCATATTCCAAATATTTAGCCAAAAATAATCAGACTGCAGCACATTTGCAGATAATTTATAGTGAAACTTCTCCTAGGATTTTTTTCTCAAACTGATGCCCTGAATTTGAAAACCTCGAGGTAAATTTCCATGCTCAAACAAAAACAGTTGCCATCTATTGCTCCACAATTTTTAGGAAGTCTGACCATCTGCATGAAGCAGCTGACTTTCTATTTCTTTTTAACAAAAGTGTAAGAACACAATGTTTGTAGTTGGAACTTGCTCTTCATCTTAGAGACTATAGACTTGCTTTTGACCAAGAGTAGTTACAGATTCTGGGATATACATGAACATCCCTGCATATGCTAGCTCTGTCAATATATGATGTCCATTTGAAAGGTGATGAGACTCAACATATTCAAACTAATGACAGTGGATCAGGTACGGGAGCATTGTGTGTGTAACAAATAACAGGAAGTGGTTTTATCCCTCTTCTAGAAGCATGGGGATATTTGAAATCTGGGTGTATATATTTTGCAGGTAAAAATACTACTTCCTCAAGACATGTACAACCTTTTGGTGCATATAGATAATTTGAAATCTTGTACCATGAAACAAAGGCATGGATTAAAAGTTTCTTGAAGATTCTCACACTTTGTTTTAATAACCATTAAATACTCCATATAATTCAGACAGAGTTGGCATAATATTTGGGCAAGATTTCAGCGCCACAAAACTATTTAAGGTATATCTCTAAGGAACATGTCTGCAGTTAACCATGTTTAATTTGAAGAGACAGGAGTCCACTTAAAGTTAATTGAATCAACTTGAATTCAGCAGCCATACATAAATGATACGTCTAATATTTTCCCGCTATTGCATATCTACCTGACTCCTGTATTTCCAGTATATCCCCTGTATATCCAGTATATTCCAGCAAAGGGTTACTTCTAGCAGAAGTAATGCAGAATGTAAGGCCAAAAACTTGGCAGCAGTCTCACCCGGCTCTGTTTGCTGTTATTTATTAGACAGTTGTTACTAGTCAATATAGCTATCATTTATTGCGTTTTATGTTCACACTTGCAAAGTTCAACAACCTATTTATATATACTAAATGTATCTATACCAAAACACAGAACTTTGGTCTCATGAAAAGACGAGACTCATCTGTCAACGAGAGAGAGCAAGAACAGAAGTGACAGGGTAGAAAGCACAGTTTCTAGAGATGAGAGCTTTACAGATACACTCCTAGTAGTTAAACTGGGTAAAAAAACGTACAGAAGATTTTGCTGTGTTGGGTTCCACTGTCTGCTCTGCTTTCTTCCTACCACTGATACCAAATAAGACTTTCTTTGGAAAAGCTGGTGACCTCTCGCAAAGGGATGCTTGCAAGCAGCAGAATTGGCAGCATCTGCAATGTGGCCACAGCTGCAAAACCGTGGGTCCTTTCCAAGAACAGAGGTCACAAAAAACAACAGGGAAAGGCCTACTGCCTCAAAGGCACTGCTAATTCTGAATTGTAGCATGGGATTCTTCACTGGTGTTATCTAATAATTCAAAATAAGTTTCAGATGGCTATGACTGTCTTGACAGTTATTTAGAGGAAAGAACAGGGATGTCCATTGCATCTGCATGGGATCACAAACTCCTGATTTTGAGCGTGCTAGCTCCTAACAGAGCAAAACCATGTACAGAAACCTCAGGGTTCCAAAGGGAAGGGCCAGCTGCCATCGCAACTACAGAGGTAACCTATAAAGGCAAAATGAAATTGCCCATGTGGACATTTGCTTTAATCATTGCAGAATTGTAATTCAATGCAATTACTTACTTTTATATATATATATTCAGTGCCTAAAAGAGATATCATGTGCAAAGGCACTACTGACGTAAGAGCCAAGAAACATCACTACCCTTAATTTCTCACTACAGTCACAAGACAAATATAATAGTACCCTATGGACATATTAGCTGAATATTAGTTTAAGTGTATATGTTTTTAGTTTGGTGTCGTTTAGGAAGCATGGCTTTCACATTCATTAGTAGGGACACAGACAGCAGCACTACAAATGATCATGACATAACTAAAATGATGATCCTAAACCTTTAAAATGTAAAGACAAAGGTCATAATTTATATACCAATTGGTACTAAATGAACATACGCGTATATAACACCACGTGCACGTGCAATTTACAGTTATATAATAAAAATATTTGATCTGTAAATCCTTCCCCCCCCAAATCTTAACCGTGCATCTCACTAATGTGGCTGCTCTTCTGTATTTCTGTGGAATGGGTCTCTCTAAATATAAATCACTATGAGATTAACACAAGTGTTTATAACATAATATTATTTGGCAACAGTGCAAATTCATTTACTGCTGCCCATAAAACACTTAAAACTACTCACACAGCATCAAAAATGGGAGCAGCTTCTCTCTGCCAGTTAAGTGCCTTGTCTTTTACAGTCATGTTTGTGAACTTGTACTGTATGTTCTGCAAGGAAGATAAAATAGAAGTGGTATCAACACTTGAGGCTAAAGTCATCTAGACTCTTCAGCTATGACCCAATACAGTCCTAACGTAAAAATTGACTGAACAGTTTCCTTCCTCACCTGCTTAGAAAGCCAGATATTATATACACCAAAGCAGGGACCGAAAGAGCAAGATGCACTGTTTTCCTTTAGAAACATTACTAAGCAGGACAGTTTAGAGATTATATGTACCCAGGCCTGAATGATCTAACTTGTTACACCTAAATGTCCATTCTCTTTACTGCTCCTAACATTCAAAAGGGGATACATTCAGCATAAAAAGCGACAAGGGCTTCATTTCTCACTGCCTCAGTACCTCAGTCATATTTGTAGTTTAGCTCTGAAAGTCCCCTGGATTAATGCTCCCATGAACTGCTATCAATTATTTTTCCTCAGTGCATTGTCTCTGCCTCCATTCTGCTCTTGCAAAGTACATACTCAAACAGTAAGTGTACAGCTATCTCTTTTTCTCATATACCTTTAGTTGCTCATCAATATAAGGGACTTTTAGGATCTCTGCTGCTGCTGGTCTCAATGAAGGATTCTTATTTAACATGCTGAAACATTAAAAACAAGTGACAGTTAAGTGATTTCCTAAATTAACTTGAAAACCTGCTAAGCAAGAAAATAACATACCTGCACAACACAGCATTCAGTTTGCTTGGATATCTATCAGGAAGAGAGGGTGTATCACCTTCTACAATTTTTAACACAACAGACAAAAAATTGCGTCCAGTAAATGCATGGTTCATACAGCACATCTCATACAAAATGCATCCCAGAGACCTTGAAGAATAAAATAATAGGAACAGTATAAATGATATTTTTGAAAGTAGCATGCATAGTGACATTGCCGTAAGTAACATCACAATTTTATGCCCTTCTCTCCTGGGAACAGGATATTTCATTATCATGCTATCCTTTCCATCTGAAACACTTTTACTCAGATCACAAATTTGTAACCAGAAGAAATCATCAATTTCCATAAGTGCTGACACAAACTTAAATTCTGCATATAAATACACATTCACACACAGGTATGTGTGTGTATATATACATAAAAATAAAGCAAACCCCTACTATATGAACTACCAACCCTATTATATAAATTGCTTTAAGTGGTTACTCATTAACAATGACATTTTGTAATTAGTGACTGAGAAAATAGTTTTGTGGTGTTTGGACATAGCTTTAAATTGTTTTTGCAAATCAATATCTGACAACAAACTGAGGCTAAAATTCAAGTTCAAATTAAATAATGCCAGTTTCAAATTACAGAAGTGTCTTCTGGTGTTGTCTTCTAGTGTGATTTCACTCATTTAGCCACATACTCAAAACAGATTTTGAAATCAGTTTGTATTCAAAGAAGTATCAAATTTTAGATGAGAGCATCATATTGCAACATATAGCAACAAATTTATTTGAAATTTTATTTGGAGAAGAAGAAATCTGAACATGCAGTCCTGGAGACCTAGCTAAGAACCGGTGTCAGCTTTAAATCATTAAAAACTAAGATGAATGATTACAAACAATTTTAAATGGGACTCTGGTTTACCACCACCTTATTTACCAGGCTTTATTCACCAGTCCTAATGGAAATCATAAAAGATCATCAAGTTGAACATTTTAACATAAACACTCTCACGATAATTTATATAATGACTATTCATAACAATTTGCACTTCAGCTGGGTTCTATCTGACAAACATTTTTTAAAAAATATGGGCATTTTGCTTTCCAGGCTTTGAAGGATGCTCGACATTCCCTTCAGTTTGCAGTCAGAACAACTGAGGCACTGATGAGTGACTTGATCAAGGTCACAGAAAATGCCTGTAGGAGCCAGCTACAGGATGAGACTTGTCTAAGTAACCAACTTAAATATCAGAGCCACTTTACTCTTAATGTCATATTTGATTGTGATATTTATATTCTACAGCAGTAGGAAAATAAAGCATAATGATAATAAGTAGAAGTATGTATAGGTGAATGGCTTTGATGAAAAGGGTTTTCATCAAAAGATAAAACATTATCTTTGAAAGCAAATAATAAAGTTTCAATTATTCATTTTGGTTAAAGAAGAGGAATTGATTCGGTCCATCTGACAATAAAAGAACATGAGCAAACAATTTTAAAGCTGAAACCCAGGCTCTACATACAATGCAAATAAGGCAGAAGAGAGAGAACAGGGGGGCTTGCTCAGTGGTACTTTTCAAGCAGTATGTGAAAACAACTAGTAGAACATTTTTGTTAAGAACTGCGTAAAGACCAACTATTGCAGTATCTAAATAATTGCCCGGTTTTTTTAAGAGTTACTGTCATTCAGCTTTCAAACTTCAAAAATCAGTAAACACACAGGTGATGATCTATAGTTATGATGTATGTTCAAACTCTGAAACAAGATAATTACAACATGAGAAAATACTTCAAAACAAAAAGAACATCCAAAAAAACCCTGCACACATGGCATCTGAAAACATCAAACAAAAATGGAAACCATCCAGAAGAAAGAAAAAAGGAAGGAAAATCCCAACCTGACACACTGTACCTATAACTGCTTTTTGCAGAATCAATCTGTTTTGGAGGCTGCTTGATTCTGGCAGCTAGAAATTGCTTAATGAGCCATTAAGGAGGACAGGATTTGCCACATCAGGGAAGCCCATTTATTCATCTGGTTTAGTACTCTGACTACACCTGAGCCTGTGGAGAAAAAGAAAAGAACACCCAGGGCATTCTGCTGCAGCCAGGGCCATGAACAGGCTACCCAGGGAAAATCCCATCTGTCCCACAAAAAAAAATAAAGGAAAAAAAGAAAACTGCGGGGAAAAGAATAAAGTTTCTACTGCAGGATACAATTCTTTGAAATTAAACAAATACCTCCTAATATGAAAAATGCTGCCCTGGGTCCCAGAGCAAGGCTATTTCTTCCCAGGATAGCTGCTGAGCTGCAGTTGCCTGAGGAAGTTACCACCAAGCTTTTGCCTCAAAACTACATTTCTCAGTTGTGTTTCTACCATTCCGGTCTAAGTATCTTATAAGGAACAAGAGAAAATGGCTTCCTTATTCCTTCCCATAAGCAATGTGCACATGACCCAAACATATAATTTACTTTTCTAATCTTAGCTTGTAGACTGCCAGTGTTATAAAATTCTACAATGCTCATTAAACTATCCATCCAGTGCATTTGGTTTGATGGCTCCCTATATTCTGCAAAATTTTATGTAGAAGTAAAAGCAGTGAAGACCTGAAAAGCAGTGTCTGAGAGTCATGATGGTATGTGTGCACATAGAATCATAGATTATCTCAAGTTGGGAGGGATCCATAAGCATCATCAAGTCCAACTCCCTGCTCCTCACACAACTGCCTAAAACTAAATCATATGACTAACAGCATCACATTTATCATATATATATATATATAGGTTTGACAAAGGTCCTAAACAGCACTTCATTTCAGCAAAATTGATGTATGATCACTTCACATTGAAGCTACTTATGCTCAATCACACCATAAAATGGAGCACCTGGACAGGCAGGCTTCAGTGTATTGTCTACTATACCGACTGACAGACCTCTAACTTCTCCTTCTCAAGAGAACCCACCCTGAGGTTTTCAGTGCTAATTGTTCATATAAGCACTGCCATCCTTTTAATATCTTCTGATCTTTTGTAGATCTTTCCAAACTATGTTATAGTTCTTCATAGGCTGTAAGATCCAAGTTAGCTTTTAAATTAAGCTCCAAAAGCCAGATAATGTAAATGCATGTACCTTTGTGGCTTATATCTCTCAGTCTGATCACACCAGGAGGTCTTAAGAATTTGCTGACTCCAAAGTCTATAAGGAATGTATTTCTGAGTTCAATTTCCTCATATTCACTCATCAGCAGTAATACTAGCTCCAGATGGTGTGTGAGGCCTTATTGCTGAGGAGGGATGTTCCCAAACCTCTAAATACTTTCACTCCCCTAAATGAGAAACCCACGCCGCTGTCTTTCCCATCCCCATCACCTCAGCATCAACTTTACACCTACCTGAACAGTGTCAGTGCTGTGGCTGGGAAACAGAGGGTGGACACAAGGTCTATTACCATGTACAAAAGGAAGCTGCTATGAAGCATGATAAACGTGACACTCTTAGTCATATGATTTAGTTTTAGGCAGTCGTGTGAGGAGCAGGGAGTTGGACTTGATGATGCTTATGGATCCCTCCCGACTTGAGATAATCTATGATTCTATGTGCACACATACCATCATGACTCTCAGACACTGCTTTTCAGGTCTTCACTGCTTTTACTTCTACATAAAATTTAGCAGAAAAAAAACCCATCCAATTTTGGATGGCTAATATTAAACAAAATATTAAACCAGGGGAACAGCACAGACAAGCAAGCACAATTAAAATGAAAGTCCCAAGATCTGTGGTGTAGGGAGCCCAGTTTACCCAAACTCTACAGACAAACCATCTGTCAAAATCTGACAGTACTTGATGAAAGACATAGAGTACAATGGATTTACATGGGACTGTGATACTGCTTTGTCTCTGGAAGACAAAAAGGAAGCTATTTGTACCTCTCAAAGAATTTGCTAAGTCTGTAAGTCAAAAAAAAGCATTGTTGTTCAACTAAATTATTTCTGTTATCATTTCTGCCTTTGAGATAATTTATAACGTATACTATGCACAAATCCTTTGAAAAGCCCCTGGATGGAGTTAACCTTATATGCTCGCAGCTTTGAAAAGAAAAACAAAATGTTATTGCTGATAACTGTTTGCATACACAAACAGTTCTCATCCACTCAGAAACAAAATATGATACAGTTAAGTAGCCACTGCACAGACAGGCACTCAATATTTGCACTTGAAGACTTATACCGATCCTTGGCAGACTCCCAGCCACTACAGACTTCTGTCTCATCTGAGCAACCCCCAGCTCTCACAGAAAACCTGCAAAAGTCCATGGGTGCAATACAAGCTAACTACTAGTGGCAGGCAAATCTTGGTAACATTATTCACAAGTCGAACAAGGGAGATCGTTTCAACTGGGATGGGAAAGAGTGATGCTCAGTCCCCAGCGTGAAGAAAGCAGGACCTAAACTGGTTGGGAACGCTTGTGCCA
>JAVJGI010000050.1:99627277-99662524 GCA_035590275.1 Ibycter americanus
TAAACACTGCAGCTTCTCTGAGCCTAATTACAAAACTTCTTCTGTATGTAAAAACTGTAAAAACACAAGGCTTTTTCCTATCTATTGACCTTGGGTTATAAAGGACAATACTTCTCGCAGCAGCTGCTGCACGGTGAATATTCAAGCCAGTTTTGAAGAGCCAGCTGCAGTGAACCTGAAAAGCACAATGTCTCTTTAGAGTACATCATTAACACAGCGTAAATTAAGGTCTTTCCAATGAGCAATGACTAACTGGACTGAACGGTGAGAGGTCCATGATAATGTAGTGAGATAGCACAAACTATTTTTCTAGGCGATATTTTACATTTTCTTACATTTAATATGGGAACAATTGTAATTCTGAATTTTGATGTGGAATATTTTGAGTCCTGCTAGAGGTCAGAACAAGAAGTCTGAAGGAAGAACATCATTTCAGGTCAACGTAAAAGACTTGGACAATTTCTTTATAAGCAACTGAACTTCCTGCAAAGCAGCACAAGGATTTAACCTGACCTGGAGCCTCCAGGGTGGGCTCCCCTGGGCGCTCAGGGACCTCTCGTCTCTTGGCCCCTGTTAAATGGTGCAAATGAGAAAAAAAGAACAAAAATCAGAGTAATTATTAAAAGATTAAATAAAGAGATGAAATGACAAAAGTATCAAACATATGAGTTGTGGCAGCTGACAAGTCCTGATCAAAAGAGAGCTTCTTGGCTCAGAAAGAGAAGGGTTTTGTGGGCTGGGAGTCTACTGAGTCGAGGCACACCTCCTCCTTAGTGCCCCCTACAGTGATGGCCAAGAAGCTCCTACTGAAGATAGTTCCACCCTCAGATGAATGCCCTTGGTACTGCTTTGGAAGGATTACAAAACACATGAAGTATAGCAGAAAGCTAAGAGCTAGTGTGTTGGGGGGGTGAGGGTTCTGCTATTTTGTAAATTTTAAAAGGGTGACCAACACATCATCTATAAAAATATTGGACTAAACTCTTCTTTCATCTACTCTGACAGCTTCATGGACTGACACTTGTAACCACAAATAGAACTTCAATATTATTTTACATTCCATTTCAACTGCAACAAAAGAAACTACTCTTTACAGTAAAAGAGCACGAAAGGCAAGTTTTCCTGTCCACTTGTTTTGACATCTTCTGAAATCTTCTCTCAATATATTTTTATTGACTACATGTAATAACTGATATTTGTTCTGATACAGATGAACAGAGAGACTCTGACATCAAATCCATCTTGGTTCAGCTATATGGACCATGAGATGAGATTCCTGACATATCCATTCACTGGATTGAACACGTTGACTGTGAAGAATGGTTGCCACCAGTTGAAAGTACAGATGACTGTTCTCAACAGGTGACTGTTCTCAATGTTTAGAATTATATCCTGCAGTCACAAGTATATTTTGAAAAAGGAGAACTGAACAGAAGCTACAGTAAATTATCAAGTAAACAAACTACATTCCAGTGGCCAAATCTTTTGTGGAGGAAATTTCCTGGTTTGAATTATTCATTAAAAAACAACCTTCAGTTATGCATACCTGCAGAACAAACACCTCTTAAAAAAGACAGCAGTGTTATATAAAAATACTATGTCAGAATTAAAAACCACAATAATTCTATCATCTTAAAGCACAAGATGTTTTAGGACACACATATAAACAAGCCAGATATTTTCCCCATTCCAAAAAATCATTCTTCATCTTAGCTTGCAAGAATACCTGCACACCTAAAGGTTTCCTAAAGTTTTTCAACAGATCTCAGCATCTCCACCTGATTTTCTAACCATCACCTCAGAAGTCTTCATCTCAATAATTTGTGTGATCTAAGTGCAGAACTGACGCTTTTCTACCTTTGAGCCTTTTCGCTTCTGTCCTAACACTCTATTAGTTATTCTCATCTTCAGCTCCCCTTCCAAGTACCTTCTTCCTTTTTGCATTTGCCAGTGTTTTTCAGTTCAGTTCCTAAGGTCCTTCTGCTTGCCTCCCAGCCTGGAATCCCTCTTTCCTTGTCCACTTGGAAGTTTCACAGAAACAGAAAGTTGCTTCTTTCCATTCATTTGTCTCAATATAAGAAAGATAAAGATTTTTCCCTTCCTAGCAAAACCTGAATTTGGTCTACAATCATCCTGTGTCATGGCAGAGACCGGACCTGAATCTTACACTCCTTTGAAGTCCCAGATAAGCCAGAACAATAGCAAACTACTCACTTCTTAACACAAAAAGCAAACCTTCAAATTGCAACATATGATATAAATGTCCTGGAATAGTTTTAGTGTGAGCACCCTACGAAGAGAGCCATTTTCAAAAGAAGAAAAAAAAAAAAGTAGTTCCTAAATAATGCCGAATACTGACCTAGAAAAGAAATGCCTAATCCAACAGAAATAGCATGCTGACTGCTCACCAAATATCAGATTTTGTGTTATATCCCTGGTGCTTCAGTGCTTCTGGACTCATGTAGTATGGTGTCCCAGTAAATGTAGTTGCCAGATCACATGAACCCATCAAAAGACGAGAAACTCCAAAGTCCCCTAAAAGTAACAGCAGAAACAATAATCTATCCATATAAACCTGTATCTATTCATATAAACTCTTTGTGTTTATTGTTAGACATGATACAATGACTGTATGTCAAAAAAACCTGCCAGTATTTTAAAATATGGAAAAACAATTTTCTGTAGTTCTTCAAAATAAAAACACCACAAAATCATAGAACTATAGAATTATGTAGGTTTGAAGAGGTCGTCTGATTCAAACCCCTGGCTCAAAGCAAAGCCTACTTCAAAGTTACATGAGGCTACTCAGGTCCAGCCAAGCTTGGAGCACCCTCAAGGCTGGAGATTTCACTGCCTCTCTGGGCCACTGTTCCTGTGTCCGACTGTCACAAATCAAAATGCTCTATCAGACATGACTTAATTTAAATCTCTTTATCAACAAAATGTCTAGCCAGACTGTTCTATTATACTAAAATATATCTTTAAGAAGTATGGAAATCTCACCAATTTTAAGCAGATCATTTTTCAAAAATATATTCTTGGCTTTCAAATCTCTGTGAAGTATCCGCCTGGAATATAAAAGGAAATTCAACCTCATGCAACTTAAAGCATTCACGATCACGTAGCAAGAAGTATTTAACTTCATTCCTTGTTAGGAAGGCCAGCCCACCACTGCTACACTCTAACCCTGTAAGTGACAAGTCACAGATGATGGCATTAGGGAGCTTCATATAAACACAGAGGTGCATTCACAGACACCCACATGCAGGATGCCTAAGCAACCAGGATAATAAAAATAAACCCAGGGATCCCAGCTTGAAAATACACATACAGACTTAACATGAGCTGCAGAGGAAGGGACAAAGGCAAGTCTTCTTATCTGACTTTTCTTAAAAGAATTACATCTTATTTTCTGCCAGGAGAATGAGATGTCTCACAATAGAAGAAGGCATGAGAACAACAGCAATAAGAGATTCTCAAAGCTCAGGGAACTCTCCTTCAGAGAAAACGTATTACTTGAAAGACAAATATGTATATAGACTAGGCTAGTAGTTCAAATTTTTACAGCAACAGTGTCAAAAATAAAAACTTTACAAGGACAGAGATCAAAAGGAAAAGAAAAAGAACAACTAGCTTTTACAGACTTATTTTTCTATCAAAGACTAAAACAACATCATAAACCACACAGCATATGAGGACAGACAGCATCTTCTCCATTTCTTGAAATCTCAATGTGTGACAGTTATTCCTCTAGCTCCTTAGGAAAATAAAATATCATTACAGTATACAAAACATATTCTCAATTCTTGTTAATAACACTTCCAAAAGGGTTCCCTACAACTTCAACTAAACCAGAACTCATCCACTTCTGATGTTGTTTCAGTCTTTGATGGAAAAAGATGTCTGTAAAATAGCTTGATAACACACAGTTATCAGCTCTGCTCAGGAGGAGCTTAGAATAGCATTTGGTATGCACTGGCTACAGAAGCTGAATTTGCTAATACAAATACAGTAGTTGTTCAGCCATTTAGAATAGGTAAAGCAACTGACGCTCTAAGATTCTTGAGATGTGGGCAGGAAAAACAAATATAATAATAGATTTTAATTGTTCTTGAGCAAACCTCAAGTATGATCTCAAATTTTATTGAATTGTTTGTCTTATGCATTGAGATACTGATATGATCTCTAAAATAGTTTCCATATTAAGACTAGAAAATACATATTCCACTGCACAATTTAAATAAGCAATTTAGTCCACAACTCATTTGAAAACCATTTTTGCAAGAAAAGAAAAAAATCATTAAATTCAATATACTCAGTTCACAAATGGGGAAAAAAATGTGAAAAATAACTCGTAGAAGACAATTTAGTATGCCCATGTACTGAGTGTGAAAAGGAAACATTTCTGTTTTTATGGGACAAAGAGAAGAGTTCTTTATGCTTCTTATGGCTATCTCTCCGGTATTTGTCCTGAATGTAATGCTTGTAGAGAAAGGTTTGCACATTGGGAAAAATGAAAGTTTTATTCAGTGTGCCTCCACTGATGTTTATAAATAATTTGTTCTCTACTTGGCAACTTTCTGGAACAACACATGTACACTCATCATACATTACCTCAGTAAGGAAATTAAGTGAAGGTGGTATTCATTATTATTTCATAAGACTATATATACACATAGTTTTATATAAATCTTGCTCTGTTCGTTTAGATTCATAAAGCCTTTCTTTACCATTCATCACACACAGCCTTTAAAAGAACTTGACTTCAACAAGTTAGATTTTTCTTGCATATTGTTGAGCACTGGTGGGTTTTAACCTTTATTATTATTACTGTTATTGTTATTGTTGTTACTATTGTTATTACTACTACTACTACTTTGTAGAAAAATAACCACGGGCTCTTTGAACCTAAAAGTATCCTGGATATCTGTAATTTGAGTAACAGGTATCTTGAAGTGTGAAAACTATGCAGAAAGCTTTCAGTAGCATATTATTTGAAAAAGAGATGAAGAGAAGATGTTTGGGTCACATTAGTTTGAATTGGAACGTAATGCTAATATAAGCTTGCAACATATTGATGAAAATGTTATGCCCATTATTTGCATTACCAGTAATTACAAGATACTTTTACATATTAATATGACTAAGAAAAGCTTGGGATGATTCTTTGGAACTTCCCACAATGTATGTCTCTTCAATGCAAGCCACCTTATTCTGCCAGGATATATCAGAAGATAAACAAGTTACAAGCTGAAACCTTAACTGAAACAACTACTTTAATTCTGGTAAGAAGTATTGACCCTGCACTGTAAATCCAGTTTAAGAAAGTGTGACTTTTTAACATAGCAAGAAAGACCTACAAAGGTAATATGAATTAACTGGGCTCCAGCAAAACTCAACCTAATTTGACAGTCAGTGAAGTGGTTATTGACATTTTGGGTAGAAGTTAACACTTAAGGATAGTTTTGGATTTGAGATATAAAGATACCCATTACCTATGTTCTAGAGTACCTGCTTGCTGTCTCATCGTCATAAAAAAGCAGCACAAAGCACTGAGCAGTGGGCAGCCTCCTTGAATAAAGCTTCCTCTGCAACATACCAGCAAGTGAAGCTGATTGAAGTTTACCACTGTGAAATATCCAGCAATTAATGTCTCCCCTATCTGAAGAACTATTTAGAGAAGTAAGAGGTTCTCAGCAAGTCTGAATCCTGTACTAGGGAAGACAACGTGAAATCCAGATAAAGTACTTCGGTAAAGCCTCCTGTCCTGTAGATTGAAAGCAACAGATTTCTTTGCATAAATGGTAACCTTACAAGAATACCTGTGTTAGCATACTGTTCATAAAGATTAGTAACGTGATAGATAATGTAATGGTCAGCTTTATTCAAATTGAGGTTAAATGAATCAACGGACTCATTGCCTGATTGCTGTGGGATCAGTTTTGTGCATTGATGTGCAATGGGTTACAAGTAAGCCAGAGACACTAGATGATGGTTTCGTGCTAACGGTCTCCATCTAGGTAAGACCACTGAACTACACTGGTTCCGTCAATGACAGATGAGGATTGAATCTATTTAATTCTAGATAATTTAGTTTTCAAGTTTAAAATAAAATAAAAAAATCCTTCCAATTATGCAAAATAGCCGCTAGACAGCATAATGACCACAAGATATTCATGCCCACTTTGGGATTAATGAAGCATACAGATTAGACATTCCTGTGTTTTACCTATAATCTTTATTATCACAGGAAAACAAAACAACAAAACCCCAAAACCCAAATAATCTGAGGCAGCAAAAAAGTCCTGTTTTAAAATAAGTTTCCTGCATAAGAGTTTTCAAAAAGTGCAGAAGTTCAACTAAAGCTGTGCAAGAAGGACAACCAAGTGAATAGTCTATGTCTAAACCCAGAAATAATAATTTTTCCTGCTCTGGAATAAAAACTTTCCATTCACAGCAGCTGAATTTTTTAACAAATGGCATGAGGAAGTCCAACCCACACATAATGAACACTTCAAGCTTCTAATTCTAGAGGAAAGTTTTCTTTGCATTAGAACATAGTTCAAACATATATTACAGCTTTTTTCCATATCAGTAGAGAAGAAATCATGTATGACTCCCCTGTACATAAACAGAGGGTTGTTATTATGTTTCAGTAATTCAAATTAATTTCTGCAAGTAGTTCTAAATTATTTTAAGCCTAACATTTTCCATTTAAGCTACTGTTTGGCTCTGAACTAGTAAGATAAAGATTAAATTTTCTAATGTGCATACAGTCTAATAACACATTTTACAACACAGGAAATACAAATAAAAATAAAACTGTCATGTCATTTGTATGTGTCTGGAGAGGTGCTATTAAAAAGCTGTGGTTGAAAGACAGGAAATGAAATACTGTCTAGAAAATCAAATATTGCTGCTTTCACTGGAGAATTAAATGACTCTTCAGGAAACCCAGTAATTTAATATACATATTTACCAAAGACAGTTGATTTATGGGACAAAGAGAAGAGTTCTTTTTTTTTTTTGTATATTTTTTTTTAATATTTATTTGAGAACAAGTAGAAGATGAGAAAAATAGAGAGACTAGACAAAAAGGACATATGGGAGAACAAGAGATAAAAGAGGCATGAGAAAATACTGAAAATGAAAGAAAATAATGACTTATTCAATAGAATAGTGCAGTTGAAAGGGACCTACAAAGATCATCTAGTCCAAATGCAATGTTATTGTTATGTTGTATTAAGTATGCACAATGCATCCTTTAAACACCTTTTAATACCTAAAGGATTTCACCAAAAGTGGACTTCTCGGATTATCAAAACTTTTAATGATAAATTGTTAAATTGGAGTTCGAGAAGGGAAAAAAAAACCCCAACACTGCTAGTTTGGTTAAATGGTCAGGATTTTTATTTCCATTCCCCTCTCTTCTTTCAGCCTGAGGTGAATGTTGAAGAGCACAGAATCCCAAGAGACCTCTCTTCTCTGTGCTCCCATTGCTGTAGGGGCAGTACTTCATGTACAAGCCCCAAATTAATTGGCATTTAGGAACCAAAATGCTCTTGCATCCTGAACAGCAATTCACTCTGCCCTTTTCCCTCTACAGTCTGACACTGTAGGTACAACTCATTAGGGATCTATCGGTTTAGATCAACATATCCCACATACTTCAGCTCAACTCAGAAATAGTTGTTCTTGGTGAGAAGTGACTTTATCTACCACTCTGTTGCAACTCAAATTGAGGCAACCAAATTTGACCCAAGCCCTATCTGAAACAGCTACATCAGTTTGGTGTTTTCACCAAAATCTTGTTTTTTGAGCACTCATGCAGGATAGAAGATTCTGGATTCTAGTTTACATTCAGCTTGAAAAAAAACTGAATTCTCATCTCCAGATTCTGGGTGTAATCTAGTCTTCAAACATAAACATTTTCTCCCCTGCCCATTCCCCCTTCGACCCGCTCCCCCCCCCCCTCCCCCCAAGTTGTATTAATAATTTAGACCATTATTTTAGCCAGATCATCTCCCCAAAACTCTGCTAAGACAGTCCCTTACAGCAATGCCATTCTTATTTCTAAAAGTTCAATAGGAATAATAGTCCGAATAGTTCAGCTTGGCAGGGTGAAAAATCTTGGACTTTTGGGCTACAATGCTCTTTTGGAAAGGATTCTCTGTCTTGCTCATTAATGTAACATTACACAGCTGCCAACAGGCAAAAGGAAGAGGGAGGAGCCAGAGAAAAGAAGATGCTGAAAGCCAGGTTAACTTCAACCAGATTACCTTCTGAAAAGCTACTAGGAAAGGAGCTTGGTATTCCCATTTGCTCAGCCATTCCTCCAGCTCTCAATGTGGGTGGCAGCATGCTGGGCCTTCTGCTCCTGGCTCAGCACAGCACTCAATCTCCCTCGTACCACACTAAATAGTCCCACCTACTTCAAAAGGTCACAGCGCTGGATGACGTGAGAAGGGGACCGGGCAGGCTCATACACATGTCCAGTACACTGGCAACAAGGGAACTGTTTAAATTGCTGAAGTCAGCCTGCCTAAATTAGATTGCAGGCAAGAACTACACCCATGGAGATGAGCAGGTAGGTATTCACCTGTATCTACCTCTGCTCAAACCAAGTATGATATTCACACATCACTGTGTGGATGACCTGCAGTAATTTTTTAGGTTAATCTTTGATGTGCTGTTAAAAGTGATGTCTGTTTTCAAAGAACTTATGTATGTAACTTCATTTATTTTAGTGGGTGTACGTCAAGCATATATATTGGATTCTTCACATTAAAATATCTTCATGAGATCCTTGTGGACTCCTCTTGAAAAGCTGACTTTGTTTTAACCTTTTAATCCATTTCCTTCTAACAATATTCAACTATTTCTGTTGTGCTAAATTCTTCACTTGGCTCTTAGAAAAAGCGTATCTAATGCTGAAAGACATTACCACTGTGCTGCTAAAAGACAGAATCCACAGTGTTCCTGCAGGATAGCTAATTAATTACATTTTAGGTATACGACATACTACAGCAGTTTGGTGAACAGGACTTTATACCAATACAAGACAATCCATATGGTTTCGTTTCTGTTTGAGTATCTGCAACTAGTTAGTAAGTCTACCATTACCCTCCCAAGCTAAATGCTCTCATTTTAAATGACTGTACCTTTCATGCATATAGTTGACTCCGAGTAACAACTGTATAAACCAGTCTATTATTTGTCTTTGAGCGAATGTCTTCCCAGATTCTCTGTACTCTTGAATTCTAAAGTGTAGATCTCCACCCTGAAAAATATCACAACATATTTGTACATTTAAAGTAAGTTCTTAAGATGTCTTCTCCTTCAAAGTACATGACTCCACTTTCTTAGACCTTCAGGCTCCCTACCACATAGTCTGTAAAACTGATGCTTGCACATGAATTCTGAACTCTCCTAGCAGAAAAAGCATACACAGCCGAAAATCAAAATGAGATCAAGCAGTCTGGCTGCATAGAGAGAAAGTAGGTCTGTTTTCTCTTAGTGTTACACAATATCATTGAAGTTTTCAACTGTTCTCACTTCATGTCACCCAACTTTAGACATGTGCATCTGAGCTGGTCACCTTAAACTCCCTTTAGCATTAACACAAAGGAACAGGCACCTGTATAGTGCAATTATCTCTGCCATCTAGCTGTCTACCTTAGGAAGGGATGGATCATGTTGTGAAATGCTGTTTCTCTGCAAAGGTTTATGATGAGGGCCTGCATTGACTGGCTAATATGTAGGCACCTAAATCTGCTCCAATCAGTCCAAATAAGTTTATAAATTTGGGAAAAGCATTTCCACTTAAGTCAAACATTGCACAGTCAAGAGACACTGTCACTTATTATGCTGAAATAACCATGTCAGCAAAGAAACCATGCTGTTCTCTTAAGAATGAAAATACAGTCTCTTTAATTATTGTAGTTTATCCCTCTGCCAAACTCACTTTGCCAGAAACAAAGCAGAATTAAAGCTTCAACAATCTGTAGCATGTGTTACAGTAAATACTTCATTAAAACTAAAATTGATCTTGAAGTAACATCAGAAATGGAACAATACGACACACAGTAGACAGTGAAAATAAACCAGAAAATATATACAGAAAAAGGCTACTTGATAACTGTAAGTCAGACATTTAGAAAAATCAGTTGAACAGCAGCATGATCAAAGAGGTTTTTGAGAAGACTTATATGAAAACTGTTCATTTTGCTAAACCCCAGACAGATGGTTGTCAGCTGTTTATCCAGTTTAAAAAATAAATGGGCTTTGTCTACAAGAATGCACCTTAGTGGCAAGCACTGTGTTAACTAATCCCAGAGCAAAGGGACTGTGAGTCTCATTGCACTCCAGCGGCTAACTACCTTACATGAGGACAGCTTATGCTCCATAAATCATTACTTTTATGCTAAAAATTCTGCATAAAATCAGAAGTTTTATGTGCCATATACAAGAAAACAGGTTAAACTGTACCACTATTTCCTATCATCCTATGTACTGCTGACTCAACATTTTATGATCTCTTCAGCATTTTTTGTTTTTCTATTTCCAACACCACAATGCTTCATACTGCTGCTACAAAATAAGTAAGTTCTGTCCTTGCAGATCCATACATTTCTGTCCTGTACTTTGATATTAATTTACAGTAATTTCTGTGGTCCCTGAGGTTTAAGTTACAACATTCAAGATTGAGCGTGTTAAAAAAAAGAAAGTATGTTTTGTCATATATCAAAATGTGTTCCCTGACAATGTCCTGCAAATTTTTAATTCAAATGTCTGAATCATCTCACTCACTAGGGAAGTGAATATGGCTTCAGCTCTCCATCTGCCTCCCTGCTGCAGCCCTGAGAGAAGCTCTTCTGGGAACCTGGACCTCTCAGCAGCTGCTTCCCCTTTGCAACTCCAAATGTTCAACAGCTTCCCCCTGGTTGCTTGCAGCAGAGCAGAGAAAGGAAAGATAAAGTATTGCTGGGTACTCTGCTGCATGGTAACCAGATGGGCTGTGTCTGAGCCTACTCACACACCTCAAAAATAATGACTCACCTGTTCCAGACGGCTTCCCCAGACCATCCAGAGCCAAATGTAGCTACAGCCCAAGACTCAGGGGCTGCTCAAATATGTGTGAGCTGGCTACTGGCTGCAAGGGACTATGTACTATCCATGTGACAACAGATGTCAAATGACAATCACCATTTCTCCCTGTTCAAATGTGTCCCCTCTCACAATCACACATTGCCACTAAAAATGCAAAGAAAAGAAGTGTAGGCCCTACAGAGTTAGGCTAGCAAATACTGTCTTAAGCTGGGGGACATTTACTTCTAAAGGTCTAAGGAGAAGTAACTGTGTGGCTTTTTATCTTCAAGCACAGAAGACGTCTCAGTGTTCTATAAGTAATTTAACTTTGACTTTATGTCTAAATAAGGAAAACAAAACAAAAAAAAAGATTTGCTGAAATACTGCTGCCATGAAACTCTGAAGAAGTTTGTTAATCCAATTTTGTGTTTTGGAAGGTCAGTATAATAAAGTTCATAAGGAATTTAACAATTTAAGTACATAGGGAGTTTCCAAGCTGCAGTTTCTATTTAAATATCAAGAGTATCAAACACACCAGTAATTTATTTAAAACAGCTTAGCATCTACAGCTGATAATGTGAACAGGCACTGACTGCTTTAGTTATTCCTTTTGCTCAGATTTCCTGAACTCACATCATGGCTGAGACCACAGTGAAGAGACAGAAATAATTGTTTGGGGGAAAGTACAACTAGTTCTGGTTTATTATGTATTAAAATGATGCAACTTTTAAAGTAACTACTTTTTAAAAACTGTATTTTATTGAAGTCTGATTTATGTTACAAAATGCAATCCAAGGTTCATGAAGGCATTTTTATTTGAAATCTGACTTCTCTGACAATGTTTATATTGCCTGTAAGATTTTGATTTGGGAAAATTGCCAAAGAAGCTCAACAAGTAGATCAAAACAGAACACATATACATCTTTTCTATAACTTTGAGTTAATTCAGTTATAATAAAAGACATCAGGCTGAGCAACAGAGACCATTGTTCTCTTTTGTTCACAGGACAGGTATAGCACTGGGCAGGTGCATTGGAGACTCTATGCTATCCATGCAAGAATGAACAAAGTACTGTGGCTAATGAGTAAGTCATAGTACTTTGGAGAAAACAGAATAAGGCTCAGAGAATAGTTGTTTCTATGCCACCTTAATGCTTATTCTTTGTTGTGAGTCTGCCCAAGAGTACTAATTACTACCAATTTGGTAATTACTCTATGCACCAGAAACTGAATGTACTAGACTTCCAAACAAGGATCAGGTAGCAATACATTTTTTCTCATTCTCAATTTATGCGTGATTTGAACAGGCATTTTTTAGGTAAAAAGGTCCAAATCCCACCACATACAAAGGCAGGTTATAGGTAAGTAAATATGAAAGTATACCTTCTGGAAATACTCCCACTAAAATAGAAAAGAAACTTTATAGCACTATGTGAAACCTTGCTTTGTACTTTCCTTGTCTGAACATTTGATTAAATACATCATAATTGCTTAAATGAAATGATACTACACAGTGTGTCATACATACATAGGAAAAAGTCAGAAGCACATCCCAGTGGATCAGCTGTCATTCTGACCTGACCTCGCAGACTCAAAACTAAAAAGATTCAGCTGCATAGCCAACACATCCATTTCCTACTTCTTCATTTGCCTTGCTCTAACTAACACATTTTCATGTGTTTGAGTATATGACTCCCAGATCCTAGGGTAACTCCACACTGAAACGTTTTCATGCAGGGTAGTTTTTATTGCCTGAATTAAAAAAATTCCCAAGGGGTGCTGCAGCAGCTTGAGATTACTCTGTTGATTGATATCATGCTCTTTTTTACTCACCTACAACTTTATTCCAGATCAAAAAAAGGGGGGGGAGAAAAAAACAGTGGCCCAAAGCCACTAGTCCAGCTCTATATAATGCTGCTGAAAGAAGGTCCTTTATTCCTATAGATTTAACTGATCTGGTGTCTGGTGTTGGGCCACTTTCTACCACTACTAGAGAGAAAAATCTTAGTGTGTGGGAATATTGGGGCAGTTGGAATAATCCTTCCGTTCTGAGCTCTGAATTTCCACAGAGAGTTGGAAACACCAAATTTCCATCAAGCCCCAGCTGTCAGACATTCAAGGAATGACGCAAAGAGCTTCTGTATGGGCGTTAAAACAACATGTGAACAAATATACAGATTGCATAACATAACATAAATTGAACATTTCAGATTTCATTTTCAAAAATCCCAGCAATAAATAGGCATTTAAGAATCATGTCATCAAAGAAAGCTTCTGGGGAACTTATGACTGGCAGGAATAGTAAATACTTCTTTAATTATTCACACCAAAGCCAAATGCTTGAAAAAATGAAGAAATTATTTAATGCAAGCCTGATTTGTGGACAGGTAACCCAGTAGTCCAAGGTCATTAGCTTTCAAAGCATTTCAAATGTCTAGCACAGCACAACTGAAGAGTGTGCTTCACAGTTTCATAAAAAGATCACTGTATGTATGACAGATTGTTTTTTTTAAAGAGAGCACATCATTTTTTAATACAAAGTAGGCACTTGTTTTATACAAACTCCTAAAAAGCTGGCTTAAACATTCTTAGATTCTTATTTTAAAGTCTTAAGAAAAATTTCAGCAATCTGTTTTTAAACCACATGCTGGAGTCAAAAAAAATGGCAAATATACTGCAGTATATCCTGCTTTAATATCTATTGTATCCGCTACACTCTGGTCTTTGACTCATGCTATTCTTTTCACTTCATAAAGCCAATGCTGTTACCAAACTCATCATCCGTATGATCAGGCTTAAGCTTCTTGTAATCACCTCCAAATCACAAGCGAGTTTTCCCTTCCTCATTTATATCAGATTTCATACTGTGCACCCATAGTCCCAATCTCATCCTCTCTTACCTATCACTAGTACATATGCGGTACAACCTTTCTGAGTGCACGCACAGATCTGGTAAGGTGTCTGCGTTTAAGTCTTTCTTGTAATACCAATTAGTGAATGAAATGAACTTGTGTTTAAAATTACCTACTTCTTCTCTGGTTTGTTTGTCTATGAGCTATGAGTCTCATGTGAGCAGGTAACATGGCTTATTTGAAATACGCCTAACAAGTAGCAGGTGACACCACAAGTAACAAATAAAGAATAAAATTCAAACTAAAACCTTAAAAAACTGGGCTAGGCTTCTTTTAAGACAATATGAATGCACACATTCTGTCAAATTTCTTCAATCTAATCTACAGGTCTCACCTCACAGTATTCAGTGATAATGCAAAAACTATCTTGCTCCACAAAGCTTGTATAAAATCTGACAATGGCTGGATGATCTAATTTGGAGAGTAGCTGTGCTTCCATATTTGCTTCAACTGTTTCATTAGGCTTTAGGTCTCCAATAGAGATTTCCTTTAGGACCTTTCTAGAGGAAAAAAGAAATCTTTATATTAATAAAACCAGAAAAATATAAGATATAAAATCATATAACGTTCAAAATTCCATCATAATTTCTTAAAATTAAAAATAACGGCATTAATCAAGTATTTGGCAACAGGAACCAATGAGGCAAACATGGGTAAACAAAGAGAATGCATTAAAATGCAAATAAGTATGCTAGTCACCATAGTGATTAAGCAACATTTTAAAAATACTACTTTGAAGTATTTTCCCCACTAATTCCCTACTGCACTGTTTTCAGTGGTAGGGATTAGTGCATAATAATAAACATAAATAAGAAAAAATCAAATCTAAGTGACTTCAAACCCACTCAGAGCATATGCTCAAGATTCACACATGAAATAAGGAGCAGCAAGAAACTGGTTTTGCTGCTTCTGCCAAAGTCTCTCCATGGCGGCATGAGAAAAATCACACAGAAGGTAGTATTTCTGTGACTATTTTTCTGGTGATAAAATCAGGATGCCAATTCTTTTCCTAAAGATCAGCCTGCCCTTCAACTGAATACCTAAGTGAAAAGTGCAAATCCGGATTTGTGGCTGAACCCTAATTCTACTGTTTCAATGAACTCTAAATTTTCAGTGCTTCACATTTGCTTTGGGAGGCCCTAAATCCTCTGAGAAAGACTGAAAAAAATAAAGGGATTTTTCATATTCTTCAACTTTAACATGTGAACATGCCATAGGACAATCTGTAGTTCAGACTTCACTCTAGACAGAATGTAGACCTGGGGAGTTTATGGTCAAACTGGAAAAAAGCCCTTAGTGCAGGGCACTGTGAGGAAGCATATTTTGCTGAGATCTTCCAGATGAAATGTTTAAAAAAGGCATACATCACACAAAGGCATGCTATTTCTATCTACTTTACCAGCCGCTGAAGAATGCATCACTGGTCTATGTCTGAAGGAGCCTTTTGAGACTATTAGAGAATATCATGGTCTTTTACTGAAACAAAGTGATGAATTTCCAATAACTTTTGAATACATGGAATGCAAGTTCCACACTGAAAGGATGCCTTGACAGTGCTTTTAGTAATTTCCCTATTCAATACTACACAGTTGTAAGGTCACAGTAGCTAAACATGACAGTGATAAAACCACAGTAATTCACTTGATCTAAGGAAAAAAAAGCTTTATTTCTCCATAAGAAAATTTCTTCCTAAATCTCAACCATCAGTTTCTGACTATCAATGCATGAATTTTTACATAAACTTGCCTAATCCCCATCTGCCAGTGTGATGAAAAAACCATGCCATTTAATTTGTCTGCATCTCTACAGACAAGTTTCATACTACACAGACAGGTAACACCTACTCCAGCCTTCTCATCTCCAGTTGACATGGGGACATTACTCCGTCCTTCATATAGATCATGTCACAGAACTGACAAAACAGAATGAGTCTTTGTTAAACACCACTTAATAAAAGTTTCTGGTATACCCAAGGCAGCAATAAAAGGCTGATGGGTTGATATGTAGGGATAGCTTGTCATCTTAGTCACTCAGTGATTCTGGTGCTGTCATCAGCTGTCAGACAACAAGACAGGTGTTTGTTTTTCTTATTTAAATTAATTCTCAGAAGAATAAATCAGGAAAATGTACTTTCTGTAAATAAGGTATTGGTTTTCTGCTACACAACGCTAATTCATATCCAGAGTTGGAAGTCATTTGCATCTAGAAAGAGAACTTCTGTCATGCAATTGAGTTTAAGTATATATATAGATAAGGTTTGATTTTACTGCATTTAATATAAGGAATGTAACTAGACTTCATACCTTCTGCGAAGCTTTTGATACCTACTTCAGTAAGTACACTTAAAAATTTAAAGTGCATACCTAAATAACTCTATATTGATTAAGTATTGATAAAGAAGTTATGTCAGTCTTGGAAGTCTCACAATGAAAATGGACAAGTCTCCAGATCTGAAGTAGCTCTTTTCTGATAACTTTAGGAGAAAAACAATGACGCTAGAAGTCTTCAGTCAGAAATTCATCTATATAAATTAGCTATACTTTTCAATACATAAAACACTTAAAGAGTGCTTAAATTCACTCTGCCCCATTTCAGTGTTTACACAAGTAACTTATACCTGAACAGGAAGATAAAATGGGCAATTTCTGTGATTTACCTATTTCCTAAAAACCCTCAAATTATACATCCCTGGTGATGCCAAATAGGCTGACAGATCCATAAGCTGATAGTCTGCCTATTAAAAAGAAAAAGAAGTAACCATAAGAAAAGAACAAACTTTTCTTAGCTAAACAATCCCGACAGCATTTGCCCTCTGCCATGAAAATCCAGCTCTACACTTTGAAGGAGACAAAGTGTTTCTGTTTATATGATCCAACCTGCATTTTAAGGTTGCCTTATAATAAAGAATAAGTTATCATTGCTTGTATTTCAGCCATAGCCTATCATCTGCTGAAAAGCTGCATGCATTTAACAGTTTAGAAACAGAGTTAGGTAACACAAAGTATTTTAAACAAACCTTTTGAATCATGCCACATGAACATTTATTATGGATATTGGGAATAATAAACCCTCCTGTTAAGATTTTGTCAAGACTCCATCTGTACTATACAGGTCTATCTGATGGTTTTTTATAAAACCCACCTCTATATTTTCTGTCACTTAGGCTCATGTATAAAACAGGATTTAAAAGGTCTAAAACTATTTGCATGACCTAAGAGATCATAGGTTTAGGTGGCACATACAGAAAAACAGGTAAAACCACTAAAATGTGGATGCCCTCCAAATACCAAATTAGCAAATATGCTAAAAAAGGTGTACTAATTTATTAATTATAAATTCCATTTAATTTACAATACAGACACATAAGCAGATCACAGATTCATTTAGGTCGGAAAAGACCTTTAAGACCATCAAGTCCGACTGCAAACCTAATGCTACCAAGTCCACCGCTAAACCATGTCCCTAAACTAAAGATGAGATAAAATGTCACTGAACACAACTAGAAAACTGTTACAGAAGTGCTAGCAGATACCTTAAAAACTAACCTTGCAATTTAATAGTGCAAAGACTCTTCAAACTTTATCTTGAAGTGACTGTAACTGGAAGAGTCTTGCAGTGAATGCATTGACATCTTAGGAGTAAAAAGCGCTGGCTGTCACTACATCCATCGTGGAGGAAGCTGGGTCTGGTACAGGTAACAGCATCCATCGCACCAGGGTAGAAAAATAACACAAGCAATAAGCCCACTCCCCGAAATACAGAAAGCAGCTGCCCTGCCTCTGCAGGGCCCACACCTTGGCAGGCTCACAGACCTTCCCTGGGAACACCTTCTGGCTTTCATCAGCAAAACCTTGCTGGCTTGCATTATCACACTTTGAAATGCAGCCAGGCCAGCACACCACATCTGAAAGCACAGCTACGTGGAGTAAATGGGGATAAACAGAGCAAGATTTAAAACAACAGAAAAACAAGCACGAAGGTGGAACTCTCCAGGATATGGACACACAGCGGGAATCCCTTTCTGAACTTTACTACTGACTGACGAATATGCCACAGCAGTGTTTATCTCCGTCTATTTACACTGATCTAAAATTAAATGTTTTACAACCCATCTGGTATTTGTTTACATTGATGACAAACTTTATTATTATATAATTTGGTTAATCGGATCAGATGCAATTCTCAAAAGACAGCCTTTCTCAAAATGCACTCTGTTTATTGAGTAAAGTGCAACTTAAATTATTGACTAGGTACATTCGCTTGCTGATAATGAAGTAAAAGACATATAACTCTTTCAATGTGAGCTCTAACTAATGATGTCTTAAATTCTATTTATCAAACAGCAAGAGGCAACAACCCTCATGCACAAGTCCTGTCTGCACAACAGCTTCCACCATATTAAAAACATTTGGGAAATTCAGCAACAAGGATACCATGTGCATACAGACAAGATGAAGTCACCCATGATTACCGCTTCTCACAGTCAGTTGCTTTCTAGAATATTACACAGCTGATGAGATTTGCAAGTTATAGCCAACAGCATAGTTCTAAAATCATAATTTTAGCTCTGTGTTTATAACTTCCATATTGAAAATATTACATTACTGGAATCTAATTTTTGATACGTAGTCCTGCCTATCTCCAACTTAAACTGTCCTTTCTGTACAGTTTACATCTGGGTATTACAGAGTCCCTTTGATTCCGACATTCCACTATGCATATGAGGTTCTCTTCATGTAAAGTAACTTGCCCACCATCAGGCACTATGGCTTCCTCACGTTTCCTTTCGTATCGCATTTGCACTTCTGCACATCCAGCTTTTATTTGCAGTTAAGATACTTTACTGATTTTATATGGCACCCTGTTGCCTGGAAACTACTTCCCTGAATTAGGTTGGTCTTCTAGTCCATTGTAATTTTCATCTAATCCTTACCCATCACACATACAGCTATCCCATTACTAATAATCTCACCAGATTCCTCTGCCTGGTGTCAGTGACAAGCTTTCCTGCAGTTTACAGCTTAGTATGAAAAAAATCAAATAATCATTCTTTACATTTTATCCACTATATCTGGGGCACCATTTTGTGCATGCTCAGATGATTTAAAGACATTCATCTGTCTGTTAGGGAAAGAAGGACCGGGTGAAACCATGAAATGCAAAAAGTCAGCACACACAAATCAGTCCTACCTAGAACAAATATTTGGTTTTAGTTAAGGAAAGAAACACAGTAAATTAAGAGCACTAGGTTTCTGTGGGAAAATCAAGATTACCAGACTTCCAATGAAAAACAAATGATGAGTGCTGTTTCCTGCTCCTACTTACATATATATGTTTACTCATTAACCAAAATATTTCAAACTTAGGTGTTACTACACAATTTCTTAAATCAAATCTTGCATTCCTTTTATCATTCCTATGGCCATTACGGATTTATTAGTTAAGACATAAACCCATTTCAATCCTATGTATTGCTGCACAACTCCTTAAATCAAATGCTGTACTGCTTTTTCATCCCCACAAACACTATTGATTTATTAGTAAAGCCGTAACACTCATGAACTGTTTTTTTCCTATTCTCCAAAACAGTCTATTCATGCTGTTCACAAACATTCACAAGTATCAAGAACCAATCCCCAAGTTAAACACTAAGATTTCAGTTGCTGTATGAACACTGTAATATCTGTAGATGGATTAAATATAATCTCATTTTCTGAATAAGCACTTTAAAGAACTTAACTGAGCTTAAATATCTTTGAATGGTGATAAGATTTCATAAATTTACAAGTGAAATGGATGATTCACTTCATTTCCATCAGCAAGCCACAATTATAGCACCTACAAATGTTTTTCAAGATGCCTAATTTTCAAATACTCTAACATATGCACTAACACTGAGCAGTTCAGCTCATGATGTAAACAGTTTATGGTTATTTGAAAATTAACAGTTCCTAATTAGTATCCCAAAGGAATACAGAATATTTTTTCTGGAACGTGAAAGAGAACACTGTTGAAATAAGTTAACTTCAAGGAATACAGCTTATATAATTTTCTTCTGCAATGAGCAAAATCTCATGTATACAAAGGGACATACTTCAAATTATTTTTGGTCAACCATAGGTGCCAACATTGGGGAAAAATCAATAATTACAAAGCAAAGCAGAGTACTTGTGTTATCCTGCACAGAACTGAACAAGCCATATTACTACTGCACAAAAGCATCCATTAATGTTATTTATTTAGATATTAAAATTATTTATTTTGTATAATTCTTTGGAATCTCTTGGGTTGTCATCTACACTGATTAAAAATTACAAAATAAAAGTGGACATTGATTAATAAAGAAAGAATTTTCCTCTAAAGCCACATTTTTGAAACCTAGAATTTTTGTCCTTGACAGAAATGAAAAAATAAAACATAATTTATAGCCTATTCATATGTTTCAGCTCTAAATCAAATACTAACAGACAGACTGCGATTGAACTGAAGAAATTTGTGTCTACTCAGGAAAATTATAAAAAAATTTTAGGGGGTGCAAACTAAATACCTGTAAATGTTGTTGTGGGTTTTTTTTAGCAATGCTTTATCTGTACATGTTGCACTATCACCATCTACTGTTCATTCATCCTTTTTCCTACAGCCTAGTCCTGTTTAAGAATGTAATGAAGTATCATGCTGTCACTAATCTAAACGGAATTTTAGGGAGAAATGTGACAAGGACTAAACAATTTGTTTATTCTTTCTATCTTTGAAGACCTAATTCCATCAAACATTAAATCATCTAAACCAGGCATTTCTCCATTGCGATTTCATCACACATACCCAATACATTTCACTATTAACTGCTCTCTGCTAATTAATATTCCCCTTCAGAAAAACGAGACACCATAGAGAACTATAGTTGGATGCAGCACTTTTTTTTCAAGCATTATAATAAGATTAAACATCTCAAAATTGCGATGTTACGTTTCTTCAACTTGCATCTTCAGGCTGCAGCATCTGCCAAAAAGAACTTTCCTTGTATAGGAATTAGTTTCAATTTTGAAATCAGTTTCAATTAGAAGTTTTAAAGAAAGACCCTCATATCACCTGCTTTATATGCACCAGTTTACAGAAAACAGACAATTTTGAAGAACAGGAGTTGAAGGGAAACCAGGCACACTAATAATCGCTATAAGAATGCATTCCATAGAAATTCAACTAAAACATTTCCTAATATAAAATTTACTTGGTTCTTTCCTGAATGTAAATATTTTTGTAAGCAGAACTATGTTTCTTTCAATGTTGCAAGGATATTTGTGTCAACAGTATTGTCCCTTCAGTGGAACTAATTCCCATAAGTAATTTAAATACTAATTGCTGCAACTTTAATGAGAAAACTCACTCTTCCTACATGTCTCTTTCCAGCAGGCATCTTCTGCAATGTTTATTTCTGATACACAATGAATTATCTATGGTACAAAAAAAGGCGGGGGGGGGAGAGAAAGAGATAAAAGCATAGTTCATACCTTTACAAAAGCATACTGCTAAATAGTCCACAATCAAAGGCAAAGGGAATCAAGAAATGCTGAGGAAATTAATTGTGTATAACATCTATTGTTAGATAAAAATCTTTTAATACTTTCTAGCCCTCCTGAGTATGATACTGTAGTCTTAAAAATCAGTGAAATGTGCAATTCAAAAACCAAGGAACTACCCAGCAACACTGAAAAGTTATTTTAGATCACATGAAGGGCAAACCATGCATGTAAGAGAAACAGTGAACTAGGAATTACATTTACTACTGGGTCACATAAGCACAACCGAAAAAAACAGAAAAGAAGGAAAAATACACTGGCTGCCCAGCAAATCCAGAATTTATTCCATTCACTGCAGCAGTTTTCTCATTACAATGTACTGAACACAACAAAGAGCTGGAGGCTTGTTCTGCATGGAAGAAATGACAACATCCTTGATGCAGATTTAAGAGAAAACACCTTGCCAATAAGGGTAAACTGCAACAAGATACAATAGACAGGCATATTCAAATATTGCAAAAACACTGTATCTTTGAGGCAGGTGGTCACAGTTCAACCTGAAGTAATAATACTCTACCTCTCCACTTTCTTACTAAAGCTAGCTTACAAATGCATAAACCCTAAATATCAGTTTCAACAAAACGAATGAGACAGAAGTGATCTCAAGGCATTTGCTTAATTACAAAATCATTAAATTCTGTCTCTGCTGTGCATCTCAAAGAACCAGTAATTTACCAACAATGCCTTAAGCACAATTCTCTGCCTAATGTTGAAAATGCTACTTGTAAACAATTTGATAAACCGTGAACTCAACCACCAGCATCACTCGGTGCCCGCACACAAGATGGCATGTACTACAGCACTGAGCTTCCAGGAGCTCAGCAATGTGGGGGATGAAATTTAGAGTAAACCCAAGTAGTATTTTCTTTATTGAACATTGCCTCCCACTCACATAAATGAAGGACATAGTTAGAATGCACCTCAGTCAAATGGACAAATCCCACTGAAATAAGAGTAGGCTACTTAGTTAAAAAAAGGTATACTAAAAGGAGAAGTATAAAAATAAGGAAAAAAGAAAAACAAATAACAATACCACCAAAACTCATAAAGATGACTGAGCAGATGCAAAAGTTGTATCAGACATTGCTGCAGAGGATTTTCACAGGCACCTGTGTTACACAAGGTGAGCAAAGAGCCCCAATACATTCTGAGTATTCACCCTTCAATGGCAAAGAAGCCACAGAATACCTGGTTTTCCACTTTTTGAAACGGAAGTGAACTAGAAATTTTAACAAAGAAATTGCTTGTGCAAAGGCCTACAGCATGGCTGTCACTTTAAATTGCCAAATCTGTCATCAGCATGAGCAGTGTGAAAACTCACATCTGTGCTCCAATGCCAAGCTATCCTGCAGCCCCCAGTAGACATTTATCCAGCACAGGGACTTTCCAAACTTTCTTATGTTGAGCTCTAAATAAATTGTTCCAGCACAAGATGGTCCATTTCTTGAATTCCTCTGTGTCATAACAATCAACTCTGTTGTTCTACCAGTTTTAGCAGAACACCCATGCACGTATGTGTCTGTTTCCATAGCTTTGTGGTAGCTGTGTAAAAGCATAGCTTTACTGGAGAGAGGAATGCAGAGCTGTAATGGTAGCTCCTGCCTTCTCTGCCTGTGTTGTACTTTGGCACTGACACATTCCCACTGCAAGAGGTCTGCAGATCCTTAATTCCAGGGACCAAAAGCCAGGAGGAATCCTACAGTGCAATGCCGGGCCACAGGAAAAGTTGAGCACTGACAGGGATGCAGAAGGCAGGAACTAAAGCACCTTACCACATACTCTCCAGTGAGAACTCCTCTGAATGAGTCGGGGTTAGCAAACTGGTCTCTGAACCTGTATTGGCCTGCACTAAAAATTATCTGAAACAATTGTGGCCACAGCTGCAACTGTCTACCAAATCTGAAACAAAAACATTTACAGTTCAGTGGAATTTGCAGGTGTCCTCTTAAACTAAGGCACAAGAGCATCAGGCACTGCTACAGAGGTTTCAGCAAGGACTTTGACACTTGGTAGCGTCTTGACTCCTGCAGCATTGTTCACAGAATATGAAAGTCATGCTTAGCCACTCAAGTGGAAAGCTCATGAAGGCTAACTCTTCCAACTGCTCTAGATAAATCAGCAAGACCTCTCTGTCAGTTATTCTTATTTGGGGCCAAGAATGACTGCACACCTTAGTAAGGATGGCAGCTCAGCTGATACATGGTAGTCTAAACCTTACAAGAAGCAGCACAGGCACACTTGACTGAACCAAGCAAAACATGGTTCACTAGGAAAAGCTTATTTAAAAATAAGCAGCAATCAGGAAGGTCCTATAGGAAATGCACCTTTGTTCAGTTTCCAAGGAAATCACGAATATCTGTTCACAAACCTAAAATGACCTGATGGATTCTAGTTTAAATTTCTAGTTTTTATTATTAAATGAGGGAGAAGAAAAAAGGAAAGCAGCACAATTAGATGAACATGCAGATAACAACTGGCAGGGAGTAATTTTTACTGTTTTAATCAATTCAGTATCAAATGACCATTCCCTTGGAATACCTTCAGAGAAGCAAACAGGCAGCAAACATAGGGATTTGACAACACAGCAATCTGCTGATTGTCACTTGGATATTCATAAGTTACAAAACTCTTCCACCTTTAGATTTTATTTCATTTGTTATAAGAAGTCATAAATAATTGAAAGTCACATGATAAATTATTCAGCTAAGTGCACAGTTTCCAAGGAGTCATAGCATGAGTCTGGATTAATGGTATAATGCAAGTCAGACGCAGAAGCTGAGCTGACGCCCCACAATTACCACACACAGGAGCAGTCCAGGGAGTTTGGCACTTCTCAGCGTGTGCTTTCCACCATAGGGACATATAAGTACCTTGTGAATATTTATGAACTAGAAGTCCCTATTGCCTACTGTGTACTTCAGCTGCTTGCCCATGTATGGTTATGAATTAGTGAAACTTAACCTAGAGCTTCACTTGGCACAATTGATCAGGATATTCATTATCTATAAGTGATAGCACTGTCCTTCAAGACTACTGCTGAATGTAAATCTCTGCTGTAACAGGCTTTGACTCTAAACATAATTGCCTGTTATAATTTAACCGATAAGCTACTCAGGGGGACTGGGATAGAAGAGACTGCAGGAATATTACTGTTTGCTGTAAAGATGCTGGTACAATCCTGCTACTTTATACAAACCAAGTTTCTAATTATTTTGGGTAGGTCTAGGTCCATGATGTCCAGAAACAGAAGCAAACTCATCAAAAATTGAGACAGACTTTTGCAAAATCATATGCAAGTCAAGAATCTGGGGCGGGGGGACCTGAACACCTGCAGATGTCCTGCATTTTGAAGGTGATTTGTAAATTTTCTCTGAATGTACCAATATACTGACACAATTTACAAAAATTCATATAAACTATTTTCAAGACACAATATTGAAATGCCCTCCTTCTCTTTGTCATTAGAGATCGCATTTGGGCAGACTACTGAGATGGTAGAGTTTTATAAAGCAGTACTGGCTCGATAACTACTGAGCTGCTGATACTTTGCCAACAAAATTGGCATTGTATTCATACATGGGTGTACCTTGAATTTCCTATCAAATAAGATCTAATAAGCTTCAAAGCATTTACATATGTTAGCAAATAACTGAGGGTAGGTATTAAATATCAAGTACACTGGAAAGTTGCAGAAGAATTTGTAGTGTAATTGTTTCACCAGCATTTCCAATTTTTTCCAGTTCTCCTAAGTTTAGTAGCCTTGTCTACCAAGCAAAAAACATATATCTAGCAATCACTACTCAGCTTAGGGAGTTACCATCCAGTTTCAAACAAATCTGTCAGAAGGGTAGCAATTTCATGGATCTTAAGATGACTTTATTTAATGATCTAGGCAGGAAGCACAAGAGCCTTAGTGGGCCCTGGATCACAAAAGTTACACATTGTTTGACCTGCCAAACAGCCAGTGTATGTATACCAATCATAGAATCATTTAGGTTGGAAAAGACCTTAAGACCATTGAGTCCAACCATTAACCCAACACTCCGCTCAGGAACCATCATGGCTTGACCTGTTTCTCTTGCAACCACTAATTAGGGAATATGGAAGGCAAATATAAATATTGGAGGTATACAAGAGGGAAGGGAGAAGCTGGAGCTACAATTAGAGGAAGTAAAAGAAAACAGGGGACATCCCAGAAAAAGGAATGTTGTCATAACTTGTGTGGTGAAAAAGTAGGGTTTCTTGTGGTAGATTAAGGGAACAGAGGATGTAAATCTACAGGAAACTAGGCTTTCTTCCTGACATGCACAGAACAGTTTGTTTCCAAACTACAGAACTGACCCCCATGACATTAGGCTCTAGAAGAGGATCAAGCACCTACAATGTAACTAAAAGTTCTGCTAATATTTAGCAAGATTAAGATATCAAGGCATGATTTCTCAAGTAGTGGCCCGGTTGTTTTCCACAGCCTTGCTACATGAACCCAGGCAAACTCTTTAACTTCCCTGTTTATTGCCCATTTTCAAATTGCATAATAATACTTCACAGCTCTGAGAAGTGCTTTCAGGTCTCAGCATAGTAAAGGTGCTAAATGCATGCAAAGAGTCATTCTTAATAGACAGTATTCCGCAGTGGGCATACATGAGTCTAGAAGAGTGACAGAGTAGCACTGTTTATCCTTTGCTAGTAACATTAAATTATACAAACATAAGGGGGGGGTGGGGTGGGGTGGGGAAGACACTTAGATCTAACTTCGTTAATGGTGCAAATTTACAAAAGAAAAATAGGAAAATTAACAAAACCACATTAAGTAGTAGTTCTTACCCAAACTAAAGATACCATTTTCTCCTCTTAAAAGAGCGAAACCTAGAGCCTTTTAGAGGCTTAAAATTTGTGAAACTCCACTAATGGCAACTACTGACGTGCATCCCCACCTACCAGGCCTAAATTCAGTTCAAACCCTGGAAAAGATTAAAAACCACAGCAAATATTTGCAGGCGCATACATTCTTTTTTGGAAGCCAATTACGTATCAGCTAAATCAGTTTGCATTTTGAAATAAAGACTTGCCAAAGCTTATTTTAGAGACCACTAGAATGGAAAGACAGTGTCAACATCATGCAATTCAATCTGTTTTAGTGAACGTACAGTACCTGGCTCAAAACAAGATTTGCAAACATCTAACAGGGAAAATATCAAATAACTCACAAACCAAGCCATCCTGCATAACTGGAACTAAGAAGCTTGCATTCATACAATTATGTCTCTTGTGTTTAACTGACTTTAGGGCCTATGATAAAAATTCTGACCATAGTTTCTTCCAAAACTGGGGGAAATTGATGATCTCTCTACTGTGTGGATTGTCTACGACATGAGAAACTTCTTTCATGGTAAATAGCCTCCCAGGTTCTGACCTTTCTCTTTATGAGGGCATTTGTTTTGTTCTCTGCTGTTTGTTTTCACACAAGTTGCAGGAACTTCTATCTTTGAGATCTTTAACCCTCTGTCATGCCTGGTGAGAATCATTTAACCGGATCAAAAGCTCCTGCAGAAGATGATGGCATAACTTTCTATACAAACATGGAAGACAAAAGTCACACCTTCCTAGCCATAAACCTAAAATCGAGAACTTGCACTTTTTTTTTTAAGGAAATTATTATGGAATTCAGAAAAGTCATTCATCGCATGTCTGCACAAAGCTGGTGTCTCAGAATAAGGTAAGCGTGATCCTTAAGTCTAACAGTCAGTCTGAAATAACCCCATCTCATTCCAGAATACTAATCACTGGTTTGGTTTCTCCCTCTCCACTGTGGATAATACACTTCGGGAAAACACAAAACACAAGCGATACAAGCAGAGAAGCTACTGCTCAGTAAACTTAAGTGTGAGCAGAGCCTATGAAAGCATATTTAAGACTATACAATGACTTGCAACTATTATTTTCTAAAGGAAAACAGAGTTCATTGACACAAAGAAATGTGCTGTATAACTAGGGATTTTCCTGACTTAGCCTTTTAGGTGTTCAGCTATGTCTGTTACTGACAGCTGTTTACAGCAGTACATAATTTTCTAGTTGAGACAAGGTAGAATGCAAAATTAAAAATGCTTTCAGAGACATCTCATAAAAAAGAAGGCAAAATTATAGAAATCACACAGGACTACATGCATAAATTACCAGAAAATGCAATTTACAAAAAATACGAATGAGGAAGTTAAAACAACAGGCAAGGAATGTGTTGTACAGTGCAACACTTAAGAGGGACTTACAGTAAGAGATTTACATATGCTACTATATTTGTAGTACTTCATAACCTTATTATTTATAGATTATGCAACTCCACCATATCACGCTGGATGTCTCTGATCTAGCATGATCTCAGAAAGTCAGTACCCAGATCCCATCCATGCACAGAACTGGAGATCTGCATGAAGCTGGCACGTACTTCTAAGAGAGGCAGGTACTGCTGGCCTGAGCAGCAGTATATGGAGTTTTATACGAAGTAAGTCTGCCAACTTGAGGCATGCCCCAAATAATCAACCCTCTCTCCCTCCCAGCTGAAGCAATTTTGTGCACAACACTTTGCTCACCTCAGACAAGATCCTTGAGAGGTAACAAAGTACAAGGCATGCCCAAAAACTATTTCTAAAATCATGCAAAAGCTTTGCTGAACATACATTACATTAAATTAAATGATAACCATTGTCTCTGCATTAACTCATTCTGTAGACATTGCACTAATGGAAAATTGAAAAAGGTATCCCAAAACAGCTTCTGTGCCAATATCTAAGATGCCACCCTTCTTGGGAACGTTCCACAAGCACAAGAGAGTATTTTCTGATTTGAAAGTGGTGTTAAGAATGTGACTTCTAATATATTTTGCCACTTTAAGAAACCAGTATTTTTAAATAGAATAAAGTGTCTATACTCTAGCTCATTATGCTACCTGAGCTTTGACGTTCACCTGGACCAGTATTTTTGTCGTCTATTAGAATGTAAGTGATAGAAAGTTGGAGGAATCTACTCGAAAATCTACGTTTGAGGCACCGAAGACATGAGTAACTGTGATACACAAGTACCCCCTAGTGATGAAAGAATGAACTACAGTACTACACTTCGCTTTGTTAAATATTATTGTAGTCACAGAGAGATTGATAAAACAAAGAAATAATACACCATTTGATACTCAGCCTCTGTCCTGAAGTTGGCAGAGGACGTACTCGGCCTCATCCCTAACAAAACACAGCCATTCAATGCTGCAGGCAGTGAATGTTTGTTCAAAACACAGTCACTCTGAACTAAAATTCTCAAAAAAAAATTCTTCAGGAAAAAATAGATTATAAATAAACTACTTAAAGGCAAAACACATATTCCTTGTTTGGCAGCTTGTGCTACAGCAGCAAGTGTGTGAAGACACATTTCACTATACTGTTAACATTCTAAGAATGAGTTTAGTAATAGCTGAATTCTGAAGGGTTTTCTAAGTCTGGTAGCTCCTGCCACTCTATTTGCATGATAAATTATTTAACAGAAAAAGAAAATGAAAACTATTTTCTACTGCTTTTAATGAAAGCTTTCATTAACGAGCATTATTGTAGAAAACCATACCTAAGGCTAAGAGAGATCCAGAAGTCTTACAAGCCCACTGGAAAAAGCTGAGAGCATAGTAGCCTCTAACCCTAATCCAAGGAGCTGAGAAACTGTAAATTGGCATAGAAGGAAAACAAGTGAAATAACTAGGCCTTGGCTGCACATTTATTAAAGCAATATTGCCAGGAATGCATTGTCATAAATAGCAAGAGTGAGGCACAAATGAATCAGAAAAAGCTCTTTTATCATATAATTCCTCATTAATGTGTCCATCAATAAGGACCAATAGACCCCCATATTTAAAGGAAGAATGTATTTCTGGCTGAAAAGCACACTGATTAGATGTTTTAGACTTTAAACAAAAAGCCTCACAAATTTTATGGGATAAAACCAAAAATATTCACATCTAAATTTCACTTGGTATCAAACTGATAGACAAACACAGTTCTACACAACAGGAAGTCCAGCTAGTAATGCATTACCCAGGCACTCAACTTCAAACTCACATACAGAAATGTGAACACCCTGAAAGTGTTCTTTTGTCTTTGTGGCTTCAGAATCCTAAAGGGTTTATCAACCAAACTGATGAGACCTGTCCAAATTCAGGCAGGTTAAAAAAAAAAAAAAAAAACAACCTAGAAAAAAAAATCAAGATTTGCTGGCAATTAAAAAAAAATGTGCTATCAGTTATGCATACAGCAACTGGAAAGGTGTTTACTGAAATTTCTGTAACTACTCCTTCTCAGGTTTCATTTAGACAACTGAATTATAAAAATATAGAACAACAACACAGAACAGTTGCTTTTGAGACCCCTCCAACAATCTGTGTCCTTACAATGACACAGAATTGATTCCTGAAAACTTCCAAGTAAGCGTTATCAAAAAACTTATCTACAGTAAATAAATAAGAAATTATCAGGAGTGAAGAGGGAAGTCCATTAAAATACACTCAAATTTTGACATTTTCATGCTCCCATTCAATGTTCCATGCTTTAATGGGCACATGTAACTGAACAAAGCGTTACAGAGCTAGATATTGCCGTAGCTGGACTTGCTTAGAGTGAAGATTCTAGTCTAATTTTTTTTTCCACATGTAAGACAAAAACATCATGCTCACGAAGATGGACAAGTATGGGATGGAAGACAAATGCCCAGCACTTTAGTAGAGTGTTCTGAAGAAAGAACTTCAAGAACTGAGTTTATTTATGAAATACTAAGACCTCAAAAATAAACTACACAATACTACTACACACATATATTATATCTTGACATAATTGTTACATGGTACCTTGTAAATTATAAAGCTTTAAGCCTTTAACAAACAATTTTGCTACAAAGAGCAGCAGCAAATTTGTGAAACCTAACATATACCTTTGCCCTGCTTCTTGTCAGGGCAATGATAAAATTTCCCTCGGTTCTGAGCAAACACAAGGGTCTTTTCCAGGAAAGATTCAGCCATAATGCTGACTCAGCATAAAACCTGCTTCTATCCTGTGTCTAAAGTTAAACAGTTAAGGCCGCAATGTTAACATCAAACAGAGATGAGACACGTATACAAAGAAAACAACTACAAGAAATATGTTCCAAACATTTTTATATAAAGTATGTGATGGGTTTACTTACAATTCTTCTCCTTGTTTTGCTTTTCTGTCAGAAACCAGATATACACTTCCAAAGCTTCCATTGCCAAGTTTCCTCCCAATAGTGTATCTTCGTGCAACCGTAGTGTCTGAGCAAGCAGAATTAAATCTGGCAACAGTGACATGCTTATCAGTTTCTTGAAATTTCAGCATTTCTCTGTGTAACAGAAACTACACAAATTTCTCTCGAATGCAGCTTTCGGATTCTTTACTCTTCCATGAATGCCCACAGGAAACACTTTTAATACAGAAAAAAGAAATTATTTGTCAATGTATTATCCCTATTAAGTCCATATTAAATGACCATCTAATTCTGTGGCAGTGCCTATAGTGCTCGGCTTGCAGCAAAACACAGATTAAGTGGAATCATTAGTTGCTAAGCTGTGGGCAGCAGACTTGATAAAGAAACTCCATATAATGTAGATGTGACATAGTCAGCCTTCCTCTAAATGGACCTTAAAATAATTCACTGAATTGATAACACAGGGCAAATAAAATGCAGGTGCTTATACATTAATTTATTTAAAAGTTCAAGTGCTTTTTGCAAGGACGACAACACCTGTATTTCACCTGACAGTTCCCCTAGATATGGCACTCTTCCTCACCACCTGTCTTTATACCAACTTGGTACCTGGCACTAGAAATACCTGTGTTTCAGAATACAACTTTCATGACTTTTGTATATACTGAAGCATAATCTCCACCCATAGTTTGAGTTCACTCCTATCAATAACTGCAAAGCTGTTATCTCTGCTCTTTCATCTGCCCCTCAGATTTCACCATCTGTTTCAGTGCTGACCTCACAGCTTCTGTGTGATTCACAACTAGTATCTTCTGCAAATCAGAGCTTCACGACCACCCAGAAACCTACAAGACTTTCAGTAAAATCCAATTCTTCCAAAAGTTCTTAATTTTTCCTTCACTGTAATAACTCTTTCTTGAGCCGCCTTTCTAACAATTTAGCTTTGATTTGAAATTCTTGTCTAATTGAGGTCCTAATTCTGCAAACATAGGGACTGCAAAGGCAAATCTCTAGTGTTTCTATGGTTTTCAATAACTGAACGTGAGTTTAGTGTAACTTTGTTTACTCAAACTTCCTCATTCCCAAAGATAAAGGGTGTTCAACTGCACATAATAAAACAATATCGCTTTCATTACCTTGCCTTTATAAAATGCTACCTGCATGATTTGTGCTTGAGGATTCTTTGGAACAAATAAAGATGTTGCAAGATCCTACAGTCAACGTGACCAATACTACTATCAGCGCTGCCTGCTGCAATGCACTGTTCCCACACTGGGTTTGTTCACCATAGTATTTTAACGTCAATGCAAGCACATCAAAATAGGGTGGGTGGGTTTGGAAGAGAAAAGACAAACTGGTTAATTTTAAAAGCCGTCTAACTGCTGGTTCCAAGTTGCCATCTTCACTCCCTAACAAATGCAGAGCTTAAATGAAGATTACAGATTTGTACCTTAACAACAGTGTGTGTGCAAGAACCTATTTTAATATTCATCTGCTGAACTACTATCACACTGTATCAAGAAGCCTGACATTGCAGTGTCACTATATTATGAAAAACACAGCCAAATTTTAATTATTACAAGCCATCTTAATAATGATGCAAATCCTGTATGTTTTCTAAACAAAAGCACTCCTGAGATTCTTTCTGTATTCCCTTTCAGATAGCAACAGTGACAAAAATTTTGAAACGCAAATGCTAAGCAAATAATGTCAGCTAGAAAATTACTTCTTCCGTAACTCTGAATTTGTCTGAAGAGGCATAAATGGATCATGTTGAGCAGGAAGGGAGGGGAGGGGAGTAAGATGAACTCCATAAAAATATTACATTGCCAGTTCTGGAAAAGTTTACATATTTTTCATATTTTTCATTTACTATCCTATTCTCCTAGGAAGTTGCTCTTTTACAGATGCCTTCATAAACTCCAGACAGAACAGCTTTGAAACACGTAACCTTTAAAAATAACTACATTTACAAAAACTGCTGAGCTATCTATTCCTTTTTTCTGGAGAAATGTCACTTAACACTGCTCACTTTCAAATTTTCCTACTTACTTAGGCCCTAGGAATATATTACAATCCTTTACACCACAATATCACACTTCAGATCAAGTAGCCCAGTGAGCGTAATTGCTGTGCTTTATTTCCAACCCTGCCTCTCACCCTCTGCTCTCTATGTTTCAATTTCCCTCTGTACATAGTAATAACTGTCATATAACTTTATAAAATACTTTTGATATATACTGCTGAACAGTGTTCTAAGGCAGGGGCCGGTGACTGCCACTATGATGTCACAGGCACATTTTAATGGCACAGAGACACAGATTGCTGAGCCACTGCATTTGAAAGAAATACCCTGTAAGAGTCATTAGACTTTAGAGCCTGACTCAACCATAAGACTGATTCTTTGAGAAGCATATGAATGGGGCAGCCTCTCCTACCTCACTCAAACCTTTAGCCCAACCTTTGGTGTATTTTTTTACCCACATCCATTTTCTCCCACTGAACAGGTATTTCCCAAACAGCAGTATATCAGTTGCTTCATTAAAGTTCAGAAGAACTAGAGATAACTCAAAGAAATCAACTCTCCATCCCCTTTTCCTCAAAAATCCCAGCATACTCTATCCAGTAGCACTCTGGTAAACAGTTAATGTTCTTAATTTCCGCCCCTCGGCCTCAAACCCCATTCCAGAGTCTGGCAGACTGCTGATGCCATACTAATACAATTACATCATCTGGATCACTTTTTTTATTTTCCCTCCTTCCTTGGCTAGAGTTCAATCTCTTTCCCGGTCATTTTTTTTCGTTGCAAGCTAAAGCAAAGTTGTTGTTTAGGGTTTCATAATTCCACCTACACATGCTACATGCACAGCACCTCCACTTCTTCCTCTGACCTTCCTTTGCTTATGGAAGAAAGATACGGTTTTTAGTTTTCTTTATATAATCTTCAGGTTTCTTCAGCAACGGCTAAGAGACTAACACTTTCTGATTCCAAGATAAACCCTTCTTTGCCAATCAAGGCCATCTTCCAATTCTATCAGGTTTTCTTTTTATTCCTTAAGAACCCCTGTGCTACATAAATATTTGTTGCCCCTCACCCCTTGCAACACAAGTTCCAGAGTTTTTATATTTAACCTCTAAATATCCTCAGTATTTACTACCCTGAATTTTTTCCTGCCAATGACTTCAGGCTAGTCCTTTAAACCTTTTTTTTGTTTTGGGGTTGGGGTTTTTTTGCTTCTTTTTTTTTTTTTTGGGGGGGGGGGGGGGGGGCACAATCAAAGAAATAAAAAAAATATATTTATTCCTGGTTTTTTTCTTTTATTTAAAAAAAAACCACTCAAACTCCTGAACGCTGGTGCCATTATAATTTTCTGCAACATCTTCATAAACCTAGCCAAGTCTAAAGTAACATCATCTCAGCTGGCTCAGTTTTTCACTCCTCCCAGAGAAAGGATAACTAAGATTTTATTAGTAGTGTCGGTAGCAAAGAAGCTTGCAGGTGGTGGTAAAACAAGGTCAAATTCATAGTTGAGACTATCAAAGAGGCTAATTAATTCTCTCCCCGACGCACACTCAGGACGCCGAGATCCCCCAGGGTAACCTCAGAGATGTTACACGCAAGTCACGCTCCGAGGGCCCGGGGGCTCGCGTGTACCTCCACCTTTCCCCGCCTTCCCCTCCCCCCCGGTACGAAGTGTCCCCGCTTCCCCGACCAGATACCCTCACACAGAGGGGCGAGGGCGCCATCCCTCCACCCGCTCCGCCTCCCTCAGCCCTCCGGGGAAGGCGGTGCTCCCCGGAACCCCTCAGGATTCGTCGGCAGGTACGCGATCTCCCCCCACCGGTTTACTGTCCCTCCAGCGCCCGGCCCCCGCCCGGCCGCCAGACGACGGGGACTACGGTCCCTCAGGGCCCTCCGGCTCCCCTCAGGACGGCCTGAGGCAGGCGACCCCCGTCTCCTACCTCGCCCGGCCTCGGGAGCCGCCGCGGGTAGGCTGCCCGCCCCGGCCGCTCCGCCGGGCCCGTGTTTGCGGCCCCGTCGCTAGGAGACGCCGCGCACGCGTACTGAGAGCCAGTGGGCGGGAAGAGGAAGAGGCGCCCCGATCGGAGGACTCGGCCCGTCGCTCCTAGCACGGCTTCCGCCGGTATGGCGCTGTTGCTGGGGTAGACGGGCGGCCGCCGCCGCCATGGGCATCCAGGGGCTGACGGGCTTCGTGGAGGAGCGCGGGGCGTTCTTCACCGAGCTGCGGGTGAGGGACACCAAGCTGGTCATCGACGGGAGCAGCCTCTACCACCGGCTGTGCTTCGCCTCCGCCGTCGACTTCCGCCGCGGCGGCGATTACGGCCCCTTCGCGGCGGCCGTGCGCGACTTCTTCGGCAGCCTGCGGGCCTGCCGCGTCGCCCCCTTCGTGGTGCTGGAC
>JAVJGI010000050.1:99662577-99721838 GCA_035590275.1 Ibycter americanus
CGAGCGGCTGCGGGCGGCCCACGGCCTCTCCCGCGGCGACGGCGGCTGCCTGGTGCCGCTGCTGACCCGCGAGGCCTTCGTGCAGGCGCTGGGCCGGCTCGGCGTGCCCTTCGTGCAGTGCTTCGCCGAGGCCGACCGGGAGATCGCCGGGCTGGCCAACCGCTGGGGCTGCCCCGTCCTCTCCCTCGACAGCGACTTCTGCGTCTTCGACCTGGCGGCCGGGTACTGCCCTCTCAGCCACTTCCAGTGGCAGAGCGTGTGCGCGGGAGAGGGGGCGCAGGGCTGCTACGTTCCCGCGCGCTGCTTTTCCGTGGAGAAGTTCTGCAGGCACTTCAGTCCCCTGGACAAATGCCTGCTCCCGCTCTTCGCCGTTATGAACGGCAACGACTACATCGATGTGGCAGCTCTCGAGGGCTTCTTCAGCAAGGTGCACTTGCCGAGGGGCTGCGCGGTGGGGAGGGGGGGGAAGCACCTCCGCCTGCAGGGGCTTCTGCACTGGCTGTCGCAATTTGCTGAGCCCACCGAGGCTGTGGACGGTGTGCTGAAATACCTTAAGAAGCACCAGAGAGAAGAAATAAGGGAGCTTCTGTGCACTTCAATGGAGAACTATACGCCGTCTGACGTGAAGCTTGAGGACTTTTTCCAGAATGGAAGGTACACATGTGAGGCCGCCCGGAAAGCGGACGTACCGCAGTGGGTACTTGATGCTTTGGCAAACGGTAAGCTGGCCCCGTTCATCAGTGATGCCCTGATCCTAAGAAGTATCTTCCTCCACGTTCAGGTGGAGAACATGCAGAGACCTAGTGCACACAGCACAGCTTTGCCCATTCGACAAGTTATCTATGGACTGCTTCTGAAAGCATCTCAAAATGCCAAAGCCGCTTCTCCAAGTAAGCAGACCAATGAGCTGCCAGTTGTATGTGAATTTGACAGACTCCAAAAGACACTTAAAAAAACATTTGTTCAAGCAGCAAGCCTACCCACAGATTTTAGTGATGATCATTTTCCTTTGGACAAGTTAATGGAGGTAAATGGTTGTCACAACAGGTCACGGTTAACAATGTTTCACACGAGACAAAAAAATACTTGGGACTTATGTTTGCCAACTGGTTGTTGCTAACGTGATGCCTGAACTAGGCCACCTCAGTAACTACTTAATGGGTACCTACAGGGCTTTAGGTACCCACAGGTTGGCCTGTGGTATTTCAGAAGCTACATAGATTATTGCCTTTATCTTCTTCCCTTCCTGCCTCCCCCTGCAAGTGGACCAAGACAAATTATACAAGAAGTTGGCTGTGTGTATATGTAGTATTGCCTAAATTTTCCATTCTAAGCCCTTATACCTGTGCATTCTGTTACACTAATACTTGCTTTTATAACTATAGGAAGGAACTCCGTTTCCTGACGTTTAGATGAGTGCAGTTTACCACTACAAAAGCTAATTTATATTTGATCAGGCTGTGGATGTTTCAGAGCAATGCTCTGAAACAGAATCAGACCCATGCTTTTTTACTAAAAATTATTGTTATTTCATGTATGAATCTTGCAGCTGCCCAGCAATTTTACCTGCCACAAGTATGTGTCCTGCTAACATGGACCCCTGCTGCTTGCCAGACAGAACAGTACCTGAAAAACAGCTTGTAATCAAAGGAAAGTTGTACTAGGTTAGTTCTAGTCACCATTAGCAATTCTATATATTTAAATTCTAATGATTAAGACTGTAACTCTCGGTGTGAATGGAAAGCAATTTCCCATTCCCAGGTTGCATAACCTGAAGTTTTGTATGCAGTAATTTCTGAAACATTTGGAAATACAATCTGTGTCTTTTAATACTGCATATTTCAGCCACATGCTCTATCCATCTGGCATTCAGATCAGCTGTTAACACGTCTCTGTGTGTGGGCTGTGCTGTGTTTTCATTACTTGCTGGTGGCTATTTCATATAAGAACCAAGTCTTATCACTACTACAACCATTAAACACTATAGATAGCTATGGATCCAAAGGCCTACATACAGGTTATTTTACACAGGTTATTGTTACAGGCCTTTTAAATGAGCAACATGAAAACACTTAAGAGTTTGAAAAATCATGTTTTGGGATTTTAAGAAACATTAATGACATCTTTCTTTAGTCTTGGTATGTATGCTGCTTGTTTAGTGAATTTGAGCTTCTGCTATTACAGCTTTTCATACTAAATACAGGGGAATTACCAATTCAGCAGAAAGTTACAAGAAAGGTTATTCTGCATTTAAAGTGCTCTAGGCAAAACTGGTATCAGGTTGTCTTCTGCTGTGGGGATGTCTGCCTAAGAATAGGCAAAACCATCCTAAGCCTGTTGTGATTCTGCTGCATGCATGAAGTTATGGACCAAGTTTATAACACCACTTTTTAGAAGTTAAATAGCACAACAAACAGGGAACACGTACTAGGAATTAATATGTTGCAGGTGAAAACTGCAGGATTTCATTGTGATTACAGGTAAGTGTGTTTTAAACACATCAAGAACAGGTATCACCATTACATCTCACAAAGCAAAGATACTTCTAAGAGACACAAAATGAGGTTTTTTTCATATATATTTGCCATACCAAAGTAATTTTACTGCATTATGGTTACAAGATTTTCCAAGTAAACTTTTACATAGGAGTTAAGTCACCTGATTTGAAGACAACTCTGAAACCTCTTAAAACCTAACCTCAAGGAATTGAAAAAACTACTTTTATCCTTCTACCCAACATTTAACTGTGTAGTTTTTAAAGCTTAAGTAGTATTTTAAAAATATTTCTTGTTCAGAGTATCTAAAAAACTTAATTTTTTTGTTGAAAACATGAAGTACTAACTAGTTTAAACACAAGCTTATTTGCCTTTTGGAAACTGCTCACTGCAAGTAAAGTCTTACCTTTATTTTTCCATTCCAATTTAATTTGTTTTCAGGTGCCCATGTCACGCCGTCAGATGCTTTTGCTGGAGACTCTAGGAGTGAAAATGAGTTTCATAGAATCTATCCCCAGTCACTTACAACTCCCTGTTGCTGTAACATGTTACTGGATTTGTTATTCAGACCCAAAGGTTAATTTGCATCAATTAAGGGCTTTACTTCTAATGATGGTATCTGGAGAACTGCACAGGATAACAAGTGATCCAGGTAAGTCTCCAAAGAATACAATTTTAGGTGTTCAGCTACTACAAAAATCTATACCATAATTAGTTTTTCCTCATTTATGGCAAGTTGTCAAAATTCAGATGAATTAGCACTGATTTACACTATATCCTGAAGTGTCACACTCTTTCTATTGGTACAGAGCAGAGGAACAGTGCTAGTCATCAATTTAACACATTTTATATAGGTAAAACAGTACTTTGACATCTTGTAAAACATTGTTTTGCCTTCATAAATGCTTACTTTAGGATTAAAAGATTTATTTTGATATAAAAGTTAAAAAAATAAGGTTAACATGCATCAAAAGAGAATAACTATTACTGATGCATTCTGATTATTTTTCTCATGAGTTTTTCTAGAATCATCTGTACTTAAAACTGATTTGCACAGGCACCCCTTATCTGTCAGTGCATTGCAAGAATCTGAAAGTACTAAATTATCAGGAAATTGTTTCAGTAATATTTATACCTATTACAGTCATGGTGGCATTTCCTCTAGCAGTCCTTCACTTGATGGCAAAGATAAAGTTTGCCAGGGTTATACACTTTCTTTAGGTTCTAGTTTATAGAAACTGGACTTACATGGTTGCCACCTGCTATCCCAAGTGGGTGGGAGTGGGATGGAAGTCTTGTTTAGAATTGATCCATTCACAGAACAGTGTAGCAAATTACCTAATAAATACAATTCCTGATTTCACAATTCCAGATTCTTGTGGATATTCATACTTGAATTTTTACACAATTTTGCAACTTAAAGTTCAGCTTTAGACATTTGAAAACATTACTAATGCTTCCTGAAATAGAACTGGAAGTTTGAAGACCCTACAGACTGCAGGTACCTTTTCTGCTGTTCACAGCAGAACATTTATTTGCATGTAATTTTTTATTTCTAACCTAGATCCCACAGTTTTACATGCTGAAGTTGACGGTATTGCATATAATGAATTTCTAAAATGGAAGGAAAAGAAATTGCAAAATAAAGACTTTGATTTAGATGCTGCACACAGTTTTTGCCAATGGCAGTGCTGTCTTCAGATGGGACTGTATCTCAACCAGCTACTTTGCACTCCTCTCTCTGAGCCAGACCTAAGTAGGTAAGGATGTTTCAGAGATCCGCTTTCCACACAAACCCAATGGAATGTGTTCACGTTTTATGTATGTGCCAAACTCCTTTGGCCAATTTTACTATACTTGAACTCCCTTCTTTAAAGATACTGATTTGGCGAAAAATACTGATTAGAATAGGTATCCTGCAGGAGCCTACTGTTGGATACTGTCTATAGTCAAGATGTGTTTTTTCATGAAGCAGCATGCTTCTGTACCTGTCTTGCTGAGGTATGATTCAAAGTGAGGCTTCTATTCTTCCTTTGAGCAGGCTTTACACTGGGACCCTTGTGCATAGACTGTATCAAGAGCTTAAATCAACACCTGCAGTGGAAAATCTGTTTAGTTTCTCTCCAAAAATGACTCTGCTTTATCAGATTTTGTTAAATACAGTGAAGTCAGCTGTATCTCCAGACTGCTTTCAGAAGATGACCAAGACAAAATCCGAGTCCTCCAAAAAGAAGAAAGCATCTAATAAGACAAAAAAGCCTATCACGTGTCCTATACCAGAAACTCAGCATTTATGCAATGTTAATAGGTTTGCATCACTTGGAGTAGATGAGTGAAAGCGTTATTTCTGGAATAACTTAATGCCATGCAGATGGAAGAAATTGTATTAAAATATGTGACTGTATGGGAATTTGTTCAGCTGTTTTCACCCAAGTATCCGATTTACTCTTTACCAGTAACTCTTGCTGCAGGGAATTTTTTTATTTCCTTTTTTTGTAACAACATTGTTATAAAGGAGGTACTGTATAAAAGTTGTGGTGTTTTGTTTTTCTTTAAAGGTGGAAGTCTAATTGAAAATGAGGGCAAAGTTAGTCCAACTCTGAAATGCTGAACATTTTAGAGGAATTTTCCTGAACATTTGTAGTTGGCTCTCTCTCCATCTCCCTGAAAAATCAGATTTTTTGGAAATCAGAAGTTTAAGTTTGTGTTTGAGGAACAGTGATGACAATCTTATAGATCAGATTAAAATGGAGATTGACAAGTTTTGAAAAAGAATACTCTTCTTTACAGGTAAGAGTATTTGTACTTTTGGGGAGAGCGAGCTTTTCTCAGCAGTAACTGAGGCAGTGTGCTTGCAGTATTAGAGGTACTAAACTACACTCAGGGAGAAACCAGCTTCTGCTCTGTGTCATGTCCCCCCATCCCTGCCCCATTTGGTATGTTGAAGAGTTAAATGCTTACATGTCCACTCAAAGCTACCACATGATAGCAAGTGTCTACAGGTTTGCTAATTCAGTGTAACTGTGTATAATCTTCTGTCATTAACTGTTGTCATTCAAGTAAACTTACTTTCTCTAATGGCTATATGAAAATTACAGACCTGTTTAACTGGCCCTGATGTACACAAAGTTACTTGACAAACCTTTACTATCAATGTGGCAATACAGAAAAACAATTTAAAAAAATCCTACATCATCAGTATTTCTCAGTGCTTTGTATTAGCAACTTCCAGCAAAATTAGTCAATTACAATACATGCATAATAAGTGCTTTTCTTACAAAACTTGTTTTTCCAACGTGTTCCCCATGTGAAATTACTACACTTCTGGATTTTCTCAAGAATTCATATACCTTTTCCTCATACTCAGGAAAATCGTTATTTCCACTTTTAATCATTAAAGTTTTGCCCATTACTTACCAAAATTCAAGCTTGATCCCTGCCTCACCGTATGCTGTTTTCAGCCCTGGTTATGCTCCCAACAGTTATCCACATGGAAGTAACTCTACCTTGTGACTTACAGGAAGGAACTCTGATACCATACAGCTGAGTCTTGATACTGCCATAATATGTTAATGAGAACTGACTTACAACATGTATTATATTAATGAGAAAACTATTTTTGAGATACAGCGTGTGGTAGTATTTTAGTTTTTTCCCAGTACAAAACCTGCTACTAGAACTGCCAGCAGATGGCACCTACACTCAAGCATACAGCAAGTTACTAGACCTTCACAACCCATTTCTACATAGGACTTGTATTTGCAACTTTCTACAGTCACATTTCCATCAGATGACTATGGAAATTTAACCCTTTTCAACTTTACAGTTCTTGATTTTATTAACTAAACCTTCAATCCTTAATCGTCCAAATCATCTTCTGATCCATTACGAATCCACGTGTCATTTTACAAAGCCCTTATGGTTTTTAACCATCAGGAACAGTCACAATTAAATAAGTCTTAAATACAGGCAGGCATGGCTGGTTCCACTTTGTTAGTGATGTGAGAAGAGAGATCTTAATTTACTCTAAATCCCATACTGAAAAACTGCTGGAGAACAAATTCTTGAGACTTGCTGAAAAGCAGTATCTTCAATTAGATAGTTCAGAAGACTGGGATAAACTCAAATACTCCACTTTCAGATAAAAACACTGCTATGATCACATGGTTTGGGAATTTTGGGAGCGCTGACTTGATGATCAAGAATTAACTCTACTGGAAATGTGTTCTCAATGCAGAATTTGGCTATTCTTTGTTGCTGATAAAATGAAATACATCTCATTGCAAACACCAATCCTGTATGCTGAAGAAAATAATTGCTAATTCAAGGGTTACTATGCAGAATTTAAATCAAATGTTCCACTTATCCTTTTTGAGTCATTATAGGTTTTCTAACTTCTTTGTAGGAAAAATAATAAAGGTCCTTTACTTACTAAAACTGAAAAGTTCTTTATTCCACGCTTTAGCAAGAGCAACTGATTTCATTGGTTGCTGCCTATTTTCAGCCCACATGAAATGTCTTTCAGTTTTTGTGGAAAGATCCTACCATTGATTCAATTGCTCTGGAGAAAAATCTTTCAACCTTTCTGTTGGGTGACAATGACCAAGAGTGGAGAAAAGAAAAAAGAAAAAAGCAATGGAATTCAGGCCAAGCATTTTTTATAAATAATGAGATTGAGCTACATTAATTATTGTTACTGTGTCATCTTCCACTGGAAAGCAGCAAAACTTAGTTTGGCACATTTAAAGTTAATTACATTCAATTAAGTTCACCCTGCAAGAAGGTGAAATTGTTCTTTAAGAGACTGAAATTTTATTTCTTGTCTAGACTGACATACCTTATTCAGAAAGTTAGTCTTGTGCTGGGAAAGGAGTACTTCATAAGATTTGTTTAAAGACTAGGCAGTAACACTTCCAAGCCAAGACAACAAAATTGGCGTTCATTTCACTTCTGTACTTACCTGGATTTCTGAGACTCCAAGATCAAGTGCAGAGCACAAAGCAGTCAAAACCCATGGAAGAATATCAGTATGTTAAGACCTACTATGTGAAAGGCATAGTTGCTGTACTTTCTCAAAACCCAAGTTTGTTCAAGAGATTCTTCATCAGCATGCACTGCCAGTTTTTACTATAGAATACCAAAGATTTTATTAGTAAGTATTCTCAAATTGTATTAAAATACTGAATGCACTACAATACTGAGCAACTACAGCCCCACTTGCCAAAGACTGCAATAGTTCAACAGGAAGAACGCTGACAAATCTGTTCAACTTCTGAGAGGCAAAACTGCTGGAAATAAGAAACTTTTGCTTGAAGACATGAGAGCATTTCTGTAAGAGGTCATCTTGTTCAGGCCCTACCAGCTCAGTGTTTCACATAACATCCCGCAGGAAGAGATCAGGGTCATATGCTGCAGTCTTTGCCTTTACACAATTACATCTCCAGCACATTGGTAGTCCAGGTAATAAGTGCATATTGAGTTGGCCCAGAGTGAGCCAGAGCAATGGATGAACTGCACATGTAAAGCAGACTCAGTCGTGCACTCACATCCTGTCTGCAGCCCCACTTCCTGCACAAGTCTGGGAATCTCCCAAGGGGGAAAAACCCCAAACAATTAAAATAATCTCTTAGCAGAGAAATTCAAACAGCACTTTCCAAACTGCGCTGTTTACCATGAACTCCCCAGATTTTGAGCATGGCATGTGGGGCAAGCCACAAAGGTAAGTGCAGAAATAGCCCAGTGACTGTTTACAACAATTCCTCATTAACTGACAGGATGACCATTGTAACAGCAGGGCCCAGAGCCAATACCAACGCTCCACTTCCAGGCTACAGTGTGAAAGATATGTTATCCACATGCTTTCAAGCAAAAGAGATACCTTTACATCTCCAACTTCCCCTAGAGGTCCTACACATCCTCTTTTCAAGATTCCCTAAGTGATTGTTTCTTGCATTTCCTCAAGGAATGAGGAGTCCTGCTCTAATGAGAAGACACTAATGACAACAGCTGCAAGTCTATTTTGAAGGAGAACATTTCTAATTAGTGAATATTATTCAGGTATTATCATATCTTAATACTTTTAACATATCAAGACACAAATCTGTTACAATGCTTTTCTAGCCAGAAAAAGTCATTCTGTAGGTTAAAATTTTAAGTTAAACTACCAGTAGAAAGTTTATTTTTATAGTCACGGTGAAAGAAGGAAGGAGGAAAACCAAGTTTCTTTTTGAAAGGAGGGGTGTGTGGGGGGGTGCCATTAGAGTGAGGATTAGTGCATTCGTTTTCTAATTCAATACACTACAAATCATTTCAACAGTACCATCTTATAATCACTCAAGTGATCTAACAGTCATAAGCTAAAGTAAATATGAACAAGACATGAAACAAAGATTGTATCTAAAATTGTATCAAAACAAGCATGCTAATCTAGTGTAAATGCCAGTTTCTTTTAAGACAAAGAGACAACACACTTTTAAGAAAGCAAACATTTACTTCAAATTGCAGTATAGGCTTTTCAATCACAGAAAAAAGAAAAGAAAAACAGTGATCCAACAGCGGTCACATCCTGTGCAAAAAAACCAAAACCTGGGATACAAAAAAACCTGTAGCACAAGGTACTTGAGCCGCTTACACATTGCAGGATAAAGTAAATAAATACAGTAGCTAGAATATGGCACTCTTGTGACAGACTCTAAACCCAGTGGAATGCCTCTGAAATATTTCTTTTATCCTTGTATTAGTAGCAAAGTCCCACCACCATAAAAGTAAAATAGTACAATGTTTTAAATAAAACCAAACTAAAATATTTGTATCTAAGAGAAGGATTTTACATAGTTGTATCTTTTAAGTGCAGAAAATGGGACTTGGGCTTAGATCTTTCTTTAAATTAACCCCCACCCTCACCCCACCCCCGCAAAATCCCATTCAATCTCAAAAGTAAATTTATGTTTGAGGAAAAATGTTACCAAAGTTGCATAATTTCATTTGTTACTCCCACAGGTGGAAGTTAAATTCTAAACAGTCTTGAAACATGAATGTTCATCATTAGCCAGTGAAACAAAGGACTTGTCAAAAGCCCTCAGGATTTCTTTATCCTCCAAATAATGTTTTGCTTTCTCCTACATCTTTAGACAGCAATCTCTAAGTTTGCAAACAAAAGAATGCAATATGCATCATACATCAAGAAAAGACGAAGTTGACGAAGAAGAACTTCCACGTTTCTGGACCTTTTCCTTGCTTCTTTCAAACTTCTTTATGATCTCAGTCACTATGCACACAGAGGAAGTGAGTCCCAGAAGAAACAGTAAATCTGGAAAGAGATAATTTGCTATTTAAGGCTGAGGGAAGACTTAAAAAATGAACAAGTATATTAAGACTTTCAAATTGTCTCCCAATCATTGGATAAGTTCAGGAGAAATAAAGCAAGAATCAATTTTTTGCAGGAATGTAAGATTAACATGCATAGTTTAAGCACAAATCAGAAGTAGAGGCATGGTATTTCATAACCCTATTTTTATTAACACCTATGAAAACAAAGATCACCAAGCAATATAATTAACTTCATACTGAAAAAATATTAGTATCATCAGAAATAACACTATAATAAAGAGAATTATGTAAAAATATGTATTTCATGACAATCACTTAATTCCAGAAAACCACAAAAGTAATAAACATAAGTCTTAATGAGGCCAACAGCAGTATCTATAGCTTCTTAAAATCCTCATGTCTTTTTATCCTACAACAATGCAGTTCATTATTAAATAAAGAATCAAGATTTCTAAATAAAGTTTTTACATTTAAAGACTTGCTGAATAGCACGATTAACAGTGCTTAAAAAAACTTCAATGAAGTCTATGCTTCATTTTTGCCTACATCAAAACTTATGTTAAGAAACCTAATACACAAACACCTGTGAAATTTAAGAATGCACTGATCAGTTGTGTACCATATGCATTTAAATCATAGTTCCCAAAGAAAACATCTAGAAGGACCTTTTTTTTCTTTTTTGAGAGAGAAAAAACCAGAAGTCGGCAGGCTTTGTATTCCTGTTATATGATGCAAACAGCCAGAAAGTGCTCTTACAGAACCACCAGCTAATCCATTTACAAATTAATCCTTAATGTACAATTTTGAAAAGGGAACTGTTCTTACCCAAGACACTCAGGCTCTCTGTTTGGAAAACCTTCTGAAGTGGGGGAAAGTAAATGACCAGTAACTGCCCCATTATAGATCCAAGGACGGCATAGCAGAACATTTTGTTACTGCAAAGTCCAATCTCAAACACAGATTTTGTCTGTAAAGTAAACAGCACATTACACTGTACATATAATCTTAGACAAGAAAATAATTCATGATTACAACTTCCTTTCATCCAGACTTTTGGAAAAATGTAAAAAAAATAATTCTTGTTGACCTTTTAGATAATCCAGAACAAGTTCTTTAACAGGCTAACTGCATTTTCTCTCTGGTAAACAGTACAAATCTGGTCTTGAGAGTCAACTACTTCCATATTGTGCTCACTTTTCTGCAAGTACAGTGCATTAAGAAGGCTCCCTCCACACCAGAAGGAAGTGGTTTTGTTGACCCTGATAATTCACATCAGAAAATACACTGCAAATTAATGTAAATGTAGTAATATATACTAGCAATGTACTTTCTCCAACTAGCACAAGATTTCAAGATTTGTTTCCTTAAAACAAATATATAGACAGAACAGTTTAGGAATTTTTCCTTGGATTATGGGTTTAGGGTTACAAAAAGTTATGGCCTTCAAGAAATTTCAGATTCGGGCTAGGATGCTGAACTGACAGAGTTTTCAGGGAAAAAAACGCAACCAAGTGTATACAGCAATACAAAGGACCACTGCACTTCAGCTTTTAATAAAAATTTCCTTGCTTCTGTCAGGACAGAAGCATTACTACCAGTCCTCCATTGTGTAAACACATTAAGGAAACTAATACTTACCTGTAATTTAAGAAATCCTACCTAGTAAATATGTGAAATATGTTAAACTTTGAAGCTTAATAGCAGATGTCAAGTAAATCTGCTGGAAGACATTTGAAACAAACGCAGCAAGATCATCCCTCAAAGAAAATTCTGCTTATTGTGTAAATACTATGTAAATAGACAATACTATCACTTACCTGAGATCTAGAACTCAAAGCATTGAACATATCAAAAAATACAAAGCAGGTGAAAGTCATGGTTGTATCTCGAGGTGTTATTACGTTGTCTCTTAACTGCCAACAAAAGAAAATGAAATAGCTTTAGCATGCTTTAAACCCTCTGCAACTAAACAAAGTTATTACAACAATTCAAGTTCTAGCTAGTAAACAAAAGCAAAAGCAACTTGTTTGCCCTAAGCTGATTTAATAAAATCATACAGCAAGAATTATGCACCTGTAACTTATAACAATTTGTAATTCTAAGCTATGATTAAATGAAGCCTCCTGACAAGCATTTATGCAAGCACATGCAATACCAAGAATTCTATTATGTGCTACCAAAAGTTCAAACGTTTTTCTCTATTGGGAAAAGAAAGTCAAATAGCTGTTTCATAACTGTCTGGCTAGAAGATTTGTACAATTACTTTCTATGGGCCAAGGTTTCCCAAGTAGATCTGGGACCTGGAAAAGTCTGTGTTAAAATAGAGACTGGAGAATAAAACTGTATCCCTCATTTCAACAACTACTTTGAAAATCTTTCTCGCTAAGCTGCGAGCTGAACAGATTATTAAATAAGCATGGACAAAACTCGCAGCTAAGTTCATGCAAGTTCTGAATTCCAATGCTGGTATAAAAAGGACTTCTTTTAAATTAGAAGTTTACTTTGTTACTGCTTTAAGTTTCATACTTCTGTCATACCTCTCTCCAGAAGACGAACAGTGTCCCACACACGATAATTATTGATGAAACCAGTATTTTAACAATCAGGTTTTTGGTCAGAATGCTGTCCTTCAAATTTCTTGGAGGCTTCCGAATAACATCTTTATCCACAGGCTCCACCCCAAGGCTTACAATTAAAACAACATCTTAGATTTTTATCATTGTAAAAATAGTTCACTGCTTCTAACTTAAGGACCAGATTTTGAGTTGAAAGAAAGATTTTAATCTTCTCTCTACAGCCTAAGAATCATTTCATGCAAATAAGAACATATTTTCACTTTCTGAAAATTGAGTTAAATATATTAGTAACAGGCAATATTCCAACACTACATGGAGTCCACGAATACATGATATCCAACAGTATTAAAATTACCAGATGTTAATTTTAAAGGAAGCTGCAATATTAGTTACGTTCCCCATTTCTGTTACTATTATCAAGCAAGCTAAGGAATTTACTGCTAGTTTCTTTCCACCTTCCCTCCACCATCTACTTGCAATGAAGAGGGTCAGAGGGAAGAACTCAGAGGGAAGCCAGGATCCTGCATGCAAGTTTCATGGGCATATCCATGATCTTTACGTATCCACACTGTCCCCATAATTATCATTAGATACTAAAACAAACTAAAAGGAATGAACATAGAACTACAATACAAACATTATGATTCAAAGAAAAACTTTGCTGTTTCAGAAGCATTTCACTGAAGTTTCCTTTATAAGCAACCATTTTCCTTGCTGAAACAGAAGGACTACAGACCTCTACTGGAATTTAAAATAAGTACTTACCTTTGAGCTGGAGGTCCATCCATAATAATATTGATCCATAAGATCTGCATGGCATTGAGAGGGTTAGGAAAGTTCATTAATGTAGCCAGTGAGATTAAAGTCAGTGCTGCTATACTCCTGTTGAAAGAATCCATTTTTATAACTGTCAGCATGGAACATTTGTGAAGATCCACTGATAACTGCTTTGTAATCAACACTTCAACTGCTTAAGAGTAGATACAGATTTTGACAGTATGAATCGTGATCGACATAAGCCTAGCTTTAAAAGTAGAACATGAATTCATTTAGAATATTCATCTTGAAACAGTCCATATTTAAAACAGCATTGTTTTGGCAATAAAAAGACAGCAAATTTGTGTCTTAGAAGCCTCCCAAACTTTAAGATAACATTTCAGAGTTATCCCTCAACTTCACCTAATTGATTTTTCACTGGGCAACTGGGTCCTATACTTTCATTGTGCAAGAAACAGAACTTCTAATCACAGTTTTGAAAAACAAATTGCTTTTACATTTTTGATGTAAACACAGCCACCCTGTGCACCTGTCATTATTTTGACTAATCAGGCAAGGCAAGGTACTACCCAAGCTTCCTAAAGTACTTATGCCACCCCTCATCATTAGCAAGATGAGAAGGCTAGGCAAAAGCCTGGAAACAGATTAGCTGGTTGCAAGCTTGGTATTAGAAACCTTTCTAAATGAGTATGCACAAATTGCTTTCAGTGCAAGATTAAGTGGTTTCATAACCAACTAGAAGAGAGCAAGGCTTATAGTAATTCCAAGTTTAGTGCTCTACTGAATCCTATTATGCTCTCCCTGCAAAGAGGAACAGAAAAAAAAAAAAGGGGGGGTAACTCATTCAGCAAAAACCTGAACTGTTGTCTTCTTGTCTTAGGTACATGATATAGTTAGCATAGGAATCCTTATATGCCAGAAAAGTAATTCAGCTTCTCAGAGCTAACTCCCTCCACAAACCAGTATATGGACTACAGAGAAACTAACCTCCCATTTCCCTGGTTTCCTCTATTTGATGTACATGTTCTGGTTAAGGAGGGAATGACTACTGACTTCCTTCTCCTTTAAACAAGGACCCAGAGGTAGCTATGCTCCATCCTCTCAGTTACTGACTTTTCACATCTTAACAGGAAGAACTATGACAAAGTTAGATGTCTGTTTATTGTACTATTTTCTGGTTCTTTAAAAATGAAACAAGCCACCGAATACAAATTACTGAATGTTCAAAAGCATAGCGTATCAGCATCCTATGCGAAGTTTACAATGTGCACATTAATTTATGCAGCATCTACTTCATGATGCTTTAATTCATAATGTAGTTATAACCTTCTGATATTGCTAAATTTTCAAAAACTTACGTGCTCAGTTGAAATCTAACAAAATTTTTTATGTTATTATAAATTCCTTTACCCTCTTCAATTGCAGACCTGCAATTAAAAACAAAGAGTACATCACTAGACAAACAAGACTACTGCCAAAAAAGCTTAAAATAAATCAGAAAAGCTATTCCTCCTTTAAGCAGCAATACAAACATCAAGAATGAATTGAGTTTAGGTTCTTGTAACTTTAGCAGTGAGTTTTTCAACTTCACTATGAGATTAATCACAACAGTTATTTTTCCAGCTGCTTAACTTTCAAAATGAGGTATCAATAGTAAAATCTCTTCCTTGTCCAAGATTCACCATCATCCTTATGAGGCCTTTCAATTCAAGTATAGATAATTAAACCAAAACCCACACACTTTTACAAAACCATAGAAATATAGCACAACTTTAGAAGACCATGTATGTTTACAACACCAGAATGAAGTATGTATAGACCATCTTCTCAACCTCTAGCATGTGTTGCAACTTGCCTATCACATTATCATAATTATGGCAGTAATAAATATTATCTAAATTTCTTTATCTAAATAGCTAAATCAAGTCTACTCTGCTGCAAATAAAACAGGTTTCTTTCTTGCATTCTCCCAATAGCCAAGAATAACAATTAATCTTTTGTAACTTTTAGGACAAAAAGAGTAAAGGGGTTGGGGAAGGCTGTAGAACTGTGGAAGCTCATATTTTTTTCCCCCATTAGTGCTCATAGCTTTATACTCTCCTGTTGAGAGCTTTCCTGATGAGGTGAGCAAAACTGGGTAAAGCATTCCAACAAAAGCCTCATCAAGCCCAACTGAAGTACTTACCACAGATGTCCATCCTATGTACTCTTTCAAATAGCTTCATTATTCCCTTCTCTTTTGTTTTTGCTCAACAGCACATGGCTGTTGGATGAATTAGTATGGAAACCTTTTAAGTATCAGATCATCTGCTGGCATACTGCTGCCTAGGTAGATTTTCTTGTATTGTACTTCTACATTTCACTTCTTCCCAAGGGTTAAGCATCATACTTTCAGACAAACTGAAGTGTTCTGAGATTGATGTATAATTTTGAAATGAAGCCTATCTCACTAGACAGCAGCCCAGCTGTGCCAACAACCACTACCTTCACAAATCAGATGTATTAAACTCAAAATGAGGTAAGTTTAGCTCTGCTCTCTTTGAAGTACACTAAACAAAAAAGTGAACAGCCGGTTACCAGAAGCTGGTAATTTATTTTCACCTGTAATGCTTTAATAGTTTATATTCCTTTCCTTTTCTGAAACACCACCGCATATAAAGAGTTGAAAGCGCAGCACTGTGTAAAATTTTTAAATAGAGGAATGCGCTCTCTTGTTCTTACATGTGATTTATGCTTCCAAAGTAAATTAAATGAAGATGAATCCTACTGACAGCTAACAGACTCACAATTCCACCTCAGTTACATTTCCAGATATACCACCACCATAATTCTACATGGAGAAGCAGAAATACAGGTTAGCTTTTACAGCACACACATGCATAACCTCCTTTTTACTTGCATCTGATCAACGTACAAGACCAAAGTAGGAAAGCTTCTAAATATGTAAATACATTCTTATATTATTATTAAGATACATAAAAAGATAGAAATGCTTAGCTGCCCCTCATACTATTATGTTCCCAGCTCTTTAAAAAGATAATACGTGTAATCACCATAAAGACATTTCTCCTGATTTAGTGGAGAACTCATTCACAGCTGCTACACTTACAAGTTTGGGGAATTCCTTTTGTTTTTAACTCAGACCACATTTCATTAAAACTATATAGCACAAGGTATGTACATAAATACCACCTACATTATTGTCTGAAAATCATCATCCACAAGGATCATATCTGCTGCCTCTTTACAAACATCTGTTCCGGTTTGTCCCATTGCTACACCAATATCTGCAGCCTTCAGAGCAACAGCATCATTCACTCCATCTCCCGTCATAGCTACTACTGCACCATTATTTTGCAGAGACTAAAGAAAGGGAAATGAGCTTTTATCAGGGATTGAAATAATCCATCCTATGAAGTTATTCTAGATACAAGGTTGGCGTCATTGGTCATCACCCCCACCCCTCCAATTTCTTATAATTCCACTGTAACTTCCTTAGGAAGCAGCTGTTTGTATACTAATTAATTTTTATACAAGATTTTAGATTAAACTTCAGTTCATATATTCAAACAGCCCAAATTGTAAAGCTAGGGTATGTAAAATCTACCTTTAAGAGAAAGTAAAAACCCTCTAGACAGAAAGATGATACTGTATTTGCATTTTAACATTATCACCCTCTTACAATTCTTGATATATTCCAACTGTCTTAACATTGGACTTCCTTCGCCTTACTGTTGCTTTTCCAATTCTTCCAACTGTTACATTGAGTAGGTCCCTCTTCACTACCTTCTGAATGGAAGCATTACCTCAGATATGGCTTGAAATTCATGCCCTTTTATCTTGTTCTAAGAAGTATCAGAAGTACGGTTCTTTCATGTTCCTAGTTAATTCAACTGCAATGTGACAAAATCCCAACCAATCCCCAGCTCCCTACATAAAGCATGATAGCAGCAGCTGCCTCTCCCTTGTGGGCACTATGCATTTTTCTAGGCAATTTTTTCAAATACATTTCACTTTCAAATCACATGCGTTTCTGATTTCATCTTGATACGCTGCAGCATGTTATAATTTAAGTAAAGGCACCACAAACAGTACCCAGCATTCGAGCCTCTAGTAAGACATACCTTTATAATTTTTAATTTATGTCGGGGACTGGCTCTGTAAAACACTGCAACCTGTTAAAAGCACAATGAAGAATTAGTAAAAATGTGACAAAAGTAAAGAATCACACTGGATTCTATAAAGCCAGAGGATAAAAAATACTATCAAAGGTCAACTGTACTCTTGTTAGCTCTAAAGTTGAAGCACCAGTAAGCTGTGTTTTTAATAGAGTGAAATCATTAATTCCAGAGAAGATTCAAAGCGTGTTCTGGTAAACAAAGATGGTACTAATTATTTCAAGATACAGTATGTAATTTAAAAACCTTCTGAAATCATGGAACAACTGAGTTATTATAGCTTGCTGCTGGCCTTCCTGACTAAATTCATGCAGGCAATTGCCATGCTGACTCTACAATTAATGTCCTTGTCTCTTGTCAGCTACTCAGGATGTTTCAATTTTATTAGTTTATGTAGCATATTATTAACAGATTGAAGTTTTAAAGCTAATTAATATAGATTTATTCTTAGAAGGAATTATTAATTTTCAGAATTTTTTTCGTCTCTAGTCTTCTTTGTAAATTTAAATTTGAGCATGTGGAATTTAGTTTTCCATAAAATCCTTACTGTTAGCATTCACATGTATTTTTCCTTTTTAAGAAACTGCATAAGAAGTTGGACTTCTCAACAGCCACTTTAGACTGTACACAGATATCAATCTTACTGGTTGATTTTAATTAACTTCTAGTAAGATTTTAAATAAATGCCTAGAAAATTAATTGGGTCTCAGATCAAACATGAACAAAGTAAATTTGTAGCTATTTCAGCTACTTAAAGTAGACAGCCCTTAAGAGCAAGTATTACCAAATAAACCAAAAATTACTATTTGCCACACAATTATTTTTTTTCTAAGTTTGTGTGACTCACCAACGAAAGACACAAAGCTGCCATGCACATTTCTTAACTGTAAATATTGGCTTTTGTCTTGCTTACATCAGACTCAAGTATGCTGCAGTCTAAATTTGCAGTCTTTTGCAAACAGAGCAGCATTTTCACGCATAAATTTTGCAACATAGCCAAGCCTGAACCTGAACTGCATTTGATTATGCCTTCACATTTAAACCGACACTGGCTAATACATTTAGTTTTTAATAATTAAAAAGTATTAAGCAGTGGCTTAATAAATAGACCCTTTCAAAATTCACAACCAATGACATCAGATTAAGAATCATTCAAGATACAGACAGGTCCTTTTATGAATTACAAAAGGATGGACTGTCTGAACATGCGAACTGTAAAGTTATACATATACGAGCTGAGCTACTCAAAGAAAGGAAATGGTCTAACACTACAAAAAGACAAAAAGGTGATGTCACTCACTGAAAGTGAGAAGTGGCAAAATGAAAGTTCCAATACAGGCATTGAAAAGTAAAAACAAATCGAATCATTAAAAGAGACAAAAATAAGCTCACTAAAAAAGATAACCTTGTGAGTTGAGAGAAATAAATTTCAATATGGTTTTATGTCAAACAGAAAGATACTTGTTTGATCTGGGACAGCTTCCATTTCTGTACTAAAAGCCTCTAGTAATGTACTGTTATCATTTCTACTCGAACCATGTTATTTGCATCTCAGAAGTTAGTTTAGCTTTCCACAGAAAAAAAGCATTTCTCAATATAAAATATGTCCTTTACTGCATTTTAGTAAGTAGTATATCCAAACAAACCTTTGGTGTTATTTGAGAAAGCTGCTGAATATCCAAATCATCTATTTCTTCTCCAGAGACTGCCTGTGAATTTTTGGAATACAATCCTAGTCGACTAGCTGGAAATAAGTAATAAAAAAGGTATTAAAATAATTCACCCTTTTAAAACATTAAGTACCCAGTTTTATTTTTTTAAACCTACTATTTTCTGCAGCATTTCAGATTTTACATGCCTGGAACAGAACATCTTAACACCTTACTGATTAAGTATACTGAAGGTAATTAATCTGAACTCTTGAGTAACAAACACATGCTACAAAGTCTATTCTAATCCAATATTTATTCCCTTAGAATTTTTAGGTCTAAAAATCTGTAATTCATTATGCCAGGGACCATATAAATGCAAGAGCTAAGTTCTCTCTAAAGAATTCACAGTTCAAAAATAACAAAACAGAAAACGAAAAATGACATGGGGGAGAAAGGGGGGAAAAATCCTCTGATAGAGTACTGCTAATTTGAGGGTATACTTTTCATGTGCACAGTCAACATTTTGTTCATCATCCTGTATGTAAAGAATTAATATTCTGGTTAAAGTACTTGTACTTTTTACAATACAATACATTAAAGAAGTAGTTTAAATATTTATTAATAGTACTTAAGCTTCAAACTTTGTTATATGGACAAAACTGTATTGGATAGTACTGAAGTGCCATACAACCTAAATACTCATTATCACTGACTATTTTAGTTTCTCACTGTTTCTCCAAGACAGGCATCTGAAGCTGAGGGTAGGGAGATTGGTGGGGGATGTAAGAACAAGAATCAGAAATCAAGCATGTTGTAACAAAATACAGTAGGAAAATACATGGTCTCAAATAGCAAAAGTCATACATTAACCAAATTAGAAACACTACAGTTTAGGCTGAAACCAAAGGATCACTTCAGGTTAGGGTGCTGCGGTTTTGCGGGTTTTTTTTCCCTCCTAATTCCACGGTACCATATGTTAACCTAATATACAGAACTCACAAATGTTGAAGACTTAATACCTATGCTTTACAACAATTAGCTAGGCACTGCCAAAATAGAAAACAAGTGAAAAATGACAGGTGGACTATTCCTACCAATGGCAACTGCAGTCTCCTGTGAATCTCCAGTTATCATTTTTATTGCAACTCCTGATGTGATAAGTGTAGTAACAGCTTCTTTTACACCAGTCCGTGGAGGATCAATTATTCCCACAAGCCCCAAAAAAGTCAGCTGTCCTAATTCAGGACCAGAAGCTAAGGCCAGAACTTTTAGGAGACAAAGAGAAAAAAGGTTAAGATTTGAAATTAACATTTACATCAGCATTTAAATAAACTGTTTTAAACTAGTAGGCCAGCATAAAGCAAAGGGCAGGAATTGCAATTTTCTTTTTTTAAACCTTGGTAGCAACGCCTGTTATCTTCAGTATTCAGAATGGCCTATTTATGCATATTCTTTCTTCTGAAGAGTAGTCTTCTTACCAAATATACATATTCCAGGTTTTAAAGATAACTTTCCTGTTTATTCTCAGATTAAAGTGTTTATACTTTCACTGTGTGGAAGAAACAGCATCTAGCTTTGTGGTTTCTCTGTACATGCATAGTCTTTTATGCAAAACGATGAAAGGGAGGGTCAGTTAACATATGTTTATTTTCTGCTTTGTTTTTTTTCTTTTAGAGAAGCAGATTTCATTTAGTACATGCTGAATATTTTCTGGAATGTCTTTTACAGTAGGATTTTTAATTCAAATATATTTAAATGACATTAGAGTTATAAGGGAAAAGCAAATCCACTTGTTTTAAAAAAGTACCCTAGATTTTTTTGTTTGACAGCCGTCTGAAGCAGACAAAGAACGATTGTCCAAACAAAACTGCACAGAGATACCACTCTTAGCATATCCTCTCAGTTTGTAGCCATTTGCATCCTAGGAATTTCCTAAGCCACAGAGTACCGCTACCTTCAAAAAAAAAACCAAAACAATGCTGTGGAAATTACTTAGGAGCCCAGAGGACTCTTTACAGGGCTCAAAGAAAGCCAGCCACATATAATGCTTGCCTCCCAACACCTATCAGTCATGTTGTGAAAAATACTTTCAGTTATATTTAAAAATCTACACAGCTTTTTACCATGAAAGATAATTCTAATGGCATCTTCTGACCTACAATCAGTTGTGCTAGCCGAACACAGACAGGTGCTAGAAGCCAAAGTAATAGAAAAAAAGAGTATTTTTACTTTGTAAAAAATCTGCAGACATCTATAATGAGATACGGAAGCTATTAGGTAGCAATGTACTGTTCAGTTATGGTCACAGGCAAGAGATTACAGGAACCAGCAAGTGCCTTTTCTCACCCTTTGCAATTTAATCATGTTATTATACAGGCCTTAGGCAACAGCACGTGTTTTTCCACTCCCTCATTTTAAACTAAGCAAACCTGTGGCCCTTACTGAACAATAAGAAAAATTCTAGTGGTTTTGGTTGTTTCCGTTTCTTTTAAACAATAAGCAGTGCCTTTTTTTTTTTAAAAAAAAAAAAGGTTATTCTGAGACACTGAAACAGCCTTACCCCTAAGTCCTGCAGAGCCCATAGATGTCTTCTCTTGCTGATACTGCTCTCTCTGTTGCTGAACAAGAGGTAGGGTCTGCCCCTTACAGTTATATGATGTACAGTACCTAATGACTTGTTCATAAGCACCCTTCATAAAACAAACTTCAGGTTTGTCCTATAAGGAAAAAAAAAATCATGTGCACACGTGTGTATGTATACATAAATATACACACACAAGTACGTAGACATGCACACGTAAGAATGGCATATCTATACTTTTCTATGAAGTCTTCAGAACGTAATGTGAATCCAAGTTACGCTTTCAAACCTAAAAATCTGTTGAGTATCTCTATACAGTGCATGTTCAAGAGTGGTAATGTTAAAAAGCCAAGCTAATAATCGGTATCTCACTTCAGTAAACACCACACAAATTAGATGCTGCGGGTCACAGTTTATAGATTGAAGAGGCTGTGCAGAAGCCAGAAATCAAACCTACACAGAACATTAGACCTGAAGGACCTTTAGTTCATCATCTGACCAGCTGTACAGGTCATTAAAAATCACGTGCATCCTTGTACCATGCCTAACAACTCTAATATTTTCCAGATAGTCATCCACCCTTGATAGTTTCAATGGACTGAGAATCCACTACCTACCTGGAACACTTAACTCCAATGCTAAATCAACTCATCTCTTCCCTTCCCCCTTTTTCCACCAAGAATTGCTGCCTCAGCTCAATATCCAATCACTGATTCTCATCTTCTCTCCTGTTGAGCTAAAAAGCTCTTTTTTAATAGATCTGTTTTATCCCTGTGAAGGTATTTATGCACAGTAGTCGTTACCTCAATCTTTCTGATAGGCTGAACTGACAGAGGTCTAAGTCTCTAAATCCACTGCATTTTCTTAGCCTTCAAATAACCTATGCTCCCTTCAAAACTGTTACCAATTTTTCAACAATCTTTTGAAAACGCTGATCCCAGAACACAGACACAGTAAATCCTTACATGGATGAAAATTATATAGCAGTTCCTGCTCACCACTCTTTATACAGACAAGAAAATACAACCATACTATCCATATAGATAAAAGGAGTCAAATGCTTTGTTTCCAAGGCAAAGATTTTACTGTGGTACTTGAACCCTGTCAGCAAGCCTTTTTTGGTCAGAAGTACTTGGACATTTTCCGTAAGTCCAGGACAGTACGTGCAACAACAGCCCTTATCTAGAGGCTTCAGTTACCAGACTGGCAATGATGATGTCAGTATTTGTAACAAAAACATTCAGATTAGTCTGAACAAAATATGAATGCAAATATGTATGTGAAAGTACCAGAAGACAGAAGAGGTTAAAGTATGGTTTGTATTGATAATCCAGGACACTGCTGACAATAAAGTCTGCATCAAAACCAGAAAACCTGTGTTTTCAAACAAAAGAAATTTTTACTATCAAACATCAATGCATCTTGCTCTTAATTCATTATGTAACTATGTAGTACTGAAACAGCAGAAGATTAGAAGAATTGCTTTAGATGTTTGAGGGCGGAAGAGAAGGAAGCAAAACCAGCCATGTACACATTAAAGTCTCATGTATCAAAATAATTAAAATAATATCCCCATATACCTTTTATGCAAACACTTTTCTTGTGATTCTCAACCTCCACGTCAGAGCTTGAAACAACAACTGTGTCTATTATCAAACCATATTCCCAGGACTATGCACTACTACCAGCCTGCCGTAACTTCTGACGTAAAAAACGAGAATATTAAACAAGGCAGATAACCATTCTACAGAGCCAGTGCACAATGGAAGAAGTGATTGAAGTTTACCTGCTGTGTTCTGTGAATGCATTTAACTGCCATCCATTTTTGTTCCGAACTGAAGGGATATTCAGCCTTCCTTATGTAGTCTTCCTGGAGTCCATCTAAACCCATCTGTATAAACCGAAAGTATACCACAATGTCAAGACCTTTTCAAACAGGTATGCAATTTGTTGATTTGTTGAGACATCTTAGATAACAATCATTACTTAGCTAAAAACCAGTTTCATCTCCAAAGTTGCTTTTGGGCACACTGTTCCAGTTTTGACAAACTAGCACTGAAAATACCTAGAAGTTTCTTTCAGGCTTCAGCTGAAGTCAGACCATTTAACACTATATACTATCTTTGATCCAAAGATCTTGAAATACTTTGTAGATTATGACCATCCACAAACACAAATCTTGCAATGGCTAACAATGTTGGTTTGACAAACTACGTCTATCACCCCAAAGCATTATTTCTTCCCCCAGTATCTTCTGTGCAATTTCTCTGCTAGAAGGGCCTACAAAATTCTAATACAAGACTGTTGCAAAGTATGGAGAAGGCAAGTCACTGATTTTAAGTTTGAATGATCCAACCTGAAATGACTTTTAGTGATCAGAATCACCCAAATATTTAATCTGAAACTAACCACAAAGACTCCAAAAAAAATGCACTTAATTTCAAATGCTGTTATCTTCCCATCCTGACGCAATTCACAGCATTCCATGCTCTACCCTTAACCAAGTCCAAGAGAAAGTGCCAATTTAAGAAGATGCAGAAGCAGCAGCCTGCTGTAAGCCATTCTTAGTACTTATACCGTACTTCACAACTCCTTCACTATCTCCCTTTCCAGCAACAGATGTGAGAGACTCCTGTTCTTCTCAGTTTCTATGGGCTCTTGCCAAAATAACACCACTCTGGTCCTTTCCAGTCAAAGACTGGGGACTTGGAATGAGTCTCAGCAAGAAGATAGATACGTCTCAGGCCTCAGCTACACACAGAAAGACAGACTGTAAAGCATTAATCTCTCAATGTTTGAGTTTATTCACCAACACAGAAAAAAAAATTAAAAAAAAAAAAAAAAAAGAAGTGCCAAGATGCCTTGCCACATTTCTCAAGTAGCTGTAATGGGTGCGTCACAGCATTATTAAAAAAACCCAAAACATTTAATCACAGCATCCACAACTCTGTGCCCTGCACTTACAGGGCCCTAATAAATACTACAGTCACCAATACATCAGTTAACTTCTTACTGCTTCTGATGAGAACTGGGGAAGAGACAGCACAATCAATATTCAACAGCTGAATTAGCTGCAGCAGGTATGGAGACAGTACTAAGTGCAAAGAGTTGAAAATAAAGAATTCATTTAAGTTCTAAGCAATTTTCTCTCATCTTTCAGAATGCCCGAAGAGTTCCAACAAGTGAGAAACTTAGGAGACGAGCAGTTGCAATACAAATCTAGGAGACCCAAAGGAGAAGAAAATGGCAGGGGCAGGGGGGGGGCCACAGCGGGACACATGGATAGGACAACCAAAACCACACCTTATTTCTACACACTTCCCACCTGCCATGATTCAAAAAAGCACCATCAAGTACGCACCTTCATAGCGAGTGCAATTAAAGCCCCTTCTGTTGGCTTCCCCATTAATGTGTTGTTTCTAATCAGAGCATCATTGCACACACAACCAGCCTAAAAGATGAGGAAGGAAAGGGAAGAAATAAAACAGAGTAAATGCCACACAAAGTTCTTGGGCTACATCATCAATTAAAACTCACCTCTCTGTGACAAGATCTTACCTCAACAATTTTGCTAATGGATGGGTTGTTATAACCATGAATAACTTCACCATCAAGCATCACTTCTCCAAACCTGTTATAACCTACTCCAGTAACCTGCAAGACACACAGCCAAAGGCAGTAAGCAATGTAATATTCACCAGGTTCACAAACTGTTTTAATCTCAGCTTTTTACTATAAACTATAGAAATTTTCTTTAAAGGCCACTCATAATGACTAATTTTATTCAGTGCTAACGGATTCTCCTACTCAGCTGGTAATGTAGCAGGTACTAGATTAAGAAATAAAAACTGAGGGCAAGTGAGTTCAATGAAATTATTAGAGACTAATTTTTTTTTAAAGTAGCAATTTTATTTCTTAGCATAAATAAATGCAATGTATGTTGTTTCCTTACAGTATTAGGCATACTTTCTATTTTTCTTATTTCTCTTGCGTTTTAATCTTTTCCCCCTATTCATCTTTATCCTGGTTAATAATGCATACCCCCTTCAGGGGAATAGAAGTACAGAGGAGAGTCCTACTTTCGCCCAGTAAGAAGAAAAAAAAAATCATAGCGGAACAGCCTCTCAGGTCTCTGAGAGCTAAAACTGTATTTTTAGCGCATAAAGTCAGGCATCCCACCAGGATCCTAAAACAGTCTTCATGTCTACAGCATTAACAGCTAAGATATTTTACAGTCATTTCAAGTTCTCTTTCAGTTAGGAAGAAGGAGCTGATTTGACCCAGATGTAAAGAAATTGTGCTAGTACTAAAGAAAAAGCAATTATAGTATTCCTATAGATTTCTAAAAATAGAAAAATAAATAACAGGATGTATAAGCAAACATCAGTAAATAACAGGAAAGAATAAGAAGTGTCAGTATTTATGCCTACAGAAGACAACGACAAGACTCTCCTTAACTGTAATGTGGGAAAAAAAAGCTCTGATCAAGAAGAGTTCCAGAATTTAAGAACTTTTAAAACAGTCCTATAAAACCACATCTAGCTCCACACCTTGCTGCTTTTCCATTTCTGCTGCTTTTTCTTCTCTTTTGAGCATTTACTTCAGTCCTTGCGTCAACTCCCTAACCTCAACCACCACTGTTTGATGCTTCATCTCCTGCTCCTACTTCCAACTCCATCCATTATGAAAAAGCAAAACCGACAGTACATACTAAGTATGAAGGTTCACACAATAAATTGCCTTTTAGTCAAAAGGTGGATATCCCTATTTTGAATGTTTGTAACATGCAAAGTTTTTAATGCACCTGCAACACAAAATAGCCTCAACTTTCTGTACTGAAGAAAAATATAATCTCTCAACTTGTCTTTGTACCATATCTCCGCATCTGCCGTATTGCGACCTACAACCAGCAAGAGATTCAAGAACTTAACATAATATACAAAAAAAATTCTTCTGTAACTAGAGAGGGCTTGGATAACACAGCTCAAAGGCTGCAATACTAAATGAAATGAAGAACAGAATTAGCTGGAAGTTGAGGAACGGGGGTTTGGTGCAAGAAATTTATGCTTTCTTAACTGATGCTTCACCTGCAGTATACTCAAGCATGTTTCAGCTCATACACACAAGTGAAAAGGAAAATTAAAGTCTAAGAGTCTCACTACATACCTCAGCATGCTGCCCATCTGACGTAAAAATATGAGTAACAGTCATTTCATTCTTTGTCAGAGTTCCAGTTTTATCTGAACAAATTACGTTGCAACAACCTGAAATAACCCATTAACGTTTATAAGACAATGCTTGTTTAGAACAATGTAACTAGCAAGAACAAAGTATTTAAGACAAGGAAAATTTCTAGAAATACTGCAGCTGTCAAAAAAAAAAACCACAAAAGAAAACAAGATTTAACAAAGACATCCAATTTTAAATTATTAACAAGTAGCTGTACAAGGTTCTTCGCAAGTTTGTCCAATAAATCAAAAAACTAATTAAAATCCAAATTCACAACTCATCTGAAATGCTTCCATTCACTACCCCTCCTTCACCTTATTCCGCTGTATCTCAAAGTACATTACTGAAACCTCAATTGCAACTCCTGTGAGGAGGAAAGCTAAGAATCTGCTTTACAGCAGCCATTCTTCTTTATTAAAAAGTGCAACATCTATCTAACACCAGCCACAAGGTTTTCATCACGCAACTGTGACTGACTACTAAACCTGCAAATTTCAGTAAGATTGAAGAGATTACAGAAATGTGAAAATTGTATGTGCCTTTTTAACTCAGGAAAAAGGTATTTTAAAAGAGTTTTGCAGTATCTTGATGTTTCTGGACACAATAGCTGGAATTGCAAAAGCAATTAAAAACCTTGCAAAACTAATGAATCTCTGCTAGAGGCACTAGAAAAATATTTCCAATCTTCAAATGCAAAAAGAAATTCAAATGCAGCAGAATTATTTAACTTAGAATTTCTATTTTTTTTTGTACGCCCTGTGTTTTACATGTTTTATGACTGCAGCTGCATACAGAATGTTTTTAAGCTTTAATGTTTTCAAAGTTTTAATATAAGCAGCATAACATCCTGAAGGTGCATTATGATTACAGTGCTTTTTCTGATATTAAAATCTGGATTTGTTTCCAACTGTCAATATAATTCTTAAATTTACACAAAAATTTACTTTAAAAAACATTTTACACATCTTATTTAAGAAGAACATCTTGCAGCAAACAAGTATAAAGCGTCTTCCATACATCCAATCCCTCAGCCTGTTTAGAATATTGCTACTGTGGCATGCTCTTACCTGACAGACTGTTTATTTCAGTTAAATGAAAAACATAAAGGGCCCACAAAAATATATACCTGAATTCCAGCTTGTAAAATGCATTCAATTTAGAAACTTTTTAAAGATAATGTCACATTACTAGCAAAATAAGAATACCTGCTTTATTTTAACTATTAGTCATCAATATTTGTGTTGATTTTGCAACATTTGTATCAAAACACTATCTCTAAGTTAGTCTAGTCATACCTAAAGTTTCAACAATAGGCAGTTTTTTAACAATAGCCCTTTTCTTCACCATTCTCATCACACCAAGAGCCAGTGTCACTGTCACCACAATTGGGAGTCCTTCAGGGATTGCAGCTACAGCCAAACTGTAAGGAAAGTAAATGTACAAATTTGTCTTATAACATCATACATGAATACGTAGTAATGATGCATTTACACTTCAAAACATTGTTTCTGCAGGTGCCTGTTCACCGAGGTTGAAAGTGAAAGGAATCAGCTGCCATGTGATTCTAGTTGTATACCATTCATTATAGAATACACACTGAAGACAGTAACAAAATGCAGTAACTTAAGACATTTCTGTTCGTTACTTATGCAAAAGTATGAAGAAAACTTGGGGGGAGGGAGAAATCAATTGTACATCTGTTTTACCTACACAAAACACCAGTTAGGACTGTGCAAAGCATGATTGGGAAGAATAAGTGTAGTCAGCACTAAACAGGACTGGGAAATGCCACCACCGCAAGTGACCACTGATCCACAGCTGTTACTTCCAGATCATGAGGTGGCAGCAAGCCAAGTATGAGAATGGCACAGGAGATCATTTAAAAAACAAACAAATGAAAGACCCAGTAACAGTGCAAGCAAGATCACCATAACTCATTACACAATGTTCAAAGATGCAGTTGCCAGTGCTTTTCCAACCCACCCACCCCCCAAAACCCCAACCCTCCAAAAAAAGGGAAATCTCTAGAGTCTGACCCTGTAATTTAAAGGAACACTTCTGCTTTATGCACTGTCCATGTAATTGTACTCTGAGAAAAATTCCTGAACTGATAGTTAGATCATCTAAATTCAGCATTACCCTCAGCAGACAACACCCTGGGATTAAGTTTCCATAATATGCTAGAAAATGAGCTAATGAAATACATGACAAGGACTGTAGTAACTTAGTTCTACCTGATGCCACTTATAAAATTAGTTACTTGACTTACTCAGTGATGGAAATTCAACCTGTACAACTCTTATCTGCTTGCAGATTTTCTAGAAGACACTCAGAAATCACCATACAAATGCAGTTTAAAGAGACTGACAATGTACCATATCCTTAAAAATGGGTATGAATTTGCTTTTTTATAACACAAAGTCTATTTTAATTTTTATTCCTTATATGAACTTCAAGCAGAGTCTGTATGCAAGCATATTGTAATAGACATCACTAGCTTTCAGAAACTTGTTGTAATACACGATCCACACTATTTAAAAACAAAATTCTTACCTTACACCAATTGTGAACATATCAAGAATATGTTTTCCTTGCAACCAGCCAACCAACATAATAACTCCTGTAAAGAAAACGGTCATCAGGATAAACGTAAAACCAACATGTACTGTAGCCTCAAGGGGACAAGAAAAAGAACTCCAATAGCTAAAACTAAGCTTATCATTGTGATACCTATAAAAATCTGTTACTTCTTTCACTGTCAAAGCATGGTTCCATTAGTATGGCAAAGGTGAAGAAAGTTTCTACCAGTCAAGTTGCCCAAACATACCAACAGCGAGGTGATTACACACACCTTGAACCAGAAAGTAAGACACATTGAAATTTAAAAAGATGCATTTGGAGGACAACAAGTCAGAAAAGTACTTTGCAGGAAGAAGCAAGTACATATCGTTATGATCAAAGTTAGGTCACATTAGTAATCTTCATACAGTTTGTGGCATGAACTCAAAGTGACCAATAAAGTGAAGAGCCAAAATATTTAAAAGAGATCAAATCTTCCATTTTCCCAAGCGTACACACTAGTTTCAGTTATATTATAATTTGTAATTCTTTTACGTAAATTCTCTTACGTAAATATTTAAAAGAGATCAAATCTTCCATTTTCCCAAGTGTACACACTAGTTTCAGTTATATTATAATTTGTAATTCTTTTACGTAAATTCTCTTACGTAAATATTTAAAAGAGATCAAATCTTCCATTTTCCCAAGTGTACACACTAGTTTCAGTTATATTATAATTTGTAATTCTTTTACGTAAATTCTCTTACCTATTATACCAAAGGAATACAAGGAAAGCTGTTTTCCCAAGAGATCCATGCTCTTCTGCAGAGGTGTCTTTGGAGCCTTGATGAATGGTAAACACACAAGAGTTAACAAGCACATGTTAAAAACCATGAACTGTATCATGTATTACTTCAGATACACGATTTCAAGACACTGTCAACGAATAAGATGCAGTTACACCCTACGTTTCTACATGTTTATTTCATGAAAACAGACTACTCTGTTTCATTCTTGTGTAGAATGCAAGAAGACTCAAGAACACTTCAATGAAATGAAAAATTTACTAGAAATACTCTTTGGGAGCTTTGTGATGTCTACAGCAAACCTAATACAAAAGGTCATATCAATGACCTTATACCAAAAAAAAACCAAACCCCAAAACAACATGCTGACTAAAAGCCACTGCACTTGCTCGAAGACCAAGAAGTTCTTGATAGCAAGAATAAAACTGACTTTTCAAGACTAAAGCATTAGAGCCCTGAAAGGCCAATTATATCTCAAAGGGAATTTGTTAATCATCTGCAGAAAATTCAATTTAGCCAAATAGAAAATTATGGAAATATGTAGACAATCTAGCGCCAAAAAAAAAACCAAACCAAAAAAACCACAAAATGAGGAGGGGACACAAAGACAAAATTTTAATTAAAAACCCACCACAAAACAGGAAAATGGAATTTTACATTGGATGCCAGTCAGTTTGGAGTTTTTATAGTAATATATGGTGGGCTACAGTACAGAAAGCCTGGCAAAAAAGACTGAATCTTTGTAAAATCATTTTTGTTCAACAAGTTCTGAAAAAAGCCCATACACTCTATACGAGAAAGCTGGTAACAAGTTTGATTCACTCTCACCTTCAAAACTTACAAAGAGTGTTTACTGTAATATAAACATCAAAAATAACCCTACAATACTCTGATATTTCAGAATGTTGTTGGTGCAGAATGCTCATATAGGGCTCGCTCTTAGTTTTTTTTTTCATTAATAATTCCACTTTTTACAATACAAGCTAAATACTATTGAACAGATGATCATATTTTCCTCACGTGTATTAAAGTGGATTCCACTGTGGTGACTGGACAGCAGTATTCCCTTGAAATGTGTAGCAAGGCACTGCAGCTAACAAGAGGTTGCTGATGCAATATCCTGGTTGACGCATTTAATGCCCTTAGTTCCTCTATTTTGACAGATTTCAAAAATATAAATATCTGAGGAAAAAAGTGCTGCCCATGCTATGCCTGATCATGTCCTGACAGCTAGAGATAAACTGTCTCTTTATGATCCTACATGGGTTAGCCAGCCACCCAGAGAAGAAGCTAGAAGGCCCTAGATACACAAAGCACTCAAGAGTCTGAATTCCCATGTGGATCAGTGTAGTGCAATAAAGAAAAATCACTCTGTGGGAGCTTGATATACAAGAGTCAAAGAGAACTTATAAAAGGATAAGGTGGAGATCATGAAGCAGCAGGAGACACATGCATAACCCCAAAGCACACTGCTAATAAAGTGAAAACAGTCCTGTGCACACAGCGCACAAATCTGTCATACAAATCCCCTCCATGCAAATGTAGTTCCACTTGAAAGAAATACACTTCCACAAATTGCAGTGAGATTTGTTCCATTCAACAGGTTCAGAATATTATTTTCAGTCAACATTTTTAGGTCAGCTACGGATATTTTGTTGCACTTAATTCAATTAATATTTTCACGTTCAAAAGCTAAGATTTGTTTTACTAGAGGAAAAAAATATTAAAAGCAATGCTTAATTAAGTTCCTATGGAATAAATTTGAGGTTTTAATGAATGAAATACTTAAAAAAATATAACTTTGCTTCTAAATATTCACTCTTACCTCTTCTGCTTGCATCATTTTGAAAACCTCCCCAAATTCAGAGTTTTCTCCTGTTCCAATAACTATCCCCTAAAAAAACGAAAATAAACTCAATTCAAATCTGAAATTAAAATTTTAATATTAGCAGTTGCTCTGACTCAGACAGCGGGCAAATGCCATTAACCCAACTACAACTTTGTTTATAAAATTAATTCTTGGCATAAGCAGGGAATGTTTTTCCTAAAAACATTTTGCCTCTGTAAAACTAACTGCTATTCTGTGTGCTGCTGAAGTGTTTAGTAACTACCAGTAATAAAACCCAAATAGGGTAACACCTATCTAACACTAGCCACAACTGTATTTTCAGTTACAGATTTTCAAACACGTGAATGTAGTTCTAGAAGCAAAATACCACATCCTAGACAGAAGAGTTTCACATCATCTGCTTCCTATAAGTTCTCCTGCCCCTAGATTTTAAAACCGGTTTCTGAAAAAGCACCAATGAGTACAGCTCTGCACTGTATCACAATAAAGTCTTCCGTATTTCCAGTACAAATTTGTACTTCTATTCCATTTTTATTGTATCAGAAATCTCGAAATACATGTAGTCATTAAAGTACATTTATCAATTGATAGGTAAACTTTCAAAGTAAGAACTGCCTTCATATAGTTGAAACATGGGAAATATTCGTCCCTATCAACAATGACTTTACCTTTGCTTTTCCACATCTGACCAGTGTTCCCATGAAAGCAATATTGCTTCTAGAAGTAAGGTCTCCATTGGTTGCTGCTGGCTGAGGAGTTATAGATTTAGAGCAAGGAGCTGTCTCACCTGTGAGACTGGATTCATCAATAGAAAGGTCCACAGCCTTTGAAAACAAAATAGGTAAAAAGCATGGCAATCTTTTGTAAGTAGTTGGAAGTGTTAATAGAAGTTTCCCTATTTCAACTATTAAAAACATATCCTATTTATTCATATGCTAAGATGCCATGTCAACATCAACTGTGTTTTAAGGATCAACAAAGCAACAAGCACTCCTACAGAATACTGCAACAACGCAACAGGCTCTCACTTTGAAGACTCAAAAGTTTATTCATAATGTTGCACTCATGATTGGTTTTTTATAAAACATTCAAGAGGTTGCAACTGTGATACATTCTGCCACCAAACAAAATAATTAACTGGGAATGCAAGTGCACACACATATTACCCTCAACTCTTCCTCTGTCCACTTTCTCCTATCATGGTCCATTAAGAACTCACTAATGAGAACCACATTTCATACAGTGGTTTTTGCTCACAAATCCTCCAGAGAAAATATGCTATATTTTCAAGTAACAGTCACAGACTAGAGGAACAGAAACTGGGGTTTTTTGTGTTATTTTTGTAGTTTGTTGGTAGCAAGTGGGGGCAGTTAGAGAAGGAAGAGCTATAAATAAATTATGCTGTATTAATCAGCTGACAGATGAAAATAAAATGTGTGTTCCATAGATACAATCCAAACCAAAAAATAATTTATGAAAACATAAAATTAAACATCTTTCCCCAGCTGACATCTATTTGTACATCTTAATGTATTGACTTTAATGGGTCTTGAAAAGAGCCAAGACTCAATCATAAAACTCTGCTCACAAAATATAAGTACGATAATTTTGCATTATTAAATCGAGTATAGCTATTAAGTATAGCATGCTATGAGCTTAAAAGTAATAGAGTAGAAGCTGTTGCAACAGATATTTTGTATCAATGCAGAGACCATACAATTGCTGAGGGAAGAAGAAAGTAGCTACAGTCACAAAAAACCAAACCTACTCAAATACTAACTACTCTACAGGAGCTAACAGATGATCCAGACAAGTTTCTGAAGAGCACCACAAATTTGTCTCAGACTGGACAATCTGAGGATACTCAATCTAACAGGAAAGCAACATGATACTATTCAAACAAAATAATCAAAATAAGCAAGATTAATATATACACAATTCACTTCATTTAGAGAATCTGCAAGTACTGTTACAGTGCCACTGCTTCAACTCAAGCACTTCCAGCAGTGTTAATGTTACACATTAAATATTTAGTAAACTGGACGATGCTAAACAACACACACTGATGAAAAAGTGTCAGACAGAAAAGATTACACTGGTACAATTTCACAATTTTTTTTTAGTATTCCATTATCAGAGAACACTGAAACTATACCCCAAAGATTAATGCAAATAAAGACTCAAAACCACCTGCAACCAGTTGCCGAAGTATCATTCAGACTGAAAAAAACCATATTTTTCACAAAATGTTTAACGTCGAGGAAAAAGCAGTCAACTAAAATTTTCAAGAATGCATTACTACATAAAATTGGAACATTCTTTACTTTAATGTCCTACAGTAAGAAACTACATATATTGTTAAGAACGCAGTTACATCTGAAAAGTAATTCTTTCAAAATTTCTATCAAAATAGTTGTGAATTCCAAACACCACCACTTATTGCACTCCAGTATTCAGCAGCTATTTTCCCCTCTGTCCCACAAAAAGAAAAGTTATTAAGTACTAAAGCTATATTAGATACATACCTCAAATAACCGTAGATCAGCTGGGACTCTGTCTCCAACTGACAGGCAGACTGTATCACCTGGGACTAAATCTCTTGCAAGTGTGTGTTCCACTCTACCTTCTCGTACACTGTAGGTAAAACCAAGAACAATAAGAAAGTCTCCTCTGATATTTTATCTGAGAAAAGCATTCACACTGTTGACTAAGCATTGCAATGTTACTGGTTACATTATTTCTAATTTGCTGCTTGTTTCTTTGAAGTTACACATCAGTAACATCATTTGAAGGATTCAGAGGGGCAATATGGATTAAGTTTTTGGTGCATAAAACAATCTTTAAAATGAGCAAAAGCAAAGCATGATCTATGTCAGAATAAGAGCCTGACACAAAGGCAGTAAGTTCAGTGAAATCTTTTTCATTTACTCATTTCAGATTAAGTCATACTAAATTTAATTTAGGAGTGAAAGGACAATTACATACCAATGGCATTCTGGAGGCACAAGTTTACTAAGCTCTTCAAGAGATTTTTCTGATCTGTACTCCTGCAGAGACATTTTTAAGAAGTAAAGCAGATAGCATCTTTTAAAACACGCAAAAGTTAAACAGCAATACGATACATCCACATCTACTGAAATTTATCTTATTAGTCAAGTTGTATTAAAGTAGCATGCCAAACAATCAGATGCCATTCAACAGTTCTGTATTACACACTTTAAAAAGCAAATACGGTCCAAACACTGAAAAATTTACAGATTTGCCTATGTGCATTTCTTCTGAAAGAATAGCAGAGGTCCTTTGCATTTTCCTTCAGTATCTTCAAGTTTTTGTAATACTTGTAGTAATGCTTCTAAACTCAGGGGTCAGACGCATGATTAAATTCTACAGTTTAACAAGTTAGTAAGAAAAATACTGTGTACATGCTCTTAGCCCCTGAAGAACTAAGGTAACACAACTCATCTTTAACTTAGTAAACATATTACAGAATTAAGATAAACAAAGACGTAAAGCAGAGTCACAAAGCAATTTTGGTTTAGGCACACACTGACTAAAGCTGTGTATTTACAGAACGAAACAACTTTATGATTTAAAAAGCTACAGAATCACAGAATGGCTGGGGTTGGAAGGGACCTCTGGAGATCATCTAGTCCAACCCGCTGCTAAAGCAGGTTCACCTATAGCAGGTTGCACAGCATCATGTCCAAGTGGGTTCTGAATGTCTCCAGAGAAGACTCTACAACCTTGCTGGGCACACTATTCCAGGACTCTGTCACCCTCAAGGTGAAGAAGTTTTTCCTCATATTCAGAGGAATTTCCTATGTTGCAGTTTCTGCCTGTTGCCTCTTGTCCTGTCACTGGGCATCACTGAAAACAGCCTGGCCCCACCCACCTGACACTCACCCTTAAGATATTTGTAGACATTGATAAGATCCCCATTCAGTCTTTTCTCCAGGCTAAACAGGCCCAACTCTCTCTCAGCCTTTCCTGCTCAGGGAGATGCGCGTCTCCTCATCATCTTTGTAGCCCACCTGTCTCTCTTGAACTGGGGAGCCCAGAACTGGACACAGCACTCCAGATGCACCCCAGCATGCCATTGGCCTTCTTGGCCACAGGGCACACTGCTGGCCTATGGGCAACCTGCCATCCACCAGCACTCCCACATTCTTCTCCACAGATCTGCCTTTTAGCAGCTCAGCCCCAACCTGTACTGGTGTGTGGGGTTGTTCCTCCCCAGGTGCAGGACCTTACACTTACATTTACTGAACTCCATCAGGTTTCTCTCCACCCAACTCTCCAGCCTGCCCAGGTCTTGCTGAATGGCAGCACAGCCTTCTGGTGGGTCAGCCCCTCCTCCCAGTTTTGTATCATCAGCAAGCTTGCTGAGGGCACACTCCATCCCTTCATCCGGGTCACTGATGAATCAAGTTGACCAGGACTGGACCCAGTACCAACCCCTGGGGAACACCACTAGCTACAGGCCTTCAGCTAGACTCCACGCCATTGATCACAACCCTCTGAGCTCTGCTATTCAGCCAGTTCTCAATCCACCATCTAACCCACACTTCCTGAGCTTACCTATGAGGATGTTATAGCAGACTGTCAAAAGCCTTGCTGAGGTCAAGGTAGACAACATCCACTGCTCCCCCCCGCCCCGTCTACCCAGACGGTCATTCCATCATAGAATGCTAATCGTGCTTGACCAATCTGATAAAGACGATTATATTTTTTTCAATTCCTGTATAAAATTGAAGCCAGAGCTATGTTTTCAAAATCTATTTTGTATGAAGTTAAATATTTAATTACTTCTACACTGTTTATTCTAAGTACTTCTTTACAAGTACTCTTTTATGGCTGAGCATAATATCAATATAGATGTGTAAATGTCAGTGTGGTTAAAGCAGGACAAATCATGCAACTTAGAAAAGGCAAGACTTGGATAAAAGCACAGCGCTTTGTACTCCACCATTCACAGCACAATGCATCAAGACAAATACTTCAGTCTTATAAATAGAAGAATTTACATAAAACCAATCATCTTATTTGGACAGCAGCTGTCTCACCTGAACGAAGGCAACTGTAACAACAATGAGTATTGCCTGCAACAAAACAAAAGCAGGTCAGATAAAAGAACTCCAAATGGCCATGGAAGTATGTGATCGTATTTGATTTTGCTCAGCCACAGTTATTACTACATACTAACAATATGACTTGAAACAAACTTTCTCATGCTCAGAATCACGCTATATCACTTGGGTCTGTTATAAAAGCAATGCCATTATCTATTTACATCTTCTCTAGTGACGTCTAAGAACTCAATAACCTGATTTTACTAAAAATAAGATTAATAACTAGACAGCAATTTTCAAGAAAAACTTCCTCTGCTCCCTGTTTCTAAAGGGTGAGCAAAAGACAGCAGTGGAGAGAGATCCATGACACAAAGAAGAACTGGTCTGAATTAAGTGTGAATGCTGTTCTCTGTGAACAGAACAAAGGTTAGGAATGATGTGTTAACTGCTACAGAGCATCACAGATGTGGTTTGATTCAAATAATAGGTAACAGAAAAACTAAAAATAAACTGAAGACCAGAGATGAAGTAGCAAGCTGAAGAACAGGTCTGAAGCCATAAAATATCCCAGCAAGGAGAACAAGAGGGAGATGAGACTCAGAAGCTGCCCAAGACTCCCAAGGAGTGAGACAGGACACTGAAGTACACCCCAAACAAGCCAAGATGCAAGAGATCCCAAACAAAAGCAGCTTTAAAAAATTGCTCATCACAATTAATCCAAAAGAAGTACTAAGGCCTCAACAGCAAGCCTTCATAGTCCCCCATTATTACATACAATTCTGGTCACAACACTTCAACATAAACATCACAGGGCTTGTAAGCATGTGATGTGAAAGTGAGTGAATGAATGAAATCTATTACAGGAAGTCACAACGATCAATTTTGTGTAAAGTTAAGTATCATCTTCCTCTTCAATATACTCTCAAATTGAGTTCTGTTACGATAGCTGAATTTGTTACTCAAATAACAAGATATTCAAGATACAAGACACTCAACCAAGATATTACCATTTTCTAAGAGAAAACCTTCTTGAAGAACTCTGAACTAAATCAAGGATAAATCCAGTAAATCTGCTTTATTTGTGATACTAACGCTAGCCTCACCAAGTATTAGGAAATAATTATATATATTCCATCTTTCCATGGAGTATTTCCACCAAAGCTACATGTGTTTCTTTTGGAAGCAGTATAATCTTCTATAGTTTGTGCTACCTGACATAACTTTGCATCCCTAGCCTCACATCGGTCTCTCAGCTTGTGTTGATGTGCAATGGCTTACATTAAGAAGCCAATATCCTCCAAATGAGAAAAAGTATAATTTTTTTTAAATCTTCATCAGTTCCCAGTCCAGATCAATAAGTGTTATGATATGTTTGTACCAGCGGAGCTAAAATGATGACAAAAGCTGCTCGAGCCAGCATCGCCACCAAAAGAAATACAGTCACGGACTTTTAGCAGCACATTAGTTTTGTTGTCAAGGTTCTGATCACAAATACACAGTCACAGAAAAACTACACTATCATCTGAAAATTAAGCAAAACAGATATTCACTAGGTGGTAAAGTGGGCATTAATAACAACACAACTAAATGGTAGGTTAGTCAAAAGTTAGACAACAACCACAACTGGTGAACTTTAATTCAGCCACACTTTCTCTCCATATCTTAAGACACCTCCACTAATGTTCATGAGGCTATCAAAAATTCCTTCTCAAGTTGTAGCACAGAATGCAGAAATTAATGTTCCCTTACACTAACTGGTCTGTTCTTTTCTCATTGCCTTGCTCAAGAGGGTTAGGAAACAAGACTTAAGGTCACTAACCAAGGAAAAAACCATGAAGTAATTAAACTGTCAGCCACAATAATTAAACACATTTCATAATACAATGATTTACCTAAATCCAATTTAGGAATACAATGGACCATTCCAAACTAACACTGTAATCAAATTCAAAATTGCTTGTTTTTCTTAAAGCAGCCACATAGTTTATATTCCAAATAAAACTACACTTTCTAAAGAATTAGAGGGGTTAGGAGCAAACTTCCAGTTACCTTGAGTTAATTACAAAAGAAAACTCAACACAGAGTGTGGAGGTTAACCAAGATAAAACAGTTAGAAGTTGCCTCTGATCATACAGAAATCCCAATTTTGTTATCACCTGTCACCCCAAAAAGGTCAAAGGGATTATAATATTATTCTCTGTGTCATTAGCAATGACAAATGTTTAGCAGTACTATATTTAACTCACTAATTTAGGCACCCTATTTAACTGCAGGTTTCTACCAAAAAAAATTCATTATTTCAGCTTCTAACTTCCTTCTGCTGTTTCGGAAGACTTCATTTATATTGATGTTTTTAAAAGATTACTCTTGCAGGTAAATTCACAAAAGGCTTATGTTGGTTTCAATTTGAAATTAAAGCATAATTTAAAACAAAAATTACATAGAACACACCAAAAAATTGTTCCTCTGAACAAATGCCTAAAGACAAGCATTTCAACCAATGAAAGAGTAAAGATGCAAGAGGCAGGCAGATAATTATTCATTGATGCATTTTGATATGTATTACTGCTATCAGTCAACAAAAAAAAAACCCCAAAAAACAAACCCAGTCACAAGCTAAACAAATTTAATGACAGCATACAAATCAAAGTCATTAATTAGAATCAAGTGATATCATCCCACATTGGCATTTATGTGATGTTGAAAGTACATGTGGTCACACATTCTGAAGTACTCCCAAAGATAAAATTTTAATTCCTTACCACAGTGATACTGACAGCATCATCAAACTGATGCATTACAACACTGATGACTGCAGATGCCAGGAGAAGCATAATAAGGGGATTTTTAAACTGAAATTAAACAGAACAGTAATTTAGTGGTACTCTTGACAGAAAGACCATTTTATCTACCCCTCAAAGTACATCTAATCTATTTTTGAAACATATTATTCTATAAATAAAATATTTCTAATTTACCAGTGCAAAGAAAATTTGACTCTGTACAGTTCAGATGTTTACCTGAGGGTTTTTTTAAATATCAAAGACCTTGAAGAGACCGTATTCGATACATAACAGGAAAAAACCTTATTACATTTGATTCATATTTTTAAGACAAAACCAATCATCATCTTTATTTGTTTATACTGTATTTAAACGTAAAAAAAGAAGCCTCAAATATATCAAACTGTCTTTGGGGTAACAGGCTGATCCTGTTCCCAGCAACCTTGATCACTATCAAGGCAGCAATGTACTTCATAACTTTGAATTCATGATTTCTTGTTTTACTATATGGAAGCTCTCCTTTCAGATCATACGCTTTCTTCAGATTTTTAAGGCTAAAATAAAAAGGGATCGTGCTTCTACATGACAGCTGGTTGCTAACATGGTTTTTTTTTTGATAAATATTACCAAAAAAACCCCACTCCTACAATTAAAGTGAAGAACATTCCAAAAGTACACATAAGCATATTCAGAACAAATGTGTACCTTAATAAATCCTACCTAAAATAGACTTGGAAAATATGTTTTAGAAGTGTTCTGATGGATCTGACTAATTTGATACTACACATGGGAAAATAAAGCATTAATGTTAGGGGACATTAATGCGATGATGTTCTCACTGATACCATCAGCAGAGCACTTAGTCACTCACAAGTAAAACAGTTTCTCTAGAATTAACCATCTATTACTTCAGGGTTTACTCCAGAACTTAATGGCACTGTTGTTCAGACAAGGTGCAGGAAACAGTGACCAAAGTATTTAATGTCACAAATTCACTATAAAAATCTTCTGTGTGAAAATTAGCTGTAAATATCTTGTGTAGCTGGGCGTAGGAGAGGTAGGCTAGAGTAAGTAGTGAAACTTACACACCACTCAGGGAAGCTGCACATGCTCATTCATATATATACATATATGAAATAAATCACACTAATAGGAAAAAAATCTGTACTTGACTTTCGTCAGTTCTGCCTAACACCAGAATGAAGGTTGGCTTCACCTCTACCCTCAGTTCACAGGCAGCCATTTTGCTGTTTAAAGTTTTTTTGTCTATCAAGTTATTCATACATCATGTTCCATTTAAATATTTACCAAGTCATATGCATTTGTGCCTGACCTTAGTGTGATTCATGCTCGAGTCTTTGCCTACAGGGAACTGTATTCTACTTCTCCAGCCCTCAGGCTAGTTATGAATGGTACCCCTTTGGCTAGTTACAAAGATACATTCAAGAACAAATCATGTAATTAAAACATTAGATTTTTATTAAATTAGATATTAGATTTAAATTAAAACTGGCATATATCTAAATAAAAGCTTTTTCAATGCATAAAATAGATATGAATTACAGAAGCTGCCATTTCCTGTTCTACTAGATTTTCCCCACTTTGATCAGAAGATGTTCATGCAGACAAAAGCTAAGTAAATTGAAATAAAACGCAAGACTACTGACAAGTATTAAAACCAAAAAGCAGAAAGGACAAAAATCTTAACCTGGGAAATATATTTTTTCCACAGTGGTTCATCTTCACTAATATCAAATTCATTCCACCCATGGAATGCTCGCCTATGACAAACTTCACAGTTTTTTAAGCCATTCTGAAGATTAGCCTATTAAAATATGCAAAGAACAACACAGTCAGCAATTACACTGATAAAACTCCAAAATTAATTCCAACATCTAAATATATAGCCTTACATCATACAAATTTGGCCAGTATCAGAAAGACAAACTTGGTACTAATGTTTGTACAACAATAAAAGCTAACTATTTTAAAACTCAAGTTGGCAGCAATTAAGAGATTCAACAAAAAATTCACAGAACTACTACAGAAGCAGATGCTGTTTCACATCTCTAGAAGATTGCTGGTCTTCTCTGCAGAAAACTCTACAAGCAGCCAAACTATGGGCATAGTTCAGACCCTTGAAGATTACGTCAGGAGTTAGTCACTCAGCCAAATGACAGCAACAGCTTCAAAGTCTTGAGTTGCCAGTGACCAACATTTCTCACTGTGTACTCCTCAAGCAGTCAAGTGTACAGAGAATGGAAAAAGACCATCTATCATGAAAATTAACCCAGATTCAATGGTTCATCAATCTGTCAATGGATAGCTTTCTCATTCTTGTTCCTCCACTTAAAATGGAGGCTACCAAAACAAATTAAGGACATTAAAGATTCCTTAGAGAAATGGAAGCAATAGCTATGAGAAACAGGACAGAATTTAATAGGAAGATTTACTCTAGGGTTTTTATTAACAAAAAAACCTATACAAAGCATACAGAAATCCAAACATTTTCAAGCTGAATCCCACCCACCCCCTCCAAATACCCAATTTTTTAAATAATGTTAGATTAGGACATTTCAAATAACAATTTAAAAATCAACATGCTTTTAGAAGTAGGCAATAGCCAGTACCATACTGCATGATAATGCACTGACATCCAATGACAAGATCTGTCCTTAAGAAATAACTTATTGTTTGGTAACATCAGTGCGTTCTTCAGAAATACAAAATCACTTACTTGCAGAATGCTTGCTACTTCATCAACTGGCAATTCACTTGCTTTTTTTGAAGACAGTACAGGAATCATTGTCTCATTGTCACCATCAGGGATTTTTTCAAGACGTGATACCTAAGAAACAATACCAAAGTCTGAAGGGAAAGAGAGCACTAACATTTCCTTTCAAACAACATATAACAGAGCAATGCAGTATTAATGTCATTAAAAGGTAGTTTTTGATAACCATTGCACTTAAATTCTACAGTTCAGCTTATTTTCATGCAGTACCACCTGCAATAATAAAAGAAAACACTAGACATGCAACTAAAGACTTATTTCTTTAATGACATGTTCAGTGATGACAAAGATCCTAACAGCTAAATATATTCATAATCCTTTAGGCTCATTATCACCAAAACCTGGTCAGAAAGTAATCACTCCAGATAAATTTCACTCCCTGCCCCAACTTTCTACTCATTAATGAAGGCGGTCTAAGCAGGCCTATTCACATTTCTTGTACAGAAAGAAAGAAGAAACAACATTAAGAAAACCTCAAATGAGCACAGATGCAAATAAAGTAATAAAATTTGACTACAGTACAAAAACTTCAAGTCAATGCTATAAAAAGCAATGTTTTCTGATAATTTTACAAAGTGAGTATTTTGTGAACCACAAAAGAGCGCAATAGCGACACTGACCACAAAGCTCAGCACTGCTTTCATATTTAATGAAGCTTCAGAATTTCCAAATTCTTACTTACTAAAAAAGAAGCTGGAGCGGTACTCTTTCTTTCCCCCTCACTACCTTATTGCACCCACAATTAATATCTCGTCCATCGTGCCCCACATATATCCACTCCTTCCATTAATTGGGAGACACCCAACATGCAAACATGCACACCACAGAAATGGTATTCCCATTAATACTTGCACAGAATTCAAATAGGTGGGTTTCTGCTTTAAAAAAACACTTGTGTATAAATCTCCTCCATGGATGCTGAGACTTAAAATGTAAGATAAAGTACTTCAAGACGACAATACATTAAAAGGTTCCAGCATTTTTATGCCCTAAAAAAGGGATGACAATCTTCATGTTCTATACTGAACGCTGTTTGCCATGTACTCAAATACAATAGCTGAGATTAATGCAACTCAGTACATGTTGTTCTAGCTCCTTACCTAAAGAGACTTCACAGAGATTTCATCCCAGGGGCCCAACGGAACAATGAATAAAGGTGAAAGTGCTACAGTTGGAACTCACATACTTTCACTTTCAAGAGAAACCCTTGGAAACTCTCTACACTTGCCATGTAGCTCCTAGTGAAACAGTAAACCAACCAGACTTGCTCCTTCACTGTAGTTCTAAGAAAGCAGGTCTAGAGACTTAAGGTGAGAGGCAGGGTGATACGGGGTGTGGGTTTGAGGTCTTGGGCAGGGGGGATGGCAGACAAAGAACGGCACTTTAACAGTGTGTTTACTGGCCTCCAAAGATGGGGGATCCCCTGGGCCCCACTCCGCTTTCTGTAGACAGAAGCCAGCAGGACTCAGCAGCTGGGCTGCTTAAATGCAGCTCAGCAGAGGCCAAGAATGAAAGCTCAGCTACACTCTGCCACTCCTCTACTCCAGTTTCTATGTTTCATCCTACTGCAAGACCTTTGTTTTGTTCTTTACTATCCTTTTAATGATGCATTTATGCAAAGACCAGAATTGGAAAGTCTATGGCCAAATTTTTGGAGTATTACAAAATATGTGACTTAAATACACTTTAGCATTGGCTAGGTACTTACTGAAAACTTAAGTATATACACTGATGTTACACCAATGTAAGTAGTCTTTAAAAATGATGGCGAATACATATTATTATACACTATTAAATACATACATTTACAAAAATTATCCAGCAAGTTATAATTTTCAAATACCTTTACTGTTTCAAATCAGATAAGAAAGCCATTCAAAAAATATTTCAGCCATGGTTCAACAAAACAGGCTTTTTCTCTCTCAACATTTTATATACATTTAAAATATTTCAAAATAACTATTACTTTTAACATCAGAAGAAAACCAAAATTATTAGCATAATTCGGTTCCTAACAAGGGGTCTTTTTACAAAACCCAGTGGTAAAAAACCCTTACACCAACAAGGTTAGACTATTCTGGACCAGAGGGACAAACATTTGCTTCACAGTCTAAGGCTTCTTACAGAACACAGCATCATAGACTCCCTCTACAATACCGACCTATTATTAAATCGACTTAAGCTGACCACAAAAGCAGCAGAATAGTAGGTATTTCAGTTAGAAGAATACAGACATTGTGACCCTAAGCCTTATAAAACACTCTTTGGTATATAGAGGTTTATTTCCCCAAAATGTCATCATGGGAAGTGATACATCATCATGATCACTCAGTCTTTCATGCAGACAGACAAGCTCGATTAAGCATACCACCACTTTTACCAGAATTCATGAAGCACTTGATGCTCAGAAGATTCATTCCCTTTTGTGGCGTATGAAGGCACGGACTCCAGTTGTGGTTCAACCAGAGACACTTTATTGTACAGAGAAGCTCATATTTACATCTCTGAGCCCGGATACAGATTCCGGCTGTATGCACCACCAGACTCAGGGCAGAAATCATTCATGCAGTTACATAGCTATATATCACTACAAGCATGCAGACACCTATTTGCTACTAGATGACCATGCTTATCTTTCTTACTCTCCTTCACAATATCCACCCGTTCTCTCATCTCCCGCCAGATCAGACATTCTCCATCCTCCTCTCATATATGTCTCTTCAGACATTGTCTATCCTCCTCTCTCTTATCTCCCATCAGTAATGGTCATTCTCTGTACTCCTCCCACACATCTCTCTTCAGACATTCTCTATTCTCCTCTCCCATACCCTAGGAAGAAACAGTTTCATTCAAAGTCACCTCTTCTGCAGTTAAGAACACACCCACTTAACAGCTGCTGTGAAGCATCCACATACAGACCAATATTAAGTTAAATCAATTCTCAGGAAATTGCCATTGGAGATGATGGCTTTTCATACTTTCAATGGTTATACTTTGGATTTTAACCTTACTTGTGTTTCAGTTTTCTTGGACAACACTTTTCTAAACCAAAGATTCACCCAGAATTTTGCCACAATCTCCCCTCATTGATAAAACACCCTACAGAATTACTAAGTCATGTTTTCTTTAATGTTTCCTATCATAAGTACTAGCTTTTGATTTTTATTGAAAAACAGATACCACATTCATGGTATTAGCTACCAAACATCAGTTTAAGGCTGAATATCATTAAGCCTAAGTGCTGTTTCAAAACAAACCCACAAACAAATGAGTGACCAAGATGACTCCACATTCTCAACGAAAATGCTGAGCAATCAAGCTTTGCCAGTAAAAGTAGGCAAAAGCCAACTGACAGGCATTAAAAATTTTAATGTGGAGAAAAATCTTTTTCCCTATACCACCTGACACAGATGCTAAACACAAACAACAATTCCAAAAAAGGATATTGATAACTGATCATTTCCCTAATATTACCAATTAGGACTTCAGAAAGTCTAACATGCTTTTTAGGGATATTTTAAGAAGTTAAATATTCTTAAACAGAGATCAGGCTTTTCCAAATAAGTCTTCACTAGCACAGAAGGATTGTACTACAAAAAGCCTATTTTGACAACCTTTTTGTGACAGGCTCAAAAAGCCATTACTTTTGAACGTATGTTTCATTCATATTATCTCCCACTTTTTACAAAGAACACTGTACTGTATGCAGAGAAAATCTGGTATAGAATTAGAAAAATAAAGGCTCAGAAGGTCTTTTTATAGCCAGTTCCTTTCTGTAGAGCAAAATTACATATCTTAAGACATTTCTGGATGAATCCTCATCTAATTTCTCAAAAACCTTTACAACCTGTGTGTATTATGCTACACTTGCAGTTCAGAAGTGTTTCAAATATCTAACACTTGCCCAATTAAATTCAATTGCTTAGACAATGAGAAACTGATCACTGCTCCCTTCATCACCCCATTCCAAAATATAAAGCAAGTTATACCAACAGATTCGGATGCAAAAATATAGTTAGAAAGAGTGCCTGCTATCTGCTGAAACACAAAAACTATATTCAAGCAAATAATTTTGCCTTTATTATGCATTACTTCCACAAAGCAAGAGAAAGATTACTTACTCGACTCTGTTGGCAAAGGCTCTATAGTCCTTCGCACTGCTGCCCAGATCTATACTCTGGAGATCTCGGTTTCTGCAACACCTTTTAGCATATCCAACAGAAGCTACCCCCAAAACCAGTGTTCTACAGTAAAGCAGTCCACCCACATATAGTAAGATGTCTTCCCATCCTATGCCGCAATTAATTTTCAAGCATCTATCAGCTGATACCTTAAAACAGTTGAATTCTTTGTTGTATGCCAAGTTTTTATATGGATAATTGGGATATAGCCTATACTGCTATATCAGATAGGCAGCACATACATATATGACCACTGAAGCTTCTGGAGCTACGACTACAGGTTCCCATTCCCCACTTGCAACTAATGCTACCAAAGAACAAAGCAGCAGGATTCTAGCTAATAAAAATAAATAGCTGCCTTGGGAAGGACTTTTCTTGGACCACTTCCAATGTACACCACTATTTCTAGGCCAAGAAATACGCATTAATCATATGACCACAGAACTGTGACCAAAGTATGTTTATCAAAATTAATACAAATTTGTCTGAAGGCTTAGACTACCAAAAATTCGGAGTTCTCTTTGTTTTCTCTAAAGAAAAATGTAGTTGACAGTAATGTGTTACTGTTTCTTCTTCCTCATGCACTACAAGAGTGTGCCTACCCTCTTTCTACCACGACCTATACCAAGTACCAACGACTTACACCATTCTGTTTCTCAGCTTAGCAGGAAGAGTCCTTTATCAACCAGCAGGGCTCACTGACATTGAGATACTTCCACGATTACTTTTAAGGGGAAATTTTAGCTCTACTTGCTCAGAGAATGCAAATGGCAGGACCTACATTCGCTGAGAGTGGTCTAAAAATTTAGAACAGTCTAGCAGCAAAACCTGTTTTTAGACAAACTTGTGACCAAAACACTTTGGCTAACTTTCTAATATAAAGTTCTGTAAATGTTACGTGCAGTTACTCAACTGACCTAAAAATGCAAAATACAAAGGTGGTGTAGGAATAAAACTACAGAGAGCAGTAAAAGTAAAAAGAAAAACCAACCCAGAGTTTTACAAAACAATAAAATTTAAGTTGAGATACTTAAGAGAGAAATGCTGACTCTTTCTTTGAGAAGTTCCTTCAGAAAACTGACACAGGAAGACATTTGCATTTAAGCACTCCACTCTCAGAAAGAGCTGTTCACCCTACCACACAAGAAACTGGCAAACTGCAGTTTAGTAGAGTCAGTTCTCAGGAAACACTGTGGCACAACTGCAAATGTTATAAAATGACTGGAAGCACTGACTCAGCATGCTTTCAATATTTGCATCTTAACTATACCTAGCACTTTCTTCTGAATCTTCCCATCCACCTGTACAGCTGATCAAGTCAGCCTGAATCTACCCCATCAGCCCCTGTATAACTGAACCCCTCTGAAGCCAACTCAAGTACTACAAAGACCTTTCAACTTGTTTATAGTGATCAATCTGTAAGACTAATATTGTACAAGCAGTTAGTGACCCACATCCAGGTATATGCCTCTATCGTGGATACCATGCGATCGCTACTGAATCTTGCCATGTCTAATCAGTAATAAAATTAATGAGTGCACACATAATCGATGTGTAATTAATCAATGTGCATTTAATCTTCACTATACATACTGTACAGTGTCCTTTCGACCTGAAATATCACATGCACCTGCTCAGGAACTGCAGCTTTATTAATGAGGTAAGGATATTAGAGCATGTTATCCAAGGGACACTTCAATGCCCACATTCCAAACCCAACTGCTATTAGTGATTGATGAATCTGTACTGTGAGCAAAACCCCGTAAGAGTACTAGCGAACTCAAGAACTGACAAGATTTACAGTGTGCCATGCCCTGACCAGGGATCCATCCAAAGCCGTATCATCTCAGGGTTCCCAGCATCAGAAAGGACATATGATTTCATACCTTGCTATCACTTTTTCTGAGTTATTAATAGTGATCTGCCTTGCAAGTGTTTGTGCCTTTCTTATTGGGATCCCCAAAGAATCAGGACTTCCTCACCCACCATAAGAATTAGCGTCCATTTTTTAATATACCTTCCCTGCACTGAAAAAAGCAATCGTGTTCAACAGCACAATAAAAAGGTATTTCATTGAACACAAAACAGACTGAAACTTACAAGCTTCCCATTTCCTGGATTTTCTGTATGATAAAACTCTGTGATGGATACTAAAAGGTTTAGAAAGCTCAGATCCTACTAAGCATATTCTTTTCCAGTCTGTACAATTCAGAGCCAGGATGGTGGGTGCAGAGGGGTAATGACGGATGAATCAACTACTGTAGACATCTGTGCACACAGTAACATAATAAACACCAAGCGCTTATCTCTTCTGCACTGTCTGGCATCCTGAAAGCACAGGGGGCTAGAGATCAACTAGATGCCAATGGGCATAGAGGCCTGAGTCTGTGTGTACACGGACTTTGGAAACAGCTCCTGCTAGGCAAAGACTCTTGGCGGTGAAAAGTATCTTTAAGGAGAACACTCTTACCAAAATAGAAGTAATCCTCTTTTCTGTCAGTTCCATCAGATACGAAGCATCAGTGCAAAGTCTTCTCCTACTCATGAGGACATGGTGGCTAGAGGTCTCAGAGATCCAGATCTTTAACCATCTCACTGTTCATCTTCAAACTCTCCACTTAAATAGGTCATTGCTCAGCATCAGGAATCATGCTTGTGATTCCACAGAGCCTCTTTCCAACAACGCCCTCAAAAATATTTATATCACTAGATGTTTCTGCCATCTTTGCCTCCTCCCCCATTTGTCTAGAAGGCAAGGTGCTCCTTTAACCTCAGTAACCTCAATACAAGTCCCACCTACAGAACAATAACCAAGTGATGACAACACACAGCAAAAAGCCAAGCACAAAACAAAACAACAACAACAAAAACACATTAAGCACACTCAACAGTTAAAGTCTTAGATCAAGTGCCTACCCAGCAGCAAACCCCAGATGCCCAGCAAGATTCCAAAAGTGGAAGCAGAGTGAAGAAGAACACACGAAGAGCCCTCAGACCATTCTGGAACAAGCAATACCCAACATGGTTGTGACTATGACGCAACTTCCTCCTTGCAATTCTGCCAGATTTTAACAGGAATTAAATCTCCAGAGAAACTCACCAGTTATGCTTACAGAAGCAGTAGGTAGGAGTAGCTGAGTGTGGTGGATTCAGATTTAATAAAATCTATAAAAATCAGTGCAATCAAGTTCAAACTACAGATGCAGACAAGCTATAAACTTATGTTGATAAAGTAAATTTAATTTTTTAATGTCTTACTTTTGGCCTTTGAACTAGTTATCTATACTTTAATGATGCGCATAAAATTGGACATTACATTCAGGAAAGCTTCATCTATACAGACTCCACTGATATAGTTGTGTGTAATATACCTCATATGTGATTAAATCAAAGACTAATTACACCCTGTATTCTCAACTAGCAATGTCTCTAATAAGCCTCAAAACCCTGAAAACTTAGATATGAGAAATATTCAAATACTGTGACTGACCAATAAACCCCTATAACACAAGGCTCAGAAGAGATGGGCAAAAGCAATGTGCCCATGAAGCTCAGGAAATAATGGAGGGTGTGACTAACCACAGCTGTTGAAAGGAGGCTAACTTAACCTCAACACAATGGGGATTAGAGGGTGGCCTTTGCTTTGGATAAACAGCTATGTCAGTTGAGTGGATCAGCTAGTGGTATAAATGTTTCCTCAATTTCATCAAAAGAATGTGAATGTCAGTTAACCAGACCAGCATGGGGGGGATGCATATGTGGCTCAGTCCAACATACACACTGAACAACCAAGAAAATTTCAAAAAGAGCATTCCCTACCTGGGGATGCCCAGCATCATGATGGTGAGCACGTTAGAGAGACTAGTAACAGGAACCAAACTGGTATTGCGATTGAACTGTGTATTGTGTTGCAATTTCTGTATTTTGCTAAGTGTAACTTAGAAAATATACTGAAAACATAGCACAAGTGTGACATTCCACTAAATCAGAAATCCCACATAACATCAAGGGTCTTCAGATATATACATTTGATATTAAACATATCAATGTTTAATAATAATGCTGCTTTCTTAGAGTGACAAGTGAAGTGCCAACACTCATTCAACACAAACATCCACGATCAATTTGCAAAAAGAGTATTTTACTTGCCACAACAAAGTGCTGTCCCTTCCCACCCCCAAAAGGTTGAAGTCTGCAGACTAATGAGCCACTTGTTTTCTAACAGGCACTGTTTGCTCAGGATAAAAAGTACTTTCTGAAGGCTTTGAAGTTACTGTCTACTATCTTCATTTGAATGGACTCCTTTGGAAAAGCGTGATGATTTTTCACTTCTGGGGAAACAGCTGCAGCAGTCCTGTATTCTAATATTCAAAGAAATTTGTTCCTATTCAACAGTATTGTAGTTTAAACATTTTACCAGGAGTCCCCACATCAAAGGAAGTGCAGACAGCAAAGTTCTGTCTCTAAAAAAGCCAGAAGGAAAGAGAAACACTAATTTGCATTAATGAGTTCTCCTTGCAGAGTAGTTTCTATCCTGGAAGGTCACATAGTTTCAGCCCCTTGCTACTGTCTGTTATTTCGAGAGACTTGACAGAAAAAAGGGTGATATTCAACCTGGCACAGACACCACCCATTAACCAAAGAAATACAAATACCCAAATTGATGAGAACAACCTGCTAAGCTGCCCCATAAGCCTGAAAAAAACCTGCCGTGTATTCAAATACTATTTCAGCAGTGATTAGGACTTTCACTACGGCCAACAACCAGCCATAATGCAGAACTGTACTCCTTAGTACACTTCTACATTTCTGACCAAATCTGAATACTGGCACTGACCATCCTAAATCTCAAGGTTTGCCCAATCTTAAAATTTGTAAAACATTTAAAAGACCTATCCCCAACCCCATCTACTTCAGTCAGTGTGATAGAGACTACGATGTTCCATTTAACATACAACTTATTAACTCTACAGCAGTCTAAAGCTCAAGAACTACTCTCAAGTACTAAAAATATCTTCTAAAAAAATGACTTCTCCAAGAAACAAGTCTCTACAACCTGAAATACATCTTACTCTTTCAGGATGTTTCACCATGTCTTCTTTGATTTAAAAAATAGAAATTAGGATGACATCTAGTTCAACTGAGGCTACCAGCACAACAGTAAAGCTGGGCAATTTTCTGTAATCGTAGTATATACCATGTGGTACTCCTGCAAGCCTTGCAAATGACAACTTGCCTCCTCTCCAGCTACAGAAAATATTTCACAAAAATAATGATACCTTGACTGCAGTGCTGTAGACTGTAAAAGTAACGGCAACAGAAATTCAGACTAAAAACCCCAAGACCACTTTATCTTCCTTTAGCTCATTTATGTAGTACACAGTTGAAACTTAAGAATGCCAAACGTTGAAACTTTGCATTCAATCATTACAAAATATTTACCATTTAGAACATTTCTGTATACTCTGGAGGATGTACTATGACTAATTTAAAGCCTGGTTGCTGAAAGCCTTGAGGTGGCATCAGTTACCAAGAATGCACTGACAAAAAAACATCAGACCAATCTGTATTTGGTTGACCATAATATTCAGCTTTGATTCTTACTGTTCAAAAATACTCCTTGAACACTGGAAAAGCCTGCTTGAACATTTCATACATTTTTCATTACTTATTAATCAGAAGAACAAAAAGATACAGAATCCTAAGCACATGCTAAAATGACCAAAACAATGCTAGTGCCTTGATGAAAGCAAAGTTTATACATAACAGCATTGGGTCAGTTCAGAAACTCATCACCCAAGGAAGAGCACCAATGGCCACATCTCACTTGACTCCAAACAGCATATGCCTCTGCTTAAATCCTAATTCACATGAAATCTTTCAGAAGTTGAAGGCCAAAAGACCTTTGGGTCTAAATATCAGTCAATTATCTTGCCAGAGAGTTGCTAACTTTCCAGAAAAGAACATTTAAGTTCAGAAATAAGATCACATGGCTCCTCTCCAATAGACTGCTTTATCTCACGCACTTAAGTGCTGAGCTTCTCTAGATGAAGGATGGCACTCAAACAGCAAACACTAGTAAGAATTTTAGCACCCTATGATATACTACTGAAGTATCCATGACATGTGCAGACTTCAGTTGCCATAATTGTATTAAGCAAAAAGAATAGAAATATTTGCTCAGTATTTGTTTAAAAAAAGAGGCTCCAAGACCCAACCAATGATTATATCCTTGACAGCTACACAGTTACTTCATAATGTGACAAAATAAAATTCTAATTAAAAAAATCCTGAACTTACTGTTTACAACAGGTCTCAATACCAAGCTAGTATCAGTGCTTATTTAAATGCAAACATAACTCAGTGCATAATTACTCTACTCATGGTAATAAGCTTTCTTATAATTAGTATTAAGAAAGCAGCAACATTGTATTCACCAAGCTTTTTTGGTGAATTACATATGCAGAAAAAAATTGCTCCAGAAAATTTATGAATTAAAAATATTTATAAAAGATTCTCTAGGCTGCATCTGCTAACCCATTATCCATTTTATCCTTTCTAATTTTTAGAGTAAAATGTTTACAAAGCAAATAACTAGAAACAGATGCTTGTCCCAAATTTATACCTCGATCATTGTATTTTATTTTCCCTCCCTTTTCTGCACTGAAACTTTATCACTCCTTCTAGCCTTCTACAAACCACACTGCAAATGCCAACTTTATCACCCATTGCCAATAAGGTATCACCTGAATGCTTTCATGAACTCAAAAGCAGTTCTCAACTAAAATTTACTTATTAACTTATTCCATTCTTGCAAAATTCCACCATGGCCTATGGCTGAATTTATATTGAACTGAAGCTACGATTACATAAAGAACTGAGTCAAGCTGATGGTCTGCTTATTCTAAAAGGAAGAGGTCTCACTCCTTTGCCCTTCACTGTTTCCAATGTTAACTGGACACTTCGTGAGCCCATTCAATTTACCAATTCAACAGAAAGCTGTTGAACAGGGGGCTAGCAGAAAGAAGGGCTGGACTAACCTTCCACCAAGCTAGCAAGTCAGACAAACTCAACAACCGACAGCCAAGACAATGCATACACCAGGAACACAGCTGAAAGTAAGATCTTCTTTCAGCAGTAATGAGACCATTTCATTCAGTCCTACAGAGGGGCATCCCAAGATCACCACGGTTTTGTTGGTGAAGAGTGACAAGTGAAAACGTTTGTTTCTCTTTTGTTAAACTAGCTACCCTAAGAATTGTCTGGATTTTCCTTACACTACTGTTTTTCCTGACTCACTAAAAGATTATGCCATAGACTCTCCATGTAAAGGACGTACAAAGCTAGCAAAATAATTAAACACACATTCTGCGATGTCTGCACTCAAGCAGACTCCATGTTAAACCACTTCTGTATTATTATAGATTAACATTTCTGATTTATCTGCATGGGCAAAAAGGGGAAAGGAAAGACTAAAACTATGTAATGCTCCATGAACAGTCAAACAACAGATTAAAAGATGACACTGACTGTTCCATTAAAAAGGAAATACGTGTTTCTAATGCAAGAAAAGTGCCGTGTTAACTTAGCAGTTATTTAAGTTACCAAAGCACTATTAAAAGATAGGAAGGTATCTAACAGAACTGGTCTTTAGTAAAGACTCTCCATTTTTTTTTAAAAAAAAAAAAGGGGGGTGGTGGTGGAATATCTTCTCTCACCTTATCCTCCAAGTTAAACAAGAGATGTGACTTTTTTGCTAGCACAGGTGTAAAGTATTGGGTTCTGATTTTCTGCAAGTTGCAGATGGCAAAAAACAGTGAACAATGAATATCACAATTCTTGTTTTACCTATTAGTTTATTAAGAAATTATCTACATGTCAAAAGAAACGTGAACTGCTGTGATAACACCAAGTCCATTTCAGAATTTCTAATATTTCCCATCACAAATTTAATTCTGATTATTTTGGATATTACTTTCACAGGCAACTGATAATGCCACTCTAGAACAATTTAAACTGTTTCCAAGTCACTGCTGCTATAGGCATCCCTTGCTCCTCTGTTGTCAGTTCCATGTACACATGCTCCATCCCTTACACTTACAGCTGCCTAACCCACAATGAGCTAGTCCAGGGTGCTAACCCACTGCCCCCAAAAACCAAAACCTATTCACTGATCTTCAATCTGTTCGTATAGCAACTAAACCCATTTTCACCATTTAAGAAAAACACACATGAAAATCACTAGGAAATTCAACTGCACTTCAAGCACATGACAAAAAAACCCTATCCATTTGTCATCTCAGGATTATGTGAAGAACTAAAGCATCTTTTTCAAAGAAAAAAAATTCTTGACTTATATCTCACTATTCATCCAATTATCAAAATCATCCTGAAATTACTACTGACAGACTACAGGCTGAAGTTAACAGCCATCAGTCTGTGACGATTAGCTGCAATTAAGTAGGACTCAAAACAATGAAGATTAGGGAGAATTTCAGAATCACCACATGATGTTTTTATTACTTACAATAAGTCTGGTCTGAGTTTTTGTACCAACATTCTACATAATTTTGGGAAAGTCTTTTTGGTTTACAAGTGGGAAAATGTTACTCTGACCTCTTCTGTTAGGCACTTAATGATCTGAAAACAAATGCTGCAGAGGGCCTTGGTAACAAAACAGTGCTCCTATTTAACAATTTATATTTGTAATCATAGCTTGACCTCAGAGTAGAGAAACTGATAAAGCTGATGTAACCTAAACTTTATTATTTATTTTTGTACTAAAAGGCAGTCTTCTACAAGACAATCCTCAGTAGAAAAAAAAAAGAACTTGTCACAATCTAAAATATGGTGACAAAAAAAGGGGAGGGGGACGGGACGGGACACAGACCGAACGAATGGATTACAATTACAGAAAATTACTTAAAACAGCCCAAAGGCATTAACAGAGAGATCCAAAAATTACAAAGCCTAGTTTGCACTCAGTTATGTTTTCTCTATGCAAGTTCTCTTTACTGCTACAGTAAGAAAAAGCTCCACTTACAGAAAGAAGTCACAAAATTCTATCCTTCTTAACAGAAATACAAACATCATTCCTCTAAGTCATAGCTTTATCGAGCTAAGCAGAAGTCTTCCTATAATGGGAAATTATCTCTTCTCCATTACCATGAGATACACGGATTTTTGCAGAAGTTTAACCATCCTAACACAAGAAACAGGAACTACAAAAGTCTTGGGACAAAACATTAACTGAGAGTAAACATACGATACTGCTTGTGAGTAATGAATTAACACAGGAAAACAACAATTTTCCAAACCATCTTATCACTTCCCAATCTTGAATATCCATCCAAATGGGGGAGTGGGTGGCCAGAAATCTGCCATCTCTTGCTCAATATCCCAACTAAAGAGACCTTTCAAATGCAATCTTGCAAAACAAAGCAAGAACAAGTTTAAAGATATTCTAACTGCAATCTTTGTTCTACAAGATTACAAAGATTCTTCAACTGTCTCTTGGAGAAAATACATTAAGGATCCTCAAGAGAGTTCTGAAAAGTTCCAATATGAAAGCTGCTAGTGTCTAGCTGTCTCAAAATGTCAAACGGATAGAAAAAGGAGAGCTCAGAAATACCAAGAACACCAAAACAGACAGTAGACAGTTGTAAATATACATGCCTGTCTGGAGAGTCAATTATGACATGGGGGGAGGGGGAGTGGAAAGAGGGGAGAGAAAGTAATTCAAGTGTTAAGAGAACCATTCTTTTTATTCATACTGGAGTTTAGCTTTCCCTCTACCCCCAGAAGCCTACTCCATTTTGAAAGCCCTCAATAAACAATGGCATTTCTTTATGCCTTTGACATATGCATCTGATAATCTTTTGAAGTATTTTTCCCCTAAATAAAGCTTTTTTCACATTACTTTTATCATACAAATACCAGTAATTTTTAAACATAATTTATGTATTCCATAAGAAACACCATCTTTGTGCTACCAGCATTCAGAAGAATGAGAATGGATCATACCATCATATGCAACTTGATTATAAACTATATCTATAATATAGTATTTGTTTGGTAATAGAACTAAAAGGTATTAAAAGTCATCCTGCCATTTTGGTTTTGGCAGGTAAATGTCAGCTAGGTCTCTCCGCTCCCCCACCCCCATTTTTTCTGTTCAATGGTATTATATCTGCTTTCCTTCCCCCACTCTCAGTGTTGCCCATTCAAAAACCTTTTACTTGCAACCCAGTGACTGAAACACAAAGGCGCCGACACTACTTCTATCAGTTATCTAGCCTCTCAAAACAAAGATCAATCTTCTAGAGATTCCCACACACACTTCAAAATTCTTTCCACCTAGCAAGTTTCATGCTCTTTATTACAAATATTCAGTTGGAAGATATGATCAGTAGAATTAAGAGAACTAGTATTATTTTTAAGTTAGAAAAGAGTTCAGAAATGCCACATTATAATAACCTACACAGTTTTCAACATAGGTTGTACTTTGCAATTACAATTCTTCAGTTATGGAAGTCAGAACAGAACAATATCCAACCGCAGAAAATAATTCAGTTAGTCTACCCACAAATCCAATTAAGTTCTTCACTCAAGTCATACTACAAAGAAGTAACTCTGTTTTCAGACTGGGGTGGAAGGAAAAGGAGCTCCTGTGTCTCACATAACAACCTACAGCAAAGGAAATCCAGTAGCTACCTGAAAAAAAAAAAAAAAAAAAATCCATCTAGTATCTTCAAAGAATAGCGATGATCTAAGTGGACGTGGAGGGAACAGTTCTTTTCTTACATATAAAGAAATAAAAATATTATGTTTCACGTATGTTCAAAACCCAGAGTCAAAGAGAAAAGTAAAGAAAAAAGTCATTAATGAAGCTCAGTCACCATCACCAATGCAAAGGGGCTTTCGAGGTTCCCCAAGCATAAACCGAAGACCAACACGTTAAAACTGAGATAATTCCCTGGATTAAGTCATTTCCAAGCTAGACAAGAGGGGGAAAGCCTAACAGAGCAACTTCTTTCAGTACATAGGGTTTACAACTTCACACCAGATCTTTCAAGTGGTAGAATTCAAAACTTCAGTGCCACTTTTTATTTAAATACTGTCCAAGAGAGCGAAGTTAAGTCATTTTTAAGAATACAAAACATGCACAAAAAATATTTCAACAAAAAAATGCAACTAATGCTTCTCAATTTCACCCCGAAAGATGAATTTTAATGAAATCATATAATCTAAGCAAAATACCAAGCAACTGATGCTCAGAAGCCCCTATCTAAATAAGAGATTTCTATTTCAAAGACATAGAGCACTAAAACACACAATGGATGTTTTGAGTATCTGTCAAAAGAGAATGTAACATCTGTTTAGATCAAAAAGCAAGCGGTACAAATAAAGGAAAAGCAATGGTCCTACAATTCTTAAACTAGAAAATGCAGATCAAAATTCCTACCACGAGACTGACACATGACAGCAACCCTGCAAACCCCTAGAACGGTAAAACATACACACGCACCAGTCGGAGTTGTCACCAAATTGCATGCAAAAATCCTCTCAGCTCCAATGAAGCCAGTGACTCTGATGAGACCTTTACCTTCATTTTCCATCGAAATTGTACTTGAGTCGACAGTTACAAAAGTCTTTAGCAACAGCAGCACTGGAGCGGTAGCTGAAAGGTGAAGAGAGAGACGCCCCAAGATCCCAGGCAATCACACTGCTCCCTTTGCCCCCACCTGCAGCAACATCTGCAAGAGAAACCAGCGCTAGAAGAGGAAAATAATAGTGATAATAATAATTATTAAAAAAACACAAACCACAGCCGAACCCAATAGGTCTCCACGGCCTCTGCACTCACGCCAGCACGGAGCAGGCACACGCACGCAGGGAGCCCGCAGAGCTGTCAGAGACCACCAAGGATTAGGGTTAGTTGCCCAGCAGCTACGGCAGCTCAGAGCAGCGCCGCCGCTTCCTCCTCGCCACAGGCGCCTCCAACTGCCTCGTACGGCCCGGGGAGGGGCTCCGCTCGGAATGAACGCCCCGCACCTAAAAATAAACCCTCACCCCAAGTAACCCACGCACACCCCGGCCCTGCCTTGCCCGCACCCCGTCCCCTCAGCGCCAGGCGGGCCGCTCCCCTCAGGCCCCGCCGCTGCCGTCAGGCGGGCTTTGCCAGCGCGGAGAAGCACTGTTTCCGCCAGCGGCGGGCAGGGCAGCGGTGCCGGGCGTGACTTTCGGGGCTGTTCGCCCCCTTCGTGGTTTCGCCGTTAAAGCGCCCTCCGGAGGGGCAGCGGCCGCCGGCGGGGCGGCTCTGCGGGAGCCCCGCGTGGAAAACGCGATTCCGAGGAAGTGGGGCGGTTGGCGGTGCTGGGAGCGGCGAGGGAGCGGCTGGCCA
>JAVJGI010000050.1:99722436-99767887 GCA_035590275.1 Ibycter americanus
GCCGTGTCCTCGGCCCCGCCGGCTCCGGTGGCGGGCCGGCCTTGCGGGCACGAGCCGCTCGTGGGAGGGAAGAATGCCGTACCACCCGCTGGCTTCGGGGCGCTCTGCAGCCCTCCGCGCCGCCCGTCTCCGGAGCGGTACTTCTATGAAAAACTAGTGCCACACAGACAGAGTAGCTGCTATTTTTAGCGTTAAAGTACACCCAGCCTGGAGTTGTAGGCCAGTTAGTTTTGAATCACCAGACAAATCCTCGCGTTCTTTCAAGTGTTAGAAAAGAAAACCCAACCAACCAACCAACACCCACCACCAAGACTCAATACAGAGTAAGCCTTAAACACTTCAAGTGACTACTTTTAAAACCTGGTTTTAGCTACCCATCACGTAACCACCAGCTCTTACCGCTAGGTAAGTACTGTGGGGAAAAAATAAACGCTTTACCAATTCTGTTCTGTTTACCTAGATGCCAAAGGAGTATCACTTGAAACCACAATTCCAATGCTGAGCTCCCAGGCTGGGGAAGTTTTAAAAGTAATTTCCACTGAGATAATAAATACTATATTTAAGGTGTGACACACAGCACTAATAAGAACAAAATGCCTTTTGACTTTCAAGGTCAAAATCTAAGAGAGACGTGCTAATTGCAGGGCATTCTAAAGCAGTGCGACAACACGTAGGAGAAATATGATTGCATTGACATCTCGTGATTAACGACCTGTCACCTTGGCTTTGTTTCTCTTAAGCAGTAGAAGAAACCAAAAATCAGTCTTTGTCAGTTCATAAGAAGCATTCAACAGAACTAAGTTTTAAACATTTTAATTAAATTTCCCAACCCAAAACAGCATGCCTCTTGAATCCATCAGCTAAACAAGGTGAAGTTAAAGAACATACTTGCTCCTTTTGAAGCTCTTGAAGATAAATTTGTTCAAATGCTAAATATAAATTTGTCAATATATTTTGAGAGGTAAAGAAGAGTTACAAGTGCTGATTTAAAGTACAGGCCCTAGATGTTTGCATTCAGGAAAATAAGATAACAACAAGCAGGTTAATTGTTTGAGAATACCTAATGCATAATTTCTGACCTGTCCCATATAGTTGCTGTGTTACTTGACTATCTCTCCATGGTTACTCCACGAGTATCCCACTACAAGTAGGTAGTTACTCTTCCCCAAGCTACTTCTGTTAACTTGTTTGTAAGGTAAGGAAAGAACCATGTTGAGCTACTTGTGACGCTAGTTATGATGTCTCAATTTCAACACAAACCCAATGCACATTAGGTAAAACATTTAATTACTTTGTTAAAACAGGTAGCTCTTGCTTTCAATATCAGATGTTCCCATTAAATGTTAAAAAAAAAACTATGGAAATGTTTTCTTGAAGAAAAAAAACCCGAAAGCCTGTAGGTCCTAATAGTGTTTACATCTACACGATGCCTCTACACTATGTTGTGAAAAGTTTTGGGGAGAATACTGGGAGTTCTTGAACACAGCTTGTTCAAAACTGGAGCTATTGAGATCTAAATATCTGTGATAAAGTCTACCTACTAAGAAACATCCTGCGTTCACATGCCCTAAAAAAGGAGAAGGAAGCCAAAAGCAAGCCCTAATGTATAGTTAAAACTAAAAAAAGCTTCATCTCTGGAGCTTAATCTCTTTCACATTAGCATACATCTGCCAGTCATACCTGCCTGTGATGCTGCCAGACAGCTGGGAAGTGGCTCTTCTGCATTATACCAGGACCTATATCCATCCTTGAAAATGCCATACTCTACACCTACAAACAGTGACTGTTTAATGAACAATGCTTGAAATATTTTATCTTCACCTGCTGCTAAATACTGGTTCTAAAAAATCCTGACCTTAATGTGGGCTTGATACACAGGAATATTAGAACAGCCTTAATATCTTCAGGAAACCTCATAGAAATGTGTGGGAAAGGCATTATTTGGCAAACCAAAGCAACATTATTGGAATATGATTGTGGAGATAAATTCTGAACTGAAAAAAAAGAAAGCTTTGTTTACAGTAACCAGTTGTAGCCAGTTGCACTCACAAGTTACAATATTTGTTTTATATTTTCTAATCTTTTAAAAAAAGTCTTGCAATAAAATGCTTCTCCGAATATCCAGTGAACAAATATGTCTAGCCACAACAGAATCATTCCAGTGAAAACATATGCAAACCAGAAGAACATATATACATTCAAATATAAAAGTCCAAACAATCTCTAAACTTCACAGTTAGAATCTGTTTTTTAAAAAATAGTTCTTGAAAGGATATGCAATACTGATAGGTTTTGGGGGGGGGGGAAATAAAAAAGACAACTGAACACACTTAGATCACCAGTTTTGTCTTTCTAGTTCAGGGACCTGAGAATACCTCCTAAAAACAAGTGAACCTGCTGATAATGGGTTTGCATTTCAGAGAGCAGAGTTTCATGATCATTCAATGCCAGCTTAAGCAGGCCCCAGCCCCAGTCATTCTCCTTCTCTTTGTGTGTTGTCAAGATTAAATGCTATACAGCACCATCTTGGCATCCTGCATCAACAAAGAGTTCCTGTCATCCTGCCACCCCACCACCACTCCATCCTTTTCCCAACAGAAATCTCATATCTTACCTCCTGTTGACATTCAAGTCAGACTTCACCTTCTGCCAGTGGCTATCAGCAGCACAGAGCCACTAGAGTATCTCAGAACTACAGCCTCAAACTGATCAGCACCTAAGTTTATATGGTAACTGATTCATGTCTGGAATAACCCAGCAAATCAGTAAAAACAGACTAAACCAGAAGTGGTTGTTCTGGCACAGCCAAGAGGGTGGAACAGGTATGGGAAGCATGAATAGGTACTGCAGCTTTCAGTACTTTCTTTGCTCCCCTAGGCCTAGCTTTGCAGCCTAGGCTGAAAACTAGTGATTTGATGAAAGGGTTTGGTTGGTTAGGGTTTTTTTAATAGCCAGCTGTAAAAAAGCATAGTTAGGTTCTGTCTGAATCTAAGGGCAACCCAAAAGATTGCTTTTAGTCGCCTTTCTACTTCTTCAGAAGAATTAAGGGCCTCTGGAAGGCTTGGAAAAAATTAAAGGTGATAAATATGTGACATTTCACATAGTACCATTGATCAGCTGGAAGGAAAGAAGGGAGAATTCTGTCTAATAGCATTAAACAGATGGGCCTTAACCTGCAGTATGTTTATCTGCAAGCTTAACTTCAAGTTTGGTTTAGTCTTCAGGATCACAATCAATTCAACTTCATCTCAACTACTCCCTTGTGCTATAGCACTACCAAAAGTAGTAAAATGTTTTTTAAACATAACAAAGACACCTGTAACTTCATGGTTCACAGATTGGAGACCTATTATAGGGAATTCTGTTTAAATCACTTTTCAGACCATAATAGGACTTGAAATACTTGTTGGTCTGAAGCGAGCTTCCAGATCCTTTTGAAGGATCCTTCTAAAGATGCATTTGTTAAAATTCCATCAGTGTCAAGTAATGCTAATGAAACCTACTACAAATTTTACTAATCTCATGAGAAGTTTATTCATACATTATAATAAGAGAAATATTTTACTGAATCATAATATCAATAGTATTTTAATATGGACAAAGCTTTCTACAGCACTTCAGTTTGGGGCAATAAAGGTTAATATGTGATCCTTCTGTCAAAACAGGCTTCTCAACAATTTGCTTATTTTGCTTTAAGTCTAATTCAAACCGCCCTCAATATACTAATAACAAATTAGCTTTTCTGGAAGAAAAAAAAAATCACTTTCTGGTAAGATGGACTTTCATTTGAGTTAATCTCATTATTTGTCGTCTTTCATCTTAGTGTCAAAAACTCAGCAGTGCTTTTACAGTCCGCTACAGAGTACTTGTATGACTGGAGCCAAGACAGGGGAAAGATGATACTGGAGCTTCTCATTTACACCCTTTAAATGGCATGTGCCATTTGCAAAGCCCACATTGCATGTTTCCTCCCCACATCCTTTCTACCCATGCTGTTCAACTGCGAACTGATAGAAGCAATCACCTCATCTCTGAATGGAACTCTCCAGAGGAAAATCCATGCCAATTCCACCTAAAGTTTGAACATTTATATATATGTGTATATGAAATCACTAAGTTTAAAAGAAAAAAAGACGATACGATTTTTCCCCAGAGGAAACAAGTACTCATTTCATTTTATAAATCTGAGCATATTAAGATGTAAGAAACATAGCTACATTTCCAAATTACCTTAGCTCATCCTTGTCTTGACACTGTGCAATTATGCTAAGTAAGGATCTTTGGTTTATGACAATCTTAAATTACATTTCACTAATTTTTAAAACAGCATTAAATTTAACCCTTTCATCCCATCCCTAAATAAGCATCCCTACTAACATGCTACATTCAGAAAGGGGGTGCAGCAGCCCAACAGTTTAAGTCGACATGAAGTCAGGCTTTTGTGATTCTCCTTTTGCTGATGCTCAGTTCTGTGCTTCCCATGTTCTGGCCCTGACACTCTCATCTCTTATAACCCAGCTTGGGGGACTGATCCAGCCAAGAAGAAAGCCTGCCTCAAAAAAAAGGCATTACTGCTGAACTCCCAGAACTGGTACAGGAAGGCGGCTGGGGCAGTGGCAGGACCAAGGGAGTTCCAACCTTAAATCAGTTTGAACTGTTGTGAACATACGCTCTCAGAGCATTCAAGGAAATCTGGTTTAATCTATCCTTCAAGGAAAGACTAAATGAACTCATTTTCTGACCATAGTGCTCAACTGTTGTCTCAAACCTGTATTTCATCTTCTATACTTTTCTTGATACTTTCTATACCACATAATCCATACTTACCTGCCATTCTTTTCCTTCAGCCGCACTGTTTTGAAATAGTTGAAAATATCAATTGCATATTTTCCATATAGTTTTTCCCTCCCTTCATTTAGGGCATACAGAGCTCTTCAGCAGTTTCTGTTTTACCCTCAGTGATTGTTTTCAAAGCTGACTACTCCAGTAAAAGCTTCATTACTAAAGTGGAAGCTCTCAGAAGCACCTCTATCCTATCTGCTGAGGCTTCACACCTCCAGAGACAATCCTACTCATTTTGTGAAGTAAGAGCTAGTTTCCTGTTGCCTGTAAAAGACAGCCAAGAGACACATCCAAGGAAATTATGCTCTATAATTGGAATACGCTGTGAAGCAACTTACTATTGGAAGTCTTAGCTGAGTCAGGCAACATGCCTTGTTAGGATGTCTGCTACAGGACAAAGGTACCACTCCTCTGCACCATCAGCTGCAGCTAGTCATGTTATGGCCTGAGTATAGCAGAATGTGGAAAACTGCTCCCTAATAAACATTTACATGTTGCCAAAGGATTACTGCAATTCGTTGAATAGGATTGAAGAACACTCCATTTACTTTTTAAATATTTCATTTACATTGTAGTAAGATGTCTGTGGTGGAGAATAAAGATGTTTCAACAATGAAACAATAAACAGTTAAAAAAACCAGTGGTAGTAAAGTACTTTGAATTGATTCAAGGCTAATGCGCCAAGAATTTCAGGAATGCTGCATATATTACAGACAAGTAATCTTGCCAAGCCTCTGGCACTTGGAAGTTCTCTTTCAAGACTATTGGTGGGTGTAAAACAGGGTGAAGGTAATACTCAGTAAGGAATTTCCAGTTAGTAAACAGATGTTTACATGCTTATAGGATTTCAGCTCCTGGCAAGACTAAGATAATTTGTTTGATAAAATACTTATGCATAATGTGTTGAGCTGTCTAATTTTACTCAGACTCAGAGCCAAAAATTTTATCAAGTGAAAGCATGCGGTAGCTTCTCAGGTTGGGAGAAATTCATTACAAACTTTTGTTTTACAGAAGAGCTCACGTTCCACTTTCATTTTTCTTTTCAGAATTACTACTATGTGTATGTAAATGGAAGTCAAGTATTCAGAGGGGTTTTTTCCTCCCCTATGTCTTAAAAACAGAAGTATTCTGAGGTCACTTTTTTAGAGCTGGTAGAGGCTATTGAGATAAGCCATCAACATAGCGTGCTTCTATTGCAACTATGTGCTCTAGCATAAAAGACCCCTAACCTTAATGCAAACCAGGTGGTTCATTGAAAGACCAAATTTGTATTCAGATGCATTCTTAATCAACCCCAACAATAAGGCTGCAAGGGGAGGCGTAAAAACACAGATTATGAAACATTTAGAAATTTAAAGTACACTTAGTAAAAATACCCAAACTTAATCAGGTTGTTCTGACCTGGTTCCCTACCCAGCTACACAAGCTTGTGCTGGGACAAGATGGAGGTAGGAGCAAGTGTTCAGAAGTGTTTCCATACAACTGCTGCCGAATGTCAGACTTCAGCACAAGGGAATTAAAAAACGAAATCAATTTCACAGCAGCACAAAAAGGCTCCTGTCTACCTTGGAAATAGGTGCTAGAATATTTTCCAGCAACATCATCATCTTCAGCCTAACTCTTAACATAACAGATCACATACTCAAGCTGATGCATCACCAAAGGTTGCATACAGCCCCAGATGAATTGGGCAGGAGTGGATATGGGAGGGACAAACCTTACAGTGATATCATATGAACTGAAAGGGTATATCGCACCAGGCTGTCACAATGGGAGGGTTAAAAGGGCCCTGAGGTGCCCCTCTCTCTCCCTTCTACAAAATCAGTAACTAACCTCAGCTGCGTTCTGTGCATCTGCAACAAGCCAGGAAGAACCAGAGGGGGATTTAATTTAAAAAGAGTTGAAACTTGTACCATATGCCCTCCTCCCCACCATCTGCCTCCTGGGGACATTCTGTACAAATTCAGCATGCCAGCTGTCTACTCAGAAGGAAAAAAAGAAGTTTCTCATTCAGTAAAAATGTTAGGCATTCCCATTCCATCTTTAAGGGCCTCCAACGTAATCCAGATCTATTAAGGAGTTCTGAGGATACAATACTATTTATAGACTACAGAAACTGGTAGTGATAGATCAGTGAAAAGCTTGCTTCCTATTTGAAGTTCAGCTTAAAGTAAATTATAACCCTGAAGTTTCTATACACTATTTGAAAACAGACCAGAATCTGTTTAGATATAAACAGAGGCATGATTTCTATCATATCTTACATATTTCATATAACATATTTAAGGTCAGATGATTATAATATGATAATACTATAAGATGCACTAAGATATTATGGTTATAAGATCCTATTTACCATATCACATCAAATATATCTTGAATTTCTTACATCATATCTATTATTTACTTAATCATAAATGTATGTTTATATCTATCATTAGGTTATATATAATCATATATCTATCCAGCCACATATCTGTGGTTTATTTAATATGCTGAACTGAAAAGATAAAGCTGTAAAAGTTTCTGATTCATCACTCATTGAACTGTGAAAAATTATCCATCTGGAGAAAAAATAAAACTATCACTGGAAGCCTCTGACATTGTAGGAGCAACATGGATTAATTAGAAGTTACTTACATGTGTATGCATTGGGAACCAAAACCTGTATTTTGCTACTTGAAGTTACAGAACAGGATTCCTAGAGAATTTTCTTCAGTAGATACAGATTCCAGTAAACTAGGTGCTTTTAGGAATTTATCTTTTGTATCTCCCATAATTTTCACTCGAAGTTGTTTTCCCTGTTTTGAAAAGTGGATCTTTGGTTGTTTACAGCCTCACATCTTCAACATGTGCATACAGTCTGATGCTGTTTTTCACTTCCTTGGGCAGATTACAAAGGATTTTAAATAAGGTAACCTTAGTGTTTCATGCTTTCCTGTTTATAAAGTCTGTTACATCCTAAGCCATAGTCTCACTGGAATATCTGAATAGAGTGCTAGGTTTGAAGAAATTAAGCTTTGCAGCAATTAAGCTATTACAACCTACAGAGTCTAATCAAGATACCGCTTCTATGGTCAAAGCATAAGGAATGCAAAACCATAACAGAGAAACCGGAAATCAGTGAGAAAAAAAAAACTAGTCCATTTTTAGATTAAAGATTTTGACAAAAATAGCATTTTCTTGTGCCATTTGTGGCAAAAGGAAACCCCTCCTTTTTTCCTCAAGTCCTAGGCCACTGAAAGAAGTGCATCCATTTTGAAGAAAAGAACAAGTGACTTCATACATTTCTGCAGCCCTGCACACAATGGCTTCTGATCCCAACAGGAACTTTTCAGCAAATATTTTCTAATGCGTTCCAGGTTTACTGCAGGTATACAAGCTTCACAAGCACTTATCTTTAGCAGAACTTGGTTTTTTGTTATGTATACATGGTTTTGAGCCAGCCTCATCATTGTGACAGCAATTCCATTCAACCTTTTAAAATAGCTGTGGCTTCCACGTAAAATCAGCCCTGCTCAAACACAGTGCCTCTTGCAGCACTGTAATTGAACGAGCAGCTACTTCAAGTTTAAAAGTTTCTAACAGCAATCCCAGCATTTCTGAGTCTATATATAGGATTGTTGCTACTATATTTTTTTTTTATGTTAACCCTCATTGAAAATACCACACATTACTATGAAAGGCAACTGCTATTAATAAATTGCTATCAATAAATCTGGTTCCTCCCTTTGTCTCACAGACTCAGTTCGGGCTGTAGTAACTCATAACAAACTCCCTGTGGATGCAAAGCAAATACCATAAAGAAAGAGGCGTGGCACAGCATGAACACCAGAGAAAGGCTACAACCAAAAGCCCGATTCCTATAATACTGCTGTGTTAATGGCATTTGCAATTCCTGGGCTTTAATATCATATTCTTTGATGTTACATGCTGGTTTGTGGAACTGTGCAAGTATATCAAAGATGTTTGCCTGAAAGAAGTTTCTAGTTCTTTTAGTTGCACAGCAAAATCTGGAAAGAATGAACCTCAAAACTTGAATAGAAAGGCCAAATGAAATGTCTCTGACAAGAAATCAGAACTTGAAAGGCTAAATCATTTTTGTAATTTATGGGATTAACAGTCCTGGAATTCCTAGGATTCAAGCAGCATTTTCAACTAGCCTTTCTTAATGCCTCTTGAGCATTTTCTGCTCTAATTCATTTTAAAATATGGTAAGAAAATAGGGCTGCTGTAGTTCTGTCTGATTTCCTGGGGAGAAATGTGAATGTATACATGTGTTACTGAGTGTACATGAGCCCAATACCTCTTAATTGTAGCACATGTTCAGTACATCTGATGGTGTGATAAGCTAGTTTGACAGGGTGCTGCTGAAGAAATGCAATTAAGAAAACAGGAATCACAAGCATCTGTTTTGTTTGACTGTCTCAGAACTTTAAATGCTACCTAAACTTTGGTGGGTTTCTTGTCTTTCTGTGGCATTAGAAACGCTAACATGAAGGTCCCATAAATTAAATCCAATGCATCTGTATCTGGCAGACTTACTCAGTTTAAAAAGGTTTTAAAACCTTTTTAAAAAAGGGAGGAAACAGTGGGTTGGGACACAGAGATTTTTTTTTTTTTAAATTAAAAACTTGTTTCATTTGTACACAAATAAAACTACAGTAATGGAATTATCTTAGTTTTGAAACCTTTTCTCTTGGCCTTCAATCCTTGACATACTTGTGATTACATACACTGCTCTACCAGTTATTCAAATAATGCTGTAAAAGTTGAGCTTAGTCTCTCTTTAGTCTTTAAGCTTTCTACTTCATAGCCTACTCTGTTAAGGTTTCTCATGTTACTAGATTTCAGAAGTGGCAGCCAGCCCACTTCATTGCCCCCTGCCCAAGCAGTAGCTGTCATCAGTAGCCATTATCACTGTCACCAGTCATGATACTGGTCTAAGTGAAGAACCTGACCGTATCTGGTTGAGATGACGTCAGTGTCACTTAAAAGTGCCTAAATGAAAAAAAGTATTTCAGGAAATGTAATACAATCCTATTTTAAATGTCAACAATGTAAGAATTCTTCAGACCATCTCATGAACTTAAGATGCCACAAAATCATTGACCATTTAGATTAATAAGTTTTCAGCTTCTTAAGATAGGAATTTAATAGTATAAACCATTAGTCAAGAGCTGCCACAGTCCATAAGCAGCTAGATAAGTTCAAGATGCTAAGGGACCACAGCTCCTCTTCACTTTTGTCAAAAATGCCTTAAGATTAGAATCCTTGTTTAGCATAGTGCTGGTGTTCTCTTATAACAATACCAAAACCTGCTCATCTTGAAATGTGTGTATATAGATAGACATAGCATATGCTTGAAAAATTGCATTCAACCATAAGATGGTAATTCAACAAAGAAATTTATCTGAAGAGGCAAAACAACGAAGCTTTAATTCCAATTATCGTAATTCAAGAAGAAAATCTACTTAGAGGGGAAAAAAAAAAAAAAAAAAAAGAATCTGCATATCCCTGGAAAGATTCATACAATCCTGACAGGAATTTCTGTGTGACAGTAGAAAGTCTAGCATAAAGCCAAATCAGAGCAAATGTGGATTTCTTCTGATGCAGTCTCTCAAATATTGATACAAATGAGTTTAGAAGAAGTTAATGTGACAAAGAGGATACATGAGCTACCCATCTCTATTAGGAGATACAGAGTTTTCCAAATGAATTGGTGAACTGCAAGGACCTGTTAGGACACAAGAATAATTTTGACATGACTGTGTTAAGCATGAAATATTAAACAACATAATAACCATCAGCCCCAGAGACTCACAAAGTATTGCAGACTCAGGACATACCATCCCAGGGGCACACAGCAATCAGTTAGTGCTTTTTACACTTCAGAACAACAAAGACCAGAAACTAGCAGAAGTGTTTCTTTAGAGAAACGAGTCAAGCCTCCATTTAACCACAAAAATCATAGCACCTTAGTCATTCAAAGCAAGCACCACTTTTAATGTGTAATCTCAAATCTAACATATGCATAGTTTTTACATAGCAAAGAGTATACCACTTTTATTAAACAAACTTAACGTGTCTAAAACCATTAGTTTTCATTAATAGCTACATAGATTTCTTAGTTGTCCTAGCAGAGAAGTACTATGTCATTTGTAATACTGGCACATTTCATAGAGTGCTTATACTGGAAACTTGAGGCAGCTAGTCCAAATGCATCTTAAGATGCAGAAATCTTTAGAAAAGCAGAACAAAGCCAGACTACAGGTGCCTCCCTCTTTTTTTTAACCCAATAGTAGCACTTGGACTACCACAGCCATAAGACAAGCATTATTACAGTTACAACACTGGCAATAATAGATCTCTTCTATACATACTAAGAGATAGCATCAATTCTAGCTAGAGTTTAACCTGTGCATGATGGGAGGTACTGTTTATCTCCAAGCAGAGATAAAGTGCCAGCTATTTCAGCAAAAGCTGCTAGGTCTTTTACTGGATAATGTGTCCTGTTCAGACCCTTCAGCTTCACCCTTAGTATCTCATCTCCAGGCTGACTAGTTGTCCAAAATCTTTCCCACCTGGAAGAGTTAATTCTTGCAAAAGTCTTAGATTGTCACTTGAGGACATGAAAATGTCCTTTACAATGCCTGTAGTCCTATAATTTCAGGAACTGTGTGTCAAACATATGTTTGATTCAGTTGCACTAATGTCACTTGGCATACAATGACTACAATTACAGACGAAGTTCAACAGTGCCATTTTTATTCAACTAATGTAGATTTTAAAGCTGTGAGGAATTATTTCTGTAATCGAGGCTGACTGTATGTAAGAGAACATCTGTCTGTAAACTGTGCACAAAGACTACAACCTCCATTTCATCTATATAAAGTCTTTTATAAGCGCCTCTAGCCAAAATTTCAGAGTATGGGCTGACAACAGATAAATTATTCCAAAAGTTAAATACTGCTTGAAAGGCATACCCTATTTCCTATTTGCATGCAGCCTGCAAGCATTTTTCTCTTTGATTAAAGACCCATCCTTTGTGAGCACTGTCTTCCTCAGTTACTTCAAGATAAGACGTTGACTGTTAAACTGGGCAGAGCTGCCATTTTTGAGGAAAACAAAAGGTAAGGGAAAAGAACAGTGCACTACAGAAGCAAATATCTGATAAGCTCTGTTACCAGAACATCCTCACAAGAGGAACTGTACTCTGTTCCTACTCAGACCTCAGAGCAACTTACACATCTTGCCCAGTCACAATTAGGACAGTGATTTCAAGGAAGGACAACTTGATGCAACTCGGCATAGATGCTATTATTCACCTCTAATCAACTTAATTTAGAAAGCAGTGATTGAATTGCAAATAGTGAACCTGAGAAAGACAGACAGGTTTTCATGGCAAGGAAGAGCTCTCCCATGACATTTAGGGGAATATCCTGCCTGGTTTTCAGCAGTCTGGTGTCCTCTGGTTGATTGACTTGTTAACTGACTGCAGGGAATCAACCACTACCAGATATCTAAGTCAACGTTTTTTTCAAGTATGTTCTCCAGGGTAGGGTTTGGAGGTGTTTTGTTTTTTTGGGGGGTTGTGGTTGTTGGGTTTTTTTGTTTGTTTGTGTTAATACCCAAGAGGTGCCAACACTGACTGGAGCTTTTCCAGTATATGAAGTACTCACAATTGCTCTCCCCAGCATGATCTCTTTAATAAAATGCTACTCTTAAAGGGAATTTTGATAGGCTGTCTCCCCTCTTACCAGTCTTATTTTCATTAAGTGTGTGGGTGTTCCACATCTGCAAGACTCTTTATCCCTAAGTCCCAGTTACTGGGGGAAGGGGAGAGATACAGCTCACTTCCTTCAGAAAAGAGGCTAAAAAGGGTTCTGCCAAAGCAGCTGTGTTAATTGCTAAAGACATACATACTCTCAATGCCAAGCACAATGTACAAATCATTCTGTGCTCCCTCAGTTCTGGACTCCTGGAGCTCATTTGATGGTTTCCATAAAGGATCGAACCCTCATGTTAATGCTTATGTATAGAAGCTCATTGACAGTGTCACTCTCACGCATGAACTGTTAGCTAGAGAAATTATTTTAGCATTCATATGGAGACTGGTGTGTAGCTCAAAAATAATTCTAAAGCAGTATTGGCTGGACAGGCTGCAAGAAATATCTATTTACTGCTAGGATTCAGAAGGAAAGCTGGTGGTTTCTCAGCACAAACAATGCTTCCTCCATTTTCTTTAACACTGGTCATGTGCCATTGGAAAGCCAACTGTAAAGGTAAAAAGCATCCTCTAGTTTCCTTAAGGAGAAATTTCTATCTGGGTCCAACCGGCATTTTCAACAGGAAGTCCAAGTTTTATGGCCATGCTTTGGAAAGAGGTAACCTTACAATACTCTTGAAAAGTCATTTCCTCAAATGCTAGTTTAGGTATACCCAAAATAGCAAAGGCAAAATATATTTCTTGTTTTGCCAAATTAATTGGAAAATTACTTCAAGAAAAGGAGGGAACCCTACCAGCACGTACACCATTAAAAAAGCCATAAACATGCCTTCTATTGTATTTTATCTAAGCAGAGAGGCTTCAAACACCTTGAAATCATAGGCCTTTTGAATTTGGCAGGAAAATAACTGTCATGTTTATAGCTATGCTATGGCTTTATCAGCAGAAGCAAACAAAGTTTTCTGATTTATATACTCAGAAATGGGGTGAGTGGGATTAGTTCGTCAGGTCATTAAAACCACAAACCCATTGCATAGTCACTGAGGAAAACTCATTTCCAGGGCTACTCAGCTGCTATTTCAGGGTTGCTTCCAGCCACTTCCAAGGCTAAAATTCGCAGGGCTTTGGATTTCTAGCCCCCCAAAAAAAGCAGTAGCCATATCAAAACATACATTATATTTTCACCTTCTCTCTGGTGTCTTCCTTTCATCATCTTCTAAATTCCTTCATTATCATTTTTATTTGGAGCTTATTTTTTAAGTTGTAAGAAAAAAATTCTACTTCACCTGTCAATGATAGTTTCACATCCTAGGACATTATCTCATTCGTTTCCTTACTCAGGCTGAATGAATATTAAATATTTCATACCTTCTAAGAACTTAATCATAATAATTTTATGAAAAAAAATCAATGTCTAGAACTAGATAAGAATTACTCTTGAAAAAATATGCATATTCCCATAAGGAATAGCTATACAGGTCTAGATAAAAGCCTTATTTAACGAGAATTATCTCCTAAACTCAACTATGCTGTTAAAGTGTCACTTACTCTCCAAGAAACTCTACCATGTAGCCATAAAACACATTTTCATACCATTCTATAAAGCTTGTCAAGCAGCTTTCAGATTTTTGTGCTTTAAAACATTCGAGATAGAGTTAAAAATAGGAGAGAAAATCTTAAAGATAAAGTTAAAAATAGGAGAGAAAATCTTAAAAGATAATTCCATTATTGGACCATACCGATACTCCATGAAGTCCGTGCTCCTGGACCTGGTATGTTCAGTAAGGAATGACTCCAGAAGGTCTTCCAAGAAAGGAAACATAATACACTGCCAGTATGGAAACAGTCTTCCTAAACTGTACTGTGTACCTGAAGCAAGCAGGTTTATCCTTCTTAGTATAAGTCTGGATGTTCTTATCTATACATATGTCCTTCTTATCATCTGTTTATCTCTTGGACATCACAAGATTCTGTGGTAATTTCCAGAATCTGTCGTTTCTGAATGACACGCACTTCTTCCACAGCTTTAGTTTTTACTGAAATATTTGATGACTAATGCTCTTACTGATGATCAGTTTCTTAAAGTTTCTAAGCAACTGTTAAATGGGATTTTTAGTCGTCTGGTTTCCAGAGTAAAATGCAAGTCATTAAACTGAGCATGCAAATCTAACCTCGGATTGAAACCATTAGACTTATTTTAACGTATTTGATTTAAAATGTTTGATCAGGTCTCCTAGGATGTGTATCTTTTCTGGAATGTCACAGTGAACAGCAGTTCTTCAACAAGCCTCATTACATTCAGTGCATAATATCAGTCAATGTAAAGAGAATGAATATTAGCATCTCATTCAATTCACTTTATATTGATAAAGCTTTCTGTCTTGGGACTAACATGCTAATAACCACGTGAATGCTTGTGTTCATTAAATCCATTTCTTCCAGCAGTTTGAAGCAACAGTGCCAGAAATAGTTTCAGTCTGAGGTCAGTTTTGCATGCTCATTTTAGTGAGCTGCATTTTAGTCTGGAAACTAGAAACAGTGCCAGAAGTATACTGCACTAAAGATATTCACATTGTTACACAAATGGAATGATTAAATTTAGCATCAAGTTACAGGTTGCGCTCTAAACCATTCAATTCCACCAATGAATGAACAAGTTTGTCTATGCATCCTCTGAAGTTCAGCTGTCTGGACAAGCCTTGAACAACTCAAAAGTTATTAGCCAACTAGCCCTGCATGCATCCTTTGCTTGTGATTTTTGCCTCCATGACTGGACAAGCAGCACTATGCACATCAGACAAAAACCCCTATCAAAACATGACAATAGTACAGTTAGCATGAACCCATCAGTTCCCTTGAGCTTTAATTTAATACCTGTCAGGGTCAGTAATGGGTGAATATTGAGAAGACAACAGCAAAAAAACCCTCAAAGAAAAAGCAGTTAGTCATCTACTGATAACATTTATTAAAAGGCATTGAGCCAGTATTAAGCAAACAATCCCAAGGACTTACCCTGGTAGATAAAAGAATGCAATCCTCAAATAAAAAGCTTATTCTCAATACCATGTAGAGCAACCCGCTGAGCTCAACTGCGCTTCCCACCCCATAAGTGTTTATACAGTCAAAGCAGCAAATTTAGTATTTGGTGACTATCAGCCCTGCCAACACTGGACAAACCCAAAAAGAATGAATATGTTGTTTCTCTAAGCATGCAGTGCTTGAGCTGTTAGCCATTGTAAAAACATTAGTGGTGAGAAAGAAAATAATGAACATTACTGTACCAAAACAGGAAAAGCAGATTTCCACCCCACCCCCCACCAGTAATAGCCCTGGTACTTTTTTTCCCAAAATATATCACGTCAAAAGAATGTGCCTTTCTTTGCCTGCTGACCTCTCATTTAGAGAGGTATGCTATTCAACATCATTTAGTGCACAAAGAGCAGAGAAGTTTAACCATTTCAGAGGAATGCAGAAGTTCAGCTCTGGTTCTGGCTGCTTCTGAATGCTCATCACATAGCTTAATATCAAGCACATATTGGATGAGAAAGAACAGCAACTCAGAGATGGCCCCCTTCCAGACTCACCTCTTCTCTTCCCTCCCATGCTAAATAGCTGCCATTTCCTTGTGAAACAGCAACAGCTTCAGATAACAGTTCAGTTCTAAGGATGTCCGTGTTGCACTTTAAGTCAAGAAATCATCATCTACCAAAACTTTTAAGAAACCAAGTTACAAGCCGTAGTGCCAAGAATTCAACCTTTTCTCTAACATAGATTTACATGGCAGAGGGCCCAAATACTGACCAGTCCCTATACCTGATCTCAGGCTAATTAACAGCTCTTGGTAGAGACAAAGCCTTTACAGCACTGAGAACAGCAGAGCATAAAGTTCATGGCTAACAGAAGAGCTGAGAGGGGAAGTCTGGTTTACTTTATATACATATTTAGGAATTAATTTGCTCAGATATACCCCCTTTAGTGTCACAAGCAGATTCAAAACTATCAAAAATAAAAGGAAGTTTAATAATTTCTTCAGCCAGCTAGGATGGAGATGAGTGATTCAAGATGAACTGGAATTACACTGAGAACAGCTCAGGACAGCAGTGAAATATGGATTTTTGTGATCCTCAACAGACAGGTAACAACTACGTAAAGCTTCATGGATTCAGACCTCAATTGCTTTAAGTGTCCAGTAATTTCCTCAGAATCAAGAATTATTTGTTCTCAGGGCAAATTTTCTCAAAGTGACAGAGTTCTCATAAAAACTTGAACACAGCCATTAATCCCAGATACTGACATTTAGAAAACAGTGCAGCTAAATTTCTGATCCTCTCCCTTTAGGGTATAGCTAGATCACCCACAGGGTTACAATTGAAGGTCAGGGTTTGGGTTTTTTGTCTGTCTGTCTGTTTTAATTTGCTTTTACCTTTTCTTGAATCCTCTTGTCTTTCACTGTCGATACAGGTTTCCAAATTGCATGGATAGGAAGCTTTATGAAATAAGAGAAGACAGACTTCTTATCCAGCACATTATCCATAATTTAAGCAATTTCTGTTACTGCACAGTTAAAGAGTCTTCTCCGTCTCAAGTTTAAGATCTGAATGCATGTTTTCTGCCTCTTCCCAAAGATCAGTAGTCCTTGACTGTTGCACAATCCTTTTCTGCAGAACTGGTGAAAACCAAAACACCAAGCGCACAGCCTACAACAAATGACCAGTGTTAAAGTGCCACAAGGGCAGTGTGAGCTGGAAGAACTGAGGGGCAGTTCTACCAGTGCAAAAATGCAAATCATTTCCCTGACAGCATGCTCTAACAGCCCTGCTCCTGGTAAGAATATTTGGTTGTAAAAAACCCAAATAACAGTAAGTAGGTCCTGATTTTTCCTACCCCTCTTGCCACAAAGAATAAACCTTAATGCCTCTTAAAGCTTGTTCAGCTGCAGTAAAGTGGTTAGAAAACTGCTGTTTCTAGCATATTCCCCCCTCCTCCTCAAGCTGTATTTCACTGACTGCACTGTCTGATTTCACTTTTGTTTCACACACAATCCGGTTGTGTGGATTTCAGCCAGATTAATGCTTTGTTTCATTCTCCACTTTCCAAACTGGAACTGCAAGGCACCAGTTACAGGGCATAACAATATAAGCTCAGATAAAGCTTAGCTTGCAACTGGAGGTTTTGCCTCGCATCTTACCTGCGGACTCATTCCCTTTCACATCGTTACATTTCCTCTTTCTGTGAGCCCTTCTCTACTTTGCACCTTTGATCAGTAGACAAGTAGTAAGTGTTTGCCTAGCTTTTGTAGTAGATGGAAGAGCAGCAAAGCACACTTCCATCAGTTATCATCCTAAATTCTTAAGGTTTAGAGTGTGGAAGTTTGGCTTGGGTCCGTCCCCCCCTACCATTTGTTGTTAATCTTTTAAGCAGAAAAGTCCCAGAGAGAAGCTGGCTTCTTATTACAGTGAGGCAGTTCAGTCCGCACCACAACTTCACAGCCATTGGAGATTAACTCAAAGTCTTTAAAGTCTTTCCTAAAGTATATTTCAGTGTATAGGAAATTATTTAGACCTTGGCTAATACTACAGAATTTGTCCCAAAGCTATTAAATACAGCTGCCACAGACTAACCAGCCAGAACAATGTTATGTGCCTCCTGCACATCAACAACTGCGGGAGGCAAAAGAAATAATTTCTTTACCTTGTCAGCACAGTTTGTGGAAAGTCATCCATATGGTGGGGAAGTAATACTGCTTTTGCAGGACTCTTCTCCCACTCATCCCTTCTAGGTCTCACAGCTATGAAAAAATATTTCAATGGATCCAGGAAAGGATCCAAGACAGATTTTCATGTTTGTTTTCAGTGTTAGCTCATCCCACACTACTCGCACATATCTTTCCCTTCAAGTTTGGAGGCTTGACACAGGCAACCATCCTGACATTCATGCTTGGAAACCTGCCTTTAACAAATCCATTGCACATGCCTAAAGGACTATTTGGCTGCTTATACTTCAGCCCATCTCTCTGGACGGCACCAGGCCTGTTTACAAGGTGATCTTCCAGTTTTACTTCACTTCCCCCATCTAGAGAAGCCAGCCAGTTTTGAGCACTCAGCATAGTACCTCTCCTGCCCTCATTTTGGTACAAAGCTGTGCTGAGTCAGAAACATTGCTTCTGTGCTTTATCAAATTTATTGGCACTTGTGTGGCTCTGACCACCTGCACAGCAGAGGAAGAAAACTGGAGTTGTCAGCACTGGGAACTGCCAAATACACTTGTTGCTGTGAAGCCAAGGGAATGTTATGAAGATCAGTGACACATCACAGCATGAAGATTTTAATTGCAAACACTCTGCAAAGCCAGAATCACCATAAGCAGAAAGACAAGGATAGTAAAACTGAATACAAGCCACAGACATAGATGATTCAAGCAGGTGAAAGCATTGAGCTCCACTTTGCTGTAATGGTTCTTTTAAAATGGACAAATACTAGGACATATTTGTTTTGTATAACCTGTAACTTTTACCTAAGATCAGTGTTATGGTTTATGCCATTCAGTGAAAAATCACACCAGGTTGAAGATGCTTCTTCGCAAAGTTCTGAAGTGCATGACCAAGCTCTTCCAGAGGAATGGACCACTTACTGGCAGGCTTGTTTCAGGCTAGCCTAACATCAGCGCTCCAGCAGCCACATGTACACCCACCTCTTAGATGCTGCATATGGGTACTTACTGAGCACAAAGGGAGACATATGCAGTAATCCAGATGGCTGGAGCCTCCAAAGTGTAGGAGGACATCATCTGGTTGCTACATAACTTGGCCTTAGCCGATATCAGAATTCTATATTTTTTTTAGTACCCCTTAAATTCCTTACTGAAACTGAGATGAAGTAGTCAAGTATTAAACTGGCTTTCTTAACTAGAAAAATTTGCAATAACAAGAGTAAGTCAGTGGTACATATCACTAATGTTCTCCTCCTTTCCACCCCCCTTTAAGAAAGACAGTAACAAGCCAAGGGAAGCAAAGACAAGCTTTCAACATGCCACATCAGCTGTCAGAATGTTTTAGTTTAAGAGTTTTAGTGAAAGATTCTCTTTTCTTTGGTTTAAAATAACGTGACAAAAATTTCCAAACAGGCATTCTGACACCTGAAAGAACAGTTTCTTCCTGTTGTGTCCAGTGTTTTTGTTAAAGAAATCCCATGGTGTCTTATGCCACGATATATATAAAAGGAAATGAAAGACATCTAAACACTTTAGGTTTATCTAGGAATGAACCCAATTTATACTAAAATAATGATCTACTATGTGTTCAGAAAACAGCAGAGAACAGAGACTAAAACCCCCTCAGCTCTGGCATGGCAACTATCAGTATCAACAAGAATAGCATTAACCTATTTGTTCAACTAATGCATGTTCTACCAGTCAAGGTGATTTCAGCAGCTCCCGCACAGCATTTAAACAATCCCTGCCCCATATTATAAAAATCTTTAATGATAGCAATAAAGTACATCACTAGCAACCAAAATCTACAAACAGCATCCAGATCCTGTTGTAAAAGATGTAAATAATTCTCTTTTGATTGAACAAATAAATATATATATATATATGCACATCTATACAGGTATATGTGTATAGCTATATAGATGTATATACACAAAACACATATAACACAAATACAGACTTTGTCCTACTACTCCCTGCGAGTAACCAGACAGGCTGCAAGATTTAACTCTTGCTCATTGTGAACTGTTTTGTCATCTTCTACCATCTTGGTGTCTCAGCCAGAGGACACAGAGACCTCCCTCTTCCAAAACCTTTCATTTCAAAGTTTCTTAGGCCAAGTATTCTCTATCCCAATGAAACCATGCCTTTTGGATCCTTTAAGCATATAGGATATGCTTAAAGGAAGCATTGTGTTTTGGGTTTCTGTACTGTCACAATAAGAATTTGCTTCTTCTTCCATCTCTCCCCACCTTATTGCTTTGATAAGTAACAATAATTCCAACATAGCTGTTAGTAAAAGATTTTAAACTAATTTAATTTCCTGTTCTTGCCAGCAGGATATATTAGTTCAATTCTAGTTAAAACCCGATCCAGTTCCTTTTTTATTTTGAATGATGCAAACTCTTATCTTCAATATGAATCACAGATTTAGATTTTCTACGATTTTAATGAAACAGTATATTTTTAGTTCCGTGTCCAGTTATGGGCTCCCCAGTGCAAGAGAGACATGGGTATACTGGCGTAAGTCCAGCAAAGCATCGCAAAAATGATTAAGGGAGTGGAGCATCTGTCATAGGAGGAGAGACAGAGAGACCTGGGACTGTTCAGCCTGGAGAAGAAAAGGCTCAGTGGGATCTTCCTAATGTACATAAATACCTGAGGGGCTGAAATGGAGAAGAGCGAGCCAGACTTCTCAGCAGTGCGCTGTGAAAGGACAGGAGGCAATGGGCGCAAACTGAAATACAGAAATCTCCACCTAAAAATAATTATTTATTTAATAACCCACTGTAATAGTGATGAATAACTGGAACTTGCTGCTCAGAAAGGTTGTGGAGTCTTCAACCTTGGAGATATTCAAAACTTTACAATCAGTTCTGAGCAGTCTGCTCTTTCTGACTGCACTAAGCAATTGTATTGTACTAGATGATTTCCAGGGGTCCCTTCCAACCTCAGCTATTCTACAACTCTGAAATTACAAGCCATTACTATAAAAAAGTCCTAAGCATACGCAACTGGCATCATTGATTCTGTGTAAAAATAAGTGCTTTTTAAAGAAAGAAGATATGATTTTAAAAAATGTCACCAGTAAACTGATCCCCAAGTGTATAGATTAATTGTTGGTGCAGTGCCAAAATATAACATTTAGTTTTACTGCAAGAAAGAATTTACCTGAGTTTTTATACTGCGTCTCAAACGTTAAATAGCACTCTTGTGTAGAGGCATTCTCACAGACACAAAAATAACTACATAAACTACAAGTTTTGTGGCGAATAGCTTACTTGGAACTGTTTGACCAGATAACTGGCCTATAACTCCTCTAGCCACTGAAGTATTTTGAGATTTTTTTCTACCTCTCCCACACATGCATGAAGCAGTTTGCTTCCCCCTTTTCTTCCTAGGGACATCTCATTTCCCAAAAGTACCAAGTCATGAGAGGCAGCTGTCTGCAATGGTACCTCTGCTTTGCCAGGGCCTCAATCTACATGAAGTCACTTTAGAAAAGAGATACTGCAGCTCTAAAAACAAGGCTCAAAAGCAGCACCCATTTCTCAAAGCTTCTTTCCTTGGTTATGTTATTCATGGTCACCAGCCTTCCCCACCAATCAGAAGATACTGTTAATTCAGTTTTGTGGCTGGTAGGAACAGGGTAGTAAGATGCTAGATGAAGGCTGAAACTTCTGCTTTTATATCCTGCTACATTTTCCATGACCAAAGCAGCTCCCTCCCATTGCATTTTTCAAAGTACAGGAATGCATCAGAAGGTGGCATCAATGGATCATATGCAGGGTGCCTGATCAGGTGCCACATGGCTGAAAGGTGGACTGTCAGTGGAGCACACTGTGCTCATGTGCCTCTCCAAGGCTGCATACACACATCAGCTCTGCATTGTGTTCAGAAAGTTTATTGCTTTACCATCCAACCCTGAGGTCACAATTAAAGAGTTATTTCACAAGGGTGACACCTTGAAGCTTTACACTTGCATTGCCACACTAGAAACACAGAATAGATATCCTTATGGCCACTGTCCTACAAATGACCTCCCTTTTACTCTCTCTACAGCCAGGAAAGCTATTTGTCTTTTTAAAGCTCTATGGTATTGGGATTTGTGCCCCATTTGTTACCCGCTCTCCTAAGTTCTTCTCTGCATTACAGACTTGTAATCAGCAGCCTTCCATTTTGTAAAGTGTTACCCTCTAGTGCGTTGTTTAACATTTATCTAAATTAAAATCTCACCGTATTTAAAATATACCTCTTACTCCAAAATCTCTTGATCAATCATTCTGTAGTTACAGCCTTGCCACTGCAAATTTGATCAATGCATGCTCCCTTTTATCTTCCAGATTGTTTAATAGAAACCTTAATTAGTGTTTTCATTAATTAATACCAAACCCAATACTTATCAGGAGAGATCCCATTTGATAGCTCCCTTGCCACTGGTGTTTCATTGTTAATTATTCTGACATTGTAGCCCAGGCAATTCTGTATTAATATTAAAGGATTATGAAGCAGAGAAAGGCTTTTTTCCTAATCCTTTCAGAATTCTTCCTGAAGGAGCTTCCCACACATAGCAACAAGAAGCCATGATAGAGTTAGATAACAGAAGTCCACTGTGTTTTATTTGTCTACTGAACACATAATATACTGTGAACTATTAACTTTGCCAGAATAGAAAAGATAACTAATTATTCACAAATGTCTCAAAAGAGCATGAAAGCATCTTCCTCACTGTGCTGGTGGGCTGTGGGTTAGTTTTAGCGTGCTTGACAGAGCAGTAGGGCTAGACAGGCCAGGCTGAAGTCCACTGCTTGTGAACCTGGCAGCCAGCTGAGCTTCTTCTCACCTCTAACTCTCTCTCATCTAAGGTCCAACATGTTACATCCCCACAGTCTTGTTTGCCTAACACAATTAATCGTCCTTTAAAGTTGTGCAGTAGCTATCCTCAGATTTGCTTTGAAGCACAGGAAATCAGGCAGCCTATCCAAAAATCCACTAAGATCCTAGCCAACAGAAAATGCTTGAGGGGTGCATGTAGTATTGGAATGAAGGGGGCCTTTTCTCATTAGCCTTCATTTCGCAGATATACAGATCTTCCAGCTCTGAAGAGGACTCATCTGAATGTTTTCCACCTCTTACTCAGAAGAGTCTTATGCAAAGGCACTTTCACACGAGGTTTGCCTCAGGAGAGCACTTAAGTCCTGGTCTTTAATGGGCCCACTTATCTGAGACATACAAGGTCAGATTATTAAGAAAACCCTCTTATTTAAGTACAGGCTTTACAGAAATTGCATACTGGACATCAAGGACTAGATCTACAGATCTTCTTAGGGATAAGAGATTTGTTCTTGCTAGGAGCCCCATAAGATTAAAAAAAATATTAATTTTTAAAGCCTCTTTTCAGAAGAGTTATAGTAAGAACCAAAAGTACTGCTTGCTTTTGAGATACCTTCCTCCTCTTCACACCTAAACAAGAGGAAGGTCTTTTCCAAACTGAGTCAAATTCCAGCAAATCACCCTTAAACATCTGACACTAGGTTTTCAAAATATTTCTCACATAAGACTAGGAAAGGTAACAGAAAAACCCGACATGCGTTCTCTCAGATTTGACATACAACTTTCTCCTTGAAATTAAGGAGACACTTCACTAAAGTAGAAGTGGTACCTTCTAGCAACTCAACCTTGCTCCTGAAACCTGCTGCTCAATATACTGTGCTATATTTCCTTATGGCTTTATACCTATCTAAAACTTTTTTCTTTCTAAACATAGTTACCATTCTCAAGACCATTCAACAGCAAGAACTAAAAATAACTAACCTTTTTTCCCATCTTCTCATGGTCTGTAATAATTCTTTTCCGAAGACCTTCCACATGTTCCTCTAGGAACATGTCTCTTGGTAAGGCTGCTACGCACCACAGAAAAAAAGAAGGGGATTGCAATACTGACTTTATAAGGGCTCAACTTGGGGCCCCTTCCTCTCACTTAAAAACAACTAGCCTAGCCCATGGTTTAAGGAGAGTACTGCTAGATAATTCTAGATTTTTTTTCCTTTTGTCTTCACAAAGATCTCAGATTTGAGGCTGATGAAGTAAGCAAGCAAAGACAGGAGAGGAGATACTGTGAGTGAAACACGACTTATCCTAGAGTGGAAGATGTGAATCCTGCCAGTAACATGGTATAAAGGATCTAATTGAAAGCATATATGTAATTTGAAAGCTGGTGGAGAGTAAGGACCAAATGCTGAGCACTTGAAACCCCAGGTGCAATTAGTAGTTCAGCTGCTTACAATCTACTGAAAAAAACCATGCCCTGCTTTACAAAAGACTTCATTTTTAAAAGGTTCACCTGTCAGGCCAGTTCATTTCTCTGTTGATCAGATGAAAAGAAGAATGTCTTGGAAACCTACATACAGCTAAAAGGAATAATCAGCACGATAGTTTAGAATAAAAGCCTGGCCAACAGGCTCTGACTTTCATGTAGTAAATTGTCAAATGGCTGACTTGAAGAATGGTATTTGAAAGTAAAAAGACACTCAGAAAATGGATTCTAGAAAATTATGTCTGGTTTAGACTCTGTATGTTTATATATCAAAGGACACTCTTCCTAGTAGCTGCGTGTCAATCTGTTCTTTCTGCTTTGTACACACTCCAAAAATTATTTTAGGATTGAATTAGCTGTCAGTTTTAGATAGCCTGGATCTCTAGCACAGAGGATATACAGCCACTTTAAAGATATCAAGCAGAAGGTATTGCGTGCATTATGCACGGATGATCAAAAAAGTATGCCTAAGAGAATGAGATGAGGATGTATTATTTTCTATTTTAGAAACTAAGGATGTGTCTAACTGGGAGCACCTATAGCCGCATGTATCATCATCTCACAAAAAACAGCTGCAGAAATGCAAAGACATGAAACAGATGATGGTCATGAATAGTCATACAAAAGCTTTTATATGAACAAGGATTGAAAAGATGCAAACTGTTTAGAGCAGGCAGGAGACAGAGAGGGAAATGAAAGACAGTACAGAAGAACAAGGTACAGCAAAGAGAAGCTGAGGTCTTATTTCCTTTTACCCTACACAAGGGAAGAACCAAGCCACAGCACATCTGAAATGCAGGAAAGAATTATTTTTTTAAATAGATTTTCCTTTGAATAAAATAGGAAGTGATTAAAACGTGGATTTTTTTTTTCTGCATCTGTCATCTCAGAGCCCAAATGTTACTCAGATTCAAAAGAAGATTGGACAAGTAAGCATATAATGGGAACATTCATTAGAAAGGGTACAGGCTGGGATATGAAGTATGCTTCAGGGCGTAAGTCCCTCATCAACTCTATAGTATTAGAAACCAGACTTTTATAAGCAGCTATCCTGGTAGACAGGGAAAGAGTTGTTAATTTATTTATAATGCTTTTGATCCAAAGCACAAGGGGAGGATATAGATGCAAAAGGAAATATGAATAGAATTAGCAAAAATACAAACAAATCAACACGTGATGACTTATGAGGAAAAACCCCAACTTACTCTTTAGAAAAAGGAAAGGGATGAAACATCAATTAATCAGCTAGAGAGAAATGGAGCAAGGTTCTGAGGTTAGGCCCAGTAAGGTGGAAATATAAGCAGACAGGAAAAGTGCTCCGGGTCTCTGACTAGAATAAAAAAATGCATCTTAGTTACAAAGAGAGTGGAACAGAACTGCAGCATATTGAAGAGATGAATAAATGGATTTTTTATTAAAAGAAAAATTACAGTGAACCAAATTACAGACGAGATGCAATATTAAATGTTTAAAAGTTTTGTTAATATAAGTTGATGCTTTACTGAGGCAAGCAATTTGTCTAAATGATTTGCTATATGTACATTCTTATCCTGAGCCTGGACATGGTTCAATTCTAGCAGAGGCGGAAAGTAACATAGAAATGATCCTTTCCCAACAGCACTGAAACTTGTTGACAGGAAAGGGTGATGAAACTTGAATTATATGTGCAGAGAAATGATAATTCATCAGGGCTGTTGGAAACTAGCTTCCTTTTACACTGAATTCTCAAGGCAGGCAGGCAGGCAGGAAGAGAAAAACTGCCACCAATTTTCTCTCTCATGAGTCAAACTGGATGAACAGATTCCAATTGCAGAGTATGCTGTGTTATTAACTTCTCCCAACTCTGACCACTGCATATGTTGATAACCAGTCTGTTGGTAGCTGGAGTGATCTTCATTAACCTAGCTTATGGCCACAAGTGAGCCATAAGCCATGTTTCAGCCCAGGCCATTTTATTACCACCTCCTGTTTGAAATCAAAAGAATTTCTACAAACCCTGGGCAAGACATGTCTTAGTCACTTTACCGTTGTTGCTGGAGTTTATTGAGCAGCCATGCCCATACATACCCCTAACCTTCCTGTTTGGTACAACCTTCAACCTCATAAATTCTTTGTAAGAGAATCTCTGTGAAGATGTAACTGAATTGTAAGATCCATGGTGCTGCATAACCAAGCATAATATTACTGTCAGACTTACCACTTTTTCTCCCAGTATGTGGGACCACATTTGCTAGATTCACATGGCAAAGAGGCAAGCAGGCAATGTGATCGGGGGTGACAGCTGGGGTGTGTGCCTGTGTCCCACAGCTAAAGGTGCACTGTAGAGGGTGGACCTTGGCTGGATGCCAGGTGCCAACCAAGCTGTGCTATCATCCCCTCCTCAGCAGAAGAGGGTGGGGAGAAAATAAGATAAAAAAATACTTGTGGGTCAGGATAAAGGCAGTCTAATGAAAGCAATAGCAGAAGTTGCACTTGTGGAAGCAAGGAAAACAAAAGATGTTATTCTCCACTTCCCATCAGCAGGCAATGTTCTGCCACTTCCCAGGAAGCAGGGCTTCAGTACGCGTAGCAGTTGCTTTGGAAGAGGAACGTAAATAAGAAATGCCTCCCCTTCCTCATCCTTTCTTTTAGCTTTTATATCTGGGCATACGTCATATGGTATGGAATATTCCTTTGGTCAGTTTGGGTCAGCTGTCCTGGCTATGTCCCCTGCTAAGATCTTGCCCACCACCAGCCTGCTGGTGAAGCAGGGGCAAGGTTGGAGGGACAGCCTTGATGCTGTGCAAGCCCTGCTCAGCACTGGCCAAAACACTGGTGTTATCACCACTTTTCTAGCTACTAATACAAAGCACAGCACTATGAGGGCTGCTATGAGGCTCAGCCAGACCCAATACATGCACAAAAGACACAGGTGCACAAAACACCAACCTTTCATCACCTGCTCCATGTTCAATGGTCAGTGTATCACAGGTTGGGTCATTGACCTTCTCACAGCATATCAGATGTCACAGTGGGCTACAGACATTGGTGTGGCACAGCAAGGAGTGAGATATAAAGCTAAGAGAGATGTAGCTGTGAGCCATGGGGAATCTGCAGGGTAGGAGGGCATGGCCTTACCAGCCAGGGCCTATCCTGCTGCCCTCATGGAGGGAGCAGGGCAGGCTGGAAAAGGATAGCCAGGCACAGCCTGGAACCCAGGTCATCAGGCAAGTCCATGGGTGATGAGGCAAGTCTGGGGTCAGGCTGGGAAGCTAGTTCATGGGTCAGGGTCAGTGTACGCCTCAGCAGGGTCGACAGCCAAGCACAGGCATGGCCATGATGTGGCAAAATGTAGATTGGCTGTGACCCAAGGAGCCAGAGTCTGAGCTCAAAACCAGATCCTGGGTGAATAGGAAGTTGGGAGGGACCTAACTGAGTCCTCCCAGCTCTCTCCCTAAGACCACCAGCTTCATCACAGGGCACTAGACTGGCCCTGAGCCCAGGCAGCCAAACCCCTAGAAGGGGTGGGGGGTGCCCTCAGGGCCCTGACTCGAGGTAAGAGACTATCCTCCTCCATTTCTGCCAAACAGAAGGAGTATTGTCATGTTCTTGTATCACAAGTTACAGTTCCAGGAATTCTCTTTGTAGGTCCCACCATTTGCCTTAAGTGATTCATAAAAGCAGAAGTACCTGTTCAGAGTATGTGTCTGTTGAGACCTGCTTCCTGCAGTGGCTTGTAGCAGATGCACAAAGAACCGACTAAGACCAGAGCAGAGCAGGCACATAGTGCTGCTTCCTCATGGTACTTTCATCAGCTTCCAGCAATCTGCAGGACAAGGATTTCCTGCACCACAAGTGGTGTCTTTAGGTGTAATGGACCAGATGAATTTTTTATGCATGAATTTGTCTAACTCCTCTAAAAGCCATATGAACTGCTGGTGCCCACAGCATCCTGTAGAAATGAGCTCCCCTTCTTAGCTTTCCTCTGTCTGTCGAATTCCTTTATGAATCACCCTAAAAAGCAAGAAACTCTATATATGTGTAGCTAAATTACTGCTGAATTCTTATGGGTAACTGAGAACAGACCTCGACCTGGTATAACCACAGAAGTATCAGTTGTTTTGAATGATACAATGCTACTGTGTTCACATGGAAATAAAAAATTTCAGGCTCAGAGATACTAGTAAAAGGACTCTTGGGAAGAAGTGATAGATGTGTTTGGTTTTTGTAAAATCTGGCAACAAAACATCCAGCAGATTAAAAAGGGAAGTAAAGGGTATGTTAGTAAAAATTTTATTGCATAGAGATACCTCCAGAGACTACAAGAGCAGAGCAATCACAGTGTCAGTGCCATTTATCACTGAGAGAAGACACGGAATTCCCACTTGCGTTTCTATGGAGAAGGTCTGCTCTTGGCTTTCTTCCCGTTATGATCGATACACCAAATGTGCACAAATGCTGTTTCCAGACTCAGTCAAGTTTTCATGATGGAGAAACAGTATATAATTTGTCAGTCAGAAAAGAAAATTACCATACAAATCCTGTATTTGGGTTATTCAGTGCAGCATATAACTGGGAAAGGCTCACTAACTTATGGATTATGGAGAAAATTTGAGAAGTAACATTGCAGAACTGGGACAGATCAGGACATTAGCAGAATATCATCCACTGCTGGTATCAATCGCAGGGTCTTTTCCCCATGTCTCTGCAATGGGAATGTGCACACTGAGGATTAGGATACTGCACTGTTATACCTTTATTGCATTGCCTTTTGAAGTGCAGCAAAATTTGCTCCATCCCTGAATATTTTTTCTTGGCATTACATGCGTTTGATTGGAGGAGCAGGTTTCAAAACAGCGCTCCTGAGAGCTTGTTGCCAAAGCTAGCTGGGCATATATGCCATAGGGCCCAGCTTAAGGCATCAAATACAGTGCACTTCCAGCCTGTCTTGAGTTGCTCCAGGCATTTTCAGGCTGTTGCTGCTCTCCAACAGCAACTTATCTTGTAAGGGAAGATACCCACTTCCCCATCTGATGCAGAAAGCTGATGCCAGCGGTGCTCTGCTGGCTTTAAAACAGTGATGAAAAAGGAAACCTACATTTTCCTTATGCCTTCCTTTCAGGGTTTTCCTTGTGAGAGTCACCTCAAGGGCTTCCTGTACACAGAACAATCAACTTATTGAATGGTCTTGAGCTGCTATGATTTTTGGTTGGGAGAATAAAGAGTTATGTTTCATGCTTTCAGGAGATCATTTCAAGATAGGGTTTCTAGTGGAGTTAGTTGTGTCATTACTGGAGTTAACAGGGCATCTCACCCCTCTCTTCTCCCCATTTTTCTATTTAAAACCCATCTTGAGCACACAAGTCGCTCAATCATCCTATAGATGCTTACAGTGCATGTGTAAGATGTAATACTATTCTCCTCCCATTTGTTTTTCCAGGGAATCCCATGAAATAACATGCCGTTACCCTGTGATTTACTACCGTTGCCCTTTGCTTCTCATAGCTCTCCATTCCAGAGCGCAGGAAGCTAACCTCCTCTGTTGTCTCAATGCAATTTCCCTTATCACCTCATGGGAGCTAAGACCCTATCTTCTTTGTAAGTCTTTGATTCTGCTTTAAATAACAATCTTCAGACTGACTTTACAAAAAGTGCATTGTACTCCTGGCTGTCAATACAATGCTAGATGTTGTAAATAAATGTATTATGACACACTTAACAAAAAATTATTCAGTGCAAGAAAATAACATTTGCCTAAACTGTCAATTAACAACCTGGGAAGCCTGCATATAGGAAACAACTGCATTTATTTTTACTACATCAGAATTTGATTCAGCATTACTGGGTTATTTCATTCCCTTAATTAAATGGGTACACAGAGTGCCCATTAATGGAAATAAAATAAATGTACTGATACAGGAGAAGGTGGTGGGGACAGAAACAAGTGCTTTCAGTGAAAAGGAAAGCAGTCTTTACATTCATTTTTGTGTCTCAGGTACAGTATTTGTGCATAATTTACCTGATGCATTTGCAATGAGTTCTCTTCTCACAAGACATGAAGCCCAGGCAGCTGGAAATACAGGCCAAATCTCCCCCAAGGGTAAGAGGTTCTTTAAGTCCCAGTACCTAGTCAGTCTCGTCATGACCACTATGATGAAGTGAACAGTGGTACTCTATCAGTGGATTTTTGTGCCACCAGATTCATTGCATATTGATGATAGAATAGCCATATATAAAAACATTTTCTGCCCGCCTGCCTAGATTCTGACTTCTAACTATTAAAGGTTTCGTAACTGAGCTATTTGAGCATTTCCTACATGTGGTGTACAACATAGAAAGAATAGACATGATTCCCTCTCAGACCTTCTACTTGGATTCTCATTCTTCTGGTTACCTCCCCATCTTCCCAGTAGAAAACCACTCAGTAACCACAAAATGGTTACACTGACTAGCTGGGATATTAAACAAACCTGCAGTGCTCTAAGGATCTAATAAATAGTTGTAAGTTGCATCTGTTATTAAACATTTAGAACAAATAATTCCAAATGTCTAGTATTAAATTACAGGATGCTTCCATCTTTCAGCCACTTGCTATCTGTTGCAAAATTACCTCATGTAATTTGTCCAGTGCTAAGCACGTACGCGCAGGTAGCATAGATGAAGCACTGTTGTAAGAGAAGTGTTTACTACATGTATTTTCTGTGAAAAGCAGGAAAACCAAATCTTACCTCCATTCTTAGACTCAGCTGTGATGCTCTCTACCAAAAGCTGAAGGGACACTAGAAGGCAAAACAGGCATTTTACAAGAGCACTGCACACTTTACATCTTGGATGGAAATAAAAGGCTTTCGTTTCTACAGCTGACAATATATATATATATATATATATTAAAAAAAATATAAAGTCCCTTTGTGTAACTACCATATTGAATTCTAAAATACCATAAAAGTTCAAACTGAAGGTATCAGAGGATGCTTTCCAATGAATTTGCTCTGATGTAAATCCAGAGTACCTCCAACAAACTCATGTCAGACTTCTAAAGGTTTACACTGGGATACTAAAGGATGCCATTTACAAACATGGCCATAAATTCACAGGAAAACACTCGTCACTCATGTGGTATCATTTTCAAGGTCACAAAACACCAATACAGAAGTTCTCTTACAATGCTACCATTTTTTCACTCAAAAGCATATGTATTTTCAGAACTGAAGCACTCCTCGGTACCTTTTAAGTTCTTGATCGGCCACAATGAACAACTATTAGCAACATTCACATGCTCTTCCAGCCAAGGGACAATTCAGACATTCTACCCTAAATATCATTTACCCAATGGCATAATTGTCCCACTGAGTCACTTCTGTCAGGTAAACACAGCAAAGAAAGACTATCCTATAGAGTAATGTGTCATGAACAAATATTGTCGACAAACACAGAGTAATTTTGACTGAAATGAAAACCAGAAATTCCCAGGCACTAGAGAAATAACTTTCTAGGTAAATCATGGGCATATGGTCTCTACTGTCAGGGAAGTCACTCTGAAATTACATTCTTCCCTCTTCAGCATGATGTTCTGATTGTACTGAAAACAATAGAAATGCCCTTACTGATTTTACTGAAAGAAGGTTTTCAGCCCAGTCTTTTTAAAGCATTAGTCCAGAAGAGTGTTTATCAAGTTACTCCACTTATAGCCTCCCTTCAGAGTTTGCAGACACGTGGGAAGTGCTTTGCCCTTACTTCACTTGCAGCCCCCCAGGCTGTGAGTCAGTTTCCATCTGGAGCAGTTGAGCTATTGATATAAATCAGCAAATCACAAAATTCAGCACAGCATTAAAAAAGTGGTCTTGGTTCCAGTGAGATGAGTTGTCTTCTCATTTCACATGAGATGGTGGGGTAAGGTCAGACCTCTTACCACCTGTGTAACCACTCCTGAATTTTTCCAAGTCTTCTCAAATTCTCTGACCAATTTAAAGCATTAACTTTCCACTAGGTAACAGAATGGACAGGTTGGACAAATCAATTTCAGTATGCATCATGGCAAGTTCCCTTGAGAGCTTTATCAGCTGTTTATTAATGGTTGAGGTGAAGGTTGATAAAAACAGCTGTGCAGAAACATTAAATATATTTCCCATGCTGACATTCATACTGACTCAGAGTTCACAAAAACCTTATAAAATATTAGCTGTAAAGCAGTATCAGTCTAGGCTCGTCTTTAAACAGATTACATTTAATTTTGTCAATCAGGACTTTTGATCAGAAATAAAATAGGCAGAAGTAAATGAGAAGTTATAAACAGATACCTTGCCTCAAAATCTGCTGCTTTTACAAACATACACAGCTACTACAAGAAAGGTCATGGGAAGAATGAAATTTGGATGAATGGACTGTAGACAGCAGCAGTAAACATTCCTGTTTACCCTGGTAGCTTAACAGTGTGTGTAAAGGACCAGCAGAATGCAGGGGAAGATCTCACATCCTCACTCTTACGATTCTGGAGTGAATAGTACAAGTTGTGTTGCCAGGGAACACCTACTTGCAAACGCCTACGTATCAGAAAGCTGTAAAGCAAATGGATAGAAAGGACCTGTGGAAGTTACCTAGTTGAATGCTTCTCAACAGTTTTCACCACTGGCTCATCAGATCTTAGATGGCACATTTACTGAACAATTTAAACTCCATAATGTTAGCGAAATATACAGCCAAATATAAGCAAACAAATGAATAAAAATGACAGTAAAAAAACTAAAGCATGAACAATCCTATTGCAGCCCACATATTGTTTAGTTGTACAAGAAAACAATTATGACAAAACCAAATAAGATATATCTGTCTTTGCTTAAAGTTTGGCTTGTTCTTCAACTAAAAAAGGCTGAGGAACATTGACATAGACCATTGCTCTGTCCTAAATTTTGTATATGTTATTCCTCACAGCATTTGTTTACTCTGTGACCAAAGACTTTCAGGGATGGAAATTACACAACTTCCACGAGTGACACATGGACCAATCAAGTGATCAGCTGAGCTGAGTAGTCTGCTGGTCTGAATGTGGCCCCTGTGATTCGTTCATACAGCAATTTCTTAAGAAAATGAAAATATAAAATGTATAACCCATGTTCTTTCATTCTTCGCTGAAAAAGAGTACTCATTTTCAGACAGAATTAAACAATGAGCAATCAAGAACTAAACATAAAAGAATGAAATATTGAAAGTCATTAGCTGCTGAGACAATTTTAATGACCTTACTCAAAACTGCCCTGAAAGTCTATAGAAATGTTGTGATACTAGGATGTTGAATCAAATACCCAGGAACTAGCATTATATGATACTATGGCATTAGAAGATATTTTGATACTAGCTTTTCACATTTGCAGATCCTTCTTTACTCACAAGATCTGAAAGGCAGTTTCACAGTATTATTCTAGTCCCTGCCTATAGGTGTTAGAGAAAAATGACTGTTGCAGTTGCAAAGCTGGCTAAGCCTGTTCAGAAAAGGCTTGGCATGGAAGTAGGAGTGATGCTGTATCTCAGGAATTAGGGATCACATGCTCCTGTTACTAGCACATGAAAATGTGCAGCAAAATGTTACAAAACCTGCCTTCTAGTCTCAAGCACAAGCCAAGGCATCCCATCTGGTATGCCAGGCCAACATAGGGATCCGCATGCTGCAGTGCAAGAGTTGCCAAGAAGCGCAAATGAAGGTGTGGTACATAGGAGGTAGGTGCTGCTGGTGAAAAAGCAATTTGCTATATGGTAATATTATTCCTGTTACAATGCAGTAAAGGTAGCATAAATAGTCATCTCTGGGAGGCAATATTGTGCTATAAAACCAAATCCCTTACTCTCCAGAGAATACAGCTCATTTTGCCTGGTTACCTGAGGAAGTCCATTGGTCTTTTTGCTTAATTGTCAAAATCAGCTGTGAAGTTCTCGGTTGCAGGTATCTGGGTTTAAATGTCTAGAGGCTGGGGAAAGGCAGGATCAGTGGAGATACCTTCTTCTAGAATTCAGTCTTCCTTCCCATCTAACACAGTCCTGGTGCTTTGACTGAAGCAGGCTGTGAAAGATAGATTATATCAATATAGTTTCAAAATATGCATTTGTTTGTTGTGTGCACATGAATATGAATTAATAACACTTAACATGCTTCAGCACTACTGGAAGCAAGGATTTGTTACTCAAAGATTCTCTGTAGGTAGGTAAGGACCAGCTCTTAGTCTTCCTTTTATATAAAAGAGGAAGATAATTTTCTGTCCGTTTAGCTTACTGGACATGAGATGAAAGATAATCAAATGGCTAGTAATTAAGGATGGTTAGAGGCAAATTATTAGATATGAAAAACATTTTTTCAAATAATTTTCTGAAACACCCTTCAGTGCAAGGCTTCAAGGCTGAACTAAAGGTTGCTATGTAACCTTAGTTTGTGAACCTCGATTAACTAACAATCCTTCTTAAGCAAACAGGTTAATGTCCCCAGATGCTGATTAATTATATTGGAAATTCCCTCATGCATCAAATCACTTGGTTATCTGAAATTGTTCTTTGGCCACTTTCTGCATACAGGTGATCAAGCATATGATACAGTACAGAAGTCAACTTGTTATTTTACCTAGTAACTTCAGAAATGAGCACTAAATTGGAAGGAAACCTGTAGCACAATTATCTGAAGTTATAGATGAGGTGAAAATAATTTCTATTTTCAAGATCATGCAGCTCCTAAGTACCGTTTTAAATTATTCTTTACTCCTCATGAGAAATGTCTGGATTACAGAATTATCATGTTAGCCTTGACACTGGGCTAATTAGATGTTAAGCAAAACAGCTCAAAAAGGAAAAAGCCTTCTTGTAACATTAATTCTTAAGAGGACCATTTGAAGAATTTGTACAGCAAACTGTTCTTGTGCACAGAGAAAGCCAGAGAAACACCAGCATTGCAGGTAATTTCCACTCAGCCAGAGTGCCAAGCACTCTGACAATCAGGACTCTGCCAAACCTCAGGCTGCAATGGCCACGCATCTTTTTTAGAGAAACACCTGTGACAAATAGCAATGCCCAGAGACCACGACCATTTTGCTGACTTAGCTCAGAAAAGCAATCTTCCCTGCCTCAGAGGATGCTGCTGTGGAGACACTTCTCTGCCTGCTGTTCTGAAGAGCAGCTATGAATTCCTTCTCTTAGCTACTGCTCAGGGTTTGGGTTTTTTCTGTCAGGATTATGTTATTTGTATACAATTGCTGGTATAGTAAAAACTTTTAAACCAGGACATCTCTATGGATGCTAATTTAGCACAATTATACTTAATGACAGTAAAACTGCTTAACAGGGATATATTCATTCAGTGACACATTGAATTAAGTATTAGCAAGCCCTTAAATCAGTGTGAAATGCCAAACTTCACTTCCATCACAAACAGAGATTCCAGTAATAACAAGGAAATAAATGCCAAAGAAAAATGAAATGCTGTGAATAATCTCCTTATTGCTGTAGGTTTGCTTCGGTGGGTACTTTATGCCATGGCAAGTCTTTTCAGAAGCATTTTTGTCTCTCCTTATCAGGATAGCTGTTTAATTGAGTTGGCTGTCTACCAGTTCAGATGATTCTACTGAATTAACGTTCAGATTTGCCTAGCTTTAGCTAATCAGATGTGCAGATGTGGTGTTTCTGCAGGTCCTTCAGTTAGAAAAACAAAGCTTATGTGTTGAAGAGTATAGGTATAGGTTAGAGCAATGAAGAGATGTTGCAGATATTAGATGTTCCTTAGGTGTATCAGACTGCTTTTCTTGCTTTTAAACTTTATATCACTGTTACAAATCACTTTTGGAAGAATCTATGTTTTGTTTACATTAAATGATTATATATGTATAAACTGGATGTTTGGATTAAGAAAATAAGGACCTAGGAAAAGAAGTCCACAATAAATCAGGGAAAAGTGTCTAAATCATTATTAAAATCGACTAGCAACTAGGATGGCTGTTTTTTCCAGCAATACACCACCAATGCAAATCACTCTGGAAACAAGGGCACAAACCCAATTCCTTCTATCCCTGCAGGTTATCTTCATGACACAAAAACAGAGGAAGAAATGTCTACTGGAGAAAAAAAAAAGAAAAAAGAAGAAGAAATTACTTCTAGAAAGGAATTAATGAACAGTTAATGAGTAGCTTTACTTTCAGCAGCCCACACATAATTTCAAGACCTAGAGCCAAACCTGGCTGTTCCTGTTGAGATTTTTGGGGTGTGCAAGAACAGGATGGTCCTCATCTTTTTTGAAACACACCTGCGCCAGGGCGCTCAGGACCCTGGATTTGTATTGAAAGTGTAAGGCGAGGGTTTCTACTGCTATGGCCAAAGATCAAGTGCACATAGTGCAATAAAACCCTGCCTGTGTCATTATCCCCCACTACCATGCCCATCCTCCCCATGCTCACTACTGCTCCAAGAAAAAGGCATGAGGTCTGCACCTGAACACAAACCCTATCCTGCTGAGATTTTTCCCTGCCTCAGCAATCCTCTGTATTCCCCACTCCCTGTTCTCAAATCAGGGGGCTATGCTGTACGCTCTGCCCTGCATACTCTTGGCCAGCCCAGGGCAACAAATAACTAAATAGAACACATTAATAGGGGTTTTATGCAGAAAAAAATCATTACTAGCAAAGTTTCTAATTTGTAAAGGTATATTTCAGATAACAAAAAGGACTTGGAGAAGGGGGTACATCATCAAGACTTTGTTTTGTGCTTCTTGAACCTCAGAGTTCTTTTTTTCTTTCATAGATTTTTTGTTTTCCTCTTTTTGGCCACTAAACTCTTCCTGTGAGGATATGGGATTTCCTTCCTGCAGAGGGACATCCTGTCTTTTGGCATTTTTTGGAGTAAACATGCGGGCCCAGCTCTGCATCACTCAGTGAGGCTCTTAAGGTATGACAGCCTTCATCAGATAATGGCGTGTTATTGTTGGCTACACCACAGAAATAATTTTGTGAAGCATGTTGAGGCTAGAAAGTAACCAGTTTTAGCTGCAAAGATACATTTCTGTGTGTTACTGTCTTCAGAGGAGGAACAGGATTATTTTGTACTCAGGCTCTCCAGTTGCTTAAGTCGGCTGTACGCTCTTCACACTTCAGCCTCTGGTCTTTCTTCCCTTGTTTTGCCATGGCTTCTTTTAGGACCCATGTTGTGCCAGACCACTCCTGAGAAGAAATTTACACCTTGGTACATCAGCTCTTGTGAAAACTTCTTACTTTCTAAAGTACACAGTAAACTGCATGCATTACTTGAGTAAAAAAGATCCCAGCCTTCCTGTAGTGATAGGACAAGAGGCAATTGTTTTAAACTGAAAGGGGGAAGATTTAGATTTGATATAAGGAAGACATTTTTTACAGTGAGGGTGGTGAGACACTGGAACAGGTTGCCCAGAGAAGCTGTGGATGCCCCATCATTGGAAATGCTCGAGGCCAGGTTGGATGGGGCCTTGACCAACCTGGTCTAATGGAAGGTGTCCCTGCCATTGGCAGGGGGTTGAACTAGATGATCTTTAAAGCTCCCTTCCAGCCCAAATCATTCTATGATCCTATGATTCTTGTTACTCAAATCATATTTCAGAATACTTGCAGTATGGAAATGCACCAAAGAAGTAGAAAAGCATGACTTTCCTGTCTAATACAAAGTTATGGAAACTTTCTGGTAAAATAGGAAGGCATATGTACAAAAGATCAGCACAGAACCTTAACATAAACTGTATAGGATCTCCTGAATATTTTCTTCAGCTAAGTTTCTGAACTCCCTGCCAAGCTGTTAATAATGTAAAGAGTCTCAAACGATGAATACATTTCATGTTGTTTGCAAAAAGAAAAAGTGATTTATCATTTACAAGAAGATCTAGCAAATAAGTACTAGATGTCAACTCAAGGGTAGTTTTGTCCATACGGACAGGTTGATGAGGGTATATACACCAGTTTTGTTCTTCAGTTTATCCTGGTTTGATTTCATTCATAATTGATAACTGCATTCACCTTTCTATATTTGCAATAAAATACTGTGGAAACAAAATTTGGGAGTATACATGCAGCAAATCTTGTTATCAACACTGACTAGCTGCCAGATTTGGAATTGATTCACTGATTAGTTTGAGAGTGATTAATGTGAGTGCTTAATTTAAATCCCTGATTTAAAAACATTTATGGAAAGAGAACTGACAGCATAAATAGCACTTCAAAGTGCTACAACTGTTCCTTCCATGGACTCTGCTTTTGTAAAGCGTGTGGGTGAGTTTTTGCTCAGGTACAGCATGCCATAAGGTGGTGATGTTCAGATGCCAAATTTTTCAGCCCTTCTTGCAATAAGAAATTATAATTTTGAACAGGTTTTCTGAGGAAAAAGTGGAAGAAAAACCACTTTTGTTTCAACTGAGGAACACCAAGTGATGGCTGAATAGGGTACAACAGTTAAATTTTTTACGTACCCACACTTGGAATTTCAGCGTGCTGTAGGTGCACTACTTCTAGTCAGGACATGACAAGCAAAATTGCATTTTGGGTTCAGATAATAAAAGAAGTCCCTGTAGTGAGTCCAATGGTTTGCTGCTCCAAGCATTAACTAAACCAGAAGCTTCTCCCAGCGCTGTCACATCAGATCTGGCACCTTCCCTCTCTGTACCCCTCTGCCCAATATGCATGGGAAACCTGTAGTCCAGGCCCAGCCGTGACCTTCCAGGCTGGTCTGCTATCGTGACTGCTTTGCAGTTTTCCAGGAGCAGTGCAGGAGGGATCCTATGTAATGAACACACTAACAGACAAATGTCAGGGCTAACACTGGAAAAGAAGGGTTCTTGACCCTAGGCCTTCTTTTGAAAGCCATTATGAAAAAAAGATGTCACAGCATTAAAAAATGCTCTCTTGCATAGATTATGAAGGAAACAATCCTAGGAGATCAAATAAATTCAATTATTTCTTTTTATTAGGACACAGCTGCATGCTCCCCCTTGAACAGATTGAATACAAATCCTCTTGCACCTTTGAACTCATCCAGTTTTGGTTGTTTGCCATGGGATACTACTGCCTTCTGATTCTTCTAAGGAACTTACTTTCTCAAAGTCAAAATCACAGCAGCATTTTAATAGATAAAATAAATCACTGGAAGCTCTCATGTGTTAACTTATGTATATATACAATCACTGTTTAGTTGACCTTCTCATCTGTTTAAATCTGCCTAGGCATGCTGAAAGCAGCCAGTTTTTAATGGAAAATGACAAATGCCCAACTGCATTATAGGTTTTTTTTTTCATTCTCCAGCTCCTTTGGGAAAAATTTATAAGTTAAATCCAACACGCGTGTGACACTGACCACTAAGATCCAACATACTCTGTTGCCCAGGCAGATTTCCCAGATATTTGGAAGGTACACAGTTCAGAACTGATGTTCTCCTTGGCAAATTTATTTGTGTGAAGTGCTTTTGCAGCCCGTAGCAAATTCCACTCTTTTTCTTATGGGTATATGCAACATGAATAACAGTGCAAATTTCTTGTGCTGCTCTGCATACACCTTTCTAGATAAGAAAAGAAAATTGCCTCTTTTTCCTATTTAGTACTTCAGGCTGCTAATAAAAGTGAAAAGTTGCAGTAACCACCCATCACGATTTAGAAGAAACTTTCATTGTTTTACAAGTCAGGCAACACAGAGCTGATCTAAAGTCATCAACATTGACCTGAATTATATTCAAATTAACAACTGAAGGGAGAAATCCTCCAGAGCTCATCAATAGTCCCCCCAAAGCAGCTCCACCCTGGTTTGAAGTGAACTGAACCCTATGGAGTTGGTATGTAGAATCAGGGAGAATGGATTCTGGCCCTTTATTGCCCTCTGCCAAAGGAAAAAATTGATTATAATGTTAATACTTGACTAGTGGGCACATACAGTAGTGTAATTTTGCTGGTCTTAATCACTGTTCTTCAAAACCAGAAAAAGCACAAGTTCTTGTTCCTTAAAAACAGAAGAAAAAAAAAAACCAGAAAAAAAGAAAAAAAAAATTGCTCTGCAAAACTTTTTCTTCATCTTTTGAAATAAGCTCATGGCAATCTGTCTTCATTTAAACTGTAAAGGATCTGGCTTGGGTCCTGGAATAGACTCTGGCTCCTTTTAAAACAGAGAAATAGCTCCTAAATACATTGAGCTGCTTTTTGGAATTTATGCAGCAGAACACAAATCTATGGGCTGGCAACATTTAATGGTAATAAAGCAATTCTTACATGAGAGAGTTCATTACAGGATCAGCTCATGATGTTTTCCAGCAGCTGGAAAACGGAATCTTTTGCAGGCTGGGAACGAAAAATCTTGCTTTAAAATTATCTTGAATATACCCCAATACACCATTAGTTTAAAATGGAAGCATAGCAGAATTCATCCTGCTGCTTCTAATGCGATGAGCTTTTTACTGAAGGAAGAAAATATGTTTTCCTTGTACAGTGCTGTTGTGCCAGCTGAGCTGCAGCACGTGGTAGAGAGTGGGTCTTGCCTGTGCTTTGCTCCTCTACAAATGTTTTGAGATGGTCGACACTGCTCTTACATGAGGCACAGGCAGTCCTTGAATACAAGGAGCACAAGGACAGGGATTGTGCCTGGCTCTTTGGTGCAAACAAGAGGCATTTCCTTACAAAGGCACATTTCTTAATAATCTGCTATAACTCCCCAAGTGGCCCTTCCTACTGTATTTTTGCCATCAGTTGGCTTTGCAGCAAAAGTACGACCCAAGAGGAGCTCGAAGCCTCTTTCCAGTTTCATAGCTGGAGCAAGTTTGCCAGCACTGAGCCACGTAGATGTGGTGCCTACCCTGCAGCTCACTCTCGCTGTTCTTTCACTGCTCAGATTTTGACCAGGATGAGTTGCGATACGCTGTATTTCAAAGTGACTGTATTGGTCAGCCAGTGGATGCTACTACAGTAGAAAATCCAGTTGTTTAGCTTTTCATTTTGCATTTTTTTTCTGGTGGTCTGCAGCGTGCATGCTGAGAGAGTCTCTAAACGATCCAGGGCTGCAAACACAATTACCCCGAAATGCGCAAGTCCCACAAGAAATATTTTCCCTCTAGGTTGCTCTCTGCTGCTCTTCAAAGTATTATTTTCCAAAGATGCTAAGAGGACTATTTCACTTCACTTGCTACCCAAATACTGTCCCCAAGTTTAAAAGAGACATATATCAGTTAAAAGCAACAGAAGGACAACAAAATATCCCACGCAGCCTTTTTAAAGACTGCAGAAGCCCAGAAGACACCTAGAATTGAACCTCCCTAGAGGCATCCAGCCACTCCAAATCAGTTCCTCTCCAGTTACTGAGCTGGCTCCCTCAGTCAATGCTGGTGCAGAAGAGGATGGTGGAAACCAAAGACAAAAGCCAATTCCCCTTCCTAAGTTTAGCACTCAGTTGCCCAGCCAGCTAAGGGAGTTAGCTGTCATCACTATTTCCCTCCTCTCCAGTTAGGCGTTATGTGAGGCTCAAATATGCCTTAGGGGTGAGGCCACAGAAAACACAGTTGGGGAATCAGGATGGGTGTGGGGAGAGAACAGAGATGAACTGTAACCCACAGGGATTTTTAAAAGAAGGGCCTCTATAAGAAGGAGCTGCACATACTTTCTTGCAGAGGCTTGCAAGCCTTCCATTAGCAGCCTTACTGAAGTCAACAGATAGGCAGGATGGGCACAAACAGCAATGTGAGTCAATGCCAGCAGTTATCAGTCTTAACTGCCGTCTCAGAAAAATAAATTATAGAGAATTACATAACCTAGGTAATAGCAGTATTTTTAAAAAACAGGTGGATTGCAGGGACAGAAGTCAAAGAAGCTTGAAAACTCGACTGGAAAGAATGTTGAGGAATCACATTAGAATGCTGAACCAAGGTATTTTTTTGCTTCAGACAGAAGATGTAAAAGAAGAAAAGAAAAAAAACACAAGAAAAAGCTGACAGGAAAAGAAACAGGTATCTCAGCTGCAAAGAAGGCCAAACCATGAGCTAGGAACAGACTGCTGAAGGAAGATACCCAAGTAAGTCAGCCAAGTGTTTAATCTGATTTATACCAATGTTTGGCCCAAAGCCCCAAACAATTTAAAATATACTAGATGAACAGTAAAAGTATGAATGAAAATGCAACTTTCACTTCAGATTAATTTTATAGCAAATAAAAATTATTGTTGTCCTTTAAAGAGCAACCACTAATGGTTTGAATTTCAGAGACAAGCAAAGTAAGGAATAGTAAGCTCTGAATGGGACATGAGAGAGACTCAGAGAAAATATGCTCCAATAAACCAATATCAGTAGCTTTGCTGGTAAGTGTTTTTTGTTACTGAGACAAAGAGGCTGCAATTCTTGGCCTACAGCTCAAGCAGGATGTACAGTTTTGTAGCAAGTTTCTGGCTGAATTTTTGCCTCTCTCTACAAGAATTCAAACTAGCTGGTAGCAGCAATTTCTGTCCTGAAATCCAATCTACAGCTTTAAGAGACTATCATGTTGTCATGGCTCATTGAGACCAAAAAAGAATTTCACTGGTGTTTGCAAATACAGTGATATGGCTGAAAGCCTGGGTGTGCTCTTCTATGCTGGAGAAGATATAATTTAACACTCTTGGACCCAATTTTACCTTCATTATAGGAAACTGAGAACTTCCCAGTGAAGCTGGCAGGCAGAAATCAGACCTCTTACTGTGAGCTGACAGAAAAATAATAATCTGCTACATACGAGAATGTGGTTTACCCTGCCTGTTAAAAATGTGATTTTTAAAATAGTTCTATAATATCAGGGAATCTTTAAAAATATAGGACTGGCAAATTAAGATGCATAAATGACAATGCAAGAGCTCAGAAAAGTTGCAAAATCTTTTGGTGAACACTCTCCCACTCCTGGATGCATTAGAGATGCTTTTCTTGAAGCAGTGGAGAGAACAGACAGAAGGAGAAAAACCTGAAAATGAGGGAAAGGAAGCAGGAGAAGGATGCTTTCCAGAGATGAATCTGCTATTATTTTTAAGACCCCTTTGTTATTGGCAACTTAATCATAACTAGATTTGCTAGAGGATTCTGTTGAGTGTTGTAGCACTCAGCCTTGCTTTTTCTTAGTCTCTCGCTGTACCCAGAAATGGCAGTGATGTTGTAATCCTTGAAGTAGTGCTCATAAGAGCAAAACCCACAGGGATGCCCGGTGCATTTCGTTCCATGCACTTTGTATGCAAGGAGCAGAACCAGGGTTAATTACCTGACTCCAGCCACTCCTTAAAAGCTGAAGAGCTTTTCTTTGTATTTGAATGGCTATAGTAGCCATGGCAGCTGCTCGTTTATTAGTTGCAGCACACATTAAAGCAGGCTGGATAACTAGATTGTGTGGAAAGTGAACATGCATGCAAATTTCTGTTTAAAAAAAAAAGCCAGCAATCTATTTACTGAGAGCAGGTAATGGAGATGCTAATCAAAACCAGAAACTGCCATGTGTTTCATCATAAAGCAAGAATGACTAACAACTTAATATTGCACAGATGTTTGTAATTATGGTCTGATACAACTATCCCAGGCATCTGATAATAGATCATTCACTAAAGATGGGCCCGAATCAACCATTTTCCTCTCAAATCTGAATAACCAAAATCTTTGACAATACTAGATGTTGTATTCAGGCTGGGATTTAGAGCTAAACATAACCTCTTACTCCAGCAAGACAGAAGACTCTAAGAGTGGATTTCCCTGATGTTTTAGTATTTCAGTGAGGAAGCGTAAGAGTGGAGAAGAAAGGGCACTGTTTGATATGACAGCATAAATATTACTGCTTCTGTCTCTGCCAGGAAGTTGTCATTGAAAGAGTAAGACGCAACTGTTTTTAATACTGTATGCCCACATGCGGAGATTATGAAGAGCAGCAGTTCTGTTCTAGCTCCTTTCTCATGGGGACAAACCCAGCATCACAGGGTTTGCTCTCACACACAGGCCTGGAGGGCAATTGTTGTACTCGGTTATGGGACTGGCCATAACTGTTTCACTGCCTGCTTTGCTGACATTCCCATAAGTAATGCCACTGGCCAACCAGATGTTCCCAGCCCTGCATCACCTCCCCAGATGTTGCCATTCCAATTCTCCTAGCAGTTGTGTGTCAGGCAAGCTGACTCTTGCTTAACAACTGAGTTATCTCAGCAGGCTTTCTCCAAACTGTACCTGTTCTCAAAGAGCTCACACTATCATCATCTCTCTGGCAAGGGAGGAACTCCTTTAAATGTGATCCAGATTTCACAGCAGCTAGGACCTGCTTGCTGTTCTTTGCTTAGAAATGTTACGTTCAAGCCCAGTTCTGTGCAATCTTTTGCCTCTAAAATTCCAGGAAATGATAGCTTAATATGCACATGCATTTACAACATAATACTCAGCCTTTTGTCAGTAGATGCTTGAACAGTCCCATCTCTCGGTAAAATTATTTCCTGCTGAGACAGGAACAAGTGGGGCACGGAAAGCCAAAGCCCTGGAAATGGTGAGTTACAATTGTTTTGGGACGGTCTCTGCTTTCCGTAAAATCTGCCTATATAAACTGACTTCCAAAATGTGCCAGCTACTCTGTTAGACCTTCCCCAATTCTAATGCGCGTACAAAATAAACAGATGAAACACGCAAAACCTCTCAGCAGAGGTCCGCTTGCTTGGAAATACTACACATTTCCGAGAGGTCACAGCTGGACGGGAGACCCCGAGCCCCGGGGGCTGTGAAGCATCCACTCGCTCGACCAGGGCAGCGCGGAGTGGAGCGATGCAGTGCGGAGGGGGCGGCAGCGGTGCGGGGCATCGCGGAAGGGCGCGGTGCGGTGCCACCCCGCGGCGGCTGCCGCCGCGCCTGACGCCTGGGCTCGGCTCTCCCCCTGGCGT
>JAVJGI010000050.1:99779866-99815856 GCA_035590275.1 Ibycter americanus
TATAAAATGAGCTGGATCATCTTAGTTGAAGTTATGACAAGTTTAGAATATATCGATTTGGTAAGAACATCTCACATTTCTATACTTTTTGGCTTTGCCACCACCTCCTGCTTAGTCTGAAGTCCTTGGTAAGCTAGTTGTTGGAATTGTTGAGGTTGTATTGCATTGCCCATCTTACTCAGTGTACCTTTTAGCGGCAGGTAGTACGCCTGCACATATTGTTTCTCGCCAACCCAAATGTTCATCCTGTTGTCTCTTGCAGAGCTGCAAGCCTTGCATGAAATGGTTCAGCAGAAAGTTGTGACTTTGCTAAGTGACCCGGAGAATATTGTGAAACAAACACTGATGGAAAATGGAATAACGCGTCTCTGTGTCTTTTTTGGACGTCAGAAAGCCAATGATGTTCTTCTGTCTCATATGATCACTTTCTTAAATGATAAAAATGACTGGCATCTTCGAGGAGCTTTCTTTGACAGCATTGTTGGTAAGTGTTTGGCTGAAACCAAACAGAGTAGGGAGATAATAATGTAAATAAATTAACTTTTGCATATCCTGGAAACTGTTAACAGTCACATAAAGGTCCTTTCTTATAAAGAATTCTGTAATTTATAGGAAGAGACTTTGCTGAATTATTGGGTGTAAATGTTTCTATTGGGATAAAGATGAAACAATGTAAATACAAATATATTTTTCTTTTAGTCCAAATATTTAATACAAATGAGACTGAGGCATGCAAGTCTAGGTTGGATTAACATAAAAAAGAAACTTTAAGTGCTTTTGGGTTTTGAGTCTTTGCTAAAGCAAATAACTCAGAAAGCTGAATTGTGACAAGTAAAGACTAAGATTTATGCAAGCTGTCTAGTAGATGCATTGTTTCACATGTGTGTGTGGGCCCATTAACTTCGGTAGACCACATGATGGAAACTGTGCACTGGTGTAGCCTAAAATTATAATTTGAAACATTTTTTTAATGCCTTAAAACCTCACTTAAAGATTCCTGTCAGCTCAGAAAGCTTAACAGCTGATGTCATCACTGGTATGATTTTTTTTTTTAATTGTTATTAAGTATATCTAATGTTCCGTGAATGTGGGAATTATTCCACATGACTGTTGCAGAGAGTCAGCACTCAGGATTTGCAGGTCAAGAAAACTTTTCCGTTGCAGTACCTGGGGGGTGAAATGGTACTTCAGGTGCAAGGCAAGAAAAAAAGAGCATGGTCAAACTTCCAGCAGGGCCATTATGGTAGGCACACATTGCGTTATGACTGGAAGCCACAAAATGCTGTGCTGGCAAGCCCTGACAAGATGTGATGCTAATAACTTGTCAGAACTTGTTTAGAAGGAGCAATGGGGTAGCCAAAGCACAGGTCACAGTGTCTTGCCTTCTTGCAAAAGACATGTAGATAGATGTGATGCAATTAAATGTAAAAGTCAAGACATGTAAACTATATTTTTAACTGCTCCTCCTCCTGTCCCAGTATCAAAACCTCCACAGAAGAATTCAGATAAAGTTCAAAACTCATATTTTTGTTTTACACTGTTACTTAAAGCTTTTGCACATCTTTAAAAATGAGCGCTCTAACTCATGTTTAAGTGTGTGCAGGCACTGCTGCCTGTGGCTGTGGGCACATGCCCTTCTGTAACAGTGGCACTGAGGGGATTTCTCTTACCTGTGCTATTTCTACCTTATTCTCTTCTTTTTTAGCAATTAGTTGCAAAGCCCAGCATTAATACATGAGCAAGTATATTAATTATTACTTTATCAGAGTAAAAGTGATAAAGTCATTTTATGTTTACTCTCGATTATGATGGAAGGACATGGAATTTTGTGGTATTTATCAGTCCCAAACAACTGGATTAGAAGCAGAGGCAGTTATGGTCTATGCTGTGTAGCATGAATGACAAGAGCAACAATAAGCCTGAGCTATTCAACGAAAAAGCTGATTTTTTTTTCTCTTGAGAACAATAAGAGGACTTGCCCAGTTGTTTTTGGGAAAGAATGTTAGCTTGATGGATGTAAAGCTAAAGGAAAGGTAGAAATCAACAGGGTCCATCTCCCTGACCATTGCCAGAGATTAATTATTGTAGGTGGGTTATCTAATCCAAACAAGCATTTCCAAATGACAGTTTCATGTGGCCAGTGGGTGTTTTTCACATGGGAAAGGAAGAAGAATAGGAAAGCAGTCTCTTTTACTGAGATGGAGTTAATATATTTTTGTCCAGCAGCTTCAAAGGAATTACTTTCACTTTGCTTTTGGTCTTGGCTTCCTTCTAAGATTTTGAAATAAATTATTTTAAAATTGCATTTATTTTTGAAACTAGGGTCAAGGTGGCTTCATGCTGGCAAGTAATTTGAGACTAGTTAACTAAGCAGCAAATCTTGCAGCCATTTCAGGCTGGAAGAGTTTTAGAAGATTGTTCTGAAAGTTCCTTTTTGACTGTTAGTGATTCTTTCTTTTGTGGCTAAGTGAATGTACGTTATGGATTTTTGTTGCTGATAATTAGTCCAGTATCCAGTTCAGTCTTTTCAAGTCTTTTAAATTACAGTCACTGCTAAGTTAAAAGACAAAATCCTGCTAGCTCACTTGTCCTTTCCATGTAGAAATGCAGGCACTGCATCCCTGCCCCTTAGGCTTCTGGTGTTGCCTTGCTGTTTCAGGCTTCTGCTGGCCAGCTGTGTGCTGACATCTATGCCTGGCTTCTGGAGGGACCTCTGCAGGCACAGGGATCTGCTTTTATCAAACAGTTTTCAGAATATTGGTCTAACTTTGAATGGAAAAAAGCAGCTCCTTTTTTTCTAAGGACTAATAATCTGTTTTGAGATGTCTTTGTGGGATAGTAATTTTAAACTTCGGTGAGGAAAGGCAACGAAGTGCTACTTTTGGGTTTTTTCTGTGTTCTTTTTATGTTTCAGGTGTTGCTGCTTATGTTGGCTGGCAGAGCTCATCAATACTGAAACCTCTGCTTCAGCAAGGTCTCAGTGATGCTGAGGAATTTGTCATTTATAAAGCCCTCAATGCTCTTACTTGTATGTGCCAGTTGGGGCTGTTGCAAAAGCCGCATATATATGAGTTTGCTTGTGATATCGGTAAGTTGGAATACTGGAGAATACCTTATTTTCCTAGTTAAGAAATCTTAGTACTACATAAAGCTGTTCAAAGTCAGCTTAGCTGTCCAATGTGCAAACCTGTAATACTGTTTTAGAATCTGCAAAAACTGTGTTAATGAACTATTGCAAGTTGGACCATGTTAGTGCTCAGAACTAACTCTAAAATAATAATTTTGGTGGAACAAATTGGAGGCATCTTCTCTGATTTTATACAGGACAGCAGCAAACAACACTTAGTCCAAAAATTTTCTGCTTTAAGGTCTTTCCTTGTTATAAAGAACCTCCTATAAAGAAAACCTCCTTGTTACTTCTGGAAGTTGATCAGGCACGTAACTTGCAAACTCTTACCTATTGGCCTTTGAGGAAGGAGGGAAGGCAGTCCCTCAGACAATCCTTTCTCATCCTATTTCTAAAACCATAAAACCCCATTTAACTCAATAGAACCTTGAATACAGAATTGGTCTCTCCTTCCTCATCAGGCTTATCAGTTTGATTTAGGTGTGCCCAAGATTTACTAGCTATTTATGGAAAAGAAGATACCAACTGATCGTTGGAGATTTAGCCTGCTTCTTCCTAATGTTGTGGCTTTTCAAATGCACTCAGAATTTGGGGCAGATGATCCATGATTATATCTCATGACTAGATACAGTCCCTTGATCACAACTTCTTAAAACCTGCATAATTGAAATGGACTTCTGAGTCTTACAGTATGAGTAGTGACCATTCAAGGAAGAGAGGGGAAGAAGGAAGGAATAAAATATTTACTTAAAAAGAAAATAATAATCACTGATATTAGGATTCTCCATAATTGTCTGGAATAAGGTTGAGATTTATTTTTTGATTAGTAATCTTTGCAGATCTGGAGTTGACAGTTAGGGATTGACATGAATAAATAGGAAAAACATGCTTTTTGGCAACAGCAAGGAAGCTGACCAGCACAGGCACAGTGAAATAATTTTTTCAGTATGAGTGTTTTAACCTTGGTGCTCTGCAGGAGGGAAGGCTCAGTTTGGGGATAATTCTGGGGGAAGGAAATGTCATTACAGGCTGCCATATATAGGATGCTCCCCTCTATTTAATATGAGTGATATATTTTAACAGCCTAATTTTCTTTCAGCACCTTTCCTATGTCATCCTAATCTTTGGATACGTTACGGTGCAGTTGGATTTATCACTGTGGTAGCACAGTATTTGAATATTGCTGATGTCTATTGCAAGCTAATGCCATACCTCCATCCTTTTATCACGCAACCAATAATACAGGTAACACTTCAAATAATATTAACATGTATGTATCTAGACTGGTCATAATTCTTAAAGTCTGTCTTGGCCGTGGTCCTGGTGATAAGAATATTAGATTGGTTTTTTTCAGTTAAGGTTGGAGACAATATAGTTCTTTGATACCTGCTGGCAGACATTGAGGAATGGGCATTGCCTTCTATGTTTGAAAGACTGTTGCCTCAAATTTGTTGCCAATTGCAGAACGCTTTAAAAAGCCTAAAATCAACAGGTATGTCTTTGGTTCAAGCCCTTCTCTGCCTTGTTTACAATCAAACTCTTGCGATACTGTGCTAGTTTATAGGAGTCTAAAAGGCATGAAAAGTTGGCTGTGAAACAAGTGTTTCTAAGGTCTATGCCTTCATCTACAAGATTGAGTATTCCAGCCCTGCCCCGCTAGAATACTTGACTGTGGGCCTGACCTTCTGAAAACACCAGCAGTCTGTTAAGTAGTGATTACTGTGCTAGTGATTTCAGCAGTGCTGCTCCTGTGTTTCTGTGCTTTGCCAAGGGTAAGGGCAGAGCTCTCAGCATGAATGAGTTAAGCCATTTCATAACAGCACGTCTAGGAATGACCTGCATGATGCTGGTAATATGATGATATAGGCATCTTTGCTATAACTTTAGGACCTGTAGAATGCATCTCTTAAGTGTTTAAATAGATAAGAAACAGTTGCAGTACTTACATTGAAAAGTACATCACGTGTTTAACGCTTTCTTGTAAACCATGGAGGTGGTAACTTAATCAAAATAATATTTTTCCTTGTTTACATCTCCCTAGACACCTTGTGCAGTGTTTTAGGCTTTGATTGTTAAATTTCTGTCTTGTTCACTTCCTGCTTCCTTTTTGTATATAAATCTTTTCTTTGCTATGCAACACTAAATATAGTAAGCAAGTAGAAGGTAACATTAAGTTGGAATGCAATAAAGGAGTCCTCACTTTGGACTCCCTTTGAAGTTGTTTTTCATGTAGACAGTTAGCTATGAGAAGCACATTATATGAATGAGGTCTTCTGACACTGTTGTGAAGGAAGAATTGCAGTCCAACCCCACCATCTCCCGTTTATTACTTTGAGTATTCCAACTTTTGTACAAGCATTTGTGTCCCAATTTTAGTCTGAATTAGGTTTGGCTATTTATCGTGGGACTGTAACTGTGGGCCTATTTCATGAATATGGCTTGCCTGCCCCCCCTGCCATCTTAAGGTGTACTCTTGAAACAGCAAAGATCAAGTACTAAAATAAAAATATAAACTCAAAGGAATATTGGGGCTGCAAGTAATCTGCATTGCCTATAAGACCTTGTTTGTCCAGACACGTTCTCTGGACACAAACAGACTTTGATTTGTTACCTGGGAGAACAGAAACTTGGTGGTTTTTTTTCTATTTTAGTAGTAATGAACAATCTTTTTAAGGACTGCCCCAGTTAATGATTCTAAATTATGCCCTAACTCATAAGTTTCTTATGACTGTTTATGACTAATGTCACAATATGCTTTTGAATATTACTTAATTAAATGCTTGTGCATCCTTGTTCCCTTGTATACATAGGAGGAAATCTGGTAATCTGACCGCCACAGGGCAAGAGCTCTTCTAGTTGGCATTTTTATAGAGTAAATGTAGGACAAAGAAAGACAGTGTTTGAAATACAATTGTACTAGTAGTAGAATTTTTAATCCCATCTGTCAATGCCAGGTTACTGTTCTGAGACTGCTGGGAGAACAGCGAAAGAAAATGGAGAAAATCGGACATGACCAACACAGATTTATTTTTAAGAAAGGAGAGAAGTTGAATCTAGGTTATTGGCACAATGATGTGCAATAATTTTGAAGTCCTACATGACTTTTTTTTTTCTCTCCTTATTGTAAGCAAGAAAAATCTCTCTAGGACTGTCATGGTTTAACCCCAGCTGGCAGCTAAGTACCATGCACCTGCTTGCTCACCTTCCCTCCCACACTGGTGGGATGGGGAGGAGAAATGGGAAAAGTTAAAACTCATAGGTTAAGAATGATTTAATAATTGAAATAAAGTAAAATATAATAAAAATAATAATAACAACAATTGTAATGAAAAGGAGAGAGAAAGAGAGAGGAATTCAACACAAGGAAAGAAAAAAACCCCAACAAGCTAAGCCCAAAAACCCAAGTGATGCACAACACAATTGCTCATCACCTGCTGACTGATGCCCAGCCAGTCTTTCAGCAGTGATTGGTGGCTCCCAACCAACTCCCCCTGGTTTATATACTGAGCACGATGTTCTATGGTATGAAGTATCCCTTTGGCTAGTTCAGGTCAGCTGTCCTGGCCATGCTCCCTCCCAGCTTCTTGTGCATCTGCTGGCTGGCAGAGCATGGGAAACTGGAAAGTCCTTGATTTAGAGCAAGCACTACTTAGCAACAACTGAAACATCAGTGTGTTATCAACATTACTTTCATACCAAATCTAAAACACAGCACTGTACCAGCTACTAAGAAGAAAATTAACCCTATTCTGGCTGAAACCAGGACAAGGACTGAGCTGGAAACTGGTTTTTAGAACATTCATTCAAAGGAAGATTTATATATGAATATTTGCAGTTATCCAGTTACTGACTTTCATGATAGGAGAAAAAAATGCAAACACTGTAGGCATGAGATGACAGAATTTACTGCTAGATTTTCTCATGTTTATATGGCTATCATCCTCCTCCATGATGACTGGTCTCTTTTTTGAATTGCAGATAGATAAAGAAATAGTCCTGCTAAGTGTACTTAAAGAGCCTGTCAGCCGTTCCATATTTGATTATGTCTTAAGATCAAAGGATATCACAAGCCTTTTTCGACACCTTCACATGCGTCAAAAGAAGAGGAATGGTGCTCTCCCTGACTGCCCGCCCCCAGAGGACCCTGCCATTGCACAGCTGTTGAAGAAGCTTCTTTCACAGGTAATTGTTTTTTATTTGTACTTTGAAAGTCAGGTTTGAGATGCTTTTGGGCTCTGTACATTTCCACAGACCCTAACCTCACAGTTGCTGCTGTGAGGGACTCCCAGTCCCTCTAATACTGCAAATGATTAACTTCATTGATTTTGATGTATGCTTGTAGGACAAGTTGTTCACAAGTTAAGGAAGATTTTAAAAAGATCTGCCAGAAATAGGGCAACCTTGTGTCTGGATTTCCCAAATACAACCTAAGTTCTTAAAATAAAAAAATATGTCTCAAATTTCTGACACATCTGTGATGTAGCAGTGTTACAGAACATGTGCTGCGTATTGTGTTGGATAAAGGAGTATGCATTTGTCTCCTGTAGAGACAGGCTGAGAGAGTTGGAGTTATTCAGCATGGAGAAGAGAAGTCTCCAGGGAGACCTTATAGCAGCCTTCCAGTACCTAAAGGGGGTTTACAAGAAAGATGGGAACAGACTTTTTACAAGGGTCTGTAGTGATAGGACAAAGCGGAATGGATTTAAATTGAAAGAGGGTAGGTTTAGATTAGATATTAGGAATAAATTCTTTATTGTGAGGGTGGTGAGGCACTGGAACAGGTTGCCCAGAGAAGCTGTGAATGCCCCATCCCTGGAAGTGTTCAAGGCCAGGCTGGATGGGGCTTTGAGCAACCTGGTCTAGTGGAAGGTGTCCTTGCCCATGGCTGGGGGGTTGAAGCTAGATGATCTTTAAGGTCCCTTCCAACCCAAACCATTCTATGATTCTATGAAGAGAGAAACATGCAGTGCCAAAACCAAAGCTGGAAAGTCTTGAGATTTTTATGTGAAGAGGGGAACACAAAGAATCACCCATACAAAGTACTGAGAACTGGGAAGAGGAAGAACTGCAGCTGAGTGTGTTTTGTTTTTTCCCTAGGGCTTGTGGGCTCCAAGCACAGCCTAGGTGGCAGTTAAGCAGATTGCACCAGTGATTCAATACTAAATGCTGTTCTGCCCTTTTGCTATTTCTAGCACGTTCTTGAGGAGGAAAGATATTCTTATACCACAGCGGCTTACCTAACGTCTTGTATGAGCAATAGAGTATTGTCTTGAATGCTGGGGTCGTGCTCTCTCCTTCCAGTTCTGAGTCAGTCATTAATTTTACTGCTTCTTACACCTTCATGCTGTGATGCATGTTCTAGTTCAAAAGCAAATGATATTATCTCTCCTTTTATTCTATAGGGGATGACTGAGGAGGAAGAAGACAAGCTGTTAGCACTGAAAGACTTCATGTTAAAATCAAATAAAGCTAAAGCCAATATAGTGGACCAGAGCCACCTGCATGACAGCAGTCATAAAGGGGTGATTGACTTGTCAGCTCTGGGAATAACTGGAAGACAAGTGGATCTTGTTAAAACAAAGCAGGAGCCTGATGACAAACGTGGTTGGTATATTTTTTGGACTATACAGATAAAGTATAGCCTTTCTTTCAGAATCAGAGAATTAAGTCTTTAACTTACTCAGCAAATGTTCTCAGTAATTCAGCCTACATAACATCACCATCCTTACTGAGTTTGTAATAACAAGATTACTGCTGCTATTTGAAATGTGATGTGGTGGAATGCTTTCTGGATCAGTGGAAGATGGGGATGTTTTGCCCCTGAGAACATTTTAAATCGGTTTGACTGCATTTGCAGTAGTAATATGCAGCAGTTGTCTAGCTGGTTGTGACAAATAGGGCTCTAGCGACCCATGGTAACAATGTAAATTATGAAGGCTACCTTTCTGCTCTCTCTGTTTCCTCTCAAGAAGTGATGAGTTCTTTAACTGAAAATCCAGGATGTTTTCTTGAGGTAGCCTAGAGAAAACTGAGACCTAGGTGTGACGCTGAAAGTCTCGCACAGAGGAGTGCCAACTGTTGCTCACCGATCAAGTACATGCTTCTTGGCCCTAAGGGTCTTCAGCTGCTCATCCGCCCCCATTTTACTTTATTTGCCTGCTCCTCTTTCAGCTCGAAAAACCTCTTATATTTCCTTGTTCAGCTTTGAAATCCACTTGCTGCTAACTCTATTCCAGTTCTCTGTATACTCAAAATTCTTCTCTTCCATATAGTGTTTGAGCTTCTGCTTTGCTCTCTCCAGCTTGTAAGTCCATCCTCTCTTACACTGCTGATAGGTTCTGTGTTTTTAGACATAAAAATACAGAAATATCTGCAAACCATGTAGCTATTGCCGTCTTATTTCCAGAGTTAAGATGCTTGTTTGAAAATGTCTTGCATATCATTTAAAGGAAAATACATAAGCACGGGATTTTTCATTGTATGTTTTTGCATCCTCTGGAGTCAGGAGTGGACGAAGTCTGTATTTGAACTGATTTATTTCACCCAAAACAGTCACCTGCAAAGTCTTCATGCCTTTAACTTTTCTGCACTGACTTTGTCCAAATCTAATTTGTCCCATGTTTTCATTTCGCTTTCTATATTTTACATTTTAAGTGACTCCAAAGGAATGCTGAAAATAAATACATTTCCTATTTACAGATAACATTCTTGAATCTACAGGTGATGTTGTGATTGTGATGGAAAACTGATTGTATTTGACACTGGCAATAATTTGCATACTCTGATATTACCAGTTTATCTCTGATGTCTGTGCTCATTGCAGGGGGATTGGAGTAGATGACCTTTGAAGGTCCTTTCCAACCCAAACCATTCTATGATTCAGTAGGAGAAATTTATCATATGGAGTTTAATCCTGCAGCCTTCTAGATGCAAACTTTCCCTCTACTGGAATGATTTATTGCATGAGTCAGCTGTAGGATTAAGGAGGTGTGAACACATGTGGCAAGTGCTTTGTTTTGTTTGTCTCATAAATTCCTGTCAGCTGACTTAATGCAGAAGTAGTGTTTTCTCTATATATAAATAATAAACTGGCCTGTATATGTTGGACTTGCATATAGCCTGACAGTAATGACCAGCGTGAGTGAATGTTGTCATGATAATGTGGTTGATTTCCCCCTTCCCCCCTGCCCCTGTTTCCACCTCCTCCCTCCCTCCCTCCTAATTTCTTATAGCTAGAAAACATGTAAAGCAAGATTCAAATGTAAATGAAGAATGGAAAAGCATGTTTGGGTCCCTGGAACCAACGAACATCTCCCAGCCAATATCCAAAGGACATGGGCAAACTACTGATCCTGAAGCCATCCAGGCTGGGAAACCACTTCGTTCAGAGTCCTCAGTTGGCATTTGTGCTACTTTGTCATCCTCTCCACAGGTATTACTGGAAAACACAATCTTTGCATTTTAAACTGAAGTGATTCAATTGTTTTGAAGCCAAGTGGGACTACCGGGATGTGGCATTCTTATTTTGTTTAGAGGTTATTTGACACTGGTCATGCTATTCCCTGGTGTGTTCCCCAGCAGAGTAGCTGACTTTTGAGTTCTTATTTTTAAAATAGGAATTGAGAGAGGGTGGAAGTAATTTTAGTCACTTGAACAGAAGAGCTTAACTAAGAAATATATGCTTTGCACAAAGGGATGGGGCTTTGTGGATTAGCCAGTTATTAGGTAAGTTGTTCTGGCAGGGAAGACTTTTCCTCAAATAGCATAATAGCATGCCCTGTGAGGAAGAGAAGAGATGTCATGATTTTAACTTGGAACTGGTGTCTCACATCATAGCTGCATTTAGACATCCCATACCTGTAATACCTAGTACTGGCTACAGGAGGATGGGCTGGGAGCCCTCAAGGCTGTGGAGGCATCTCTTAACACTGAACACTGTTTTTTGTTTGGTTTCTAGATGGAGCTTAACTTCTGCTAGCTTTAAATGCGTCCGCTCTGTACCAAGAGGGAAACACTTCACATTTTTATTTTTACAGCCCAATATAAACAAATAATTGTTCAAGAGCTAACCTGTAATTCTGTCAGTCTTGAGAGCAATAACTGCTTCCGTAATGATGACATTAAGAGGTGTGCATGGCACATTACAGTTTCTACAAATAGAATACAGAACGGACTAGGCAAATAGGGTAGAATTGAGTGGTTAAGCTTTTCTGTAAATAATGATTTTCACTATTTAAATTGTTTTCATGTAAGCATGAATTTTTTTTTAATGCTAATTCATTGCTGATTCAATAAAAAAGATTTTTACATTTTTCTTCAGTGTGACCCAGTAATCTTAAGAGCAGGATTTACCTGTGTGTAGAATGTAAGGCATCTATTTTTAAGTGCTTATGTCTTACAGGCATCTGATGGAACAGTTGTTCAACCCAGGAAACAGACTATGCAGGTACTAAGCAGTACAGCGTCCCCATCTGCACACCAGTTACGCATCACCACTTGCAAAACTGAACTTCAGCAGCTGATCCAGCAGAAGCGAGAACAGTGTAATGCCGAGAGACTTGCCAAACAGATGATGGAGAATGCTGAGTGGGAGAGCAAGCCCCCACCTCCAGGTAAATCACAGGCCACTGAGGTTATCATTAAATAACAAACAGACAAGGAAGTCAAAATATCATAATTTCAGGGAAAAAATGCAAAAGAAAGAAAAAGAGGAAATTACTGGTTTAGGAAATGTGCCTACTATGCAGAACGCCTATTTGGCCGAATACATACATGACCTATGAGAGAGGGTTTGGAACCTAGATCTTTACCTTTGCCGTGGTGGACCCAAACCACTGGTCTGAAGCCCAGGTTGTATGCCCTGTTCCAGTGAGTTTTCTGAAGCAGATGGTTTGTAACCAGGGGCATGGCAGATAACTTGCCATTCTGTAACAGCCTGTAGCTTGGTTTGGGCAAGAGGAGAAATGCTGTGTTGGGAGGTGAGAAATGTATTTTGCCTGGGGTGGCTCCAGATTTTCAGCCCATCCTGTGAGTATTGTAACCTCTTGGCCAGGTTTTCTAACCCAGTGGCACGCATACTGGGGTGGGCTGCTTGAGCTGCCCTTGTTTACAAAGGAGCCTGTCCCCACCAGCAGTGGTGACAGTGACACAGTGCCCAGCCACGAAGAGAAGATGTGTATTCTCATACTACATTGTTGCTTTCAGAGGGGAAGGAGAGACATTTTTACCTCTTGTTCCTCCCTGGTAGCAACAGTCAGGTTTTGCTGATTAGGGCTCTGGCAGCAAACATAATTTTAAATCACAACCATCTTCGTATGGCCAGAACTTAAATTTGGAACTCCAAATTGATATTGGGACTTACTCAGATTAGTCCTCAGCGTTTTCTGCTCTTATTCTCCACTGTTGCTGGGTATCCCATATGGAGATTTTTCACTGGCCTCTGCTATTGGGAGGTCATATGCTTAAACTGCAGATATTGAGAGCAGAGTCTGTACCAGCTAGGCTTGCAGTAATCAACACAGTGATGCTAAAGTCTTTGGTAAATCTAGCATTAGATATACATACCTGGGCATATACAGCTACCATGTAAATTTAAGGGAAGTAGTAGAAAATCATCAGGAAAATGATCCAACCAGATAGCGTTTGAACATAGCTAACCTTGACTGAGCTTGGCTAAGCCATGTGTTTGTCATTTTGAGACTTTTACAACCTATGAAATAACGTGGCCCAATACAAGCAGCTGACCCACTGTCCCACACAAGTGAGTGAGTGCCAGAAAATATGTTCATATTTGAAGTTTGTGTCTTATTCTGAAATTTGCCGTGGTCTGTCCTTAGTTATCTTCGTCTGCTGTTAGTCCTTCATTAAAGTAGATGCCTGTGAGAAGTGCAGCCAGATACTTGTGCGTTGCTTATTTCAGAGGAGGAAATGTCACACAAATGTTGGCAGTTTCTTGGCAAGAGTTATTTTGTGGCAGCTCAACTCCTTCAGTCCTTCAAAAAGAAATTGAGTAAATGTTTTGTGGGATTTAGAAGGGCTGTTGTTTCATTTTCCTACATTCATAGGGCTGACAGCATAGCACGTAGTGCAACACTGAGCCTGTCCATTCAAGCGCTCTACAGACAATCCAGGAACTTAAGGCTGTTCGAATTTGTTGCTCATTATGTGCATTTTGGGAAGGTATGGGGTTGCCATTTGCAGCACAGCAATCTGCATGCTGATAGCAGGAGAACTGTGCACTAGTATCTCTCAAACTCTATGTAGAAGTGCTCTTTCTAATTCCACTGAATATACATGGAACCCATCTAAAAGAAAAATCATACCCAGATCTGCCAATAGGGTTTAGTTTAGAATTGAGCAAAAATAAGCTTCTGCCTTTAATGTTTAAAATGCCGCCTTCTGTGCTTTGCAGCTGTAATGACTATATACCAATACAGCTGTTGGTGGATGGGATCAGGGAGATTTGCTTGTTCCTGATTAGGTTATGAAATCAACACCAACCTTTATGGTTTTGTTGTCCCCTGTAGGATGGCGTCCCAAAGGATTGTTGGTAGCTCACCTTCATGAACACAAGTCTGCGGTGAACCGCATTCGGGTCTCTGATGAACACTCCATTTTTGCCACTTGCTCAAATGATGGCACAGTGAAAATCTGGAACAGCCAAAAAATGGAAGGAAAAACCACTACAACCAGGTAGCTTTACAACTCATAGGATTTGGGGAGTGCTGTTTTAGACTGTGAAATAAAGTAGAGCACGGAGGAAGATATGAATCCCTTGTGGGTGTGCTGGAGATATCAATAATGAAATATACTGCTGTTCCTCTTGGCATGCAGCTATAAAATATTAGCTAAAAATGTATGAAACATGCAGCTGTTTCAATTAGTTAATAAAAGAAAAAAATTGTTGGTAAATGCAGAGGGACTGCTTTGTGGTTGTAGTAATTACAGGCTTTTTGATTTCATTTCTACACATACAAAAATGTATTCTCATCTGTTTAAAACCCATCTGATTTTTTTGGAACAAGTTAGCTTTTTGCTTAACTGTCTCATCCACTGATATTTGATGCAGGAAAGCTGTATTGCTGGTTGAAACACGGGTGGTATGGTATGCTATGTGATACATATCTAGGTTAGACTTTCATTTTACTGATAGACAGACGTGTGCTTCTGCAGTTGGAGACTGTCATAACCCAGAGGCTCAAAGATGGAGAGTTAAGCTTGCAGAGGCAACACAGGCTTTGTTGCTTTCTGATTTTGGAACACTTAGAAAATGCTATTTTCAGAGCTTTCTCAAGAACCATTGGTTCTTGAGTAGGTGTTTGAGAGGAGTAATTCTTTTCTTGTTTTAAAGTGCCACAAAAAAATTCTTTTTTTTCCTCTCCCTTTCTGTACTGTTTAGATCAATTTTGACATACTCTCGGATTGGAGGACATGTAAAGTCACTTACATTCTGCCAAGGCTCTCATTACTTGGCTATAGCTTCAGATAATGGTGCCATCCAGCTTCTTGGTATTGAAGCTTCAAAGCTCCCTAAATCTCCTAAAATTCATCCAATACAAAGCAGGTATGTACTTAGAGCAGTTAAATCTCACTGCAGAGCTCAAGCTGTTAGTATATTCCTTGATTAGATCACTTGATTTGCTCTAGGCTTCCTGCTGGCTGAGCTCAGTCTTTACTGGAAGGCTGTAATCTATGATCTTACTCTGCTTTATAAAGAAGTGTTGAAAGGCAGCTGTGTAGGGCTGAGAATGTATGGCTCTACGTTATTGGTGCCTCCTGGGTCACTGGATTCATTGTCAGCTTGAAACAGTCTCAATAGTTCTCAAGTCTTTTATTTATGCTCTGGGATTGATAGTTTCTTACCTCCTCTGTTGCAATGTTAATGCTCATAAAATTATTTTGGAGGTTATTTTACAGGTCATTACATAAATGTTTACAAACGTACATGTGGTTTGGTCTCAGACCTGCAATTTTCTCTCCCAAGCTTTTAATGTGAGTAAGGTGGCAAAGGTATGGGGGATGGGATACTATTTAGGGGAGTCTTTGGGGATGGTTTAGCTTTTTCTTACCTCTCTCCATATGAGCAGTTTTTCAATATTTGGCACTGATTCAACAGTTTAATCTTCCAGTTTGAGTGAGGGACATGTCCAGGCCCCAGCAAATCTAGCAACCATCTCAAAGACCTCTTTTCTGTCCAAAGTAGAAGTAAGGTATCTGTCTCAAATATCCTCTCTTATTTGGGATTAAATTCAGAAATGAAATAAGCCAAATCTAATGAAAACAAACCAGGTTTCCCGCTTTGGTATACACTGCATTTGTGCCTGAAGGTATCCGTTTGCACACACAGTAAAGTAACTGATGCCAGTGCTGGCAGTATAACATGAAGAGTGTTCCTGCCTGTAAAATCTGGGTAGGTGAATATCTGATAAACGTGGAGCATGAATCACAGAATGGTTTGGGTTGGAAGGGACCTTAAAGATCATCTAGCTTCAACCCCCCTGCCATGGGCAGGGACACCTTCCACTAGACCAGGTTGCTCAAAGCCCCATCCAGCCTGGCCTTGAACACTTCCAGGGATGGGGCATTCACAGCTTCTCTGGGCAACCTGTTCCAGTGCCTCACCACCCTCACAATAAAGAATTTATTCCTAATATCTAATCTAAACCTACCCTCTTTCAATTTAAATCCATTGCGCCTTGTCCTATCACTACAGGCCCTTGTACAAAGTCCCTCTTGAGTTTTGTTGTAGACCCCCTTTAGGTACCGGAAGGCTGCTATAAGGTCTCCCTGGAGACTTCTCTTCTCCATGCTGAACAATCCCAGCTCTCTCAGCCTGTCTTCATAGGAGAGGTGCTCCAGCTCTCTGATCATCTTTGTGGCCCAGCTCTGGACTTGCTCTAACAGGTCCGTGTCCTTCTTATGTTGGAGGCTCCAGAGCTGAATATGGGACTCCAGGTGGGGTCTCATGAGAGTGGAGCAGAGGGAGAGAATCTCCTCCTTTGACCTGCTGGCTATGCTTCTTTTGATGAAGCCCAGGATTTGGTTGGCTTTCTGGGCTGCAAACACACATTGCTGGGCCATGTTGAGCTTTTTGTCCACCAGCACCCCCAAGCCCTTCTTCTCAGGGCTGCTCTCAATCCATTCTCCACACAGCCTGTTTTTGTGTTTGTGATTGCTGATAGGACCTGCAAGCCTTCTACAGGCTAGTAAAATGCTGTCAGCAGCTCTTTGCAAACATAAACATAGCTCTGTGCTCTGGGTCTCTCAGTCCTGCACATGGGCCAGGGCAGAGAGATTTGAGAGAGCGTAAGCATCTGTTGTACTAAAATTTGCAAGTTGTTTCTGGCAGGTGTGTTGAAGTGTCACAAAGAGGAAAATGCTGCTCAGCATCAGGTGAATTTGAAAGAGTCTTAAACTTGGAGGGAGTCATAATCTGTTTCAAAATTAGTTTATTCTTTTAACCCAGGTCCTTAGATCTGAAGGATGATGGCTGTGTGGTAGATATGCATCACTTCAATTCAGGAGCCCAGTCAGTACTGGCTTACGGTACAGTTAATGGATCTCTGGTTGGATGGGATTTGCGATCTAGCAGCAATGCTTGGACACTGAAACATGATTTGAAGTTAGGCCTCATAACTTCATTTGCTGTGGATATACACCAATGCTGGCTGTGTATTGGTAAGCCTGTATTTCTTGTTAGCTTCCCTCTTTCCAACCCCACACTCCCTTCTGTTTTTCTTTTAAAATAACTATAGTTCAAGCTTTTGTTTAATTTGATTTGACTAGAATATATTTTTCTCAAACAAGATGAGAGAAATACCTCTTCATTTGTGGGAAGTATTCTACCCTGTAAGCACTTAAGGCTTAAGTCTATCTCCCGAAGAACAGAGCACAAGGGATATGGGCAAACCCCCATATATTTATCCCCCTGACTCTGGGGAGCTTTCTCTCACCAGGAACAAGCAATGGTACCATGGCATGCTGGGACATGAGGTTTCAGTTACCTATCTCCAGCCATTCTCACCCTTCCAAGGCCCGAATCAGACGCCTGCTTATGCATCCTGTCTATCAGTCCTGGGTAATTGCAGGTAAAAGATGTCTTAAACTTAACCTCATAGTTGCCAGAGGTTGTAATTAAAGCAGCTTCTGTTTCAGCTTCTGCTTTAAGCCCTGAGGGGGTTTGTTTGGGTCTTTTTGTTTGTGGTGGTGGTGGTGTTTTTTGTTTAATTCCATGTATTTTTTCCATTTAATTATATTCCATTTTCCATTTAATTATTTAATTATTTCCATTTAATTATTTCCATTTAATTATTTAATTATTTAATTATTTCCATGTATAATTCCATATAATTCCATTCCAATTTTCTTGTGCTTTGCTTGGGGAGAGGAAAAAGGGAAGGCTCATACTTGTGTTCTGCCACTGTGCTCTTCCTGGCTTTTTGAAATCAAAAAAGAGAGAGAGGCTGGTGCAGTGTTAAGCCATTATGAAAATGACAGACAGACTTTACAGTTCTCATCTGCTGAGCATTACAACTGTCATGAGGGTCCCTCCTAGTGTGCTGTCTACCACGTCACTTTTTAAGGACAAAATGTTATAAAAGGTAAATCCCAGATTCATGACATACATTGAAGTTGATGGGAATTCTGCCATTGTTTTCAGTGTCTCTGTAGAGAAGAGACTGAAAGGTGGTCCCATTCCAATTCCCACTTGAATCTAACCCAGCTGTGTCATGGGTTAGAGCTTTCAAAAATCTCCCAAGATTCCTCACCTGGTATGCTCACAGCTGCTTCTTCATCCTCACTGCATGTAGCACTGTCATATACTTTTACATGTCTGTGTCAGGTACACATCCTGACATGGAAAAGTAGCTTAAACTAATCCTACAACAACAAAATTGTTAAAGTTGCTGTAAAATGGGAGTAATTTGAGTTTTGTATTTTACTTGCTTCTTAGGCTTCACTTCTTATTTTAGTTATTAACCACCCTGGGAGATAAAAGAAATTTCTTCAAAAACCATGCAAATAAAGCAAGCTTCTCAATGTTTTCTAGTTTGTTTCTTCCCTGTTAAAGTATAAATGAGTGACAAGAGTTCATGACTTTTTAATAATATTGCAAAGTCCTTGCCTGCTAGGTTGCTGCCAGGCATGTAAACAACCCCTTGAACAGAATTATTTGCCTGTCCACACTAAACACAGGTGTGGAACTTCATTGTAGCTACTGAATTCTGTAACTTTGGATTGCTGTCTTACCTGTCCAGTCATTGCTGACCATGCTGAACAGACCATCTGTCCTTCTCAAAGAAGGATGAGAAGTTATCTAGAGGGGAAGGTGAGGAGATTAAATGAAACCTGCTATAAACTCTCTTAAATTTGGTGTTTTTAGCTACAATGAAGCTGCTTCCAAGTGGTAAACCAAGCAAAACACATGCACGGCTTTACTGCTAAAGCAAGACTAACACAAATGCTGCAGAGAGCAAGTGGAGAGTGTCTCTATGTCATGTCAGTAGAACAGGTAGTGAGAGCCAACCGACCTGTTTTATATTTTTTTCATTGGCTCTATGTTTTCTGTAGCTGTTCAAGGCAATAATGAAGTCTCCATGTGGGATATGGAAACTGGTGATCGACGCTTTACTTTGTGGGCCAGCAGTGCACCGCCTCTTTCAGAACTGCAGGTCTGGTCTCTTTCTTTTCCAGTTTCTGTTGTGTAGCCAGGTCTAGAACAACCTCAGACTCCATGCTGTACATCAGTACAGTTACCTGACTCCGTGGCCCTGCCAGCTTGGCACCAGGAACTTGCCCTGGGATTTATGTTGGCACCATAATTGTTTTGCTGTCAAAATTAAACCTCCTCTGTAAAACAGCAGTGTAACCTGAATCTTCATTGGTATCTTCCATTATCTGTGGAATGTATTTGTAACACTCACTCACTATATTCAGTCATGTTCTTAGAAAGCCAGTGAGCTGGTCAAACCTGTAAAGATTAGGGTAAAGTCAAAATTCATAGTGTGGCATCTTGTACTTTTACTTACTGTTTCTGGGATTGTGCATACTTCTGTAAGCATACACTTTTTTGCATATTCTTTCTGTAATATAATGGCTCTACTACACTTAACTGCTAGTTTAAAGCATGAAGTTGCTCCCCTTCAAGGGGTTAATTGGGGAAGGAGCAATCTGGGATATTGTTCTTAAAACACAAAACCAAAAATAACCACAGCTGCTTCTATGAATGTTGTAAATGCAGATCTGGAATCTACCTAAACTTGAATTTGTACATGCTACAAAGATTGCAGGTTGAGTTCATTTTGGTCATGTGCTCTATGCACAAGGAACATTGTGATTCGAGCTAGTTTTCTGTTGTATATCTGACCCTTAATGCCTTCATAGCATAAAAATTTGAGCATCCCTGTGCTTTTCAGAATTATTTGCTTGCTTGATTATTTTAAAATTATCTCTCTCATTTTCCGTCATTGAGAATGTCACTTCCAAGATTCCAAAAAGGCTTTAGGGAGAGTTAAATCTGTTGCATTTCTCTGTGAAATGTAAAGAAGCAGTTTACCTTAATATATTAAGATGTGGCCTGTTAAAATACCTTGGCATTTGTCAGAAAGATTAGGAAATTGGGTGGATGAATGTGTCAAAGAATGCATTCCCTTTCTGAAGCATGGCAGCAGCTGTTGGTGTTAATTTATTTTTATATATCCCTTTTCCCTATTAGCCTTCTCCTCACAGCATCCATGGAATATACTGTAGTCCAGCATCTGGTAATCCCATATTACTGACAGCAGGCTCAGACATGAAAATAAGGTAATAAAGCAACTTTTTTGTTTGACACCCTTCCCTCCACCCCTGCTGGTGTACTAAATTTTTGCCAAGCATTTCCTAAGTAAGCTCCAAGAAGTCAGAACAATAATGCTGAAGATGTGTTCATTAGTAAGCATCAGTATGCTGAGAGAATAGTTCTCAGCAAAAATATGCAAAACTTGCTTCTTCATAAGCTGCATGACAAGAAACAAAACAATAATTCATGTGTAAGCTTGGTATGAATGTTGATTTCTCTGCATCACTCTCTTCCACTAAGTGTAGAAAGCATATAACATTTGTGCCCACTCATTTTCATCCTAAGAGCAAGATAGCTTTTAAACAGCTGTATTAAGCTGATAAAATTGAACATCTTGGCTTGATGTTGTTTCTTCATGTTTAGGTTTTGGGATCTAGCCTACCCTGAGAGATCATATGTTGTTGCTGGAAGTTCTAACTGCCCATCTGTTTCCTACTACAGGAAGATAATTGAGGGCACAGAGGTGGTTCAGGTATTTTGCTTTGTTTGATAGCTATTCTGCTTGACTTTTGGATGGCCCCATGGGTGATATTAATTACATCATGGCTTGAATTACAACTATCTAACTCTTACCTTTTATGGATGGAGTCAGTGTTGTGTTTTCAGCCAGTTAGGAAGAAGTTATTTCAAAATTTAAAAATCAGTTGTTTTGGACAGAATTAGACTTACCAAATACTGCTTACATGCAGAAGCCAGTTGTATGTTTGTTTTGCGATATTGAAATATAGTGTTTTAACACTTTTGACTTTGATCAGTCTTTGGAATGTCTTCTGTGTAGGATTAGCCAGGCAATGTGAGATGTAGTGGGACCAAAATAATATGGCAGCAGAACACTGCAGTTTGTATTACATCCTTCAGAGTGACTTCTGGAACTTGCAGTGTTGCTCATAGTTGAATCGCACAATGTTTTATTTCAGTTTAGTTGAATGAATGCTACTTCAAAGGTGACTGGGAAAAAAAATGTGTCAGTGAGGGTCTGCTTGTGCACTACGATATTTTAGTGTTTCATCTGCAGATCGTAAACAATCACATTTGTGCTATTGAACCTGTTTTTATAAAACCCTTGGAGAGCTAAGATGTATGTGTTGCTGTAGCTTACACCCCCCACCCCACCCCCTGAATATAAAATCTTAGTAGTTAGTGTCATTGAAATAAATATAAGGGGGGGGGGAATCCTTTCCCTCATCAGAAAGCTGTAATGTCAGTTCAGATTAAGACTTAGGTTGTGTGTGATGAAAAGAAATGAACCAAGGCGTAATCCTAAGAAAACTACCAACAGGTGAGAGATTTTGTGTTTGGGTTTTTGTTTAAGAGGTTTTTTGGTCTTTTTTACACTGAAAATCTAATGTGTGACAATTCCCTTCTGCAAATGCTCACCTTCCTGTAAATAATATTTATCACTTTTTGGTTTTGTACAGGAAATTCAAAACAAGCAAAAACCGGGACCCACTGATGAGACCCCTCGGAAAGGTCCAGAGTCTCTCCCAGTTGGACATCATGATATTATCACAGATATCGCAACTTTCCAGACCACACAAGGGTTTATAGTAACTGCATCAAGGGATGGAATCGTTAAAGTGTGGAAATAAAAGTTGTACTAATATATAGTATGTAAATATTTGTAATAAAGGAGTAGTGTTATAATGATGTTTTCAAGGACTGTTTCCAGGTCGTGAAATAGAATGGACTTTATAAAGGTGATTATAAAATCAGTTATCTGTATCCTACCACCCTGTTAGCACTTCTTAATCACATATTTTATTAAAGATATTTGGTATCTATAGTGTTTCCTTGAAATACGAAGCTGTCTATGAAGAAATGACTTAGCCTGGTTTTGTGACTACATTGTTCTTCAAGGATCCTTCAGAAAATGATCTAAAGACACCCCACATTACACATTCTAAATATGCAAAGAGCTGGTACAAGTACTTCAGTGTATGACTGCTCCTATGTTGAACCTGAGAAACAAAATAAGAATCAGTGCACTAATGTCCCTGTACATTCTAATTACTATAATAAAGTCCACTTAAGCTCCCCTGTTTAGTACTTGAGTTCCTTTATATCCGTTGTTCCTCTGCACTGATTTTGTAATCTCAGCTGCCAGAGCTACTAGGCTGTTAATTGTTGTTTGTTAATTGTAGTTTGAGATCAGCTTAACCTTGTGTCACATCCTCAACTGTACTTTGTGCCTTGCATCCAGCTTCCTTTAAACCTGAGTCTAACGCTAAGCTCTTCTGTCCTGGGAACACCTAACTAGAAGCGCTATAGCAGCTCCCAAGGGGTTATGTAAATCAAAACTCCCATGATGTCTTAAGACTATCAAACTATATTTCAAAAACAAAAATTCATACATGTTTGATACTGTAAATTACCAAGTGTTTTCCTCATCCACTGAAGTGAAAAGAGCTTCCTGTGGCTACATCTAGATGTATATATTTAAAATCTAAACTTGGTGTAATACAGTGAATACACTAAACAAGAAGGAAAAGGAAAGCTCACACCCACTGTACTTTTCTGTTGTTGAATGTACAGCATGCTGCCTAAGCCATTACTTCATCCACCCTGTGTCACTTTGCTGAATTTCTAGTCATCCTTAACAGAAAAAACACACAGCTGCAGGACACTCCATAAAGAAGATTCAAATGTCTGCAAAACACCTTTCAGATAGCAATAAGTTACATCTCTAGCCAGAGGCAAAATAAGGCTTTCAACAGTGTGAGAAGGCATTAATTATGCAGAGGTCGTTTGGGAACTGTAGGTAGTGTTACACAGGTTAAAGGCATCTCTTTCTCTCTCCCACACCAAGTCAAGGCCTCTTCGTCTCCCTTAAGGTTGTGCCCTGGGGGAGGCCTCCTTTCCAGTCCACCTCTATTCCTGTGAACCAGAATCTGCCTGTCCTCCCTTCTCCTCAGCACTAGCAAGGGTCTTGCAGCTTCCACGATGCTGGTGGGAAGAGGAGGGGAAGGATGAAGGCTTGCTGATGTTTTGGGGGCAGAGAGGGCAAGCAGAGGAGCATGGCTTTCTATGCCTCCTGCCAAAGAGAGGAGTTGAAGATGCCGTCAGCTGCTGTTGGGAGAGGTGGACTCAACAGGGTTAAAAGTGACTCCAAACACCCTGGCCCCCTTCTTGGCAGTGGCTAAAGCAGGAACAAGTCAGCCACAGACAATGGGGCTGCCCTGCACATGACAGTGATTTCCCACCACAGGCACCTGCCCACTTTGCCCACAGTCTTAATGGGTCTTTATGTTTCCTGTTCCATTTTCTACCTTTCAAAGTCAAGTCAGCTCATGACAAAGGACCCCAGCGTAAAATGAACAATGCCAGTATGACAGGTAAAATATATGTGTACACACATGCTACTGTACATGCACATGAGCACCCACATTGATGCTTGCAACATCAATTTTTTCTTGGAAGCAAGCAGTATAGTGCAAAGTCTCTACTCTGTTTGCCTGTTTCAAATCAAAAAGATGAATGTCTGGACTCACAAAAGTCTTGGGCCTGTTGGCTAGTTGTTGGATCACTGGAAGCTGTCTGCTGTACCTTTTGTTAAGATTTTCTGGTTGTGACTGTTGAAAGAACCTGTCAAGAAAGAGGAACAAAGAAATCAAGTTTACCATCAAATGTATAATCAGAATTTGAACTCACTTTCAAAGGTTTTGATTTTCTACTGTTCATAACTGATACCCTTAAGCTTGAGCAATAATAAGGGTTTATGTCTCCACTATTTATTACTATATTGCCCCAATTGCTCACTCTCTCAAAGTTATCTTACTGATAGATGTAAAAGCATCTTTTTATCTGCATACAGCATTCCTAACACACATTATTTAGACCCATGGGAAGCAATAGTTAGCAGAACTACAGTTAATTTTTTTTTAAGTTAAGTTTTTAATGTTTGCCTAGAGATTAAAATATTTTTAATCAAAAAATTCTTTTTTTTCAATACCCATTTGCTGGCCGTAGTGGAGAGCTAAGGTGTTGAGTCGGTTATGGTTTGTTATTTCCTCTGAACCTATTCTAGCAAGAATCTGCAGAGCAGTAAAGATTGGAAAAAAAGAATCTGTCTCCCTTTTATACATCCTTCACACCTCTTTGTGGCTCATGCCATGAGAAGTCTTTGCTGGGATCGTCTTATGGACACATTACAGGGTCAGCAGTTTCTGTTAATTAATTAAAAACAAATGCAAACCCAAAGTACAAACAGATACCCCACAAAAATGACAACGGAAAAAAATTTACACTTTTAATTGGATTTCACTGGATACTCCAGCAGATAAAATAATGATGTCCTTGTAGTTTCTCTGACTGGCAGCTTTTGGGAAAATATATTTAATTGTCCATTTTACGGCAAAACAAACAGCAGCCTCTCCATTCAGCTATTGAAGGGATTCTGTAACATGCACTCTCATTAATTCTTTAGCAGCTTATAAAATCAAATTTCTAATTCCACTTGGTGTCTTTTTGCTTCTGGAAGAGTATGATGGCTCACCATAGCTACTCTATCTCCACTATGCTGATGGGAGATCTCCAAAGCATTGTGTGTTTTGTTCAGGAAGTCTCTAACTTTCCAGAATTCATTGTTGATCATTTTCCATGAACTATCCAAGGTGGCAGCAGCATTCACATATTCCTGGAGTGGAAAACACACGTGATGTTTACAAGGACAGAGATCTGGGTTGCACTTGTCTGTAAAAGAATATAAATTTATTAGTACTTCTCTTTATAAAAAAGTTAAAGTACATTAAAATAAAACAATGAAGAATATGACCTTGCACATGCTTAGTTTCTGAACAAGGTTTTATTACATTTAGATCCAGCCCTGCAAACTAATCCTAGAGGGTTAGCTACATTCTGGGCTACATGCCCCTTAATGCTGACTGAGGGCAGAAGCTACATCTGCTGAAATTAACACAGAAAACTCTCTCTGATGTAGTGAACACCAGATGGGCAATTAAACAATAAGGCATTGCAATTAATAGAAGTACCACAGGATGCTCTAAGAGCTAGCCATACTGCAGCACAGATCATTTCAGGAATAGTTCAGAATCCACTGTAACAAAACACCTACTGCAATTTTGGAATCATTGTGTTCACAGGCTTGTTGGCTGAGAAACAACATATTTGGTAGCACGAAATAGCACTGAGGACGGAGTAAGTCTCAGCTTCCTTAGCTAAAACAACACAAAAGTTTTGGGTCTAGGCTGAGAGTCTGCAGTTAATGGAGGGTTCTTGAGCAAGTGATGAATCTGTGCTGACTATAAATGGAGAGTATACATGTCATGTTTAGACAGGTAGGAGAAGATAAGATCTACTCCTGACCTATGCTGAGCTCTATTTTTGCTCCCCACAGAGGTATTGTTTGAGATTTCTATTTTCAAAGGAAGCGCTCAGCCAAAATCTCCACAAAAGTGAATGCTCTTTACAAAGTGATGGGACCCATCAATTTGATGTTTCCTTGCATGGAAACCACATCAGCATCACTAAAAGTTTAGTATGTGCTGAAATGAGCAGTCTGGTTTGGCAGGTATCTTATATCTCTAAAATTATACTTGTTCCATCAGTGCGTTTAACACCTTGAGATAATCACTTCTGTGTAATCACATCACACTGCTGACAATGAAGCAAACTCTTTACCACCTTTCCTTTAAGTACAGATGCTGACACTAAAATTCCCTGTGAATAAACTTGTTTTGTCTTTCACAGCTAGGACTGAACTAGCACTGAAGTGAGTTGTGATGGATGATATATACTCAATCTATACTCAGATGATTGAGAAATAATTAAGAAGTAATTGAAGTGCTGATTAACAAGTAATTGAATTTCTGTGAGTAAGCTACTAGAGTTACCACAGAAGACAGCAGCTTCAAACAGTTCAGTTCTTCTGGAGAAAATCTACTATTTCTGCATGTCTTTGCAGGAAAATACTATGTGCAATACGTATTCTAATACAGTGTTCTGCTCAGTTTCAATCTTACTTGGTGATCTCCAAGAGTCATATAATTGGGGGTTTATTGCACACAAATTTTTACCTAACAAATTCTGATCTAAAAACCACACACTATGCACCCATTTCATCTTTAGGTAAACTCCATGTTACCAGTCACATCTAGGATGAATATGGTCCCCAAAGTTTATACATGATATTTTAAAATAAAGCATTCTCACCAGATGTTAGACAGCCTTTCATGGGATTTTACATTGATAGCAGAAATGGAAAAGAAAGGAGTAATGTGGAATTATTCCATGGGGTAGAGCTCAAGGTTGAAAGAGAAACAAATGTAGGAAAAGTCAGAAATACTCTCGTCTGGTGAGCAGCCATGAATCCCTGCAGGACTCAGCACAGACAGCAATTCAAGGGACTAATCTGAGTTATGAGAGACAGTCAGAGGACACAGGAGTTTACACACCCTGTAAGAATCAGCAGGAAGTTGTTAAAGGCATGGATTGCAAAAAACCTAATAAACACTGTTTTTAATTGACTAACACATACCAGAATTTATTAGGTGTGGAGAGAGAGGAAGGAAGGAAAGCATGAAAGGAAGTAGGAAGGGAAAAGCATAATTTTTTTTTAAATACAAGTAAAAGATTTGTTATCGACTCATGCTCTCAACTAACCATAAGGAGGCAGCAAGATTCAGGCTATTCTTTACCAGATGCCTTAGACACCTGAAGTTTTCTTAACTACTGATTTCCAGATTCAGGAGTTTCAGTCCTTGTAATGGCATAAAACTAATTCTGAACAGAAATCTGCAGTTCTGCTTGTAATCTCTCCCTTCCCCCTTTCACAGTGCTTTGTTAAATTGTCAAGCTGTTCTCTTTTACATCTTTCTTAGCCTGTGTAGGTCTTTTTATTGACTGCAAAAAAAACCCAAAAAACCCAACACCTAAGGAAACTAATTACCTCAAACAATTTCTCATTGCTGGGGATACCATTAAAAGCAAAAGTGTCAGGAAAAATATCTAATACACTCTACTTCAGGTCTGCAGTCTTTAACAGAAGACATATTTGTGGTGGGATCTGGCTGAAATATGCGGCTCGCTCTTTTCTTAGGACCTCAGATAATTCACTTGAAAAAGTTTCTGGCAATGACCTCAGTGCATTGCCAATATTATGTGCACTTGAAGATCTCTGATAGTTCAGATTTTTACAACCTCTGAGGTGTTTATTCTTGTTGCAGGACTCTGATAAGCAGACCAGGTTGCAGACAACCAAGGTGTAGGAGACCAGACCTCTGGCTCCTGCAGGGAAATCACTGTCTCTGATTTTGGTGACATTGACTATTACACTTACCATTTCTCTTGTTCTTTCAAATACTTGAGGTGTAACTTCTGTGTGAAAGTCCAATGCAAACACTATGTCAGTTGGCGGCACAAGGCATGCTGGCATACCTGAAACCAAGAACAGAAAGTCATGAACCACAAGGATTAATAAAAGTAGGCATTTTCCCACATGTTTAATACCATTTTGATCCACAGACCCACAATATACTGCACTGAGATGACATGGAAAAATGTTACTGCATGCTGGGCCATGCTTCAGGAAGACAGTGAGGTCGTCTCTGCCATTGCCTGGGTTTACTTGTAGTCCTGAACTTTTAAAATCAGAGCTGGCTTATTTGAGCTCAGGAACAGCTTCAGATCAGGGTAAGGAGAAGACAATTACACTGCTGTGACATAGACAGTGGCAAAAGGGGAAGTCTGTAGCATTTCATTTCTGAGAGTTCAGGGAAGGACAATCTTCTGGAGACACCATAGCTTCTTAAACAGTAATATTATTCACTGCACAGAGCTGTGCTTATCAGCTTATAACATTTGCACGGTTCCTAGCAAAGAAACTTTCAAGGTGTACAGCTCATTTACTTGCCCAAATCCATGCCAGTGTTTTCAATGACTGCAGTTACAGCATCCTGCAAGAAAGAATTTGGATAGCATTTATGACTGGCTAATTTAGCAGGAAAGGCAGGACAGTCAGAAGCAAGGAATAAGGCAGCTTAAGGAAAGACGGGAAGATCAGGAATTTTAAAAGAAGAATGAAAGAGCTTATCCAGTGTGTCCTTTCACCTGAAGCAGGATCAATATATCTATACTATCCCTGAGAAACATTTGTATAATAAGTTCCTATGAGCCACCAGAAAAGGCAAGTCTGCAGCCTCCCCAGCAAACATCGATTTATTCACTTTTACTGGTGATGACCCTTGCCACTTCCCTTTCACGTCTGATTTACATCTTCTTTGCTGTAAATTATGCAGATTTATTCTTGCTTTGCACTTCAGTTTTCTTCATCAAGATACTGCTGAGAAGACTGTTATCATGCCTGCTGCTATTCCTTTCAAAGATAAAGGTTATCTTTAGGCTAAGTGAACTCAAATTATTCAGCCCTTCCTTATGGCACTTACAGCAAATTGTCACTCAGTGCCAAATACTCACTGCAGTCGGTCTACATTTTCTGTGGTTTGTGGCACCTAACAAACACTTGCTACCATGCTCCAAGTACACAAAGCACCTTCTTGTGTCTTACATACAACAGTTTGGTCAATGCACTGCAGGGTGAGATCTGGGGCTTTCATCACATTGTGCTGTTGAGACAAATTTGGTTCCTGACTGCTGAAGCAACCAAATCCTTCTGTATTGTTGCTGCTGTTATTCGTCTTCACTTGTACAGTTCCTCCCTGTTAAGAGCAGTGACCTGTGTTTGAATCCTTTAAATTTCATTTTGTTAATGTCAGGGCATTTTTTTGATTTATCAGAAAAACTAAATTTCTGTGCACCTTCAGAGCAGGGAACAGCGAGTCAGGTGATGATGGCAAGGAACTGCAAAAGGCTGAGAGGAAGTCAGAGTCAGAGGGTGGAAGAAGAGAGATCATTAATCTGCATTTCCCTAAGCAGCCTGAATGCAAAAGATAATCAAAGCAGACAAAGTGTATATTTAAAAGAAGCCCTCATTAACAGAGGTAAAGCAAGGCCAGCAGCTATTTTTACAGAAGTAACAAAGAAGTCTTGAGGAAAGGCCATGAAATAGAAAATAAAGGGAAAGTTTCTAGTTCTTAGAGGAAATGTTTAATAGATTAACAAATGGTGAGATGACAGACAAGGAGTACAATGATTCATCTTCCTACACAACTGCTGCTATTCAGCTCTGCCTTTCACATATTAGCTGTAATGGAGCCATCAGGAGCTGGTGAAACCCAGGTACCAGTTTAGACAAAAGTGGGATTTAGTATGTTTAGCTTTGCTTAAAGCATGTTATAATGTGAATAAATCAACTTTAAATTGTCATAGGTGATACTCAGTTTCCCAACAAGGTAACCAAAAAAGGAAAACAAAATGGTGGTACTCAATAATACTTATAAAAACTCTTATATCTTTAAAGAATACTACTCTATAGTAACATAGATCTTCCACCTACTAACTCAGTATGTTCCCTGTAACAGGGAAAGCTTCTGGCTAAAGTGGAAGTGCTGATTTACCCACATAATTCAGGATCTGTCTTTAATTTTAATCTGTGTTCTCACAGTAGCAACATTGATTCAGTCCCTATTCTCCTTCTCAAGCCTAGAGAGAGAGAGCACATACAACGTAGCAGATTTCATCAATATTTCATCAAAAGACCAGGAGCTTGGTGTTTCACTCACTGTTCAAAACACATCTACACATTTCAAGCAGCTGGCTAAACTAAGCTCTGCACTCTGAAGTACAGAACTGGCTTAGGAATTTTGCACAAAGACATAGGACATTGTGACAACCAATTAATGACCCTTAATTAAACAGAAATACTAATGGCTAATCAAGCAAAGCACTCTTGTTAGGTTATCTTTGGTATAGAAGTCCCGCCATATATGTAAATGAGCGACTCAGAAAATTCCTGTGGTTCAGGCGAAGCATACAGTGAGCCAACAAGCAAAGGGCAGTTGAACTGCAAGGGCAAGGAGCTGACATTCTCACCATATTTAAGAGCAGAGTTAAGTCAAAACAAGAGAAATCAGACATGTCTGGGCAACAAAAAGACCAAAAAAAACCCCAAACCCAATGAAGCAGCATGGGATGGAAAGCCCAGTTGATAGCATTTAGTAAGTGATGGCCAAGTTTGTAATGCCAAAGACAACCAGAGAGTGGCTTGTCTGGTCACTGTGCAAACATAAAACAAGGTATCCAGATAGGCTCTTAAGAAATCTGGAGAGGTCCCAGTGTAGAATCATTTTGTGGACAGCTATGACAGATTAAATAGTAGGAAACACGTTATGGAGCCAAAATCCAAGCTTTTAAAAAGGACGTAAAAGGCCAGGACTGGCACAACAATATTTTCCAAAATAGTTTTCCAGAATCATGTACACTGCCAGAAAGAGATGATGTCTTGATGAACGTAAGAATGGTGTAAGAAGGAAGAGCTGAAATTCAGTGAGTACAGGGGAAGACTTTGTAGCTTCTTCAGGAAAGATGGTCTTTGTGTAAACTAAGATGATAACACATTGCTGACAGTTAAAAGTAGACAGGTTTTGGCAGAACATATAAAGGAAAGACTAGGGAAGTGGAGAATGGGTGTGAAAGAGCATGATATTTGCAGTGACATTACCTCTGGGTTGATGTCAATAACAGTTTTGTATCTTCAGATTAAGTCTAATGCAGAAGTTGGCAAAACTCAAAAGGGAGCCTGAAAAGACAGAATCCCATCAAAAGAGGGCATAGAATTTCTAACTGGAAAGGTGATGCCATCTGTAGTGTGCTAAAGGAAATTACAGAGGCTGCAAAGGTGAAAAGCCCAACAATTAAAGGCTCCACAATGATGACATCCTACTGCTGTGTGACATTTAAACAAAGATAACATTTTTAGATAACACATTCACACCAGCATATGGAAGACTACTATGAGGTAAAATCAACCTTTCAAAAGGTGTAAGTTACAGTAAAATGGAAAACAGAGGAAAAGACACTTTGGGAAACATATGTAAAATACAGTGAAGCAAGGCAAAATAAATTGTCAGGAAAAAAAGGGCTGCAAGACATAAAAACAAATAATAAACCCTTTTTCAAATGTATCAGGAATGAGAATATGACAGCGTATGGCTAATAATTGATGAAACCGTATAAGATTATTTCAAAGAAAACAAGGCCATGACAGATAATTAAATGAGTACTTTGCATCTAGGTTTGCCATGGAGGAGGTCAGGGAGGTTTCTACTTTAGAATCCTGTCTCTTTTGTGCACGTGTAGGTGATGTGCCACAGCATCCCTCTGCCTGAAACATCTGCCAATTTGGTAGGAGAGTTTTCAATCAGTAGTAAATTGCCAACAGCAGAAAATTCTCATCTAAAAGGCTGAAAAAATTAAAGCTGTGATTTTGCAATAACTCTAACATGACTTTGCTGACAGAGAAAGCCTGTAAAAAAAAAAAAAATATTTCTGTGTACAGGTTTCTGTACAATGGTAGAGAAAATTATATTTTTATTTAAAACAGCTTCCTGAATGGAATTNNNNCTTCCTTCAAAACAGAAGTGTTTCAGTGTTAACAAGACTGTTATGAATTATCCAACTATTCTGAGATTTTAAAAGTCCAGCCAGGATCACAAATTGCCTTCCAGCTCTAAACTCTCATGGGGGAGTATATCCCAGACACAGAGAAAGCAGTAGCTTTGCTCAGGAAATTTACTTCTTGTCAAAATTAAACCAGCTGCCATAAGGCAGCCAGGTGCCATTGATTCTGGAAAAGAGGGAAAACCATTAGCTCTGCAAGTAAAGCTGGCAACAGCTCTGAAAGCAGAAGCAAAATTTCTATTTCTACCTGTGGAAATAATGGTCCAGATTTTATTCTCCACCAAGAAGGGGGAAAGTAAAGTGTTGAAAATCTCTTGTTTTCATCCTCCACTGTGATGAAGTTGTGCTGTGCTGGTTGGAGTCTCCAAGAGAGTCTTCTTTTCTGGCTGACACCACTTTGGCACTCATACTCTAGATTGCGGGCTAGGGGTAATGACTGAAATGAAACCTGTTTTGTTTTCTCACCTTATGATTTCCATTGCTCATTGATTTCTTCAAGGGGTCAGGATCAAAGGACATAATTATGCATAAAACCATCATCTACATATGTCTGTAAAAACTGGGTTTTAAAGGAATCAGAGACTAGAAGAAACTGAAATGGAGTATTACCTAGAAGTGATTTGGGAAGAGACTACATCACAAGAGACTTTGCTAGCATAATTAAGAAGTCAATATTCTTAGGTAAACAGAAAAGAAAGGGACTGCCAAAGAAAGTGGTCTTCCAAGGATTTATGGAAAGAAAGGATAAGAAAAGTATGGTTAAAAATCACAGGGGACTCAAAGAACTGAGCAAGCAAGCTGAGCCACAGACATTAACTTTGCTTTCAAACCCCACATCAGGAATGGTTGATGTTCCTGTCACAGATGACCATAAGGAGACTATTACACTTTGAAGGTAACTGGGTCAGATGGGCTAAAGTGCAAATGAAGTGAACTTCATAAAAGGTGTCATTGCAAGAACAAAACACATTTAGTTATTTACCTCATTAAAATACTGACCATTGAATCTGAAATGAATTTATAAATACACAGAACAACATAAGTTACAGTAGATCCTAGAACTTACCATATGCAGGAGTGGTGATGGCTAGGACCCAATTGTCTTCTATTGTCTTCAGAATGTCAAAATTTTTTATTAAAAATATGAGTTTGGGCTTCCCACTAATGTCTTCAAGATGAGATTTACCTTGGAAGTTCTGTGTAAAGATCAGATCTGCCAGTGATATGCCATATAGAGGGTCTATTCTGACATGGTTTATATGATCTCAGAGAAAGCTGTGCTTGTGCCAAAGTATGCAGAATGCTTGGAAAAATGTAGCTCAGTCTTCTCTTCTTCACTCCCTTGAGTTTATCACCAACCAGGTTTGGACATACCCATTTTTATCACCACTTCTTGCAATTCTGGGATACATGAGCAAGAAATATCCATTTCAAACAATATTAAAAAAATCCTTCTTTTTGATGTCTTGCTTGTGCATGGTTTTAAAGGAACGACTTCTCAAGCAAAATTGCAAGACTGCCTTAGTATCTGAAAATGAAATAAAAACAATAAAAAAAGAATAACAGAAGTGAAAACAGAGATAAAGACAATCTGTAAAATCAGGAAACTCTCCTGGATGCTTTGTAAAAGCAAATTTTAAAAATAATCTATTTCTAAATGTCAGCTGAGCGAAATATACAGGGCAGAATAAAAAGAGGAGATTGCCTAGGGAGGCAGAACACCTGATGACTTGGCAAATCATCATCTTACAATAGAAAGGTAATGTGCATAAATGTATAGCTTTGTATTAACTAACATAAGCCAAAATTTTAACGAAAGACTAAAGCAGGAAAAGGCTGTTATGTCTTAAGCCATAACAAGATTGAGTGAAAGAAAAAGCTCTTGGCATTCAATGACACTTTTCCATCACACACAAGTCCACTTCACTCCTCATACTGAAAAGTAATATGTGCCACAAAAGTCCATGCATACCAGTGTATCAGATTACAAGAAAGACTATGCTGGGATACTGGTTTTTCTGTATTGTTTGGAGAAAATGAACATTTTAGGCTGTATTTTGTTTTGTGAACGTGTTCTCAAAAAATATGCTACAGTGAGTCAGTCAGTACAAACCAGCTACAGGAAATCATGTAGTTGCAAGTAGTGCTATGGTTACCTTCACAGCAAGCACAAAGGACTCAGGAAATTTAAAGCTTAAAGCATGAACAGTATTAAATATAGGTACAGCCGATGGATGTGAAGATGTCTTCTGAGCTCAGAAAGACCACAACAATTTTTTTTTCTCTTTAAAATGGACTGCTACATTGTTCTTTTATCTGCATTAATGTCTTCCCAGGCTTCACAAATTCATTTTCTGCCACAGTAATGAGGTGCCCAACATGCAAGACAGCACTGAGTTGTTTGGCAGTGCTCCCACAGAAGTGCAGAAAAGATCCAGAATCACAAGCTTAGTAATGTACAACATAAATTATGAAATAAATTTCTGGGCCAGCTTTTCTTGGACAGTTTAGTCAGATAAAATTAGCAGGAAACCCCTTTCCTGCTTCAATCCAGCCTTCATTTTTAGTTTAAAAATATGACAACCTGTAAAAGTTTTCAGAATCTGGTGACCTGAATTAGTTTTAAGAAGAAAGTTTTCCATATGTACAATGAAAATTTGGCCATTTTGAGAAGGGAGGGTGGAGTATACTGATCCCATTTTTCTACAGTTCTTTTCAGGTTTCCTTCCAATGAAAACAAGGTTAATACTATTACAGTACCTGTCTGTCTTTTCCAGGGTAAAATCATGAACTGCTTCTGTCTGTCTTCAGGTTACTGTGTGCCTTTTAATGGGAGCACATTCCTTTTCCCCTTCCCAGACATCTGAGAAGTAAAACAAACAAAAACATCTCCTTATGAAGACAGAAATTTATTCTTCAGTTATTTCACCCTATCTTCCACATGGTGTTTGTATTTATGATAGCAAGTATTTTGTTGAGGAGATCTCTTTTCAACTCACATGCTTGATTGAGCCCACAGACTTAATGAGTGCTCCTGTAGGATCCTGTTATGGAAATAGATGGAAATGAAACATCTCTCATCACTGCAGAGTGTCATAGTCCCTAACAAAGGAACACAACCCACTTTCCCCTCTTAAGGATGCAGGACAAAAGGAAAAAGCTAAGGATATGGAAATGGAGAATCCATGACCTCCATCTGCAATTAATCTGATATAATCTGATATACTCTCTCTAAAGGACCTGAAATCCCTGTCTTCCGGCCTCCCACTGATCAAATATCTCTCTGCATTCATGATCATTTTTCATAGCAGAACTGCTAAAAATGACTTATCATTAGCATTTTTTAAAAAAGCCATCATCAGATCATGATTTCAAACATTGCTAATGCATTCTTAAGGAACGATGAATTGCAGAAAATTGCATGGGAAAGCCATTTTGTCTCTCCATGGTACTGACAGTTTCTTCTTACAACATGGTATCTGTGGTTGGTATTCATACTTTGGGAAGAGCATGAAAGCTGGAGAGAATTCAGGAAAAAGTTATGAAGCATGATTTAACATTTGATTGCAAAAACCCAAACCCCATTCTCAGGAAACTCAATTCAAGAAAAAGCTAAGAATGACTTGCAAGACTTTTTCCAGAACAAGGTCTGCTCCTTTTAGCTAAGCACTTACTGACTATCCTGACACCTACTTTGCAGTTCAGTTTGTATTCACTTGAATCTTGGAAAGAGCATGGAGCTGAAAAACCAAAATACAACTCTGACTTAAAAGGCTAGCTGAGAAGGGACAGCAGTTGAGTAGAGAAAGCATCAAGCTTTTCATCCCCCTTAAAGAGGGTTCTGTCAGAAAATGAATAGAGGTTTATGCAAATCATTCACTTGCAAATTGAGAAGGAGAAAAGTAATGAACAGCTTGAAGCAAGGGCAAGGTTAGAGAAGAGATCCCCCTCCTTCCACTTGGTATTGTAAGGATGAATTAGGATCCATCTGGGGCTAATTGATGGATTGATGTTACTATTTTCCCTTCTTGCTTGTTTCTTTCAAACACACATTCTACTTTCACCCACAGTCCCCACTGTCCTCAGCCGGGCTGAAAGGCTTCACATTTCTGAAAATTGTGCCTTAAATTTCTAGTTACTCCGATTTTGTTTCTTCTTGGTGAAAATTCTTGTTCTTAAGAGTATATTCCTCTTGAGTACCAGGGAGAAGTGAATGAAGTAGACTCTATGGTGACATGGTCTGCAGACAACTCTTCTGTTTCAAAGCTGGAAATAAACACAGGACACAGTCAGGATGTGTGGTGATAAAGCATTCACAGGTAACTTCAGAAGGGAAGCAAATTTCTTCAGAAAAATTGCCCAAGTATGTTGACTTATTAGGCAACTGAATGCCTAATTATAACAGAAGTACAAACAGGCTGAAATTATGATGTAATATGCTGAAAAAAAGAAATGTTCAGCTGGCGTGGTGTTCTTTCCTGCTGCGCCCCGCCC
>JAVJGI010000050.1:99815956-99828329 GCA_035590275.1 Ibycter americanus
GGGCCCCCCCCCCCCCCCCCCCCCCCCCAAAAAAAAAAAAAAAAGATGCCATTTAAGAGAACTGCAACCTCTTTATACACAGAACAAGAAAATACATATCTTGTAGGCTCTAACCCTACTACCTGTCTTCACCAGTCTGGGAAGATACTGGTTTCACAGAAGAAAGCATTGATTATCACTGCTACTGCTTCTGAAAGGTTAGCAAATTTTGTCATGCAGGATTTTAAAGCTGAAAGACACCAGTAGCCTTGCTCTGTTACATTTAATTGACACTTGTTTTTAGGATACAGTTCAAACAAATGTATTCTTTTCAGCCAGGCATTCTGGTCAGACAAGGATTCAAATACCCTGAAAGAAAAGCATAGCTTATCCCAGGTAGAAGGTCCCAAAAAGATAGGAGCAAGGAAATGGCTCTAGATGTTTAACACCACATTTGATGAAGCTTAAGGTAGACAAATATGTTCTTTTAATTTAAGTATTTTCATTTGAAATGGATTTGGCAGGCATGAAAATGTGAATGAGAAGTTGCCAGTAAATAATGTTCACTGGAAATAGATTCTATTTAGGAATTCAACACATCAATAAAAAACAAGGCCAAGCAATTTTGCTAGGGTTATGTAAGACCAGAGGAATGCCTCAGCCCTTCTGCTTATCTCACTGCTCTTCACTAGGCAACTCTACATAATACTGTATTTGTCCTTTAATGACAATTCAAAATACTATATTGGTCTTACCGCAGCACAAAGTGCAGAGCTGAAATCTTTGTAATGCTTCATTATATAGTCCACCACAGACATTTAGCACCTGAAACAATCCAGAATCATCCATCTAGAAAGAGAAAATGAAGTACCACTGAGTAAGTGCTCTATGACTTCTTGCTGTTGATGAAGTGTAGATTTACTGCATAAACTTGGCTCAGAAGACCCACTGGTGGGGAGGACAGGGAAACACTGCAGACACTGCACATAGCCTAGTTGTGGTAATCTCATGTAGAATTGTTCCTCATTAAGATCTAAAATGAGATAAAATAATCTTTCTAATGGTATTGTGAAACAAACAAAATGCGTCATATCTATCTGTGTCTATGCTAGATCCTCAGTTGACAGATCCCAGTATCACATTCTCAGAGTGTAATAAAATGCATGACATACAGAGATTTTGATATATAAAATCAAGTAAAAAATCTTCAGCTAGAAAAATCTAGCTGAAAATCTATCTACAGAAAAAGCAAGCTAAGCAGTCTGAGTTGATGGCTATGTCTCTGACATGCAGTGACCCTTGCAAAGTTGGGACCTATCTAAAACACTGCCAAGGGTTTGTCATACCAGATTTCTTGTACTCTTTAAAATATTACTTCAACACTATGATTCAAAGCTGTTTCTTCTCAAAATAACTTTAAAAGCTACCAGGACACAAAAGGAAATCGAATCACATTCCTGATAAAAATCTTACATATGTCATAAACATTTATCCATGTGTTTAGACATATAAACTTACACATATATATTGTTTCCATACATTATTATATATTACTAAACTGTGAATAAACTGTCACAAAATCTGCCAGTGAAGTCTGGCATGAAACAACCTGCCTTCCTTTCCTTCCTTTCTGTCCTTGCTTCCTCGCTTCCTTTTCCTTTCTTTCTTTCTTCCTTCCTCCCTCCCTTCCTTCCCCCCTATCCATGATTACAGTTCACCTTTCAGAAGTCACTACAACAAGTCTTCTCTTCAGAATAAACAAAGGGAAGATTTTTGAGTTCACTATCATAAATACAGGGAACATAATGACCAGAATATCAATTGTCCGGGTCAAAACCCCTGGGAGGCTTCCAGGTCATTTCGTACCAGCTTTTTGGATCACTTTCATCCTTGCTTATGAACTTTGTCTCCAGACATCTGTTATTTGTACTTACAGAAAGAGCTGAAGCAGAAAATTAGTTCTTTGGTTTTGCCAGTGCCTTGTCTTGAGTCTGCCCTCTCACACCACTTGCTCTGCTCTAACAGATGTTATCTGAAATTAACTTCCTCACATTTACAGGAGCAAGAAAGACAGCAAACTTCCTATCTGCCTAGGATGTGACTCCCCACACAGAGGAAGCTGCAGCAGTGATAGCTGGCACCTGGTGATTTGCAAGGTGAACAAAGTTCAAATCTGTGCTAGATCCCAGAGTACATATACCTTAACCAAACTACATAATCTTTTATAGTGACATTTTAAAGTGAATTTTTTAATTTATTTTTTTTACAAAGAGGTCACAACTTTTTGGATGAAGACAATGAATGCTTTAGGAAATACATAAAATCTAAAAATCTGAAAGAAGTGGCAGGTCAGATCCTGCTGGTCTTGCTCTCATGAGGATGCCTAAGGCATATGCACAAGAACAGAGATACTCAGTAAGCTTCAGTTTTTCACCTGTAAACCTCTAAGATGAGCATGACACTTGAGGAAAAGGAAGAGGTTTCCATTTCAAATAACTCATCTGCAATAGAAACCACAGAAATGGGACTAAATAATGCAATCTTAATGAGAAACACAGTCTCCCCTTGGGGTTTTCCACATGAGTCCTAATGTAGTCCTTTAATAGACTATGCATGACATGGAAGTCTTTTTCCCAGATAACATTATTTAATTATGTAAGTCAGAATAAAAACCTAATAGGCTGAAACAATCTTGGACATCGCTCCATGAATTTCAACTGCATGTCAGAGAAACACAACCTAATCAATTTAAAAAAACCGGCTTACTTTACAAGGTAGGGAAGAAAGGAAGAAATATATCCTTTAAATTCATAAAATCCTTCCTATGCAACAGTATAATAATTTCTGCAAGGTCATAAATGATTTTTGGTGAACATTAATGCAATATAAATCCATAACTCAATTTTCTTAATGCAAAAATCTTCCATGTCTTGCGCATAATTATTTTTTCATATATCCCTTCTCTCATTGCTTATCAGACAGAAAAATAAACTACTCTCAACACAAAATTTATAGTTATTGCACAATCTTTTTTACATTATTCCATAGAAATACACCCTCACTCCATAACATATTCTTTAATGCCAAGTATACGCCACTGAATTTGGACCTTTCTTGGACATTTATAATACACAAATTACATTTCCCTATAGGACCACTTGGCAGTATTAAATTGAGTGCTACAGTTATAAAATCCTTTCTAATATTATTTCTTTATAGCAAGTATATATACCAGAGTATATCATCCTTTCAGAAAGTAAACAGCAGAATAATAAAAATTAACCCCTACTTTACTGTACTTGCAGTTATAGCAATTTATTTTAGAGGATAAAGTCTACTTGCAGTACTTGTACAAAATTCCTTATTAAGAGCGATGTGACTACTAATTGTTTTGAGTCTTATTACTTAAATACAAGAAAAAGGCAGAACACCTCAGAACATGTTTTAAATTTTCATTAGCTGCTCTATGGGCACCGTTGATTCACCTCATACTTTGCAAGAGAAACAGTTTGTTGGCTTGAGGATTTTGAAGTCATTACTGTCATGGGCCATCTACCTTAATAACATAACTCTAATACAGTTATTGCAACAACAGATAGGAGAGATCTGCAATGCGGATAACAACATCCAACTAAGTAGCCAGGCTACTCAGCTGAACTACGTCTTCCAGCTCCAAAGACCTCCTATGCTCATGCTGTTCCACAGTTTCTCCTTTGTGAAAATGGTGCACGAATTTTGTCAAATGCATTGCCTCACAGTATGTCTTTTCCCAGTGTCCCTTCCCTGCACTGTGCTCCTAAGGCGAGATTGCAGAAGCCCAGTTATCAGCCTTTCATCCATTTTCTTTAGAAAAGTGTCAGAGAAAGGGCAATAAGATCACAAGTAGAAAGCACATCAGGTGGCAATGTTCTCATGTTCCTGTCAACTTATTTTGTAAAGTGAATGTGCATTCACTCATAGGTAAAAGTAGGACAGACACCACTACTTGTAAGAAGATTGCTCTGCACCAGAACAGACAAGCAGAGACATTTTACAGTTTTTCTCTTGAAGCAGAAGCTCCACACCATTCCTTCTTCACCCAGTTCCTCACAACAAGGAACCTCATCCAATATGAGGCAGCACAAAGCAAAATAGGACGCCTGGCAGGCATGCAGCCTTGAGACAGAGTACCCTCTTAACAGTTTTTTCAGAATGATACCTCATATGCTTAACTTCCCAGAAGCCCATGAAAGAAGCAGCAAGGGAAGGACTTAGCACCATTCTTGATCATGAACACCTTCACAAGTGATAGAAAGATGATGCTAGATAGACATGTACCTTCGAGATGCACATCCCCACACATCATGAACACTGGCCCGTTTTATACTTTTTGTATTTAAACATCCACCTAAGGGTCTTTGGCAAGACAGTGCTGGTGTTGTGGTTTAACCTCAGCCAGCAACTAAGTACCACGCAGTCGCTCCCTCCCTCCCTCCCCCTCCCCCATTGGGATGGGGGAGAGAATCAGAAAAGTAAAAGTGAGAAAACTCGTGTGTTGAGATAAAGACAGTTTAATACAACAGAAAAGGAAAAAAAATAATATTAATGATAATAATAATAAAAGAATTAGAATATACAAAACAAGTGATGCACAATTGCTCACCACTTGTTGACTGATGCCCAGCCAGTTCCCAAGCAGTGCACCCCAGACAGCTCCCCCCCGCCCAGTTTATATGCTGAGCATGACATCACATGGTATGGAATATCCCTTTGGCCAGTTTGAGTCAGCTGTCCTGGCTGTGTCCTCTCCCAATTTCTTGTGCCCCTCCAGCCTTCTGGCAGGCTGGCAGGGCCTGAGAAGCTGAAAAGTCCTTGACTTAGCATAAATACTACTTAGCAACAACTAAAAACATCAGAGTGTTATCAACGTTATTCTCATCCTAAATCCAAAACCACAACACTGTATCAGCTACTAGGAAGAAAATTAATCCTATCCTAGCCAAAACCAAGACAGATGTTAACCCAAGGTTTTAGGGGATTACTCCTACTCTCTCAGAGTACCAAACACATTGACCCATAATGTTTCCACAAACATTTCAGTGGTTTTAGGGCACCTCCATGATAAACACCAAGAAGAGTACACAACTTGGACTGCCATAGGTATTTCTGTGACAAAACTCCAGGCCAGTGTCTGCCATATGGAGCACAAGTCTTATGAGCAGCAGCTGAGGGAACTGGGGTTGTTCAGCCTGGAGAGGAGGAGGCTCAGGGGGGAACCTTACTGCTCTCTACAACTACCTGAACGGAGGTTGTAGGCAGGCGGGGGTCAGTCTCTTCTCCCAGATAACAAGTGACAGGACAAGAGGGAACAGCCTCAAGTTATGCCAGGGGAGGTTTAGATTGGATATTTGGAAAAATTTCTTCACTGAAAGGGCAGTCAAGCTTTTGGAAGAAAAAAGGTAATGAAATAGGTAGAGAAGAATCTTTATTTACATTGATCCCAGGTAAGAAAGTGAGACTTAAACTAAAAGATAAGCACTCTCTGACACCAAGCCAGCAACTTCATTTCAATGATATTTCATAGAAAAACAAATTCCAGCACATGAGCCATTTGCCATGGAAAGAACAAGCTTCTGAAATACTTTGCCAAGAAAGCACAACATACAGACATTGGGAGAGATGACCACACTCCTTTACTACTCACACTGCATTTGTTACTAGGAAAGAGCATTCCAAAGGGATGACGAAAAGGAGCCTCAGTAAAAGCTCTCTAGTCACACTGGCCTAGAAAGCAAAGCTTGCCTTTTAATCTGAGAGATTGTTTTTAGAATCTCTAGTATCCTTGGCAGTGAAAGTGGATGTCTTTTACTAACGTTGCATTTATCACATTGATGAAGATCATTTACATCCAGTAACAGTGCCACAAGAAGGAGGAATAGAGCATGCTCCAGGTGCACTGGAAGAATTGTCTTCTTCAGAAATCTCTGGTGTGAAAACACTACATTTTTATCCTCATAAGAGTTGACTTCTGAAGTCCAAACAACAGAAAACACACAGCTAGTTCTTGCTATCTTAACTATTCCTGTAGTTAGTTCTTGAAAAATCTTAGCATGCAAACATACCAGGATCAGACATTAGTAATGTTTTACCTAGCATTCAGTATTTTAGCTTTTTAATTTTCTTCTTTCTATTCATTGCTATACATATTTCATAAACATTAAAGTAGGTAAATGCTAGTACAAAGAACAACAGGGGGTTTTAACTCTTAATCATGTATTATGCATTAGAAGCATTTTGCATAATTCCACCCTCTTTTGGTAGCCTCTTTGCCAAGTGGTAAAGCAAAGAATTTACACCTAGCCATTTACTGTACAAGGCTTGCTGGTACGTTGAAGGTTCTTCTACCAAACACATTCTGTGAGTTTTTACTATTTTAGAGTGAACTATCTAGAGAGCTGAGAACCTGTTGTTCATGATCTGCTTCATAGAATTTATAAGCAGATGGGGATAGTTTCAAAGTATTAAAGTTGTAACAGATGCTTTAATTTGAAAGTTATTGACCACGAAATCTCTCTTCTATAAATTATGGTCTGTACACATTATCTTTGTTGTGGTCTGTTAAACTATTCTTACAAAATCTCCAGTATTTCCACACCTTTCATTAGCATCACTAAAGATTAACTGACAGCTACTTGTGTGCAGAATTCGGATCAAAGTTTGATACAGGTGAGTCACTATGCTCAAAGGCATTACGCGTGGGATAAGTATGACCTAATACATTTAGGGTTTCTTGTTTGAAACTAAATTACTGAGCATAAAGAAGAAAAGTTTAGTAAATTTCTTACCAGGAAAGCTTGGAATATATGGGGTGTGTTTTCAAAAGCATTAATTACTGGAACATCCTCCACTGCACTCATCTCCAGGACTTGTTTAATGAAGATGCAGCTGTGGCTGGTCCATGGCTGAAAACCACAGCTATTTTTCTCACATTAGAACCTTGTAAAGTTCTCTTGAAAAAATTCTTGGCAATGAATTGCATCACACCTCCAATGTCCCATTCACTGGAGGATCTCTGGTAAGAAATATTTTTAGGGTGTTGAGTAGCTTATTGTTGTGAAACTCTGAGAAGTGGATCAGGTGGTAGGTAACCAAGTTGTAGGAAACAACCGTGAATCTGGCTCCCACTGGGCTGTTGCTGTCTCTCATTCTGGCAACACTCACTATAACTAGTAAAATACCTCTCTTTAGTTCAAATGACTTAGAAATGAGTGTCCTAGAGGTGTCCAAAGACAAACACCAGTTCTGTTAGATATACTGGACATTTCAGTTTTCCTAGGAAACAAAAAACACCCCCAAATTATTTTGTTCCCTTGCATCTCAGACACAGAGGGTAATGCACATAAAATCCATACATAAAATAGTGCTAAACTACATCCTGCACTTGATACATACATAAAGAAAAAAAAAGGAACTGGACAAAATTCTGCCCAACTTACACTGAAGTGCAGCACAGACGAGTACAAATCACTTGTTCTTATGAAGAGGTGTCGTGGTTTAACCCCAGCCAGCAACTAAGGACCCTACAGACACTCGCTCACTCCCCCTCCCCTTCCCCAGTGGGGTGGGGAGGGCAATTGGAAAAAGGTAAAACTCATGGGTTGAGATAATTGAAATAAAGTAAAAATCGTAATAACAACAACAGTAATAATTGTAATGAAGAAGAGAGGGAGAGAGCAGAATAAAATCCAAAGGAAAAAAAACACCAAAATTCCCCAAAAACCGAAGTGATGAACAATACAATTGCTCATCACCTGCTGACAGATGCCCAGCCAACTCCCCGAGCAGCGATTGGTGGCTCCCAACCAACTCCCCCTGGTTTATATACTGAGCACAATGTTCTGTGGTATGGAATATCCCTTTGGCTAGTTCAGGTCAGCTGTCCTGGCCATGCTCCTCCCAGCTTCTTGTGCACCTGCTCACTGGCAGAGCATGGGAAACTGGAGAAGTCCTTGATTTAGAGTAGGCACTACTTAGCAACAACTGAAACATCAGTGTGTTATCAACATTACTTTCATACTAAATCTAAAACACAGTACTGTACCAGTTACTAAGAAGAAAATCAATTCTATCCTAGCCAAAACCAGGACAGGAGGTTTTACAAAGAGACTTGAAAAATAGTGCTAAATTATAACAGCAATATTTTACAGATGGAGAAGCTGCAGCACAGAGAGTAAAAATGGCTTTTCCAGCATCACTCAAGCAGGACAACAACAGAACCAAGAGTAGAAATGATCTTGGGTTTTGTCCAGATTCTGACAGGCTCCACATTCACCTGCACTCTGAACCAGTGGGATGTGATTCTGCTGCAGTCTGTAGCCCCCTTGCTGGGTGTGTCTGCAGAGGCAGAACCTACAACACCAACTTCAGAGAGAGCTTGCAGCAGTCTGCATTGGATTGCATAGAAGTATCCTATATTTCCAGCACTCTGTATTCCCTTTTAAAGCTCCTCTTGGGAACACTATGGGCCTACAGTTATTCAAGTACTGCCGTGTGGCTCAGACACTGATCTGATGCTATTATTACTACATTATTCTCAGGAGCGCTATTAGCGCTATTAAGATTTGATAATGCATGTGACACCTCTGGAGTAAATCACATTTCATCTTGTAATTATTCCAGCCACAATATTACATCTAAATGCAGAAATTGGGTTGAAGAAAACAATCTGCTGCAGCATGAAGGAAAATGTTATTTAAAAACCATAGGTTATAGCACGTAACATGACTACAGTATTAATAAGATGATTTATCTCACACTCATGAAGGGAGATTACTGACATGCCATTCCAGCCAAATTCAGCATAGGACAAAAATTCCAGTATAATTTCCTATACATAACTGGTATCAGAAACATCTGGGCATGGAACACACTGAGGGATATTGAACCATAATGGAAAGAGGATAGTTAGGAAGAAAAAAACCAAAGCAAAACAAATAAGAGCAGTGCTGAAATCAGAACAAATAAAGAGGAGAAAATTTTAAATTAATAGGTGTGATAAAATTATTCGGCAGCTCAGCATAAAGCAGTGGAGGAACTGGTGGGAGTAAAGTTAAGAACAGAAAAGAAGGTCAGAGAAGGGACAAGGAAGAAAATTAATCTACAGTGCTGAAGCTGCAAGATAATTAGAATTATGAAGGGTCAGAGGAGGATAACTAGCTATATCTCTCAGGGACAAGTAGAAAGAAACAACAAAAAAGAATATGCACAGGAACTGAATGAACACCACCCCACCTAGATAATACAGTAAAATTACAAAGGAGGAACTCATGTTATTTTCATATTGCAAACAATACTCTCACCAATGGGATTGAATCAAATACTGCTGAAATAAAATAATACAAGGCACTAAGAAGGCCTGTGAACCTTTATTGCAAATAGGAATCTGTGATACATACAAGATTTGAAGGAACTGCATTGAGTTTTAAATGCTCTTTTTCAGTTCCATTTCTGTTAACTGCATTCACGTGAACAGTTCACAACACATTGTACCACGCAAATACATGCTAGTACATGCACTGGGTATAAAACAGGGACAAATATGTCATGCACGATGTTACTGTGAGGAGAATCTTCAGCTGCTTAGTATTACACCTACTCTTCAGGGAATGGAAATGAGGATCACACACGCAGTAGTGGTTAAGACAATCATCACTATTGGTGTTGAACAAAAAGGGTATGCCTTGATTTTGCAGCTAGTAGCAGTGAAGCATATCCAGGAGAAATTTATCACAAGTAAGAAAATCTGAGCTTTTAAGTTTTACAGAACAGCAAGGTGAGGGGATAGGATAATGCTGAAAATGTCGAAAAATAGAATGGAAGTAAATAAGACATTCTTTTTGGAGGAAGAAGGAAGCAGATGTGCTAGATCACTCAGCAGATCTGTTCCAGGACTTCAGAGAGTTTAATCCTCTGCTCTCCACAGATTTCCTAGGCTTTGCATTTCTATGCCATGCTGAATGAAATGAAACCTGCAGAATGGGAGTAGAACGTACCTAGACCGCAAGAGCACATATGCATAGCAGGAGAAATATCTGTGTTACAGTGTGCATACCTTAGAGCATATAGAAACTACAAAGCCCTAGTTTGCTTAGCCTCAGTATAGCCAATCACAGAGATGTGATACTTGAAACTGAGCTAGTGATGGCCAAATAGCATCTGATGGTTTTAATTATGAACAACTACCACAGCTATGAATATTGATGTGTTTAGTCCGAGTCATTAGTGAAGAGAGACAAACTGCAGAGGAAGCATCTGGCAACTAAACACTTGCATTTTAGATAGCTAAATTAAAAAGGGATATCTATCTTACACATGGATTAACAAACTAAAGTTCCAGTTCAGTAAACACCTGACTCTTGACATAGGATTTAGCCCCTGTGAAGGGAACACACAACTCAGCATGTGCCTTTGCAGTATTAGGCTCCACACAAATGAAAAGTAGTTCACAAGTGAGATATCTGCTAGGTAAGTTTGACAAATGAACACCACCATTCTGCCTGTCTAGTAACAGTAACACAGGAGAAAGCAGTACTCACCATCCCAGCAAGCTAAAGAAAGAGAAAAAGAAAATGTAAACGAAAAATTTTGCATCTGCAGAGTTTTAAAATTAAAAGCTGAAATCACTGATGGAACATACACTTAATTTAGTTTCCCTAATTCTACAGATTTTAAGAGTTTCAGTGACTTAGGAGGCATGCATTATTATTGTCTTTCACTGCTATGTATGCTTGCAAAACTCCCTTTGGTTTTACTAGAGAATGGAGTAAAAGGGCAAGCAGGACCTGGCCCTGCTCTAGACCAAACATTTTCACTGAAGGGTTTCTATCGGGGTTTAGAGATACAAACATACCATTAGTTGTACAAACTCCTACTATTTGGCACAGTCACTTTCTAAGGAACTAGGGTAGATAGACTAGGAAAAAATAATGCAAACTTACTTCATGATAACTGGAACCACTGGATACCAAGACACTCAACATTTCTAAGATATTATATTACAGGAATTTTGGCAAAAGAAATTATTCTAAATTAAAAATTTTTTTTTTGCATTCTGAGCCCTAACTTCATTTTTCTATCACCTGCCTGCTAAGACCATAAATTCACAGGCATGCTGAATACAGAACTAATGTGATGTTAATAAGATAGGGAAGAAAGTCAGTGGTGATACTCAGGGTGAAAAAAATAAAAAAAAAGATTAAATGCTTATGCCTGTGTTTGCGGACATAGTCAATGAATTCACTTGGCTGTGGACAAGAAAAAAGATGTACATGAGCACATGACTACCTGATGAGATGGTGCATTGTGTGTGTTTGTAACATGGAGTGTGCTAGAGATACATAGAGAAAACAAGGCCTGTCTATTCACTCCCTTACTGCTCCCCCGCACCACCACCCACCCCAGCCCTCCCCCCTCCAAAAGGAGAAAGATTACAGTAATGTTATCTTCATCTCACCTAATTGCTCAGATATTCTACTAATCACAGGGGGGAAAAGACCAAACAACCAAATCCAAGGGCTGATTGCATTACACATTTTTATATATTTTATTAAATGTCTAACATGATTTGGGGATATTGAAAGTCTCCAGTAGAACTGAAGGTTCTGAAGGTTTCCACTACGTGTTATCTGTGTACATTTTTATTCCAGTAAGGGTGAAAAAAGATCGGTATTTTTGTTTGCCAGGACAGACCTCCAGTACTTTAAGAACTTTGTACATGGCTCTTGCAACTAATTTCAGCTATGATCCTATTTTGAAGATCTAAGAAATTCACAGTATATCATTTCATATCTGACAAAGATATACAGGGAAACTACCAGCTTAGCTTGACTTACAGACTTCTTGGCAGCTGAACTAATTGAGAGAAAACCAAACCCAACCTCTCTTTTATACCATGTTGAATTTGCAAAGCTGAGAGTCAAAGAGGAAATAAATATTTCTAAAGTGAGCCTCTTTCATTTGAGATTTAAGTTGCACACTGCTGAACTCCCACAATGGTATTTCTACAGGGTTTGTTAGAAACACATAATTGCAAGATTTACTGTGCTACTGACAGCCAAAAAAAATACAGTAAGTGTTGTCCTTGGATTAGTTAAAAGGAGAGGCTCAAAGTATGAGTCAGGTACACTTTTCAAACATGCACAAAATAGGCATTTAGATGGTGACATGAAAATTACATTTATAGGTATATATTAGCCATTTGCATTCAGAAGTACCTGATTTGTGCTTATATACAGGTAAATTCACAATTGCCGCAAAATGGACTCAGTCAGAGATCAATATGATCAGACAAAAGCCATTTTATTGTTCTAAAGAAGCCTTTTTATACATTTCTTAAGAATAGGTGTTTATACATGAT
>JAVJGI010000050.1:99828429-99848771 GCA_035590275.1 Ibycter americanus
AACTAGCCCTCGTGGTTAACAAGTAATTGGAAACTCACAGTTTTATTACAACAACTTTCCCAGGTTTTTGTTCCCCTCCTTATCTTCAAACCCTCTTTCTCACCAACTCCTGTCGGATGCTGACCTTGGCTGCATAGCCAGCTGCACATAGTTAGATTGAGGATTGCATATGTGGCTATTTTCATCCAGGAAATCTGCCAACACACAATCTTTTTTATTTAATAAAATATTGAAGTTCACAGTGTAATACAATCATGCAATTTACAATGTACACACAACACATCAATGGCAGTCATCAGAACCATATTACCACTACAGACCACCACAACAGGAAGAAAAGGTTTTGTTTCATTCCTTAGTTTCCCTTCAAAATTGAAAAGAACATATTTTCCAGTACCAGCAAAATATATGGAGTCTATGTCTTACCCTGCATCCTGGAGATCGCCTGTCTCCTGGACTGCCTTCCAAACCAGCAGGCCCTGGAACAGCCTGTGCATAGTAGCGTGTTATATACATGGTATTCAAAGAACATACACAGGGGATAAACTTTACTTTTTCTGTTGGAAATCAACAGATCTCCTTCCTTCCTTCTTCCTTCATTTTCTACATGCTGAAGTTCCACTGACTTAAGCGTAAACAAGAAGTAAAGAGCAACATCATGTCTGAGACAAATTTCACTTCTAAGAGATAAACAACTTGGATAACATCAAAGCACCAATTTTCTTCCAGCAGTTCAGCTCATTTTTGTTAAGTGCATTATTCATCCAACATGTTCAAAGCCCATTTAGAGATACAATCCTCAAAATAAAATTAGCACATGCACATCTTTGCTTTTGGTGGCAAGAACCTCATTTAGTTTCTGGGATTTTTGGAAAACCAGTGCTAAGTAAAAACAGCTCAGTGGGACTGAACGCTTTGTGGTTTGTAACCACCCACAGCTACCAGCTTTCCTTTGTTTAGGGAGCAGCCAACCCCGTCACAGCAGAGGAGATCTGAAGTTAATATTTAGCTGTAGAAAAACTTCGGGGAAAAAATGGAGAAAGAAACACGTGAGAAGCCAGAAAAATCAGGACAAAGAAATTAATGGGGAATAAATGGGATCATCATACTGAACCAGCAAATATTTCTTCTCCAGCAGTTTTTTATCTAAAAAGCACAAAAGGAAAGTGAATGGAACAGCAGGTAGGTCATTCAGAAATTATCATTGCTTCTGTTTAGTGTGACATACACAGGGACAGAGCTTGGCCAGCATTATCAGCCTTTAAAAATGCCAGATATAACATCTAAAAATCAATGCAAGTGTGCAACCAGCACGTCAAGGAAGAGGGTGTTAAAAAAAAGTAATCCATTAAAGAACAACGATAAGGTACTTGCCATTCTCCCTCTATATCTTTTTAGTCCACGTTGCCCTGCAATTCCCTTGTCCCCAGCCTCACCCTAGTTAACTGGAAAAAAAAGTAATTAAAATGTGAAAACAGGCTCTTCTGATAAAAAAGCAAACTTCTCAAGAAATTATGACAGCATTTTCCCACTAAAACACAGGGATATGGAAGATTGCACATAAAAAATTAGTCAGAGATTCATTTAAAAAAACCAAATCAAGCCTACACAATGACCAGCCAATGATTTTTTACCAGGGAAAAAGAAAATGAGATGCAGCTGTTACATTAATGTGGCATCATAAGATAACAAAAGACACACAACATCTTGTTTCACACAAGTGAAAGCACTTCTCCCTCTAATCTGTCAAAACCAAACTGTTGACTGTGGTGTATTCTCTCCAAATAATAACTTCTATGGCAGAAGTGTGCTGCTTTCAAAGTGTGACTTATCTACTTGTTTACTAAAGCACACACGAATTTCCCAGGAGAACAGTGAAGAGCTGGCAGTCCAATTTATTTAACAAAACTTCTAATTGCTCCCTAATTACTGTGTAAGTAAAAATATTGGAGAAAATATTAACAGATGATTTCTGTGCACAGAATGTTGAAAATATCCAGTGATATCAACAAGAACAAGACCCTGCCAGATTTTATATGCCTATGGGGGAATGTGTACCAGTCAGAAAACTGTCAGAATGTGAGGCACTCTGTACTCTTCTTTATTCTATACACAAATGGCCATTTGCCAGGAAGGTTTGGGTCAGAGATCTGACACACAACTTGCCCACATGGTATCCAAGCCATGATGTTCAGCAGAATGACTCTGCTTTTGCTGTGGCCATAGCTCTGCATCCACAGAGAGTATAGATGTTAGGCAGCCTTATTAGCTGAAGCCTAACGCATAATACCAATTGCACAGCTCAGTCCTATTTATGCAATCTGATCATCCAGCATTTTCATTGTGTTTAGAACTGGTTGAGGCTCTATACTTCACATTCAGCTTGAAAAAAAGTTTCAATTTTTTTCTGGAAAGTCTGATCTTTAAATTTGTGATCCTGAGTTGGGACCAAAAAAAAAAAAAGAAAAAGCAGCATTGTGTTTTTTCATGGGATAGAAATTAATTGTTTCACTCAGTTTTCATTATTGTATTACTTAATAAATTAATTGAAGGAAATCCTTCACTTGTAATTTTTTGAGATATCATGGATTTGCTATTAGGAAAACAGGTCCTATCAAAAACTTCCATAAACACCACTTTTGTTTTGCATAACAGTGAAGGGACAAAACATTTTTTCCCCAGCTAAATGTATTTTACCATTTCAATACAAGAAACCTAAAATTCATAACAATCCCATTGGGATATTAATGGCTGGCACATACCAGACACAAGCTTGTTAAATAAAGACTGCCAGAATGAATTAGCTGGATTTAGAAACATGTAGAAACACACAACAAGCTAGCTTGTTATCTTACTTTATGAATTACTAACTATTTTTTTTATGTTCAAAAATTATTTCTGGGGTTTTGTTCTTTTTTAAACTCCTGCCATATAAACCATGATGTCAACAGACTCTTAGAGTTGCAAAATTACTCACTTGAAAGTAAAGGAGGCTCAGGAGTTTTGTTGATAATTTTCTTATTTTTTTAACTTCAAAATTCTTTTTTTCTCCTTTGTCCACATATTTGTAGCAGAGTTAGCCTGAATGAATTCATTCTGACATAGTCATACAATGCAGCACAGCAAGACCTCCTATATCCATCTACTTTACTGTAGGGAAGACAGAAGCTGTTTTACCAGAGTTCCTGTCTATAAGCAAGTTGGTCTGAAGCTTCAGGAGTAGGAAAACCCCCTGCTAGTCCTGTTTGTGTGGCAGTCTCTGAATCCTTGGAGGTCAGAAGAAACCTTTGCCTACAAACACTATCTGTGCTTAAATCATTAAAGTGATGCAATAAATTCAAAACTTGTTGAAAAGACTGCACATGGAGCAATTTTACAGGGTAAACTGTAAGAGAGACAAAAGCGAATAATAGGCGGGTTTTCGAAAAACCACTTCGATCTAGGCTGTTTCACTCAACGTTAGGGCTCATTCAGGACACTTAGACCTTCCCTTTCCATGTGTTTGTGAAAGCTGCTTCATTTTATAGCAGCCAGCATCAGATTGTTCTTCCCAGTGAAACATCTGTTCCATTTTTATTTAGTGCTCACTAGCTGGAGAGGGGAGAATGGCAGATAAAAGCTTTCAGCCATTTATCACTTACACAGGTTACCCCTCCTGCTCCTTTAACAAAACCAAATCCTACTTTTCACAAAATGCCACGTAAATCACTCAGTGTATGGAAAGTTATCTACAAAAACTATTCTCATTTTTAAAAAGAAATATTAACAATAGTATCTTCCATTTTTGGAATGACATCATTCTATCAGCTATATCTGAGTTACACCCATATAACCACAATGAACATATTATTTAAGCTAATATATATGAAAGCCAGAGAACTGTTGAGGTAAAAAACCAACATATACCTTTTGTTCAAAATCTCTATGAAACCTTTTACTTCTCTATAACATAGAAAGTAGAGATAGTTAAATTCACAGTGTCATCCCAGTGTTGTTTTTTAATTGGCATTTGAAAGTAATATGCTGTTTCGTATGTATATGTGTGAATACTTACATTATAATATATACACTGCATATGTAAAATATATGGAAAGATACACATACACACATATATAAAATACTGCCAAATAGGATCTACTTTAAGCTATTCTTGTCCCAGACATGAATAAAAAGTGAAATGGCCATTACACGGGCAGGTAAAGGGGACCAACAATAGCACAAAAATTCTTGAGGTATGTTTCTAGTGAATCAGATGCAGGGCAGAGGCTGGTATTTGTTGTTGGTGGTATGCCAAGCTGTATTTTTCATTTCCAAAAAGCATACTAGCAAGAGCTTTGTGTTGGCTAGGAGACATTGTCTTGTAGGGACACAATGTGCAATATGAGCAACATTTAAGGACGATAACAACTCTTACTTTTTTGAATTCAAGGGGCAGGCTCATGGCTCATTTAGCCATTTCTGGATCCAAAATCCCCCTCCAGTATTTCTCAGGACCAAGCCAATGATGCCTCTGTCAGTGTGTGGGATCAGCATCTCCAGTTTGCTTTCTCCTTCCTGCATATTCCTTGCTCACAATTTCACCAACAATTGCCACAGTCTCTGGCTCTTGCCATGACTTTTTGAATAGCAATACTTGTGTTTCAGCTGTTCACATAAAGGAACTTAATGGCTACTTTAGACATATTCTGAATAAAAGACATTTTTACAGCCACCAGCTCTTATAAATTGTAGGAATGTAAAACTAGAAGGAAACGTGTTGTGTGATTTGCCTGGTGTTTCTGACAAAACACCATATAATCCTGTTTCTGAAGCATCAAGATTAATCTAAAAATCTACTGAAGCCTCCTGCATCCTACAACCTACAACCACTACCAGAAATGTATTCTAGAATCTCAAGATGAATTAGCTTCATTGACATAACAAATGATGGCTCTTGGCCACAGGGACCTTATAGTCTAAGGTTAAGGGTGCAAAACCCACTGTGAACCACACTGATTTTAGCAAGTCATTGGTCTCAGGTATATGCTTACATAGAACAGCTAGTGAATTAGTCACAGTGAGTGATGATTAGAAACAACAGTAGTTGTGTAGGTTAGAGTTCTATCCCATATACCTTGTCATGAAATTCAAATAGCTATAAATGGTGCCTGTTGTCTGCATTTCCCCCAGCTTTCCCTCCTGTTGTAAATCATTTCTAAAATAATAGAGAAAATAATAATTTCCTTATGATTCCTCTTTCAGTTTTACCTTTACTCCTTTTTCTCCAGCTAGGCCATATCCAAAAGTGTAGAGAAACTGTAGAGGGTTACTTAACATTGATAATATACAGTTGTGGGCTTGCTTCAGGGGTGGTGGGTTGGCTGATGTGGATAATGTACAGCTGTGGCTTGTTTGGTCTAAGTAGCTAAATAGCACTGAGGAGGCTGAAAGAGAAGGAGTACTGGGTGAAGAGAGTTAGCAGATGAAGAAGAGCCTAGGGATGTAGGAGAGGCCCTGGGAGAAGCTGAGAGAAGGAGGAGGCCTGGATGAGGAGAGGCTGGCTGGAGGAGAAGCCAGGAACTCAGACACAGCAGAGGCAAGAAGCAGGGTGGACCGGCCTGAAGAGGATGAAGAAACAGCACAGACAGTAGATGAACTTTTAGAACCTTGAGTGGGAAAGCCTTGTTGCAGCCAGCTAGTTCTGTAGTGCTGCAACACAAAAGCACTGCTTTCTCCCTATAAACAGATCATTTTTATGTTAGTATTTGCATTTATGCTCTTCTTGCCTCTATTTGCACCTTATTTCACCAACTGGGTGTTAATTCATATGCCTTGGAGTACAGAATCACAGTAAGTATGATGTAAGAAATTGGAATACATTGGGGACGAGCAAGATGACTTCTACTCTGTTTCACTTCATACGTATGCAAACTGTGCCCCTGAACTGGTCCAAAGAGAAGCAAAATCTTTGCAGTCTGTGGGAAGTAAGGTCTGAAAAGTAAACACAAAGGTGGAAGTTGGCCCTGGCTTGATGTGCAGACAGGAGGAATGGTGGGAATATGTACAACACTGTCGCCAAAGCTGGCCCAGTCTGACAGAAGGGAAGGTATTATACACAGAGGAGAAAGTCAAGCCCACGAAAAAACACAAAAAACAAAAAAACCCTCCTGCAATCATTGGTGACTCTGAAAATACTACTGCACTGTCTCTAACTGCACCTCAGAGCAAATATTTAGAAAATCTAGCCCCAAAAGCATTTCTAGTATCAGGTCAAAGAGCCTCTATTAAAGGATGAGAAATTATGAGTATTAAAAGGGTAAAATCACTGGCTCCAGTCAGCTTACAGCCTCACAATCCAGTTCCAAAAGGCATGGAAGAATTTCCTTCATCCTCTGGAATAACTAGCTGACCATACCATTTGACAAACTCCACACACTCATCCACAAATATGAAGGGATTTGCTAATCTGAAAGAAGATAAAACAACACTATTACCTTCAAGCTACTTATGATTTATAAAATCAGATAAGCAGCCTTAAACCCAACTTTTATGTTAAAATTTTGTATTCATCCTTTATTTAGACGTGCAAATGCTAGACTGAGTGATCTTACCCAAGAGAAGTTTGTGTATATCCTGAGACACCTGAATTTATGCCTATGAAAATTATGATTTTTTACTTTTGAGACCTCCTATGCAGCCTGAAATGCATAAATAAAGCATTTAAAATATCTTACACTTTCACCATAAAGATTGTTACTTTTAATTTTGTCAGGTATTTGTCTTTTGGATTCTTGGCTTATCATGATTCTGAAAGTTTGAGTTAAAAGAGAACACTGAAACGTTACTATAATACTTCCATTGGAATTCTTCAGGTCTCTGGTTATGTGAAGCTTTCCCCCACACCCTTTAATAGCTATTTTAGCCTGGCACAGAGCTTACAATTTTTTTTTCAGGAAGAGTAGATCAAATAAACATGAACTCTTAGGTGCTGAGGGAAGAATTACACAACACGGTTTACCATGCAAATGATACCAGCCTTATACAGCATTTACAAACAGCTTATCAATTTACAGAATGAACAAACTATCCAGGGGGTAAAAGTTGCATCTAAAGGTGTAATAGATTAAACAAAATTAATATGAAACTTTGCTTTTCTGAACTTTCTGGTCCACACTTTGGCAAAAAGAGGCTTTTCAAATAAGAGAAAGTTCAGACCTGAAAAGCTTACACTCTTGAAAAGCTCTGTGCAGCTGTGGCCAGAGCTATTAGTAAGATGCATACTGTGCTGGTTGTACTTTCTGAGTTCTTTTTCAAAGGAATTTAAGTACCGTACAAGCTGCAATCCAAAAAGGAATGATAAAGCTTATTTAAACTTCAGTACTCAATCACTACTCAGATCAAGGGAGTGATCCTGCAGGCATCCCTTGAACCTTTGCCTGGGAAATAGGTCCAGATGTGGTTTCCAGGAACAGAATTGGCAAGCTATTTTTAAATCAACAACATTAAGGGAGGGAATTAAACAAACAAAATTAATACAGTAATTTAACTAAAGGAGCCTTACTTTAATTCCTGCTTTCCCAGGAGCTCTGGGAGTCCCTGCCAGACCCAAAGCTCCTGGTTCATTCTGAAATAAATGAAAGGAGACAAACACTGCAATGTAAAATAAGAAAACAGAAATCACACAGATTCTTTCTCAGGCTGAACTTACAATTTTATAAAAATTGACTAATGCTGTAAAATGTGTAGGCTACATAACCACTATCTATGCCTCCTTTGAGCCCTCCCCTAGAAAGGAGCTCTCAAGGTACCAGGAAAAAGTTTGATCTTCCAGATAACACACAAAATGACGTATCAATAAGATCAGCTTCTACCTCCACTTCAAGCTTCCTGTTTGATTCTGGGATTCATCTGCAATCCACAGTTGAATGTGGGAAACCTCAGCTGCTCCGAGGAATCGTAATGCGAGCTTGTTAATATTAGCCTTCAACAGACACCTGTGTATCCTTGAAGAGTCTGGGAAAGTCCTGAGAAAAGCTGAGCCGACAAGATAAGGAAACCGCCAGATGTGCAAGTAGAAGAAGTGTGTTAAAGATGTAGCAAAGAAACGGCCATCCAATCATGAACTGATGGTCTGTGAGTGAACCAATCATGTATAAACACCTATTCTTAAGAAATGTATAAAAAGGCTTGTTAGGGATAATAAACGGCTTTTGTCTGATCACATTGATCTCTGACTGAGTCCATATTGTGGCAGTTGAACAGAATGACTAAGAAACTAAACTGGAGAAAACTAAATGGAAGAAAATTGTAGGTGCTAATCTATTACTTAATAGAATAATTTGGCCTTTTTCTTTTAAAAGTTAAGGATATTGATAGAATTTGTCTTGAAAGTAGGTCAGAGAACATGACCCTATTTTCTTCAGGACTTTAATCCAATGTAGGTATTTTTGATATAACAAGAGTTTTGGCTAAAGCAAACTGCCACACCCTTTAATACCCTTTCTCTGAAATATCTGGCTGCAGAACGACAATAATTAATCCATATAGTACCAACTAAATGCTTTCCTCCATGCATTTGGCAGGGATTAGTCAACCGATGTAAACAAAATTTAGCTTCCTAGTTGTGAAATAGCACACTCCTTCCTTTCCCCTCCTTTAAATAGCAGAAGCTTTAAAAACATAGAGGCCATTATTACTTTTATTGGGATAGCACATTTTTTGTAGTCTTCATCATGCCAATCTTTTCTTCTATCAGTTCCAAACAAGTGCTATTATTTGTCCTTATAGTCTATACTTAGCAAAAATATCTTAGCAAAATTGCTAGCGGCTGTCCATCAACATGGCCATTCAAAAATCTGAAGGGCAAAATACTGACCGCTATTACAGGAAAGCCTCAATGGGAACTTTCCTTGAGCAAGCCAGGTTAGCATCTTGGCCTCATATTTGTAGCCAAAGAGCAGCTGCCACATTATTCTAAAGAAAGCCATAGTATTCTAAAGGTATTCTTAGGAAAATCAACAGATGTGGGGTTTGGATGATACCTCAGAGCAAAGGCAGATCTACCCTCCCAGCTCTTCACAGCTGGCTTCTAAAGGCTGTCACTGACGCCTTCTCTTACTGAGTGTGACCACGGACCTTTGCATGTAACAGAACTCAAAGGCCAAAACGAATGTGTTTCTGAAGAAGCACATGCCTTTTTTTTCATTTTTTTAAACAGGTATTGAAAATGCATAGACAGAAGACAGAGCCCTCTCCGTGTCTTTGGCATCTTTTTAAACAAACAAGTCTTATTACAGGGTAATGAGGAAAAGTGTTCTTCTGTATTCTCTTTACAATGGACACAGTGACAAGCACATTTTTCTCTATACAGGACATATACTTGGAGATTTCTATCATCTCTCAGGGTATTTACAAATGCATGGAGTGTGGCTGGAAATTGGTTTGACTATGTGCTAAGTAAGGCTTACACTAGTGACAGTACTGCAGCTAGGGATACTACCCATAAAGCTGTCAAACAGCTGCAGTAACTTTATTTCTTTTACAACAGCAATAAGGAAAACCCAGCAAAATAGAGTGGTGTTCAGTGGACTTAGGTGAGGGTTGGAATGGTGTGAATTAAATATTTGCATTCTAAAACACAGAGTAAAAATATCAAAAATTCTCTGTATCTTGCAGATCACTGAGTTCCTAGGGGAAGGGACATCCGAAAGGGCAATGTTTCTCCAGCACCCAGACCAGCATATCACATTATATGTGATACAGAAATGAAAACTGGAAGAGTTAACTTGAGCGAAAAGATGAAATGACCACAGACTAGAATCATTCCAGATAATAATGCTATGAAAACAGAAGAATAAAATGTCTTTTTGTAATACAGGATTGTGTTTTCAACTGAAATGCCTCAAATGACAGTGTATCTAGTGTGGAATATTTGAGATTATAAGGAAATTGAATAGTTTATTTCCAAACAAAAGTGACTTGATATGGTCAGGTAATGAAAGTATTATTAACAACAAACATCCTTGTAGATATAAGGAACTGTGTAATCATGTCGCATTCATTCCTGGGGAACAATGATATTACCAGAACAAGAGGCAGTTTCTTTGTGGTGAATTATAGCAGGAAAGAAAGTGGGACCAAACAAGGTCTAATGGATTAAGCAATTTGACTAGGCCTTTGCTCTTAATGTGGTTCTGTGACCTGCTCTGTGCTCCTGGGAATGTCTGCCATTGGCTTTCTGCTTCTGCCTCTCTTTCTTCTGCTGCTGATTAGCCCAGGACTAACTATTTGGATCTCAGATGTTTTTCTTTCTAACAGAGTGCATCTCCACTTCCTAGAATAATGGCACTTCTGCTACAGGGGGAGGAGAGGAGTCACTAGGGTTATCATTAAGAACAGAACAGCAGTCCTGAGTGTCATATACCAAAATGCAATGTATTGTATAAAAATATTCTGGGACAAGATTTCTTTAAGAAAAGGTTTTCACATACTGGGCAAGGAAAAGAAGTGGTCAGACATGATTCCTAGTCACTAGTTGGTGGCTGTGATCCATCTCACACAGCATGACGATTTGAGTGCTAATTGGAAGATAGAAAATCAATTCCCTTTTTGGTCACTGAACACCACATATGCAAATAAACACAACACTAACACCTACACAGCATGTTCAATCAAAATGCCTAGCACTGATTGCAAAACACTGAAAACAATGACAAAACTGGACACCTTTGGACAGAACTGACAAAAGTAAGTGCAATTCAATCGAGACGTGCTTCATAAGTCAAAATGAAGCCTCCTTAGCTCACTGTTGGCAGAGGAAGATAAAGACAGGGAGTTGGCTCCCATGGTAAACTGTTTGCTGGGAAACATATCTTTAAATAAGACTGCATATAAAAAATTAATTAACTGTCACATCAAGGAAACATTCAAGATGTCTTTCCAAAATAACAGCAAGCATTCCATGCCTGCAGAAAATACTGCTGCAAGAACCTTGTTTTCAAGACAAAAGGACACCATTTTTATGGATAAGCACACAACAGAAAAAATATTATCCAGACTTGAATGCTGAGTGGCCCCTGAAAAAAACAAGTGAAAACAGTTTTTCTTTTCCGTGTCAGTCTTAGAATTTGGCACCAGAATAGCAAATAGGACATGTGTGAGTGATGTATAGGACATTTACAGTTCAAAAACAGTCTGTTGCAAAGTTCATGTTCACATCAGAAGCAGAATAGGGCACAATAGTCCCAGTGTATTGTATTTGTTTCTAAAAAAGTTTTATGGAGACTGTGACTTTGCAGCACCAAAGTTGTCCACAACTAAAATTCACCTTCAAATTCAGGATGAAGTTCTAAAAAAATCAGGTGTTGATTTTGTAGAAAACACAGAAATATTAGCTAGAGAGCAGCCTTCTGTTCTCATCAATACAACCTTTCCTGTTCCTATATGTAATTATATTTTCAACACCAAAGTCCCAGGGAACAATGTTACAATGAAAACAAGACTCATCCTCTATAAACCAGTAATCAACTGGCATTCCAACAAACTGGAGCCACATAAGAAATTTAGGTTGTACTACCTCATACAGAGCAACTAGCATTTTCACTCTTTTTTACTGAGAAATAACAATTTGCTTGAATCCTGCCAGTATTTATTTTCAAAAGGACAACAAGTAATAGCAAAGTGAGGGACAGAGGGAGATCTGGGAAGGCTGCCATGGCTGAGAACTCAGCACTGTCCTCCTAGCGTACCAGACAGCTGCTGATCAGGAAAGGGGAAAATTTCTGTGGGCAGGTGCTACACTGTACAAATGAGCTGGGTGAAAAAATGCCTTCAGAGAGTAACATCCTTCACCCCTCTCCTGGTTTCTACCCAGTAGCCCCGCCAGTGAGTTCAGAGCAAGGGTAATCAGACCCGAAAGCAGGAGGTTGACCTGGTTTCATGACCATTGATCTGCTCAGTACAAAAGACAGAAGGTATATATACTTCCCTTTCTTCATATCCCTCTCAAAATGTCTCAAGTACAACGAAAGCGAGCTCATGAAAACATATGGCTGTGTGGGAGATGTGAAATATTTGGCAGTTGACAGAGGAGAGAATCATAGTTTCAGAAGAAGAAGGGAGTGAGCAAGGGACTCTCCTGGGATTTGAGTGTTACTGGGAAGCCTAACACCAGGAAGCCAATAAAAGGGCTTACAAGAACATACACTTGAGAGGTATTAGTTCATATATATTACTTCATGTGTTTAACAACCAAATTTTAGTCTGTCTTGGCCAAATTATTCCACTCTATTGTGAAAATCAGTCTGTTTGCTTTTGAAGTATTCAACTACAATTGTACAGATCAGTTGACAATGCACAGGAGGTTGGAGGAAGTCAGAGCATGAACAAAAAGGTTAACACACTCATAACAAAACATCCATACCATCACTGCTCTTGAATGCAAGCCCTTATGAAAAAAACCCCAAAACAACAACCTGTTCTACAGCACTTGGAGCAAGATTTACACCCAGGAAGGAGACTAAGGAGCAAAGGCAGAAAGCTTCTCCAGGACAGGTTTTCACTAATGAAAGAACTAGAATTCCAATGAACTAGAAGTATGATAATTGTTAGATTAATAACAGTAATTCATTCTTAATAGTTTCTGCATGACTGAATCTGTGCCCTTTCTTCTCTTTTTCTATCTTAGCTTACTATAATAAAACTGTCAAGTCCGTTGTTAATAACTTGTTATAGATAACTACCACAATGTATTAGGTATAATTGCAGAATTTATCACAGCTTGGAAAAAATACTAATGCAGGAGAATAGCCTTACACTACCACTTTTTCTCCATTATCGCTAGGAAGGTGGCATTATTAAAAAGCTAATATTTTATCAGTAATAATTAAGTTTTAGGGATTTTTTTTTTTATTGCTTTTGTCTCTTAGCAATATGTATCTCCTTTTCTGGTCAATACCATGTACTGAAAAGAAACCTGAAAAATCAGTGTAGTGAAAAACATTCAGATTGTAATCCTCAGTTGGTTTCATATCCAGTACCTTACAATTAAGCAACACAGCATGCTTTCAGTATATTACTTACTAGAGGACACTTACATCCTGTTCTTCCTGTCTATCCTTTTTGACCATTAATGTCTTTTTGTCCCTAAAAACCAAAGCGTACCAAAGAGTTCTGTTAACATACACAAACCATTAATGTTGGGCTTTTTTTCCTTTTGTGAATAATAATGAAGTTTACCTGAGGTCCTTTGTATGCTTGTTTGCCTTGCAAGCCATACTGACCAGGCTGTCCACAACTGCCCTGGTTTTAAATGACAACAAGTATTTGTCTTGTTAAGGTTTTCTTATGTGACCTAACAGACAGTAACATGTTGGGATTTATTGCATTTAAAAGGTCTATTTTTTTTTTAATTTACATCTTCCTGCTATGGATAACATATTTTCTTGCATTTACAGATGTCAAGAAAAATTCCAGAGGATCTATCTAATCAGTCTGTTTTCAACATGTTGAACACTGCAGACCCATAATGAAGTAGTAATTAGCACAGCAAAAACAATCCAAAGACAGTACTCCTGAAAGCATACAGTGATAATGTTCTTGAAATAAAATCTTGTGTTTGGACAAAATGCGAGGCGTTAAAAATCATTAAATACTGTATTCACCAGGAAGACTTGCTGAGAACTAAATGCAGCACCTTCTGCTTTTGAAGGCCTAATGCTGAAAGCTGATACAAACAAATGAGAAAATTTTATCTATCTAACAATACCTACATACAAGCTATAAATACCTAAAATGTGTGGGTTTATCCATGCAATATTTGGAATATACTCCTGCAGGTGTTTTAGTGTAATAGTATGAAGCATACACATAAAAGTCCAGATGAGGCTCCTGGTCAATTAAAAAAAGTTTCTCAAACATGTCTACTGCAACTACTTTGCAACATATCTATTGCAACTACCTTTTTCAAAATTCTTGATTAACCTCCCATGTGGAAAAGGGCAGAAATAAGAAAAGAATAGTTCTTACCCCTAGTCTCCATTGTGCCCTTGTCCTGGTATTCCCTAAGACACAGTAAAAAAATAATGGCTATGAGGTAAATTAGGTATCATCTGAATGCTGTTAAAAGTTGCGATTCCTTTATTAAAACTTTTCAATTGAAAGATAAAAAAATGCAAAATTTGTGCTTTTTTATAAAGAAAATATACTTACAGAAACAGTAGTCAAGTTTTGGTCTCCTGTACCATTCTGAATGTTGCTTAGGAAAAGGTATTTTTATTTAACAATATGAGTATTGCTACTCACCAAATTAAATATTGCTATTAATGGTGCATGCAAGTCAGAGGCTAAAAAGCACTCCCCCACTAAATCAAGCCCAAGCAAGTTAAGAACTATTTTTCATTTTCACTGTGTACAAGTTTCCTCTGTTAAAGGAACTTATCGGGTTGCTTATGCCTCCTGATAAGCCTTTTTGTCCTCTCTCACCCTGTATGTGGAAAATTTAATTTCCTCGGAATCATTGCAATTTCTTGTTTCTTCTTCAGTCTATTTTTGCATGCCAAATTTTTAAGACTGTCAAAAACTGTCATGTGGGACTTCCCCACAACAACATTCTCTGTCAAAGTATTTCAGTAAGTAGCATTGGCCAACAAAAACAACCAGTTACACATCTCTGGATGGGCCTGGCTGACAGCACTAAGAACTGGCAAATACTGCTACACCTCTTCTCAGAAAGACTCCTGCAGGTCCCTGTTAAGAGCACAGGCTGTGCTGAGAGTTGGCAGACTCCTGGCTCTGCTTCTAGCTGGCTCTTTGATATTAGGCAAGTTACTTTCTTGTTCTGTGCCTCAATTTCTTCCTTTGTTGCAGTGAGGATAATTACACAGACCACTTGTGAGAGCATACTCTTGCTAGAAAGCACTGCACAAGAGACAAGCATCAGTACTGTTGTATCACAGGAAAAAAGCTCACCCAGTCTTGCAACTCTCTGTGAAAGCAGCGAGGGATTTACATCAGACCATTACCTTCAGTTCTCTCTCAGTGCAAGTCTAGCTGTTGCTTTTCCCTGGAGATAGCTGAGCTTCCCGCACAATTATCTTCTGAAGAAGGAAATGAGAGTGTTCACTTCCCTTGCCAACAGTCCAGGCATGGATCTTGGATTTAGAAGCTGTGCTGATATCTGAGGGATCTATGAATATGGTTGTGCTTACGAATCTAAACAGTTAGGACATATGTACCTCCTCCAGAGAGGAAAACCAGGACTTTTTTATCTGTACCTATGTTTCACACGAGTTCTGGCAGTGTTATTTGTGGATGCCGCTAAAGTGTTGTGTCTGTGGTAGTCTGTGTGTCTGACTGCACTGGTATGCTCTGCACGTGTGTGTATGTCTCTGGAATACAGGCTGAACCTCACTACTGACCAAACCTGCAAACAGGAGCAGCAGCAGCAGCATCCATTGGACTGGGACAGAGAGACCTCCTAGGTCTTTGTGTACTTGACTGTGTTTCAGTGATTGGGAAGGGGGAGTTCCCAGGTCCCAGAGCCCATGGGATTCAGTGGCTATCGTAACATTTCTTAAAATTGGAAGATTTACATGATTTGCACATTGGAATCAGATCAGCTCTTTGTCACTGCCTTGCAGTTTTGATGCTGACAGTGGTACTTATTCCTTTTCAATGGTATTTCTGATCAAAGACCTTTCAGACCTTTGTTAGCATGTATTTGACAAGTGATAAGTTCCCATATCCTTGGCAGAGATATATTTAAAATAGTGCAGATAGGAGGAGGAGACTGTGTAACTCGTACGCAGATATCTTAGAGAAATTCCACATATTTCTAAACAATTACCTCTTCCCCCTCTTCTCCTTGCAAAATCTCTTACTCCTGCTATTGCTCTAACAAAATCTGAGATGTTAAATAAACAAGTCAGTGCTTAGTCAATGCATATGATTACTGTCAACATTAGAAGGAGTTCCATATAGGGAGAACAGATCAAGGATTTGGTAGTACTAACTACTTAAAAGCTGTAAACATTTTTCTTCAGCAAAACAATAGGGAGATTTACATGTAGGAAGGATTAATAAAAAGTCTATGTATGAGACATACTACAGTCATTGCAATGTCATGTGAACACAGTGGGAAAATGTCTCGGTTTTGCCCTGGTGCACTGGAGATTATGTACAAAGTCTTGTGAGCACATACCATATAGTCTGCATCTAGAAAATAATGCTGTGCTTGAAAAAACATACAAGATCTACTCGAAAGCCCTTCTGGCCACAGTGACCAGCGGGTCCTCTTGGCCCTGGACTTCCCTGAAAGCAGAACATATCTCAGTAAGAACCTGAAACACTACTTTCATGCAGGAATTGCCAAGAGACAGGTCCAAGTTCCAACATTTCAACCTTCATTTTTAAGTAGTCTCACTGACAGTTTCTTCCCCAATTCCACTCCCAAAACCTCCAGAAACACGGGGGTTCTTGGACAGAAAGCAGTATAGAAACAGGCACTGTGCTCTACATTTTGTTTCATGTTTTGGTTTTGGGGTTTTTTTTAACTAAATATATTCAAAAGACAGTGCAATGAAACAGAAATTATTTCAAATATCAAAGAACTTTTGTAAACTACATAATCGAAAGGCATATGCTAACATATATTTCATGTTTTCAATGTAATGGTGCCTTATCTGTGAATGACCAGAGTCTTTTGAGTAGCAATCAGCCCTGTGCCTCCTTGGGCACCTGTTTAAGGGCAGAAAGGGTAAGACAGTTTCTTCTGGAAGTGACATACCAAGCAGTTATTTGAGAGTATTGTTTTCCACACTTGAAACAGGTATCCAGTTGCTGCTCCTGCAAGTTCAAACGGTTCATGCACAGACCTGCATGATGACTACCCACCCGTCTCCCATCCCTAATAGCAGGCATTGAATTGTGGAGGCTAAACTGTAGCTGATCACCTGAATTATCACCCTCGTTCCCACTGATTGTTTTTATCACATGGACCAAGTAAAAATGTTCAGTGTCTGCCAGGCTGGGATTTTGCTTGTTAGCCATTCTGCAAATGGTGTCTCATCATTGAAAAGACAAACAGTCAGTTCTCCAACTGTCTACTGAAGCTGCCACAAGGCAGTATCTGTTTTTGCCATTTGGAGTCCTAAGCCACACCTTGTTTCAGACTGTAAAGTAACTGGAAAGGCAGCAGGGCTGGTCTATGCTTTATGAAAAACAAGTTATCTAATGTAGGCAAACACAGATAACACAAAAACCCTCTTGCCTTGTGTATATGAACCTGCCAGGGTACTACAGTGGTAGGAGGCTTCATATCTACTTTTAGCCAAATAAAAATTAGACATATGCAGAAATTACTTGATCCTTCAATAAATATGAGAAAATGCCCACCTAGAAGATTGGAAGGTCAAATTCTCTTTTAAATAGACACATCCTAGAGGCAACTATTTTCTGGGTATATACCATATTTACAACAATACCCACTGCCTATTTATTAGTAGTTTGCTCTTCCTCAGATTCTGGAAGTCCTACAATATCTCTCCTGAAAGCAATTCAAAAAAAAAATTACAAATCACTTTGTGATACAAGGTCTGCTCCTTGTGCTTGGGAGTTTATTAAAGACATTTCTCACAGGGACAGTTTCATGAAATACTATTGTTCTTAAATCCAAACCCTGGCCAATAAAAGATAAGAAAATGTTACTGGATTTCCAATGTCAGTCTTTCCTCCTTTCTTTCCAGGAACACCAGGACATCCCTTACAAGAAAAATATGATATATTAATTCATTTTTATCACTCAGTAATTTTGAGGTCAAGAAAGCAAAAGAAAGAAAATAATGTATCTCTTCTCCTCTAATCCCATCACTCCCATCTTCTGCATTGTCATCCTGAAATAATACAAATGTGCATGAATTTTTCACATAAACAACCAGTGCATGTTTACAAACTCCAGCAAGAATAGGGTGACATAGACCAAGATAAAAAAACCCAAACCAAACCAAACCAAGCCAAAACAACAAAAAAAGCAAAACGAAAACCACAACCCCCCCCTCAACAAACAGAAGAAAAACTGAACACAGGAATTAATGCTTGAAGTTTCATTTCTCATATGTTCCCTAGGCAGAACCATAAACTGGGCACTGCAGCAGACATCTGCAAAGCAGCATAAAAAAAAAGTAACGTTCACTTAACACTCACTGACATCTCTGCAAAACTCTCAAAATCTCTGTTTAGTGCAAGACAAAGCCATAAAGAGACTCCTATGTCTGAAGTCATACTGTACCTTTTTTCTAACAAACCCTCGAAACCACTGAAAAGAAAAAAGATGGCAAAAGTTGGGAAAATATGTAATAAAAACATAGAAAGATTATTCTAAATCACAATGAAACAGTATTTTCAGAATCTTTGTTTAACCTTTAAATCTCTTTTGCCTGGACACCCCATGTTGCCTTGTCTTCCTTGTGGTCCAGGTGGCCCTCTTGGGCCTTGAAAGACAGAAAAGAACAATGCAATTGTTCAAATTTATGTGAGATTCACACAAGCTGGCAGCTAATGTATCTGTTTGAGAGATCTGGTCCTGTAGTCTTGGTAAGCCTTCTTCTCAAGAAATGTAGCCCCAGTAAAGTCCCTGGTTGACTGCAGATCAAACAGGTTGCAACAACAGAGAAATGTGTAACTACAAGATCCTCATAATTCAGTAACCTCCTATAAAAGATCAGATGTATCAGCAGTATCCTAGCAAGTATTAAGATATTTTTAATTTCCCCTGCTATATTTTGACTTCTTTTATATGCATTGTTATGTTAATATTCACATTACACTTGTAATCCCAAGTCTCCAGCTACCATTTTGACAAATCTGACTCCTATAAAAAAGTATCACTATACTTAAATTTGAAACTCCATACAGAAATCTCACAGAGCAGAACAAACATTTGTGGGTCTGGCTGACAGGATTTCCATGAAAAATTTCTTCCTGCATAGATGATGCAAATAAAGCAAATACAATGTGGTGATGCCACTACACATCTGCAGGCCTGGTTTTGGAGTACTGCAATCCTGACATATTAAGACTTGCTCTTGAGTGAGCAGTCTTCCAGAGTAATGCCTACAAATTATTACAAAGTCTCTGACAACACCAACAGAACAGTTACTGCATTCTCCTGATGACAGCATTGGCCGTGCTCCTCTCTCATATCCATTACACTGCTATGCTACTTCCTTACTGTCACTGTAGTTACTTCCAGTTTCCACTGGTAGGTCTGAATTCCCATATTTTAGATATTCCACTGAATATCTAGAAATGGATGTCTAGATCAAAGAGCCGGTCCTGACTGACCAGAACTGGCTTATTAACAGTTCCTTTTTCAGAAAATGACTGGTTTTGTCTCCATTTGTTCACATATCAGGCTTCTTGATTTTTCCATAACAATTTCGGAAAATGTGAAATAAAAGATGAGAAAAACAAAAAAACGCTTTCTGTAGAAGTCTTCTACAGGAATAAAAATAAATTTCCAAATAGGTTCGCTAAGTAGGCACTCACCCAGCCATGTACATGAGCTAATCATGTTGTTGTAATGTACATCCCAAGAAATGTTACTGAAAATTTTACTGTCTTCTCTCTGTTTTATTCAGGTTATGTGAGGGACTTCTCACCTTGAAAGGTCGTAGAGCTTTGTAAGTTCACTATCCAGCTAGTTTAGATGATCTTTTTTTTCCCTTGCTCAAAAGCTTTAGTTTTCAAAAACACAGGTGTTTAAAGTTTTTAACTTACTGGTTCTCCTTCATCTCCAAAATATCCCAGGTTGCCTTTAGGATCATTGGGGCCCTGAAGTTAGAAGGTGAGAGATAATGCTGTAACACTTGCTTGACCTTCAGAAACTAATGGGGAATACTGGGAAAACTAAATGGGCCAACATATTGTTCTTTGCATATTCTGTCCCTCAGCTTACTCTGGGCTTCAAACACTGCTGAAAATTTAAATAACAAACAACTTTTTCCTGATAATTTTTCTCCTAATGTTTCCCTTAATGTTACTATCAGCTTAAGTCATCACAAATGCACTATTTGTCACACATTTAAATTTGAAGGTGGTCCAATGTTTTTATTAGATGCTCCAGGGTGAACAATTTTCTTTCAATGTAGGCCCCAGGCAAAGCTCTTTCAAAGTCTTAAAGCATCTCCAGCAACTAATTTAACATTTCAAGACATCACTGAGATATACTTTAATTACTGAATCTTCAAAAGCTGATAGGGTGCTGGTTTAACCCCGGCCGGCAACCAAGCCCCACGCAGCCACCCGCTCACTCCCCCTCACCCAGAGGGATGGGGAGGAGGATCGGAAAAGAATGTAAAAGTCAAGGG
>JAVJGI010000050.1:99848871-99860917 GCA_035590275.1 Ibycter americanus
GAGAGGGTATAGAATACACAGTTCCAGTTACACCTATGCAGTGATAATCTGGTCCCAGCCACCATAACTAGGACACTTGCATTCCATTCACACAGGGTTCAAATTATGGCCAGGACATGTACCAGCTTTGTTACAAAAAGGTAAAATCTACCCCTTACATGTTTTAGGTGAGCCAAGCTCCTTTCTCATTAGAAAAGTTGGCCAATTTACCTGTCAGATATGCAGCCAAATTCTGCAATGGCAGCTAGAAAATAACACAGAGCCAGAAAGCTGGATCTTTTCCCTCAAACACGCTTCAGATCTTTTACCTAACACAATCTGACCCCATTAAATTAATTATGATATGCATCACTAGGTTTAATTAATATAAAATGTAATCTGAAACCTTTTACAAATTAGTACTAGATTATGAGCATTTTCACATCATTGTAACCCTTATAACAAAAAATAGCCAAATAAGCAAGGGCATTAAATATACTCACTTTCATTCAGCAGAACTCACAGGCAGTGTTTTGGTCCCAGGGACATCTGTTGTCTGTTGATCACCTTCCTATTCAGAGGATTGGGCCTCAGAATTCAGCTACTCTGGATCACAAAACTTGAAATACGTGCATTTGGACTAACATATGACAGTAGTAGCATTAAGTTTAGTAGATTACCGTCTTTCACTTTTTAAACTGCAAATCATCTTAACTAAGGCCCTCACCAGCATAAACATCGCACACAGGTTTACTGTGGCAAAACTAAATTGCTCCCTAAACAGATTTATAAGTGTGTGGCTTGATTCTCTAAATACAGCCTCTGACAATACCCATAGAGAAGCCACTTCCTTGTTACTACTAAGAGGTTCGTGTTTCTTTTATAGTTTGGGGGGAATTTGGGACTGAGCAGGGGGAGGCTGTTATTCACTCAGCTGAGCAGTGGGTACATCTTTAGAAGACTGCTTTCATTAGAGGAGAGAACGTTGTCTCATGACAGACAGTCATACCCCAGTTTCTACTCTGTTAATGGACAGGTATTCCTATATTAATTAATTTGTCTTTAAAACACAGGGTTTATTAGCACTGGCACAAAGGTCTTGAGCTATGGCGTTTAACCTGCTTTCAAACTCCAGCCAGCTGCAGGAGAAGATATATGGTAGCACAGGCTACGTAAAGGCACCTGGGGAACAGAGTGGGAGGAAGGGCATGTCCTGACCCAAGTAGATCACTACGTACCACACCATACGCTAGAGATCTTTGTACAATTGCACCATCCATTTACACCATAGCCATTCAAAAGAATGCTAAGGGTTCAAAAAAAAGGTGCTAGGTACTCCATTACCTAGAGCAATGTTCTGAAGTTTAAGCACCCACAGTACCAAAAGTACAGTATCGACCCAGACAACATATGAAATTCAGCACCTAGATTCCTCACAAAAGCCTGTTAAATGCCTAGAAACAGCAAGACTAGAATATTTCACTGATATTAGAACTAAACATTTCACAAAAATATTCTACCATCTTCTGAACGCTGATGTTTCACAACTCAGTAAAACACAGCAGTCAGAGAAGTCTGGTCAGTTGCCCACAAAATAGTTCTTTTCATATGTTACCTTGTGAAACTGATCTAAATTCCTATAGTATTCCATATGTCTGGGGGGAAAAAAAACCAACAAAAAAAATGCCTGCAAATGCTGCTCACTGGACCATCTGACACAGCCAGAAGGATGAGAAAGGGGTTAGACAACAGATCCCTATGCATCCTGTGGTAGCTAGCATATTCCTTCCTTTGGAAAAGAGCCCAGTAGATTTATGCTAGGGATGAAAGCAGAAGGGAAAACAGGTAAGCAGGCTTTGAGAATCATTCTTCAAGGTGGGGACAGTTGGTTGGTCTTATCCTGCATTGTTCCAGAAAGAGGATCATCAGCTAGCCTGTCTGAGGTAATGAGGTGGAAGATGTGTGTGTAGAAAGCATGAGCCAGTCAGTCCACACAGACATATACATTTCTACTTGTCAAGGAGAGAGGATTCCATACACTGGGACTCTTCCCTCACTGAAAAACAAGAACTTTAGGCCCGCAGCAAGACTCGCCCCAGATAACAAAAGCCAGCTGAAAGGAAGAGATGGATTGCAGGCAGCTGAGATTCATCAGGGGACTCCATATCCTCTGGTTCAAAGAGAACACAAGATACCAGAATTGCTTCTACTACAAGAACGGAGATGTTTGATTTTTTACTTCTATCTTCTAAGAAAATAATTGTTTACTTATCTGAACAAAATGAAAATAGGGTATCAAACTTTTTCAAAAAGAAAATAGGATATCAAACTGCCAAGCTGCTCTGTCTTAGAGACAAGATTTCTGCAAGTGTCATGTAAAAAACCACCTAGTCCTCCAAAAAAGGCAAACTCACTTCTCATGTACACCAGTCTTAAGGGGAGGGAGCCATTGATTTTGAAAGAGGAAACTACTGCCAAGTGGCAGCATCTGTGGAGAAACAGCTATTAGACAGACAACAGCATTTTAGAAACCTAGGTATTGAAAACTCAGAATTAAAAGCATCATACATATTGCAGTAAAAAGCAAACTCAGGTTCAATTTATTGCTTCACAAAATGAATAAACCAGCTCTAGCCACCAAACAGACAGCGAAAGTACCCTCCTTCTACAAATGTAGAAATAGAGCAGAAGAGAGTGGAGTATTTCCGACTCCATGGCAGTCCCATTCCGTCACTTGCAAGAAAATCCAAAGGTGAAAGACTAATGGCTTCATCAACTCATCTATCCCCAACTCAGAGTTTGGGTCAGTAGCAGTAGCCCATGAAACATTTTGACCTTTCCTCAGCTGAGCTAACGGTGGCTCTGTCACCTTTAGCATTGAGTTGCTCAGCATTATTATAGCCCTGAGGCTGGCAGAGCCTCACCAAGAGTCCAGTCTGTTCAGTCACTGTTCACAGTAGATTCCCTCTCGGTGAGCCAAAAGCAACAGGCTCTGGAAATCCAAGCTCATGTATGTTCCTTAAAAGTTTGTTGAGGAACTCTTGGCGAGCAGTCCATGCAAATTTATTAGAGATATTTTCTCTATCTTGTTGTAGACAAATACAGGGAAGAAGAAAATTCCAGGTGAGTACAGCCACCTCTACAAAGAGTGGCCCAAGGTGACAAAGTTAGATGCACCACAACTTCTACAGATATAAAATGGGCAACAGCAGAGTTCGGATAAGTCAGCAGAGTGTGAAAGCTCAGCTAAGTTCCACCCTTCTGCAGGGCATTGCATTTATTATCTTTAATCAGAAGGTATCCTCAGGATTTTTTCTTTCCCTCAAGATCAACCACAAAAATCTAATGTTCAAAAATGAATACAGTTGTCTAACCTTTGGTAACAAGAGAAATAGACCAATGCATATATACATATGAGATGCCACACTATGAGAATACACTTCTATTTGTTTTAACAACTAACAGCAGAAGTGAAATATTTGAGAATGACTGGGTTTATTCACATGTTGGATTATTCAGAAAAGAATTAAAAAGCCAAAAATGACTCTATGGTAGAAAATCCTCTAAATCAAAGTGAAGTAAGTTCTAGTAAGTTTATGACATTTGAGAGTTAAATGCTTTTTGGTATTTTCTATAAGCAGGATAAATGCAACTAAATGTATCAGAACAGTTTGACACTAGTGTCTTGCATCCAGTGTTATTCCATTAAAATCCCTGAGGTATTGTTTTATTTTATTCAGTACATTTAGAAAGTGCACATTTTGGTGTTTATGGAAGAAAACCAAGTTTCAATACTTTTATCCCTTTTATACTATACAACATTGACTAACAGAAGTTTCTCAGTACTCAACATGTTATATCAGATCAACTGATAAATACTTTTGATTTTATTTTCACTATTAAGTTACTAGATAATAACTTCACAATCAAGTATTTCTTTCAACTCAAACGGGGGAGCCAAGTGGCTATGTAAAGCTTTCTCTTTCAATTCCTTTTTCCCATCACCCTGGTAGTATAACTGAAGAATTTAAGTAATTTAAGAGTGTCTGCACTAGGAAGACTCTATACACAAGAATCCACATTCTTCTTGTGTTTCAAAACTGTTTTTATTGCCTCCATAGCCCCCATACCAGAACTGACCACACATTTTCTGCTCTTTGTCGTAGTACCACTTCCAAACATAATTCTGACACTCTCCACTATCTTGAACAAGGTCACATGCATCTGGAAAAGGGAAATAAGAGACAGATTTAATGAAAGAAAGATCCATCCTTCTCAGTATTGTTAATTTCAGGGAAAAGTAACATTCAGTGCAAACTGGCAGATGAAAGGGGTAGTCAGCGTTCAAGGTCTTACAAAGATTCATGAAGTATTTATCCACAAACCCACAGTGCCAGAGTGGTCTGAAGCCCCCGTTCTTATGATTGATTTAATCAGAAAGAATGTCTGAAACAACTAGATTTTCAGTGGCATAAACAGGAGGAATGCTAAAAGGTCTTTAGTCTTCTAACATAGACTTCTTATTAAAATTATTGTAAAATGATTATAACTGGTCTATAGGGACAATGTAAATAAAGCTTTTCAGAATGTCCCTCTTCTTTATTCCAACTTGTTTTACTGGTATCCATTAGTAAAATTTCATAAATGAACATACATAGATGGTTAAATTATCCATTACAGTCTCTTAGCCAAATCCCAGAATAATATAGATCTAAATTGCATAAATTAGCCCAAAGTAGGTGAGAGTAGCATACTTTGTAGCAATCTGGTATCCAGTAAGTACAGATCTAATCAGCTTTTACCAATGTAAATTCAGAGTTACTTAAATGAAGTCAGAAGAGCAGCTCTAGACTTTGGTATCTGGACAACATCCAAGGGGAAGCATTGAGAACTAAAGCAAAATACTGATGACGCTACACAACCTAAAGATTTGAAAGGACATAACCTTCTCCTAATCAACTGAAAAACAATAATCTCAAGCAACAGGTCAGTACAAAGCACATCTCTCAAAAGGGAAGTTCTGGAACTGTGCTACATGTTTTTGGAAGTAAACTGCTGGGTTACAAATTACAAGTCAGGATTGGGAACGGTAGTTCATACGTCTCCCATAAGCAGCTTAGGTCACTGCTCACATCAGTGCAATGATCCTGACTACTTCCTCACAGGAAATACTTTATTTGTGAAGTATAGACAGTAACCTATCTTCATGCTACTGAATTCTCTGTGTGACCACAGAGTTCACGAACTGTTTAACGGGAGCACTGATTCAAGGTTGTACACAGGCAGTTAGGCAACGGAACCAATTCCATCTGTGCTGAGCATGTCTGTCATGCACTGTGGATGTATGGCATTCCCAGAGGTACATTTGCTCTTAATTAAAAATCCAACATTAAAACCATTTTGCAAAAGCATTGTTCCTTTCTCATCAGGGATGGGGCTAACAGACATTCCTAGAATCATTTTTGAGTGTAGAGAGATGAAAAACAAAGGGATGGCAGCTGTAGACACGAGCTACCACATGCGGACACCATTGCATTTTTTTCACAGAAATTCTCCCCAGTTATAGTCTAAACAATAAAAACACTCAACAGTGTTAAAAGAATGCTGGTGAAAAATTATCTCACAATCAGCTTCCCATACCTATTGTATCGAATGGCAAGTCTGCAAAGAAAAATGCATAATTAGGAAGCAAAGTAAAAACCATGAAGAATACCTATTTTGATAGGATACCTCTGCTGAGAGATCCTGTTTTCCTACAGAAACAGACTGTAGCAGAGAGATATTTAGTTCCTCCACGTCAAGCTAAATTAGCAGCAGGAGTAACTCAGTAATTATAGTGCAACTTGGGGATTTAAAACAATCAACTGTTTTAGTAAAGGGGATTAGAACTTTATATTTTATTATTACAAAAAGTTACAAATCAAAGCTAAAGTCATAATGACACCTGTAGTTCAGCCTTTAATTACAAATTCTTACTGTATAGATTTAGACTGAATACAAACATATGGTGACAAAACACTTTGGAAAATGTAATTAATGGAAATGTTTCATACTGTGTAAATATTCAGCCGAGCCCTTCACATTTTAGAGTCTTTTTACTGAATTAAAAAAGATTTTCATACTTTAAAATCATACCATAGTCACTACAGGCAGCTCTAGTTTCTACTGTTGCCTCTAAGTTTGCCTTGTTCTCCTCCTGCGCTTCTCCATACTCTTGTGGCTTTTCTTCTCCAGCATCTTCCTCTGCAAAATACTCATTCTCCTCACAATCATATCTGATTTCTGGCATTGTGTATACAGGTTCTGTGATGATCTCTTTAATATTCTCCAGGAGACTACTTTCAGATCTTTCAATGCCTTCTAAACCATGACTGTAACCAGTTTCATCAGTTCCAGGGAAAGGCATCATTTCCAAGGAGAGGGGAAAAAAATTGAAGTATTTAAGCACCAGTATGGCCTTGAAAAATGCATCTGGCTCATTCCTTCTGAACCCTGTAAAAAAATATAAATTTATCCTTATCCTGTTTCTATTAAAGCTACTTTGAACTACTAACCCAAAGGGAGAAAACTTATGTTCAGAGATACACACTCAAAAAGTTTAACAGGCAATTCCAAACCTTTCAATCATAGACACTTGCTGTTGTGTGTCTCCCTGATCTAAGTCTTCACACTCTTCTTGAAGTTCAGGTGAAGGATAACTGTTCGTTTCTTCTGTGGGGAAAAGCACAGATACCACAGGTGAGTTTTAAAGTCCTCCAAACCCCAGTATGTTTAATAACAAACACTACATGATTTTATTGTTGTGAACTGGAGTTTGCATCTTTCAGTAGGTAACAAACCATATCTAGAGTGACTGGCACTATGTCCAGGAAAATGAAAATTATATTAGAGATAAGCTAGATGAGAATGACTCCTGAACCAACCTTATACTTTTGTCTTGCTCTGTAACACACTATTTATCCTTCTATAGAAAATTGGACATCTCTAAGTAAATGCTTCTGATGAGGATTTAAAATCAATGATGATTTCATTCTTGATATTCTCTTGTTTGTATTTCAAAGCATCTAAGACCTGCTAATTTGCATAAATGTATCTTGAAAAGGAAAGTTCTTTGTTCTACAGAGGAGGAATAACTGCAGTAAAGAGAGGTTAACAACAAATCTGCTAAATGTTTAAACCTGTATCTGCCCCAAAGCCCAAATAGGCATAAACAGCTTAGTAGATCTGGACCTGACAATCATCAGAGGAGAAATGTAGGCCTAAATCAGGAATAACTGTGTTCTCTTAGCTGAAGAATGGTCTTTCTTTAGTGAAAGTGGCCTCAACAAAGCCACACGTTAAATACAAACTTAAGGGAAAAAAACTACTTAAGACTTTGGCCTAAGGCACCATTAGAATAGAATGCTGTTCTGTCATTACTCACACTTCCATCAGTGTCCAGCATCTGTGGCAAACTAAAGATGAAAAACTGGCTAGCTAAATGATGACTAGAAACTGAATGATAGTGCATATACACCGACTACCTTCTTCTACACAGCATTTATCTTTCTTTCCATAACTTAAGCAAATGCCATCATGTGCTACTTACGTTGTAGAAGATTTAGAAACGCCCGGCTAAACCTCTGAGCGTATACCATTTGAGGTGTTGAAACCTTGCCCAATGTGAGTAAGTGCTGGTCTGTGGGGGAGCTTGACAGTTCCATCAGCTGATTGTCACTCACATCAGTGCCAAGTGCAAGAGTGAACAAGGTGAATCCTTGGCATTTGGCTCCAAGTGAAATCTCTCTCAGCTTCTCTCTGTCCCATGTGCTTGTTTTGCTTCCAACTATTGTGAATATGACCCTGTGTTTTCTTTGTCTGGGGGCTTTAAAGAATACATTTTCAACTGTCCACTGTAGGGCAGAAGCAACGGCTGATGGCCCTTCCAGTTGGTGAACAGACTTTTGAATATGCTTCTTCATCAAATCTTTATTGCTGTATGTGACTAGATCAAACTCCAAGGCCACAGGGATCTGGTTTCTGTCAGGCAGGAAGCCCCTGGGAGCCTGCTGCACCAGTGCCACTCTGATGCCTCCATACGATTCATTTGGCTGCGAGGAAACAACAAACTGATCTAGCATGTTGCTCACAAAGTCTTTGGCTCTCTGAAACTCTTCGCTGCTGACGCTGCGAGAGCTGTCCATGACGTAAGTGATATCCATATCCATTAGAACAGGGGGAGAAAAGGGTACCTCACATTTGGTGCTTGGTTTGCATTTATCTAGAGAGGAAGAGTCAATAAGCAGCAAACTATTTAGCAATACAACAAAAGCAATACTTTAAAATAGATTAATAGGATGGAGCGAAATTCTTTATTACTTTTCTTAAATTTTGATTTAAAAAAATAAAATCAGTTTGGCAACTTGAAACTTGTTGTTCTAGTAAGGAACAACAGATGAGTCTTGCTGAGCACCGTTTTGAGATAACATTGGAAATTATTCATGCATGAGAGCAAAAAATGTTCACAAGGTAAAACTTAACAGATAAGAGTTCCCTTGAGAAATTTTCTTCCGTCAAAATCTAAACATTGTAAAAGACACTGGAACAAATTCTATTTTTCATCTCAGACCATTGTTCAGCATTCTGAAATATTATCAACTAGTAGCTTCTCCCCTCCTTACAATGTAGAATTTACAGTAAACAAGCCTGGTTTCTGAGAATCATAAAGCTCTCTTAAGTGCATTTCTGTTAAAAAGGAAATGCCAAACACAGTAATTAATTTCATGTGGCTGATATAGCAACTAATTAAACAGCTTTTGTGGTTTTGAGATTCTAATTCTTACTATCTACTGAAGAGGAAATTAAAATTGTAACTTCTCAGCAGTGGTAATCTGTAACCAAGGAATGATCTGGCATGGAGGGCGAGAAGGCCCAATTGCAGATGGGGTTAAATTGACTGGAAGCAAGAATGCCAGAGACAGAACAATTCCCTGTAAGGGAGTGGTTTCTCTTGGTGGTGACAAGAAACAGACAGCACTGTCTTGTAGCCATCTTAGAATGTGAGCCCTCGGGGGGGAGCGGGGAGTGGTAGGGGAAGCACCTTTGCGAAGCAGAGCTGGGCTGACTTACACCATGCAGTCACTCATGTGATCAGTGCTGGTGCATGTGTATATAAGGAATCAGCTCCTAATGCATTTCTGTTGACTCCTTGTAGAAACACTTATAGCAGTAGGACTCTGCCCAATGCATTGTTCATTAACTTATTTATTTTATATATATATTTAAGCACAAATGTGTTTAAGGCGTACCATAAAAATTCCCCAACACCACACTGCAAAATAAAATCTATAGGATTTCTTACTGAAAGGGTAAAAAGATCAATACAACAGCTGGAATTTGTAAAACGTCTTACCAAAGCAAAGAGTACAGTATGTGATGCTCTCCAAACTTTCATCCTGTTGTCTTTCCCAAACAAATAATTGAAATCTTCTAGTATCATCAACCTATGTTTTAAAGCAAACACAGAAGTAACATTAAAAAGATAGGTAAAGCACAGGTAAAATATATTGATATTGAGATACATATATATATAATTTTATTTTTTGTGCCAGTTAAGGGCTATCACTTTTTTTCTTTTCTCAGTAGGTTGCTACAGAGAAAAGGGCAGGATCTCCTATCTCAGCTCTTTCTGGGACAAAAATAAATCCTTAACAGTGAAGATGTTTTCTTGGAAGAGAAAATGCTATCATCAGAAAATTCTAGCATTAGAACAACCTATGTGTTGACCGTGATCAGCTGAAGAAAGACAATCTTCCCCAGCAGAAGATTTTACTACAGAAGTGTTTGAGGAACCCTGAAGAAGCTCCAACAACATCCTACAATTCGACTGACCCAACCCCATCCAAATGTGATTCAAGGGAAAAAACATTTCCTTGTGGACTGAGATAAATAAAAATGGCTGTAAAATACCATAATATTGCAGGAAATGAACCATATATAAGGATAAGCTAAAATGGTGAGGAAAGAAATAATTACTTCTTTGCATTAAATTTAAGCTTTGTGTGTGTTATACATAACACAACACAATTAACTTCTGATTAATGTCTATAAATGATGTTACAGATAGGCCTCTTCAAAGGAGTTAGAATTGGCAATGACTGTTTCAGTGATCTCCAAACTGAGGCTCCTAAAGCAAACTAACCAAAGCCAGTAAGTTTCTGTGGCTACAGGCTGGTAGGATCATGAAGATTAAACATCTCAACTGCAAGGGCAGAAGTCCACCTGAAAGAAATAGGGAGGTTGCATTTTCTTGGATGGTGGTGGTGAGGCCGGTTGCTTTCCCATCACTGTAACCATAAAGGAGAGCTGGACAGTGAATTTTTTGCCTTTCCCCCTGCTAAGCAGCTTTTTAAAATTTTTCTACTCTGGAAACTGATTTATGGAAAGTTGGCACCTTTGTAAATATCAGATGTTGTCATATGCATTCGGATTCATAATCTGCTTATACTAAGTAAACAGAATACTGATGCTTGCTCCTGTTTATCCTGTAGATCAACCCAGTGAATAAACTCTAAACTTCCTTCTCATATGCCAGCAGAAATTTTTCATTCTGCTAAATCAACATTCAGCCAGACAAACATGTGAATTGACTAATAGATATGAGGCTGCATGATAACAAATATAATACAAAGGTTAAAGGGCTGACTTTGATTCTACTAGATCAGAACTTAGATGCCACATTTTGCGATTTTTGTCACGTGTATGTAAACATAGTTTCCTTCTATAAGGATAGTTTTGAAGAAACAGCAGCTAGATGGTATTTTATTTCAAAAAAGTTAAAACTGAGCACAGATGATAAAAAAATAAATTGAAAAGAGAGAGAACATGGAATCCATATTATGAAGCCTTAAAGAAACTTAGAACTGTTTTCCTTTGATACCTGCTAAAATGGATTGCTTATTTCTGTTTACTACCTTTTTATATGAAGTCATATTCTAAAAGAAAAGTTGTTAATTTTCTCCTGTATTAATGGCAACACAGCTATCAAAAGGGGCTTTGCTTAATTTAATTTTCTTTTGAAAAAAACTGGTGTGCTTGAAGCCTTCTACTATTATTTTTTCTAGAAACTAGGGGCAGTTTGTTAATTAAATGGTTAGTACATGTCACAACACAGAAGAGAAATGGCATAGGTAACCAAATTAAATTAACACAATGTTATTGAAATTCTGTGATTTGGCCTAAGAGCACAAGTCATAAATAATTGATGTGCAGAAAGAGGTCAGATGGTGATCATTATGGCCAAGTGAATCACTGTTTCTCTGTTAAAACAGTAAGCTTTAATATACCACTTTCTAATAAGGGATTGGAGAGTTCCTGCAGAACTTACTAGCTTGAAAGAATGCTTTACTCAAATACTAGCAGATACCAAGCAAACAGATGACTGACTCAATTTTCCATAGTCTATCTACTTACTGAGAAGGCACGTCTGACATTTGGCACTTCGCTGAAGGCAATAACCACTGGAATGATATCCAAGGCACTCAACTCAAGTACAGCTGTGCTGATGGCAACATCATCCTGTGATGGACCATTGGCAAAAAAGAGGGCAACTTTCCTTGTGAGGATGCCCTGACGAACACGTTTGAAGACATTTCTTGCAACGAATCTCATGGCTGTCCCAATATTACGTTTTCCAGTCGATCTCTCTAGCGGTATTCTCTGGACTGCTTGTAGCAGCAAGTTGCTTTTTTGGAATTCTGAGAATCGGATGAGGTAGCGCATATTGGTATTGAAAGAAACAATGGAGACACGAGCACCTGTTGGGCAATTGCTTTCACTAATCTTAATGGTTTTCAGCAATAAGAGAATAATGTTCCTCATTCTTTCAAATGCAGCTGGTGTAACATCTTCAGACATATCGAGGGCAAACACCACTTCAGTTGGATAAACTGGACATGTGTCTGCATATTGAAATAAAAAATTTGTGTGAGAACCTTTCCACAACTCAAACACTGTGTCGTGGTTTCAGCTGGGATGGAGTTAATTTTCTTCTTAGTAGTTGGTGCTGTGCTGTGTTTTGGCTGTGATG
>JAVJGI010000050.1:99861017-99909538 GCA_035590275.1 Ibycter americanus
ACATTCTTTTTCCGATCCTCCTCCCCATCTTTCTGGGTGAGGGGAGTGAGCGGGTGGCTGCGTGGTGCTTGGTTGCCAGCCGGGGTTAAACCAGCACACACTGTTAGTTTTTTCTTCAAGTCTGTAAAAGACCAGACATGCAGAGGCCAGATGGGCTTACCTGATGAGCAAGCTGGAATGAAGAGATGGAGAGCAAATAAATTATTTTGTACTCATATTCATTTAAATAGTGACATATTCACTTGCTTTCACTAAAAAGCCTGATCCAAAGCTCAAACAGCTGACAGAATATGTCAGTGAGAGACACCTCAAAATAGTGCCATTTTACCAGGTAAGAATTAAAAGAAATTGTTCTGGGTTCTGCTGAGCACACAAGTCTGAGCGAGAATGAACACTCCAAATGTGGAGGACAAGTAAAATACAAATACTGTCTCCTCTCAGAGAATTTCCCCAAATGGGTTTGGCACAATGCCAAAGAATTACTTTAATCTTAAATGAGGCAAAGAGACATTTGTTACAAGTTTTGTAATTAAGATAGGGAAAATGAGCAAAAAGCGTAAGTCTGTTTCATACACCTGCTGGAAACTCCTCACAGTTAACAACTACCAATCATCGTCAAACTGAACCCAGATACAAACTGCCTGTCTACAGGGTTTCCAACAGAGGCTATTCCATTTAAGAAGAGTGACTAGGTGGAATCAGAGGTAAAAAACCACACAGCTCCCTACTTACGGCAGTTTTTTCGTGTAAAATTCACAAGTTCACAAGGCTGCAGGAGCAAAACAAAAAAATCAATTAATGGCAAATCCCAGACCATCCCAGACTGCAAATCTTACTATTGGTTTGCGCTGAAGGTCATATCCCAGCTCCTGAGCTGACTTTCACCACAGTATATCCAGAATCACACGTTCCAGTTCCTCTCTATTTCAATGGTACAGTGGCTCTACCCCTGGTGTAGAAACTAAGGGGTTTTTTTAGACATGCTCTGTTGGCATTTAATCATGCTTTATTTAGCATTTATTAAGCAACCATTTATTTATTCTTTATTTTGTGTAATAATCTGATCCAGGAGGACACCAGGCAACAGCACTTTCGTAGGAGAGCAGGCATTTCAACAGCAGCTCACACAGGAAGATAGAGGTCCACGAAGGAGAGGACCCCCTCTCCTCTCACATCTGCAATAGCATTGCCTGCAGGTAGGTGTCCATGCAAGGGTTAGATGGAGCCTTTGCTCAGCAGCGTTCATTTTACATGGGATTAGGATTCTGAAGAAATCCTGCCCTGCTATTCCCAGTGAAAACAGCTGTTGCTGAGGAAATGCCTTCCTTTACAAGAGGATGGAAAGTAACCATAAACCTGAGCTGGTGTGTAAACTGATGTGAATGAAGAAACATAAAGGAACATTAACAGTCCCACAATTTGTAAAAGTTTGGACTTGGTGTTAATCCATATGAATAATTGTTTTTCATTCCTTCTTTTTTTGCAGAACAGAAGAATCCACTGCACTGTAACAAGTATTTCAACAGCTGATTACCTGTTTTATAACAGCTAATTGTGCTCATTGCAGTCAGCGCTCATAAATGAAAGACTAAAACGGTTAATTCCATGCAGTATGCAGTTCGCTGTAAGATGATTACTTACTTGCATTAAAATGGTGCCCAGTGGTCCCTTGGCACCCTGAAACAAATTAAACACAGGTCCAGAAAATCAGACTCTGATAACATATTTCCATCTATTACTCTGTAGCCAAAAGAAAATGCAGGCATACAGTGGTTCCCTGACAACCATTTGTGAATTTGAAATATGAGGAGACATCAGTTACCAGCATGGATTTCTGTGAACCTATTCCAGAGTTGCAGACTACTTTTCAAAGCTATTTCTCAGTCCATTTTCCTTAACGGCTTTATAAACATTCAATACTTGTTGCCCCTGAAGACCAGTATAATTAGGAAGGGGATTTCTTTTCTAAACAGCAGTTTCTGTGCTGTGGTTCAGTTATCTGCACCTTACATCATTTTCAACATCTGATGTGTAACAGGCTTGCCCTTTCCTCTTGCAGGGTACAATCTCCACAGTTCTAACTCAAGAGGTCCTGCAGACCATACATATATTATGACTGCTCAACCAGTCTAGCTAGCTTTGGCTACTCTGCAGCCTTCTTGGGAGCTGTGGGCAAATGCCAGGATTCCAAGCACCTTTATTAAAAATAAAAATATTGTTTAACCTTCATAACAGCAATAAAATACAGGGAAAAGAACTTTTCTTCAAGGCAGCTTGAGAGTTTTCATCATGTGTGCAATTCAGATGTGTAGCAACACTACTGAAATTTTTCCCTTACAGGGGTCTGCAGTGAGACACACCAGAAAAATCTGAACTTCACATCCCACAATCTTTACCTTAGCCTCTCTCTACAATAATACTACAATTTACCAATATCATATACTTCCTTTTGTCCCCAAATTATACCCCATCTCCAGATTTGTTCCTTCCCCCTCCGATTAACCTTTCATTCCTCTATTTCCTGCCTGAGCTACCTTACTCATCTCCTTTGCTGTCTTGCTGCTAGCACCATCACAGCTATTCCATGCTTTTATCTTCTTATGTTTCCCAGTGGGTCCCAGTTCTTCTTTGGTGCTATTCAGCAAAAGTTAACTGTGAATTGCCTAAGGCCTAATGATGCCACTTGCAACAACTTAATGGTGGTGACTGAGCTGTGCAGACTTGACCCATATGGATAATCATGCCACCAAATTAGGAAGGATGGGTAAAACAGGCCTGTTTTGGCTGGCCCTGCCTACTACCTGTACCTCTTCCTGCATGTTTCTCTCTTCCACTTCCCACAGAGTTCCCACTTCCCCATTTCACTGATGCAGTGCTACTACAGCGATCCTACCAAGCCCAGACCTCCCAAGATCTGCTCTCACTTCTCCATCTGAAGAGGACATCTTGAGCTTGAAATCTCTCCGAAGACTTCCTGGACCATGGATTGGCAAGGACAACAGCTATGTGGCTCATCAGCACACAAGGGCTGTCTATCTGCAATGTATGTGAGAGCTGAGCAGTCAAGCAACAGGCAAGGCAATGCATTCCAGCTGGCACTCTTGGCTATTCTTGTGCCCAGCACCATACAATAAAGTGGGCCAGGTACATTCATTGATCAGCACAGTGTACTGACAAAATAAATAAATTGTTTTCTAAGTTGCATGTATTCCATAGGCCATGTTATACAAGTAAAGATACTGTTATCAATAACATTCCACATTTAAACTAAAAGAGTAAGCTTAAGAAAGTTTAACAAGAAAACAGTTAACAGTAGGGATTTTTTCTGTTCACTATGGAGCTAATTTGCAGAACTGCTGCAAGATAAAGAGAGATACACAGAGGGATCTTCCTAACTACAATGTTAGTCCTAAATCCTACTGAAATCCACGATCCTTTCCCCTGCTTAGATAGAGAATAAAACCTTTTGTTGTATAAAATGCAGATCACAGACACTACAAAAGTACATCAAGACATCTACTTGTATATAAGGATTAACAGGTTACAGTCAATTTAAGCTTTAAGTATGTTCCTGCAATTTCAAGTCTGATTTTAAATGGCTATTGTTTTTAAATGAAGAAATAAATTAGCTTTCAGCAGAACAATCCAGTTCTACATTTTAGCACTCTCTTCTTCTTTAATTAGATATTTACCCAGCCTAAAGACAATACCAAATACCGCGGAAGAAATTCTGCCCTGCATTGTATCGTTGCAGTTCCATTTCCAACAACAGGTGCTCTTGTGCACACACATCCACAGGCAAGACATAACTCTATACAACTGCCAGGCTGATTAAGCGTAGTTTACTATATGAAACATTACTAAATATTCCATTAATCTAACAGCAAGTTTAAGACCAATCTAAGAGTCATTTTTTTTAAATAAAAATATATTACCACAGGTCCTGATGGCCCTTGGTCCCCTGGATCTCCCAGGGAACCTGGTGTGCCAGCATTACCCTAAAAATAGAAACACAAGTTTTATTCTTTATAATTGCACACACAGGTGCAGAATTTCAGCACAGAAAAACCTCTACTACTACTACTATTGTGAGTTGGACCCTGCATTTACATAAAGATATACTAGTACCTCTAAGAATTATTAGCAACTAACATCTCTAAAGATTTAGACCTGCATTCTCTCAAGACCACTTGCCCAGGATATGGCATTAGAAGATCAGAGTGGGAGCCAATTTGAAAAAATTTTGGTGAGGAAACACTGAAGATATAAGGGCTTTACTTCTAGAATTCTTCATAGAGTTAACAGATTTATCATTCTTACTCTTCTACCCCTAACTCCTTTGGGTCCTTCAGTTCCTGGAATGCCTGGGTCTCCATCTTCTCCCTGAAAAATAACGAAATCCTTAACTTTTAAGAAATGAGAAGAGAGAGAGAAAGACATATAACCACTTCCAAACAAGAATGATGTAAAACAAGACATAAAGAAAGCAAACATGCGCATTTAATCATACCTCCAGACCAGGATATCCCATGAATCCAGATTCTCCCTACCAAAAGAAAGGGCAAAGACTTTATAAGAACCTAGAACTTTGTGATCTGCTTAGTGTTTGATGTCTTCAACCCAAAAACAGTTTCAAAATTATTCTTAGCATTCCATCCCATTCAAGTAACAGTGACTACTACTATGGTCTCAAATGACACCATTTTAGATTAACACCTTGTTCATCTAAAGGAAGAGCATTTTATAAATTTCCAACAGTTTCTGAAGTTTCAGGGGTATTCCATTTCTTAAATAAGTGTTTTATGAAAACTTATTTATGTTTTCTAATGACATACAGTGGAATTCATGTTCAGCAATCCTTACATTCATAACTCAGTGTTTGAATGCAGTTTCAGAATGTTGTACCCTCCATACTGAACAGTGATACCACAATATCTTGTTGGTGTATTACAAGTCACTTCATTAACTGTTTTCAGTTACTTCAGGTTTTGGTGTGTTCTTTGCTCACATACAAGAAATATGGAAACTCTCACAAACACCAATCAGAATTTAACTGCATCTTTCCTTGACAACTATCAGAATTCACACTACTTATGTATGTCCTTGTTTTAGAAGTTCCCTCCTTGAAACTGGACATGCTTGCCAAATATCATATGACTTTATCCTACAATTTCCAGAAAATTACACACACATAGGCCCCACATTAGACCTAAGAAAGTGTAATGTGACTGTGAACCTTTATAACTAATAGCAGCCTTAAGTAAAACATATACTAAAGGCTGTTCTCATAGCTGTCGGGGAAACCAACTCTTTCTGGATCACTGTTCTGGGGTGAATTGGGGTTTTTTTGTTTGGCTTTATTAATTGTTTTAATTCAGGTCCTGACAAACCTCGGGCAGACACATCATTGTATAAGAAGGGCTTTAAGTCAATCCTTTAACACAATGAATAATGACAAGAAGATTTAGCAGAAACCTTTTTCCTCATTTCTTGTAACAAGGAGGATGTTCCCTAAAATGAACACATGGGAGATTCCAAGAGATTAAAAGAATTAGTCTTGCATATAACGTATGTGTAACCTGTGAAACTTTCCATCAAAGGAAATTGTTGGGGCTAAGAAGGTAAGAAAGAGATTGGATAATAAGAAACATCAAAAGTCATTTTAATAAAAAGACATTTTAGAAAAGGGAGTTCATCAGTTGGAGAGGCTCCTGGGAAGTCTTTCACATCTTTGCAGCAGAAGCTGCAGCATTCTGCTTCTCCCACAAAAAGTGAGAGTGAAACAGATGGGCCTCCAGTGAGATCCATTGGACCACTTCTGCTTCACGAGCAATGGGAAATAACTAGTTCTGTAACAACACACAAACTCTTTGAAGGGAGGACTGCAGCTGTTTCCAACCTCCTGACCACTCTGCTCATAGACTGACCCATTGGTGCCATGATTGTGATCGCATCCTTTCTGTATACTTTTTATTTTAGTTGGATTCTTGTGTGTTTTTAGAGAAGTAGGCATTTCACTGCTATTTTTTGCAGGGCTGTGAAGGGAATGATAAGAATTTCTAAATATATAAACAATCCAGATGTGAATCCTCAGGTCTTATTGCTGACCATAGGAGCACAAGGAAGACTATTTCACATTAAAACAGCGAGGATGTTTGGAGAGTATCACCCTCACCTTGGTAGTCCAGGAATCCCTCCTCTGAAAGAAAAAAAATTAAAGGCTGGCCCAGCAATGCTTGCAACAAGAGTGGCTAGTCAAGCAGACTGAATTGGAGGAGAAAGCACTGTGTACTCCAAGAAATACAATCCACCATATCCATATAAACACATACACACATAAAGGGAAAGAGTAAGACAGAGTGGTTCTCAAAAGAACATCCTATTGAAGAATTTCTCACAAGAACAGTTGTGGGAAGCCTGAGCCTCTTACTGAACCTCAGAAATGCACTGTGGTCATGTCTTACATTTCTTTTGAATTGATATGGATGGTCATGTTTCATTTGACACTGCAGAATGGAGACTGAGACACCCTGACTCTAAGCACTCACCTTTGCTCCTTTGCTTCCTTCAGAACCATAGGCATCTCTGCCATCCATGCCCTGCATAGGTTGAGTATACCACAGGTTAGCTTTTAGTAGAGGATTAGATTTACATCCAATTCCATTTTGGAATAAAGACATCACATTACAATGAAGCACCCAGTCTGTTAAGACTGGTGAAGTAGGGCAAGCTATCACAATACAATCTAAAAACAGTAGAAAATGGTGGCAAAATCTGTTGAGAAAAAACAAGGATTAAGGCCACAGTTCCTTTCCACCGTGTGCCCTACCTCTAGCATATTCCCTCTCTCCAAAAGAAGGTGAGGGGAAAGATAATCTCTCTAGCCCACAAGTAATCTGGTGTCCATAAGCAAACTGAGGACCAAATGTGAAATAGAGAAGATAGAAGGGAATGAAATATACTGATTCAGCTGGATGTGCATTAAACCACAGGGGCCCTGAACTAGGGCAGAAAGACTCACAGGCATGCCTCTCAGTCCAGCTGGTCCCACTGGGCCCTTCTTTCCAGGGTCACCAGGTTCACCCTGTTATAATTGAAACATAAAAGGTATTAGTTTGGCTCATTCAGAAGAATTCTTCTTTCTGAAGTGTAAACTTGTCTGCTAGACTGAAGTGTGCTTACACATTTTATAGACTACTCAATGATGGTTGCAAGCATTCCATTACAGACCACGTTTCATGGAAGGTTGCTTGCAGCAGAACTGGAAAGTACTCGGCAAATCAGAATATGCTAGGCATTCATACAGCCAAACCCCAAAGGTGTTTGTTCAGTAAAACTCCCATTGTTATACAAATTACCAGTGAAAAGAGTGTTTTCTGGAAAAAATTATACTAACGGTGGCAGGACATAGCCTGGAATTCTACCAGCCTGAAGCATCTGTTGATAGCAGATGATATTTCTCAGACAGGCTGTTTAGTCCTCTTGCACGTTTTCTTTTCTTCACTTCCTTTTCTGGTTTTCATTTTCTTAATGAACTTTCTTCTAATAAGAACCCCTTCACAAAACCAGACTGAGAAAAAGGAACGTATGATGGATTAAATTCCTGTGACTCTTTCCAATTTTTGTCACTGTTTCACTGTATGTTTTCACACAGTGACTCTTTTCATAGTAGTGCTCTGACCTTCTGATACCTCTCTGTCACTGAATGTAATATACTGAGTGTAGTAACCCTTGCAAAGAGACTGAAAGGCATAGCTAGCTGATATTACTTATGCCTTTTAGACTGAAAGATGCAACAGCACCTAAAATGAGTTATGTTTATTAAAGTAATTCTCCCATGTCAACACACATGAATGAAAGCAAGGGATAACATTTATTATAAGTGAACCATAATGTGGGCCACCTATCACTATAAGCCTTTCTGTTTAACTCCACATTGATTCAGTTCTCAACATATGCATTCCTGTTTAAGACATCGTAACAGTCAAGGTTCCTTGGACTCGTTAGGAATCTTTGGAACAAAAAGGTTAAAATAAGCAGCTATGCTTCACTGAACTGGGAAGTTCAGACTGGACATTAGGAAAAGGTTCTTCGCTGAGAGGGTGGTCTGTCACTGAGGGAGAGTCTCCAGGGAAGTAGTCATGGCACCGAGCCTGTCAGAGTTCAAGGTGTGTCTCAACAACGCTCTTAGTCCAATGACTTAGTTTTAGGTAGTCCTGCAAGAAGCAGGGAGTTGGAATCTATGATCCTCATGGGTCCCTTCCAACTTGAGATATTCTATGATTAACTGGTATGCATTTTCAATATATTGGACAGATTCTAGGAATCATAAGACAAGCTCAAGGGCCAGCACTGCCTTATCCCTACTACATTTTATGAGAAGCCAAGCCTCACTTAGAACCACAACCACAACGGCAATTAGAACAGCGGTCATGCCAACCCTGAAAAGTACAGTTCTGACACCTGTGAGATTACCTTGAACACATCACTTGCTTTCCTATGCAATCTAAAATTGGCTATAAAACTTAACATTCTTCACATGTTCCGTAAGAACAACACAAGTGTTAGTCCATGCTTCTTCAGTCAGATTCTTGAAGGAAAGATACTGTTAGATTGCTGCAATTAGTATCTTAAAAATCATTACCTTTGCTCCTCTTGCACCTAACTTCCCAACAGAGCCAGGTGAACCTGGGGCCCCCAGACTAGTCTGTAATCATAAGTATCAGTTAAAAGGTGCACAATGAAGAAATCAACAGCTCATTGTACTCAAGGATTCATTACACTTGGAATTATTACAGAATCAGTATAAATATTGGCACATTCACAGGCTTTGGAGGACCACAGTAAGAATTACTGGTCAAGTTCTCATTCCAGTTACTTCCTGTTTTCTGTATGACTGCTTTAAAATTCTCAAAGTGTTATTAAGTATGACATGAATGTTATTTTCTATCTACATAGATAGCTAGTGAATACATGCATATGCGCACAAACAATATGAATATATACATACATACAAACAAATGGGTGTGCAAGCATGAGCATCATCACATGACTGAAGCAGATGGCCAAGGCTGACAGAGTAGGACATCTCAGTCCTGAGTTACATTGGTGTAATTCCAGAATAAGAACCCCCAAAATCAACTGCATCACACAAGTGAGAAGATCAGCAGGCAGTGCTCAATAGTTACAGCCTCATCATACGCTTGCATTAAATCTCACAGGCCACACTTCAATGAAACCACTGACCATTATCTAACTTTACCCTGAACTACACCACTGTACAGCTATATTTATACATACTGCAAGCCATGCTGTTAGTCCTGATACTACGGAACTGAGAGTGGCATCTAGAGCTAAGGCTTTTCAGTGCAATCAGGCAAAAGCTTGGTAACACTTAAGATCCCCTCCTATTCACCTGTCTAAACTTATTTTCAAGGCTATTATTTTATCATATGAGGCTGCAAATCAGTTTCCTTATACTATACTATATCTATATATCTCCTTATACTATAATATACTGAAAAATCCTCAGTTTCTTCAAGTTTTAAAAAACCTCTTGATAAGAATAATATCAATACTGAGAATGAAAAGCCCTAATGCATACAGCAGAAAAATATTATTTAAAGCTAACCAGAGGTCCTGGCACGCCTTGTGGTCCTGGAGGTCCTTTGATCCCTTGTAGTCCTCTTGGGCCCTGATGAAAAAAAGCCATTGAAAAAAGTCAGTTCAATGTTGATAGCCTTTCAGTGAAGATTAGATTGATACAATGACCAGAATCCAAATGCCTGTTTCACAAGCCTTAAGGCACATGTGAAACTTCTGGCTGTTTGGTTGTAAGGATTTGCCTGTGTGAAGCAGCTGAGACGGTCACTGCCTGAGGGCCATATTCAGAGAGCCACTGCAGTGTCTAGGATACCAAGGAAGCCATAAGCAACCCACTATCAACTAGGCACACTTTCTCCAGATGCCTGTATCTTAAAACTTAAAGTTAAGAGTATCTTTAGAGCATCTAAGAGCATCTTAAAACCAGAAGCTACTGTAAGCAGCCTATCACTATAATTGTCTTTAAAATTACTCCAACAAGCAAATTTTTAAAACACAAATCTTTCCTCATTAGTTTTGCCAATCAGTATATAATTTTCATCATTTTAATGCACCCTGGAAATACAGTACATTCTAGAATGCAATAAATTTTACGTACTTCTTGCTAACAATTTCTAATGAATTCAGTTTGAAGATATCTGATTAGTAATATCCCGTAAGCTAGAGAGGTGTTGGTTAAATTACTCATTTCTGCTATTCACTTTGCTCTTTTCATTTCACTGGAAGATGCAACCACTTAAACCAAAAGAGAAAATTGCCACATTTAATTCCTCAGGGTTACAGAGGAGATTTGCCAAGAAAGAATGTTATTCATAATATTCATTACTTGAAGTAAACAAAACATTCCAAAAGAAAAACAAAAGATCAAGACTGACAACTGATCTTCTCCATAGCAAACACCCTGACTACTGAGAAGTTCTTTTAGTTACCTGTGGTCCTGGAAGACCAGAATCTCCTGGGTAACCTACTTCTCCCAGATCTCCTTTCTCACCCTGCCAGAACAAAAAGAAAAAAAACCTCAACAACCAAACCAAACAAATTAGCACCTATCATATGTACATCAAAAGGTAACAATGTTGTATCTGCAGAGTATCAGTTGAATGTTTTTCAATGCTCCCAAACAGCTTTCACGCACCTTCTAATTTCTGTTGAAAACTATCAATTAAAAAGCAGGAGTTGAGTAGCTTCTTTTGTTGTTTAGGGTATGTGACGAATATAAAAGCTGCAGCGCAAGAGGTCAGTTCTATCTGCTTTGCATTTTGCCAAGTGCATTTTACACCACAGTCTAAGCAATTTTCCTGCATTACTTTTGTCCTTGTCCACTGCAGAGATCATGAGAAGTCATAAAGTACCACAAGGGCAGATCCTCTTCACCCTTATCCATGGAGAACTACTCTGAAAGAGAACCATGACTTCATGCACCATGGAACCATAACTAAATAGGTATACTGGTATTCTTGCAAGTTACGCTGATCCCTATGAGTAGACAAAGCATGATGCTTTTGCCCTACTGGTGGATAGCATCAAAATCTTCCAGTCTATTCCTATCTGCAATACCCCAGACATTAAAAATTCTGGATTCTCAAAGTAAAATCCAGATATATGGGAGTCATGGTTTCAGATGTTCTTATAGACTCCTGCCAGGTTGACAGACTGACAAAGGAAAATGTTTGGGGTGGAGGGGTGGGGGGTGTAAAATAAAGGAAGGAAATCTGACTCTTCTCAGGTTCCTAGAATTTAACTTTTACTTGCACTAATCCACTCTTGAATATAGCTGCTTTTAGATTTGCTTTGATAACTGTATTTTGTAGTTTATACCCTGGGACTAACAAGCTTCCTTTGCCAAGAATGTTATTTAAAACTTCATTTCATTTAAAAGAATGGCAGTTATGTCTTTACCAATTACATGTCAGGAAGGTTCCTTTCATTGTGGCTCCATGGGGTATAAGGCTAGGAAAACCAGGGCTACCACCTAACATGAGAGAATTTTCCACCAGAGGATCTTTCTGGAATGATCAGTCAGCATGCATTGGTGTTGACTTACTCCTTACATCATATACAAGCACTCAAACTACGCTGTATTCTCTTAGGTAATTACTTAGGAAATTAAATTGTTTTCAAAATCTGGATTCTTGTGTATGCTTTCAGCCAATTTTCAAAGCTGCAGCTAACATTCTGTTATGTTTATGGTTGAGCAAAGCACCATTTAGAACTTGCCTTAGTTTTGTCTCTGCTGCATGTGTGTCATGCATGTATCTCTGCGCATGCAGCAAAGGAAGAAAAAACTGTGAGACTTCTGGCCTTATGCTGCAGGAATGCAGCTTGACTACTCATTCCCATCACCTTTAGCGACAGTTTCTTCTCTGTTTGCATTCCCACATTTGCCTTAATAATAAAAGTAACTGTCTTTTTACTTCAGTGAAAGCTCCTTTCCAATTCTAAATCCTTCAAGTCAGGAAGGCCTCTGGTACATCCACCTGAGATCCAAAAGTTGCCTTGGCTTAGAATAGACTTTTGATTGTTAAACACATTTCTCCCTTAATTTCTCCCTTAAGAGGAGCAAATGCTCAGGCTGAACATGTAGCTGCATATAGATAGGAAGCAGCAGTGTCAGCCACTCACCTTTATACCTGGAGGGCCTCTTCGACCTGTTGCACCCTAGGAAGGAATGGCATGAGAGATTAGATCCAGAACACTGAGCAATATGTGAAACAACATCTTATAATAAAACACATTATACATACAATCAAATCAAATACAGCTTACAGAAAGCAGAGATTGTTTCCAAAGAAAGGTTTAGGGTAAAAATGAGAGAAAAGTGGACTTGGGACAGAAATTCTTACACAAGTAAGCTTTATCAGAAAAAAAGGCTTTAGACCCATTAGTGACTGCAGAGGGAAGGCATCTCAACAAGATTCTGGAAAACACCTTCCCAGTCAGCTGGCCTTTGGCAAAAATAAAGAGAACAAGAGCCCTCTTTCTCTGAGCTAAGAGGTCTGCACCCTGTCCCGCTGCACACCGTTCAGTATGACTTGTGAATGCTACTGTTAAACCTCACATCACTGGAGGCCTTTAGGATGTTTCTGCAGCCTGACTGAGGAATGATCATCATTCCAGACTTTGGCATCAGGCACCTTTCTGATAGACTAGAAGAGCTGCCGTCAAAAGTTCCAGTCTCCAGTGGACTAAAAAGAGCAGTCACACGGAGGAAGAAGGGATAGATTAATCTATGGTGAAATTATGAAGCAATTAAGGCTCATAGAAAAGGTTGCATTGAGAGTAAGGCTTGTGACTTCACATGAATCGGAACTAAAATTAATGGTACAGCAAATTCCTGATTTAAAAAAAACCAAATCAACACAACCACATTGCAATACACATAAGCTACTAAATCTGAAGCCAAATATGTTTCACTATGAAAACTTCAGAAGTATTTTGTTCCCTCTCATTGCAGGAGTTCCAAGTGTGGGTAAAAAGTAGGGAAAAGTTGGGTTTTCTCAATGGGAACCCCATGCTATCTTTTACCAATTAGTTCCACCCTGTACTGATCACTATTCTTACATCAGTGCCAGCATCACCCTGCTCTCCTTCGAGTCCATGTGGTCCTGGGTCTCCCTGAAAAACAAAGTAATGAACAAGCTCTTTAAATACTCTCTTTCTCTTGTTTCTTTATACTTTCCTTCTTTGTTTCTTCTCCTAAGTAATTTCATTGCAATCAGTTGTATCATGCTAAATGCTGATTCCTGTTTCCTGCAAATCATTTACAATCAAAAATTATAAACCAGATCATGCTCCTTTGGATTTCCAATCCATCAGTTACAGCTGATACTTGGTCAAGGATTTTGTGAAATCATTTTTGTTGACTTCAGCCTTTCAGTTGGACTTCTTAAGATGAGAAAGTTTGATGAGGTTTATTTCCAAAAAGTCATCAAAACACAATTATTCCAAAGAGTGACCCTCACATTTTTTATACGGCTTTCAGCACACTCTACATAGACATATATGCACACACGTCTGAACATGTGCACACAACCTTACTTGTTCAGAGAGAATAAAACTTCTAAAATGGTTGATTTTTCTCACATGTTGCGAGTTCTCTCCCTCTTAAGCTTTCATCCACCATCACTTATATACTACTGTCCAACTACTTATCATCTTTGCTTATTCCTTCCAAACAAAGTGAGGTGGTTAAGTAGGTGGTGCTTTTCTGTTATGTTTCTTTTCTTGGAGTATTGCTCAAACACCTCTTAAGAATTCAGATATTACTATATAAGCACATATCCCAGCTCTTATCTTATATTCTAGATACAGGTCAAAATGGAGTTTGTCCACCACCCTAAGGAAATAGCAGTTTCATAGTGAAATAAGTACAGCTTGTTGATACCCAATGCATTTTTTCCAGCATGGCTTTTAATAGTATCCTTACAACTCATTACTAGAAGCCTCTCAAGGTGGTGATGTAAATCTCTGGTAGAATAATATATTTATACTAAATCCATCTTAGTTCTATATTATGAAAATCTTTTCATAGTCTTTGTTAAACCTTTCAACTTTTTTTTTCTTTTTTGCAGTATCAAGCACTTCTCAAAGCTTTCTGTGTTGCAGACATACACTAAAGGCAAAATACAAAATAAAAGAGCTGCTTAAGTCACTGAACAGCTAATAGAACGTAGCAATTATGGCAATCCTCTCTTCTTAATATAAAACTACTTGTTTACCTGCTGTGCTGCGTTTCCCTTTTCACCCTTAGGACCAGGAACATTATTGCTAGTCCCAGGATCTCCCTGGAAGAGTTAAGCAGAAAGCTCAGCATTTTCAGTGATACCACCGCTATTACACTAATTACAGAGGCAGAATATGAAAAAAGGATTAAAGAGATTTGTCATTGCAGCCAACAAGAAATGCAGAGGCTATTTTAAATGAAGATGCTTGTAAGAACACTACATAGGAAATTCTGCAAGGTCCACAAGTTTCTTTCGCAAAGAGATGAGAAGAAATATTACTAGTGGGTAACAAATTAAACCCTGAAAATGTGAAGCTGTTCTGGCTGTTTGGGTATAGTTAACTGAGTTAAGATCATAGCTAGCTAGTGAGTTTCAGATGGGGTTGCACTAGAATGGAGTTCCATTTAGTCACTTAATGCTAGATAGAGGTGAAATCCTGATCTCTCAAAGAGGCAAGTTACCATGACATCTGATTTTATTTTTTTTTAATAAGCATTAGGAGACAGAAGTCAACACTATATTTGACTGTTTGGAACAAAGGTCTTTGAAATATGTGTGAGAAGACTTAAAGTTGTGATACAAGAAGTGTGGTGTCTGCACTGAAATTTCAGTCCTCAAGGACTACATTTATATAGGGCTCCAGAGCATGCAAGGAAAAAAAAGGTCAGCATGAAGGAGTAACTTGCCTTTGCATCATTATAAATTGCTAACCAAGAGTCAGTGCACAGGATTTTCAAGGACTAAGTAGCTCCAAAAGGAGTTATGTTGCCCCAAAACAAACAAATAAATAAAACAAAAATGCAAGGAACAATGAGACCTGAAGCTTAAACACCTGCTTCCAAACAACGTATCAAAACACATCAGTTCATCTGCATCTAAAGAATTAAGGATTTCTGGATTACGCCATATATTTCAGGCAGCTCCATCACAAAATCCAGGCACAAATCAGTGCAACCTAACAAGAAGGAAGGATTACACTTACATGATCTCCTCTTAGACCAGATTCTCCTCGTTCACCTTGTTCTCCTCTTGGGCCTTTTCTGCCCTAAATTCATAAGAAGAGCGCAACAATTTGGGTACAGGTAGAAATAATATCTGTGGTAGAGGAAGGCCAGGTAAGAGAACACAGATCTGTTTAAGTCCATGGAGCTACACTGATTTACAGCAGGAGACACATCATATTAGAGAACAGGCAGCTATTAAAAACAACTTACAGTGATTACAGATAGCATTAGACTTTTGAAAGATATTGCCATAAAATCTAAACATTGTTATAAAGGATGCTTCACCCATTTTCCTGCACTGCCTTTCTCTCCAGGAGGTCCAGGAAGACCATGTTCTCCCTAGACTCACAAAGGGGGAAAAAAGAAGAAAAAAATTAATGGCTGCTCTTTCTGACAAATGTGGTTTCTGAATTTTGTCTGGCCGAACCCGGCTTCAATCAGATATGCAACTTTAAACAACAGAATTTCTGTTCAGGTTTAAAGCCCGTTCAAAGGTGCAAAAAACTATACTTTTAAACCCTGAGGTAGGTGTCTTTAATTGCACTGCACATTTAAAGCAACGATTACCTGCTCTCCAGCAGTGCCATCAGATCCACTCTCTCCATGTTCACCCTGTAGCAATAAGCAAAAAAACCCCTATTAGCATCAGTCCACTTGCCTCATTGAGCAAAAGAAGTATTCAACTTACTTTTGGAAACTTGAATAAGAATACTGGTTTTCAATGGCTAGCAAGAATAATAATTATAAATAGGAATTAATAATTCAGATTTTTAATGAATTATTAACTTTTAAAACAATTCATAGTTAAGAATACTTAATAAGAACAATGGTTATTAAAATCACAGATCTTCATCAGGATTTAAATTCTGCTTTTCCATCTGTTAGTTTTTAAATCTTTTTCCCACCTGCAGCACGTTCAAAATCTGGATATATTCCAAAATACAACTTACTAGTATCTGATCTGGCATGCTGATAACCTTGTAATTCTGGTGTCAACCATTGTATGTGTTTGTATTGTGCTTGCTTTTTTTTTTTTTTTTAATAATTTTATACTGTGAATGTTGTATTGAAAAGTTAGAAAGTACAACCATAATAAAAACAATTACAGAAGGCTGATCTTAGGCTTTAGGACTTGTTAAAGAAATTTCATTACTGTTTCAGCAATGTGATGCTTGCTACATAAACAGCAGTCATATTCCCATTCAAACACACACTGCTCTTCCTTTTGTCTGCAAAAACTAATCACCATATTGCAATCATTCATGCAAGCCATTTTCTCACAAAATCCCCATCCCAACCTTAGGGAGTCTGCAATATTATCTTGTTGTTCAGATGACGAGTGAGATTTCTGGTTAGAGTTATAACTGTGAGAACCTTATTTCATTTATGTATGATGATCTGTTTCAGACCTGGTCAAATAACACAATTTTTAAAGAATATTTTGAACTGCTTCTTCTGTCTTTCTTTACTTGGGCAAAAATGAAGGAATTAACTGTGATGTTTTTATTTGTAGTAAGAAATGAAATTAGCAGAGAGACCACTACCCTGAAAGCTGAAATGACATTCAACAAATCACTGAAAGCGGCACAAAAGCATGTTGTAAATGCTTGTTAAACCAACAGGCATCTCACTCTAACAGGGAATACATATACAATCCCTTTGTAGGTTTTATGCTAAATTGATTTTGCAAAACCACCTAGTTGAAGTTCCTGAGAAATATTTTCATTCATTTATAACAGTTTTGTTAACAAAAAAATGGCTGGCTGTACATTTTATGAGTTTAATATGTCACAAACAAGAATTTCTTGAGTAAGTGCTCAAAATTTTTGTGGAATACTAAGTAAGCAATCATGACTTTTATTCAAATTTTAATTTATCTTCCTTATTTCCTACCACAGAAAACCTGAGCCAAACCTCATAGTATTAAATACTCAGTATTGCCTTTTTTCTCCAAATAGCTGTACTAAAATGCCTTGCAGACTTCAATTAACCACCTCAACCTTACTAAGTTAGCAGTATTTAATTGCATTTTTTTATGTGCTGAAAGTTTCATATTTTTAGTTAAAATAAAGTTAGTGGATATAATGACACAACGTAATGAAGACATTTACATATTCATTGGATTTCAGTAGGGTTTGTGCTCCTGATAAGTCCTACTGTACAATTCAACTTGGACAAATCAAAATCACTAGCAAGCACTCTCCTTCTATAATCAGATGTTTCAGATGTTTAAAGGAGGGCAAATTACTTCAGGGAACAAAGCAGAAAATGGAAAAGGGAAGAAAAACACATGGGAGCATTAAAAAAGTCAGTACAGAGCAGTATTTTAAATAGAGCTGAGGTATCAGAAACACTCTCTGAACTTTCTCACATGTACAGCCACTCCGTTTGGAAGCCAGTATCTTCTGAGTCTTTGAGGCTCCTAAATCTTTCCCAAGAGTGGTTTTCTATCAAAACACCTAATACAATCTGAATTCCATTTTTATAGCTCTACCTTGGGAGCTAATATTGACATTATAGATCATTGTCTTCCAGGTTTCACATTTTATTAACAAATTGGTGACAATATCTCTTTAATTAACAGGTATGTTTGAAAGGTTATATAAGCAGAGTTGCAAGATCAGTGGATGACAACAACAGCTGAAGAGAAATTTGGGTATTGAAAAAATGTCACTAATAACTCTGGGAAAATGTTGTCAAAATCTGCAATAAATATTAGTTACAATCTTTTTTTCCCCTTCCTTTTTTTCCACCTTTTGGGGGTGGGGGGATCTTATTGCTCTCTATAACTACCTGAGAGGAGGCTGTAGGCAGGTGGGGGTTAGGTCTCTTCTCCCAGATAACAAGCAACAGGACAAGAGGAAACAGCCTCAAGTTGCACCAGGGGAGGTTTAGATTAGATATTAGGAAAAAACTCTTTTCTGAAAGGGTGGTCAAGCACTGGAACAGGCTGCCCAGGGAGGTGGTAGAATCACCATCCCTGGAGGTGTTTAAAACAATATGTAGATGTGGTGCTCAGGGACATGGTTTAGTGATGGACTCGGCAGTCCTGGGTTAATGGTTGGACTTGATGATCTCAAAGATCATTTCCAACCTAAATGTTTCTATGATTCTGCTCTGCTTCCTCAACAATTAGAATATGAGATTCAGCTGACCAGAATTACCACCTTAACAGATTATTAAAATAGCCACTAAATAAATTCCTTTCTTGTCAATTAGACTAAATCAACAATGACTGCAACAGTGCTAAAAATACAAGAAAGACTGCTGGCTTTTAATAATGCAATACCTAACAACTCATTTAAATCCGTTCTTGCACAACCACAGCAAAAGTACATTAAAGACTCTAAAGTTTTTACACTGTTTTCCTTCCTTGTTGATATTTTCATCTTACAAGGTAACATGAACTTAAAAGGAAGCAGAGCACTGTTGTCAAAGAAAATTGATCACACATGAAAACACATACCTGACTTCCTATATAGCCTCTGGCCCCCTGAAATCGAAAATAAATATAGATGAAAATCTGGCAAAAGTATTTTCATTGAGCTTGAGAAGCAAGACACAATAGCTTGCTGTGCTCAGTATTTGTAGTCCCTACCGTACAATTCCCTACTGCCCCATACGGGATTGACCCCTTTCCCATGGGAAGACAGCAGAGCTTTCATTTTCATTTCCATTCTGTAAAGCTTTATAGCTTTCCTAAGGCCAGTCTGCAGCTGGTGGTGGAAAAGTCACTGGCAAGTTGCTGAGTCAGCAAACTCCTTAGCCATTTGACTGAGCCATGCTTTGGTTACACAAAGTACCTCCCAAAAGGAGACAGCAAAAATTGTCTGCTATTCTTACAGCTGAGTCTTGCTGTCCATCCAAGCTTCATGGTATTTGTCCTCAGTACAGAAAACAGGTTTGCGGGAAACAAAATTAGAAAATGCTTCTAAAGTGACATACTTGCCTTATGGCCTCTGGCACCTGGGCATCCCCTGTCTCCCTGAGTCCCATTGAAACCAGCTGGGCCTCTCTCCCCCTAAGAAACAGAAGAGAATGTTGATACTCATCCATACAACACCCATTCAAAGGCACTAAAGGCTACTGGTTAAGTTATACAAAATTAAAGCAAGACAGAATTATATCACCATTCACTGACTAAGGACACAAATGGAAGTCATCTGGAAATTTTCATACTGGCCATAAGAGAACAGTCAATTACTAGTTTGGGTAGCACCTGGTTCTCTGCTCTCATTGTCATGGGATGTTTTAAAACTGCACTACCAATCTCTGACTGAAATCTCTGTATTTGAAGGTAGGCTTTTTGGTGGACTGTTTTTTAACTGAATATTGAATTACTTTCCTCCAGTCACTGATCTCTGAACACTTCTATTCCAGGTTTATTAGGATGGAAGTTCTAAAAAAATCGGAAGGAGCACATCTCACAGCAGATCCCCTTAAAATTGCTGTCTAAAAAGGTAAACAATGACAAACAAAATGAGAACAAACACACAGGAAACATGAGAGCTTCTGTACTACCATGCAAAAGGGAAGTCAAACTTGGAAGAGCTTAAGATCAGAAAAACAAAGACTATTCTCTTTCTTTAAAAAAAAGGTCTCTCTCTAAACTAGCAAAAAAGCGACATGGATGATATTCTAGATTAAGTTAGACAACGGTGGCACAAAACCACCCCATAATATGAGAAAACAGAAGTTTAAGCATTCTGGCACAGCTGCATTGCCTATGTGAAACATTAAGAGTAATTCCTGAGCTGAGTACTACACCAAGATAAACCAAAGCTGTCCAGCACTAGCTCCTCAACCTCCTTTCCTTGTGGCATCTTCTGTAGTCTATAAACAGCAGCCTGGTTTCTGCTATGTATTTACTATATGCAGCTATTTTGGATGATTCAAATTCTTATCTTGTGGCTGGAAAAAAATTTAGCATTTAGCAAGGAAAATTTAAAACATGAAAGTCATCAGTAGGCTTCACACTCAGGAGATGGAGAAAGTTTCTGAAAGTGTGGGCATGACTTCTTCTCATCCTTCCACAGTAAAGAAAAGAAAAATGACGGGACCAGAAAATTCAGAAACAATATTTCTGTAATTTATCTGTCCTAGAAGATTATTCTGTATCCTCAGAAGGTCAAAAATAAAAATTCAATGTTATACAGAAAAACAAATTCAAAATTGTTTTCTCCCCCTTCACCACTTCAAAACCGACAAGATTCAGATTCTTTCAAATAAAAATGCTGTGGTGAAAAATCTGGGGCATTCCATTTCAATGTGTTCAAAACGTTTTTCATTTTTAAAAACCCTCACTGTTTGAATTTTAATTCCTACTTATATCGTGTCATTCATATCTTTGAAAGAATGTAAAAAGAGTTCCATTCCTGAGTAACATTTATATTTTTATGTCATTCTGGAAATTGCTTATATGGAATTTTATTCTATTGTTCAGCAAATCAGGCCACCTGAAAAAAAAAATATTCTGTGGAAGCTGCTCCAGTAGTTACAGCCAGTGATTTCCAAAGACATTGTAAAACCACCATCGCAATGCACTTTCTTGATAATCTTAGATGACAACTGTTCTTTTCCACTACCACCTTTCTCTGAATAGACAGTAAGCTTGCCCCAGGCTGCCTCAACAAAGGCAAATTCAGGCTGACCAATCTACTATGAGAACTAGAACTACTCCACTGTGGATTTTACAGTCATGTACAGAGAGAAATCCTTGGCTGGTTCTTGGTTTGCAGGCTTCTCACCTGTATTTAGGAGCAACATCCATGTCATGGGTGCAGTGTTCTGTGCTTATGGTGCTAAGAAAATTATGTCCTATTCTTTACTGGATTTTTGTTTGTTTCTAGACAGCAGAAGAGGAAGAAATACTCCTAGTGGGTTGGGATTTGGCTTATGCACATTATGTTCAAGTTTATGTCAGGAACAGCACACCACAAAGGATTTGGAAATCGCCAAAACACACTGCAAAATTTAGCTTTGTTATCCAGTCATAAGATATTCACTCATGCTAAGAAGGGAAGGGATGGCCTTTCTATAATAACTATCAGCACAGAATCTGCTACAGACTGTCATGAAAAATGAATGTATGAGTTAGCCATAAATATGGCGCATAAGATGATGTTGTGTGATTCTTTCTAATTGATTCTGTTTCTGCATTAGAAGTTATTACTAACTATGCTGAGGTGCAGAGGCACAGAGAATCAAGTCTGTATATTTACTTTCAGATACATGTTGCTTAAACACATTTTAGGTTCACATTGATGAGCACTGAGTGAATAAGTAAGTGAGGACAGGTTCAGGCACCAAACAACATCATCTTAGGGGGAAGGAATAATGCTCACTTACAATCCCACCTTCCTCACCAGGATGGCCAGGAGATCCTTCGTAACCTGTACCTCCCTGAAAAAAAGAAACTTAAGAGATAAGTAACATTGTTCTCCAAGCACACTGGGTTAATTTCTGTCAGATTACTCTGCACAGAGATAGAAAACATTTCCCAAAAATTCTTTCTCCATTTCCTGATGTGGTTATGCTGAAGAGGGCAGGCTTCACCAACTACAGTTACAGAGATACTCTGCACAATCCTGTGTACTTGACATAGCTGTGAAAAAAAAACACAAACTAGAAAACCAAAACAAAACCCCAAATCCCCTCAATATTCAATATTCAATATAAAATTTCAGTATGTTATTTCACAAAATTGCCTGATGGGTTAACAAAGCTCAGTGGGATATTTGGTTGATTTATCTTCCTTAGTGATTTGGAAAAGGAAGCATTACACAGTGATGAAATTCTAAGGTGAAATGAATAATACAAAGAATCAAAAACTTGTTAGGATGAAGATATTGCAATACTTTACAAAGACTTTTAGCAATAGTGCAACTTTGCATTTGAAGTCATGCAAATCTCATACCCTTCTCGCAAAAACTTGAACAAACTAGAACAAATGGAATTTCTAGGAACGAAAATGAACAAAAATGAGACATAAATTTGTGCTGCAAAAACATGTTTTTACAACTGTAGGCTGTACAACCCAGGCATCATGGCTGTGCCTGCAAAACTACTATGCCTTCATCCTGAACATTGTTTTGTCTAAGCACATTAATCTAGACATTTTAGTAGAACAGAAAGGTGTAATAAGATGAACAAGTCTAATGGAAGAAATCAGTAAATTGGTTTATGAATAAATATTAGGAGACTATACTTTTATTAAAAGAAAAAAGAAAACTATATTTTTGCTAAGAGACAACCGAAAATTCATTTAACTGCAACCACATAACTGAAGAGTGTGAACTGCAGATATAATTCACTTAGCATGTTACTGGAGTAAGTAGAAATAATGGAATGAATAATAGTCAAATGGGGACTACATATACTAAAAACCTTAATAATTATGTCTACTAGCATACTGTAGAAGTGGTGATATCTGTAATACTTGAAAGGCTTAAAACAGACAATATAAAATCTTAAAGGAAAAAATGTAAATTACCACTGTATTGGATCAGAAGAAACTTACAGAAGAGGATATTTGGAATAACCACAGGCACAAAAGGATAAGGCTTATACCTAGTGAAAAAGGATTATTTTCTACTCTTGACTTGGCGACTGGAAGTTTCTCATTCACAACAGCTAATAGGACTCTCGGTTAATCAGGCTTAATTTTTTAAATCCTTCTCCATTTTCTGCTGAATTGGTGAAGGAGAGCGCATAATGATCTTTATATGTATGAATTATTTTCATTACAAAAATACTTTTGCAATAGTGTACTGCATGCAGCAGAGAAATGACCACATTTCATGTTTCTCCTTTAGCTGTCCTAACAGCAACGGTCATGGGCACATGCATGCATGCTCTGAAATACTAAAAAAAATGAAAGCACTTTGAGAAATAAAGCAATTTTTAAGTAATGTCTATCTTAGCTCTCCTACCTTCCTTCCAGGACTTCCCTGGCCACCACGGTCACCATTTTCTCCAAGGCATTTACAACCTTACAGCATTTCCTTTCTGCAACAGTATCCTGAAAAATGACAAGAAACATTTAATTTATGTATATTAATCACAAAACAAAAACTGATTTCTGCCCCCCCCCCCTTTTGTTTATATGACAGAAGGACTTACAAGGTTTCTCTGCAAGATGTTTGCAATCTCTGCAAATCCAACACTCAGAGGTTCATTGTATCCAAACCCTCTACCAAACTCTATTTCCCGAAGTTCAGTCAAGTTCTGTGTATTGTCCAGGCCAACTAATAGAAGTGCATCAAGACCTTCAATGTAAGCATAGATTTAAATTAGTGAATGCCTGAACTATATTATTTAACCAACAATATCTTGTGAATAACAGCAGTTCTCTAAAAGGCTTACATTTCATGGCTTCAGCACGGTAGTTAAAAGAAATCAAGCTATTGAGAACAATGTATAAGAGAAAAATCCAGACCAGTAATTTTCCAATTCACTTCTCTCACCAGTTGTCAGACCAGACTGCTACTCAGTGCCCAAACAGAAGAGTAAAACTCTTTACTCTTGCAGAACTCAGAGTTGAGTCTAACCTCTGGTGCTGCACTCATCAGTGAGAGGGGCTGCCATGAATTGCCTCAGTTGCTGGAGCTGGGTTCCAGAAACCAGAACCATCCCAGGCCCTCTGCAGCCCTAGGAGTGTTCCTTGCATCATTTGCCAACTGGTGACAAGCCATCATGTACACTGGTTCACATGAAGAAGCAGAGACTCTTCGAGTGACTCCTGAGGAATGCCGTATGAGCATGGAGAGGTAATGTTATGTGGAAAAGTTGCAGTGGGGGAGCAACACATTGGGCCACTGGTAGCAGGAGGCTGGAGCACCAATGTGATTCTGTAATACCTTTAAAGCGAAGTGAGTCAGCTGCTTTTCTGAGATCTTCCAGCGAATCATCCAGCCCATCTGAAAATACTAACAGAACCTGTCCGGAAAGGGAGTAATGCCAAGTCAATTAAGAAGTGACTAAAAGTCAAGTCATTGTAAAAAGTACAGTTTGCATTGAAAACTGGCTATGAGATGGTCAAATTGCACTACACTGTGGTAGATATGAAAGTGCCTGGAAAAAGTGCTGAGGAGCAAGGAGAACAGAATGCAAAAGCCTCCCTTCCCTGACAGCTCTCCCATGTGAAAGATATGTCTTGCTGACCAGTTCATAGCATTGCTATTAATTATATCTGTCATCTTCTTAGTATGCTAGGTAGAAGACCAATTCTGCCGTGACTTATCCACTGAAGAGCTTTCTCCGATGTCAGAAGAGTTCTCCTGTATGTGAATGTGGAGAAGAACTTGGCGCAAAAAAAATTTCCCTTTCTGCAAGAGCAGCTCCAGTTAGCCGTCAACTGAGCCACACAAAGAAGTGCATCCCCTCTGGGTCAATCCTCCCTCCCTGCAGATTCTTATGCCCCCTTGCCCTTTCCACATAGGCAGTGAATCACGCTGCTCCACTCTCTGCCATATTTTTCTTTGTTAACACATCAGGTTTAGCTCATGTAAGGATGCTAACCCTGACCCTTTGTATTGGCTACATTCCCACCTTTTCAGGCCAAAGAGCTATAGTTAAGTCTCTTTCTGGACTGAGGAAAGCACAGTTTCTTACAGTTCCCCTCCAAGCTATTAGTTCTTTCCCATTTGTCTCCTCACCTTCCTCCTTCAAACCAGCAGAAGACTTCTCAGGTCCCACTCATCCAGTGGATTACGTTTCCCGGAAAGTGACTGCACAGGTAAACTGTCTCCTGTCCCCAGTGGCAATGACTTGAAGTCTTCCCAAACTCTCTGACCAACAAGTGAACAAGCACAGCTAGAGTTCCTTTCCTCCCATCCTTCTTATTTTACACGCCCTACACAATGCACAGCTTCAACCAATGCAATCTCTGTTACTTCTGAAAAGGTGAATTTTTCCCACAGGTGGCAAAGGCAAATTAAGTGACTGCCACACTAAATGTCCCACTTCTGTGCTAAAGCAGCAAGGAGACCAGAATTCAAGTGTGGGCAGAGCTAACTGGTTTTGGTGGTGGAAAGTTCCCAAACATCCCATACAGAGGCACTGGTACTGATTCTACATCTGCTTAAGCAGAGCGTGATACCGTGGAGAACTGGACCATGGATGGGTAAACACATCACAGACTGTTTGAAACAACACTGTAGGGCCTGGGCTTGATGCTTTTTGTTGGCAATCTTTTAATTTTAAAAACATGGGGGTCGAGGAATGTGGGGTGTTAGCATGGGCGTTATACATGTTTACAAAGCTTTCATTTACATGAAGCTCTTGTTGGAATGCATCTGAGTCTTGTTTTGTCAAAAATGCTGGAATTAGGTCCAACTCTTTTGCTGAAAACCAAACAAATAATAGAGAAAAGAAGAAATGCAAACAACAGAGAATCACTATCCCTGATGAGGTTTATAACTAATAATCTTTACAGAACAACCATGTTGTTGCTCATGATCCTAGGGAGATTAAGTTGTGATTTCATGTGCATTCTAAAGCCTTGTATTTTCAATTTGCACATAAACAGTATCAGATGGGAATATTAATGCACTGGTAAAGTGCTGAGGAATGCAGGATATTTATTTCTCGTAATAATGCATACGCAGAAAGTCTTGCTTAACTCTAATCTTCAACAGGAATTTAACAGAATTGGCAACTAGGAGAGAAAAAGCACTGCTTTTAATCATATGTCAAACAAGTTCTCTCTACTGAAGCCCAAAAGAAGCAAAATCATATGTGGTCATGTTCTCCATTCAGAATAAAATGACATGTTAAGAAATATTTGGGAACAAAAAGTATATATGCACCAAATTACAACCTAAATTGGGAAGCCATACCTATGCTTGTAAATGTTTGTAAAAAACAAATGCCAACTTTCATCTGAAAGCAGGGGAATTTGTAACAATATGGCTTTCTCACTCCACATCAGATTAAAATGAACATTTTATAAAAGTTAAAATAAGGTTCATAGAGGAAACCTCTTACGTATTTTGCAAGGGCTAACCCGTCCTTCCTCAGTAGGAAGGTCTTCCTGCATGGAGACCTCAGTGATTATATTCCAACAGCTACTACAGAACATGCTCAGTGCTTTACTGAGTCAGTGCCTTATTAAGAATAAACTGTAAGAGCAATGACCCTGAAACAATCCAATGAGATCCAACTTTCTTTCACCTAAGTGGAAATATTCCCCATTCTTTTCAGAACAGATTAGATCAAGCCTTATGCTTCTCCCTTAACCTCACCTCAAGACAGATGAATTAACTGCAGATTTTCCTGATCATCAGTTATCCATAAGCAGAACTCAGCTTTGTTATTTGAAATTATTTGACAAGTTACCTACACAAACAAACCTCTGTGAACAAATTTCTTGAATTACGTTTTCTGTGACTTCTGCTTAGAGCTGTCATTATTCTGGATAGAGATTCAGGATCAGGATTTTCAGTTTCTGAAAGAGAACTCTTTCCACTACTCAAAGTACAAAGACATTCCATGGTAGATATAAGAAGGTTTTCTGTATGAATACTCATGATCATATGTATTAACCCAAATGTTCTGGGTACCATCTCACTACAGGAATGCCTACCGAATTGGAACTTATATATGCAGTTGTATCAGGGCAAATGAAAGAACAAGAGGTTCTATATAAGTGTAAGGAAACACCATTTTACTGTGAGGGTGACTGAGCACTGGTACAGATTGCCTAGAGAGGTTGTGGAGTTCTTGGAAATACTCAAAAGCCATCTGGCCACGGTCCTGGGCAGCCTGCTTTAGTTGACCCTCCTCGGGAGGGGACACAAGGTGACCTCCAGAGGTTTTCATCCAACCTCAATCATTCTGTGATTCTGTTTGGATACACCAACTACCTTTTTGTCTCCCTGGACTACCTAGCATCAGAGTCTGCAAATATCAAACTGCACAATTTTTCCAGCATATATGTTCACATCATTCAGTTACCTTAACTTTAGCAGAGGTCACACTAAAGAACTTCTCTTCAAGTGCCTGTAAGAAGTCTGAATTCAGGTAGGTGTTCACAGTGGTCTGTACATCTAAGAACTTCTGGATGATCTCTTCATTATAATCTTCAAAATCAGAGTCAAATATGAATTGTTTGGTCTGCGCCAATACTTGGAACTTCAATCTAATGTTGACTGGAGAGACAGCATTACAGCTGGTATTTGGCAGGAATTTCATCTGGAGTAAAAGCCTGGGGAGATATGCTTGCAATTTCTGTTTCAGAAGCACTGTGGATGCTGGCCACATGCGCCTTGAAATATCAATTGCTATAGAAAGATCTACGTCGCAATCTGAAAAAAAGTAAAAGAATCAGGAAACTATAAACATACACTATTTGTGATCTTGTCTTTTGTCAGAATCATGGGAGTGGAACAAACTTCAATACAGTAGATTTAAAACCAGAAGTCATAATCAGTGAGATGATATTTCATGTTTACAGAAAACCTATCAGTCCACCAGTTTCAGTGGGGCTATGTGAACTTGCAGATACTAAGGACTACATTACTGGACATATGCACATACCCAAACTGCAAAACAGTTTGTTGTCCAGCTGTCAAATGTCCTCAAAGGCCCTAATCTTGTAAAGGTTTCCATGAGCTTTGCTACCGATTGAGAATGTGCAATACATATTCCAATTGCAATGGGAAGCTTGATGCCTGACTCTGCTTTATCACAAGACCAGATGATACATACAAATGTACAACAGGCCAAAAACAAATGTGAGAGAAAGAAGCAGAATTGCCTACTTGCAATGTCATATATCCATGGTGAATAACAGCTGCTGTAAGGTGAGGGCTACCTCAGTTATGTAATTGCTTGCATAGCTCCGGATAGTAACAGCAAATACTGTGATGTGGTTAATCACTCTCCCCTCCCCAATCATCTTGCTCTCATTTAGCAGCTAAACCACTTGGCTTATTTCTTCCATACCTTGATTCTTCACATGTCATGCTGAATTTTATTCTGTGCCCCAGATACATTGTCATCCATTGCTGTACTTCTGCAAGGAAGTCAGAAGCATGCAATTTTATCTGTAAAACAGCACTCTCCCTAATTTTGTTCCTTCTTCACCCATTGACTCTGAAACACTTATCAAATATAAGGTTGTTTTCCATGTTTGCTAGTTTGGCCTAGTTCCTACAGACCATTATTCCATGAAAGCTTCATTACAGTTTTCTGAATTTTCCCTCACTCATAGAAAAAGATTAATGCGTTCAGCTCTTTACTAAATATATCCAGAAATAATTTCATCTCAGAGTTGCCACTGTTGTCTCAGTATTTTCATTTGTGGTACAAATTGCCCCCTAGAGGGTATGATTTGCTGGTAAGCAGCATGAAAATCTTTAAATGTAAAAAATCACATTGAATGAGTTTTTATGGCTAAAAAAATCTGACTTTCAGGCCTCAGAGCAACGTAAGAAATCTATACAGCTTTTCTGTTTAGTCCACAACAAGAACAGTTAGATATATCTATACAGACATATATGTCTACACACACACCACTCAGTCATGCCCCTCAGCCAGGTTGTGAGGCTGCACATGATTTCAAGATTCACAGGACACCTGCGATACAAAGGCCATCATCCGTTCAGGGAACAACTTTTTTCTAATTGGTAAGGGATGTTTCTGACTAAACATTTCCATAATCCCACAAACATAAAATTTATTGCATATTTCTTCTAGTATGTGTTCACGTCCAGCACACACAGTATGGTTTCACTACGAGATTCTTCTTAATCTGGGGGTTTTTAATAAAATAGTTTGGAGGCAGTGCAAAAGGTAACCAGCAGTTTAGCCCTGACAACTGGTCATCCACACTGCCCAGCTCTTAAATCGTTCCCTGCCAACTCCCAGTCTACCAGCAATAATACCAAAACAGCAGTAAAGCATTCACTTTTGTGTTACTGTGTTGTGCATGAGAATATGTAAAACAGCTTCTGGTAGGTATTCTATACTCTGTAGATAATATCTGTTTACTTGCAGGAGTAAACACCTCTGTGTAGCTAACCTCTTTTTCTAATCACCTGTTCTCCCACACACATCTACACTGTTAAACTGCCTCATCTTACTGCTGCAAAGGTATCTTTTTTCCCCTGTTGACATTTCATACTTTGAATACAGTTCTCTAAATTTGAAAAATCTGGCAGTTTAAGAGAAAGTGACTGGAGAAAGGGGAATTAATAGGTTTGTTACAGGAAAGAAGGTCAGAAAAGATGGGAAACCAGATGACAGGACAAGATAAAACAGGCTTCAAAGGAAGATGATCTTTGTTTTATGAGACAAATTTATGCAGAACTTAACAATTAATGGATGCATCGGTGAGATCAATGCCAGTATGCTTTCCTTAACTTCCCTCTCTCTAAACCAGTGTGCCTGAATATATATTAAGTTTGGGCTGTATCTCCCATGAAATCTCCCTGTTCTCTGGCCATGAAACACCAGGAGGTGCTACTGCATCAGCTACAGTCACACTGTTTCATGGCAGTGCACTTCACTTCCAGAGCAGCGCTCTCTCTGCTTTCAGGGGCCAGGGGATGCCTTTTCAGCTGGAGTTCTGCTCAGCTCTTCATGGGAAAAAGAGGGGATAGGGGTGCAGAGCTCATACTGAAACAGGCCCAGCTGTCCTCCTCTCTGAAAACTAACTGAGCAGATGTAATTCACACAGGCAAGTAGCTTCTGATGTTAGGAGGGAAGGCTCAGCTCTTCATTTTGGCCCCCAACACCCTGGCAAACACCAGCCAGTTTTGGGGTGTTTAAGATCTCATGACCACAGCATGCAAGACAGGCAAAGTTATCTATTTGTTCAGCTGTTGTTACAAAAAGCCTCAGACAAACAGTATGGTCATCCCAGTGTTCCTTTCTCATGGTAAGTTTCTGGTCATTAAGGGAATGAAACCTGGAGAACTGGGTTGGATCAGATTTATGGCATAATAAAAAGAATAAAGAGCATGTATTCAACACTTGTAAAACATCACCTATATGGTGAAAACCCAGGGAAGACAACAAGGAGCTTTAAAGGACAGTCAAAGTTCCTGTAAGGATGGGCACAAAGAGAAGAACTGCTCCAGAACTGTCTCTTCCTGTTATCCCTAATCAATGCCATCCACTTACCCCACAGTATGTCCCTCCCAGCTTCTGTAGAGGGAAAGCTCAGCTTTTTGATTTCTCATTCACTACATTTTTCTTTTTGCAACTCAACAAATACATCTTCTGTATTGTCTTACTACATAACTGGCATGAATGTGTAATTTTAAAGAGCAACTGTGTATGTTTTCTGCTTCACTCTTCCCGCGTGACAAGATGACTGATACTGCAGCACCAAGTCAGAATAAACTCAGATACAAAACCAGCATCTGATATCTGAATCTCAGGCTGTGTGTCATCCAAGCTACTGCTGCCACCAAGAAGATGCAATAAGAGATACCACCTTCTGTTTCTTACACAGAGAAAGCTTTGCGGTAGTGTCTCAGCATTACTGTGGATTTGCTGCTCACACCTTGTCAATACATCTCACATATCCAAGGATGGATTTTCTCACACCCACTTCTCCACAGTGCCTCTGTGAGACTTAAGTTTTGTCAACAGTTGCTGCTGACAGTCCCACTGAAGCAGCATGGTCAGTTGCAGATGACAAAGTTGGGTTTTAGGAAGGCTCTTTTTTAAATATCACTGAATTGCCTGTTTCTCTCTTTTGATTAGGATACCTTGGGCATATCTGCTCTGGTTCCTTTCCGGACACTGAGGAGCTATGAATATGAATGCTAGATGTGAAGCACTGAAGCTCAGCTGTATTCTGGACACCAGTTCCAACAACATAGAGGGAGATGCCTCTGGTCTTCAGTTTCCTGGCAAGCAGTTCAACTTCATCACTGAATTCTCCACCAGTGATGAAAATGGCTACCTACAGGACATAGCCCTTAGCTTTGCTACAAGCAGGTTCAGTGAAACACACTTTGTTGACAAAATCCAGAGCTCTCCCTTTGTAAGTTCTCAATTCTCAATCTGATCCAAAACATCACTTTTCAAACACTAATTCAGCAAGAGGTAAGTGTCATCACCGTATTGTGCCAGCCTGACTTGGATTGCATCAAGGCCAACATCAAGACTTGAAACCAAGGTGGACAGAAAGTTCTTCACCTTCTGAAAGTTTTCCTGGACAATACTTGTTGAAGTATCCACTAAAAAGACAACATCTGCTAAAGTGGCTTTTCTGCAAGCTGTCCAAGGAAGATCACATAGTAGAATTAACTACTACAGCTTCTTCTCCATCTCTATTCATGAGCAAGGAAGAACTGACTGCACATTTTATCATTCATTAAATGAATTGCAACTGTGTTGCACATTTCTGCCTTCCCCTTCCTGCCCTCACCTTAACCCCCTCCCACTATTACTTGGAATATTTTAAAGGTAGACAGGTACTCAAAATTTACCAGAGTTATGATATTATTGAAATCTAGTTAGCAATAGATGTAAGAAGCAAGAAGCTAAAACCCATATTTTGGCAACACACTGTGATTCCATGTACTTCATCTATGAATAGAAAAAATTAAATGTGGAAAGAAAACAGCTCTTTCAGGACATAGCACAGGCAACCTGGGTGGCTGGTCCATTTACCTCCTCTAGCATAGTACAAAATATCTGTAGAATACTGAGAGTCTCTACAGAGAAGCAAAATCTTCCACTTCATAGACAGGCTTATCAGTTAGCTCACTAGCTAGTAGGGCATGGATGAAATAGTTATTATTTCCTCAAACCAACAGTCATGCAGAGAATGTTCTGCAACTGGACAGAACACTGTCCTCAAGCAGATCTTCCAGAAGACCTGACTACTAAAATGAAAATGCTAAATCCTGTGACTTACCTTGCTTTTCGCAGTCTTACAATTGTAAGAGTTTTTCATTGCTTGTGAAAATATGAAACCTCAGCATGCATGAACAAAACCAAATTTTAATGAGCTGTTGCATTTAATTGGCATTTTTTTAGGACAACTCTCCTAACTCTCTCATAAATATATGTTTCATAAAAACATATCACGTTATCCCTAGTTATACAAAGAATAAAGTGTCATCAATTCTTCATATCTCTCTGGCATTGGGTATAAATGGAAAAAATTAATTTTGTTATCAACTAGAAGAAGAGTAATTTCTTTAGTGTATTACCTGTCTGCTGTGCATCTATAGAGTAGAAGGTAGAAATAAAGAGAAGAACAAGAAGTGGTTTGCAGTCGTCCATTTCAAAAATCTCCCTAGAAAAAACCAAACAAAGATAGTAAGAAATACAGAGCATAATTTTCTCAGAAAGAGATTTTTAATTGTGGAGGAAATGGGTCAGTGAATTTTATTAACAACACGGAGGCTTCTAGCTGTATGCAATTTAAAGCAGCACTTTAAATTTGTAATTTCTTCCTTCAGCTTTGAATACAGAGCTGTGTTTGACACTAATGTACAACATATAACTGAAACGAACTGCTCACTGCTCTGCTTTCACAACCATGCTTTGTTCTGATTCACACAGCTACAATAACTACAATCCAAAATTCAACTAAGAGCAAGCTGTTCATAATGCAAGATTCATGGGAGTTATGCTTCTGAGATTCCCCTCTAGACTTCAAATTCCCCACCCACATACCTATTTAAAAGAAAAATTTGGTAGTGGTATCTATATACAATACACGTAGATAAGAACAAGAATTCATTTACAAATGAAATATGCCAGTTGGCCAGTAATGAAGACACTTGCCATATAAAAGTGCCACAGCTCAATGCTGTGTGAAGTGGAAAGGAAAATATCTCAGCAAAAAAGTATAAAATTAAGCCACATTGGGCTTAAACACACTAAACAAGTCAGAACAAAACAGTTTTGAAAAACTTTCAATTCTAGAACACAGGTACACTAAATAGCTTAAAGAATAAAAAGAAGTAACAAACCAGAGCCTTGGAGTCCAAGCATGCAAAAAAGGATGAATATGAAAACATTTCATATGTTGTTTTTCTTTGGAGCTGCTGAAGTTGTCTTTATTTTCTGGCTAGTTCCAGCTGCTTTCCTCCTAGTTCTACCCTCCTATTCTGTCCCAGATCAAAACTGAGCTGTATAGCACAAAGCTGATGTCAGCAGGTGGATGAAAATATTTCTGGTAAAATTTATGAATATAAAGGCCAAATGCTTCTGCATGGTGACAAGAGTAGCAGAGAGCCAGATTGACTAGGTACATCTAGCAGGGAGGATGAGAAAACCAGGTATCATGCTCATTTATTCTATGACCTTTGGCTATTCAACTATTTGAAACAGATAAGTAAAAGACGCCACCGCTGCACTTCAGCCAGCCAAAGTCACTCCTCTCACCAGCCCTTTGCAGCTGGACCTGTCAACTGAGAGCATATCTCTTCCTATTCTAGGGGAAAGAATAGCTTGACAGAGATACTGCCCATGTTGTACTTCTTTCCCATGGATGTGCATGTTAGTGCTGTTCAACACTGCATGTAGGCTCTTCCTCAGGCCTCCAAAACACACCCGTTGGCAGCAAGGAGTCTGTAAAAATCACACTGAGGAGAACAACTGAGGAATGAGAGTCACTGAGGAGGGCGAGGTAAAATCCAGCAACCTGACATAACTCAGGTATTATGCTCAAATGCTCAGTGACTGGAAAAGGCATCCTACTGGGGTTACCCTAAGAATCTCATACTTAATATACAGCCTATGTCAGAGGCATATTCTGACTTTTATGTGCTACTGCCTGTTTATTACTAAAATTTTATACAAACCACTGCTGAGTTACCAGTAATATAAAATAAGCCACACACTGCTCTGTCTTAGGCTATCTTTTGAACCTGTTGGTTGATCTTAGCAGATGCTCAGATCAGAAGATACAGCTTGAGCCACTTATATTCCAGGCTTGGGTTTGACATAGGGTGCAACCTCAGCAATCCCCTGGTTGGGCTTTTTTTTTTTTTTTTTTCTCTTTTTTTAAGGTTTCAGGGATTCTGGAATTTTGATGAGAATCTAGAATTTCATTTTGGACCCAATTTGCACACAAATATCCCCAACATCTGTGTGTCTGCCATTGCTTAATGTCTAGTAATTATGTTGGCATGAACACTGCCTAAACTTGTAAGTAACAGAGAAAGAAATGTATGGGAAGACACACAGAAGCAATCAGACAGCAGGCAAAACACAAGCTAGTTCATCCCCCCAGCAACTGCAAGGCTTCCTAGGCATGCTTCTTGGAACCCAGAAGCATCCTTCTCAGGATCAACTAGTCTCAGACACTCGTAAATTCCTCCTGTGGAAGGATGTGGAACTGAATCTGTATAGAGGGAGAGGATATCCAAGCAATGGCTACAGCATAACAGGTTAATCCACACACTAGTCTTTTCAGTATCTTCAAGGTATGTACTGGGGGCAGGGTATCTACCTATACATGCAGATTGCTCCTCTATTTCTGTCACTTTGGTTTGACAAACTTCCCTTTGACACCAGTCACCAGAAAAGTCCTAGTGATCAGAACAAAGGCCATCTTGCCCAATCCCTTATCTTTGACAATGGCCATTAGCTTAAGGAAAGAGCATAAAAGGAAAGTTAAGGGAGGGAGGTATCTTCTCCCTTCCACACAGAATGGTTTAAAGATTTCCAGGCATTTGTGTGAAGACCATACTTCCATAAATTCTTCTAATCTCTTTTGAAGTCAGTTATACTTTTATATTAAAACCACAAACCAATTAGATTGTTTATCATATTGTAAATTTCATTTATATTCTACTGAAAAAGCAAGCCAAGTATCTGTGAAAATACAAGTTGATGATCAAATGCTGGTGTTAAGAATTAATTACATTGTTTTTTAAACTATACCTTGGATCTGCAAAGACAACTTAGTAGAAAGGCTACAGCTGGTCTAACAACATAGCACAGGGTTCAGTTCCAGGTTCTTTGGATAACAATATGTAATATCACCCTTGGTCTTGTAAATAACAAAAAGTGAATAGAAATCATCTGCTTGAATCTATATTCTACCCTCAAGCAATAGCAAAACTTCATTTGCAAGTATCACCACACCAAGCCTCATTGTAGCTCTTGAAGGGTTCTTTAAAACCTTCTCCTGTGGGAAGAAAAGAAGCCTCATTTCCTATATTTCAAGACATTTACCACATATGGGTACTCTTTACTATTATTAGTACTGCAGTAACACAGAGATTCCAGATGTAACTGAAGTCTCTATGCAACAAAAGGGATTCCAGGTACAATGCGGTCCTTAAAAAGAACAGAAGGCAATGCTGGGGTTTGTGCATTGTGGAAACCTTCATGCCTGTGCAAATCACAGTGCTCTTTAATAAGCACTTCTAACATAACAGAAACTGTGGTATGTAATATATGAAACCACAGCAAATAAAAACGTTTTGCAATCATTTTATATACCATCTTCACAATTAAATTTTGTCTTGGATTTAATTAATTTTTCTGTATATATTCCTGATAGTTACTGAACCTCTTAAGAGCTCTCCTTGGTCACTTCGACAGAGTTCTGATTTCCAGTTAAATATTTTCACTATTATGCCTCATGACATCAGCCTCTTTTTTAGATGTTCATAAGCTAAAAGTTTATATTAAGAGAGAATTAAATATTTTAATGGTATCCAAAATAAAAATAATCATGATTACTAACTTTCATTACTGTATTTGGCAGTACCTACTTTAATAGCATAGTTATTGTGCCAGAGGAGCAGTAAGCATTTTGAACTATCTGGTTTTAATAAATTGCACATAGATGTATAGACACAGCTAGAAACGTACATATTCAAGGGCAGGTAAGTAAAATGCTGCCAGTATTTCCAAAGGCTCTAGTTAGTATTTTGCTCTAAAAATTTCCACCACTATGAATTTGTGAAAAACTCAAGGACACCAATATCACCATGCTTCCAGGGTGTATGTGGCTGTCCACAGTCAGATGAGCAAAATACAGTTGCTGTTTTAGCAAGGGGCTAGACTTTCATCAGTAATGTAAACATTCAAATTTTGTACCAAAGTCTAGCTCTTACCGTTATACCATAAACAATAATCAGTGACTGTTGAGCTATGCAACTGTTTCCATACTTCCTAACAGCTGTAATCTCTGTTTGCCTCCTTCAGCTTCTTCCAATCCAACCTCATGACTCAGGAATGTTCCCTGCTCATAGGGTCAGATACGCTACATATGCAAAGTCTCTTGTCCTCTTCCTAAACAGTGAGTGCAGATGGGAAGGTATTTCCCACTTGCTTTTTATTTTTCCTTTCATTAGCCCCTATTGACACCAGGCAGCTTCTTCAAATACACAGAGACACTGCAATTCAAAAATGTGTGCAGACTAATTTCCCTACTTGCCCTATTTATTTTGCCTTATCTTCACACAGAAAATTCCAATCATGCACTACAAGCTGCATAAACAGAGGTACTTTATGCCTTCTATATTCATTCTTGATTATTTGCTAAAGTAAAATGAAAGAAGTACTTTAATAGAAAACCCACGTCATACAGCTCATAGACATTACAGATCAAAGCCTCAATAAACTCACTCAGAAACATACAGTGTCACAGAACATTACCAATTCTGTATATTAAGCTAGCATTATATTAATTCAAAAAAATATTTCAACATAAACCAGTATACAAGGTCCTAGCATAAGCTACTTAAATATGCATATCTGTAGTGGTTTATGTAAATATATATAGGCACAATCTACGTAAGATGCTAAGGCAGCAATTCTCAAAAATCTAAGACTTCCTTCCACTTTTGTGCTATTTTAGGAGACAACAGTATGAAAATTATTAAAAGCCCTTAAAAAACAGTATAAAAAGATACATATTTTAAAGCTTATTTTACTGCCAGTATTTTTCCACATTTGTTTCCAGAGACCCACCAATATGTATTCAATAAATGTGAACAGAAGAAAAAGATCAGCAGTACTCCTAAATTCTTTAACTGCTTCACAAAGATTGCTTGCAACTATATTTTGGTTTTTCTTTTTTAGTCAACTAACATCCCAATTTTATCTTCAGCTGCTTCAATATTTTATGCAAGTAAAAGAAAGTAATTCTGTAATTCTTTGCTGCCAGAGCAAAATGCATGGTCAAATGTTAATACATTTCCTTAAGCACACTATCAAAGGCATGGAGATTTTGAGGCAACATCTGGTTTTCACCTCAAATTTGTAACCACGTTGCATGCAGGACATCCCTGCACACCCTGGTTTGGGGACGTTTTGCCTTTTCTGTTTGTATTTACTAAGGGAAGGAACACTTGTGACAACTTTATATCCCATTTCTACCCGTGCAAATGAATGTGATCATGTAGCTTTCTCCTACCTACTGCAGTACTCCAGTTGGATTTCTTCAACTTTTACATGCTGATTTCATTCCTCCTGAAGTCTCTGGAAAAAGCCCGAGTCCTGGAGTGCAGCAGACAGACAGCTGCAGCTCACATGTCCCAGTTAGTTATCCCTTTCCTCTGCCACCCGCTTTTCTCTCACTAAAGCAAATTTAAAGCCTGGATTCTATCTGTGGAACTTCCTGGTTTCACCAAGCGGTAAAACCAGGGAAAATCCATCCCACGCTCCTACCTCATCACTCTCCTCATACATTCACATATTGAACTTTCACCTCTAAGACATACTAATACCACAAGGATGATAAATGTTGCTGTAAAAATAATGCAAAATATTTTCCAGGTGACAGGTTTTTATGTAACTGATAAAAATATTTCTTCATTTATCTCCTCTCCACAGGCACATTTTATCTTCTTGTTACTACTGAAACGTCTCAGGAAGAAAGTTACAGCTTTATTCACTGCAAGTTTCTCAGAGAAAAGAAGAGTTTCCTAATCATTCCAGGTACAATCACATGGCCAGACACTGATTCAAGCAAGGAGATCCTGGGTGACTTACCTGACTTAGGAAGTCAATGTGATCAACATGAGGATCAAGATGTTCCACAGAGTGGTTTTGTTTAGAAGGGCAGGCAGTCACAGCTGGAAGGGATGTGGCCATAAGGAGAGGAACACTCCCACATACAGGCATAGGTACATACAAGCACACAACTAGCCCATTAGGCGTCTACACTCAGTCTTAAATGGGAAAAGTAACTGACATTATAAGCCAATTTCATTTACTATTAGAATTGCCTGTCTGCCAGCTAGTGGGTTAAATGTTTACTTGCTGACTCGATTTTAAAGAATGGAGAGACATATGCTTTTCCATTTTTCCATTTTAGTACTCGGTGCCCTTTTTATAAGCCTATTGTCTATTTTTATTTCCTGAGTAAAGCTTAATAATTAGAATGTTATTATTCTGTAAGCCTCAAATATTCATTATCATTCATACTTGTATCTTCCTGCTGGCTTAAACTGCACAAATTGCATTGAGTACACATAAACAAAATTTTAAAAATGGACCCTGGTATCCTAGCAGACTCAAACAGTTCCTAACCTACCATGAAATTAAAAATCAAATTATAGTTTCTCTCTTCAGACAAGAGAATCTCCCAAAATCAAAGTATCTACCACAGACCCCAGCTAATTGTGATGTCTCTATATCTGAAGTAATCATACCCATGCAGTCCCTCCTGAAGTCCAATGTGCTGTATATATTAAGTACGTATTTATATTCCCTCAGGATCAAGACCTGAGCTCTCAGCACCTTTTAAAAACCTGCTCTATTTACCCACCTTCCCTTAGCTCAGCATGACCAGCCTGCACTTTCCACAATGCATTATAGTCTCTGTTCCTCCAGGAAAAGATAAAACAGGTAGAGAAGTGGAACTGCCCTTGCTGCCTGCCAGGTATCAGAACTAAATATTCCATAGGATTCAGACAACAACATTTTTGAAACTGCTCTGCTGCCTGCTCCAATCCCCCAGTGCTTTGCTTTTGGTAAATCTTCAGTGAGAAATTTTTTCCCCCAAAAAGCTAATCTTCATCACAGAATAAAATAAAACAAATAGCTGAAAACCCAATTAGTTGAAAATAAGATACTTATGGCATCTACCTAAGACCACAGCAGACTATTCGGAGAGCCTGAGAAGCTTTCACTTCCTCACTTTGCACACTCTGTAAACAGCTATTTACTAATCACACCCTAATGTAATTGCTAAACTCAGCTGAAGCTAATTAACACTTGCCTTTAGGTGTATGAATTCAGTAAAACTATGCCATGTCATTAAAATATGAACATTACTGTACACAGAACCACGGCTTTAGACTTTTCTCCTGGTTCAGTTTCCTCAAGAAAAAAGTCAGGCTGAATGTTACATTTCACCTTTCATCCCAGATGGTGGAAAGAATATGAAGATCAAACCCTGTAAATGGAGCTGTGAAGCTGAAGAGTCTCTTAACCTTGCTAAATGAATTCTTACCTAGCAATGACTCATTCCAACCCAGAATAAGTTCACTTTCAAACTCCTAACCATTTCGTTCTTTGGCCTCAATGAAAGAAGGGCAGAAGGGGATGTCATAGAATAATTTGGGATGGTAATCAATAATGCATATGTATATCACAGCAAGCTGGGTATGCCTCCTACTAAGGGATTTGCTAAAATGGAGTAAAGGAGGTCAAAAGAGCTCCTTGGTACAAGGAGTACTTTTCCCAAATCAGAAAGTCCTTATGGAGCAGGAGATGCAATTTTTATTGTTGTTCTTTTCTCTTTCGTATCAATCCCAGCTTTAGACCTACTTTGCTTAAGACATGTAGTATCACATCAGTACCAAAGTAGTATCACGGCAGTACCAAAGATCAAGTTTGTCAGCTTACAGAAAAGAGTACAAAAAAGACCAATAAAAAGCATTACAGCAAGAAACCAAAACCATTTGACAGGCCTTGTAAAATAGGCCAGCTAAACCCAGAGGATGATACAATTAATATGTCATATCCTTGCCAGTTCCTTTGACTGGAAAGTAGACAGATGTGAACAGCATAAAAGCTAAGAATATCAACTTTACCCACACGTGTTTCACTGACTCATTTAGTAAATGATATTAAATGAACTAAACACAAACATTTCATTCATGAAAGCAGCTTCTCAAAGCCAAAAGTGCTTAAGAAAACTTGCAGATGTGACTCTCCTGCTCCCAAGAATACTGAGTAGGAAAGCATCCCATACACAGGAGTAAGTACTCAAACCCAGTCTCATCTGGAACAAATTAGTTTTATAGAAAGTCTTGCTTTAGAATAGAAATAGTATAAATCACCTCATGTTGAAATGCCACAAAGTGGGGAATTCAGAAGCGAAGGCAACAGTTTACATGTAATGTTACAGAAGTTTTTGAACTACTAGTGCATTATCTGCTAATATATGCTAGATGTACCTTTGAAACAGAATTCTAAGTCTCCTATTTTTTGCCAGTTCTAGACTTACAATTGCTTATAACTATTCTTTTAAGGTAAGTAAATAAAATTTAAAACAAGCTTTCACTAAGATGCAAGAAATACATATCCTATAATAAGAAATAAAGCAAGATGCTGTTCATTTTAACGTCTTCTCTGAAACTTTCTAGTGCTTTTCTCATTGACATAACTCTCGGAAAACTGAAAAAGCAACAGCACCTTTTCTTGTCCTGTCTTTCCTTACTGCAAACCACCAAACTACCATATTGCCCATAATTTATTCAAAACCCATCATGCTTTGTCAAATGAAGTATCTTTGTAATATCAGCAAAGCAGAGACACATACCTGTTTCTGAAGCATCCTACTATTATTATTATTATTATTAGGTTCACATTTTACTTTGAATCATTTGGAATAGATTTCGTTTATCCAACAAGTCTTTACTTATTCACTGAAATGAATGTGATTTGTTTGACTGAATGATACTGTGTTTGAATTTGAATGTGTGGAGGAATTATGTAAATGATTGTATGCCAGAAAATCAGAGCTGAATAGCTTTATGGCCATCATCTTTACAACCACGGTGTTGCAAAAGCAATGAAATTAAACTGCATGTTTTCTATATTGCCACATTGTGAGAACAAACCAAAGTAAATGCCAGAAGTATGGAAAGCTGTCACTTTCTCAGGTTTCTAAAGTACTTATGCAGGTAACTTAGAAAATGCTTTTTGTGACACTCACCATGCACTAGATATAATTTAATGCATATGCAAACACTCATTAATAATCCTCAGAATCAGTATCACTACATTAGAGCTCTTGGTAGGGAAAAACAGTTTTGCAGGGAGTTAAGGAACTTTAAAATGTGACTTCATCTAAACCAAAATCAGACCCAAAAATTCCAATTACTCCTTGAAGGGAAATTAATTTTACATCCCTCAAAGTACTGCATTTTCTTAAAAAAGAAAATTAATTTTTAGAAATTAAAAAAATTAATTTTCTTAACCAAGTTGTTAAGAACAAAAATATCTGCTAATACCGTGTACTCAGCTTCATATATGGCATTTCAGAGTACCTAGGACTCAAAACACAGCTCTTGCTGATCTCAGTTAAAAAAAAACTAGTTTCCAGCATTAAAAATAAAAAGAAAGAAATCAGGCACGTAGAGAAAAAAAAACAAAACAAAACAAAACAACCAAACTCCTAGAACACACAGTGTGAGATTCCTATGAAAAGTTTGTCATATATAATTAGTCAATATCAAACAGGACTACCTTGTCAGATGCAGGAATATCATTTCAGTCTCTAGAGTAGTAGTAAAGGTGCAGAGTTCACTTCCTTCAAAGCCTTGTCCCTTTTGTCCCAACAAACTCAGCAAGAATTATGCACATGACCTTCTTCACTATTATTCGTTTGTTTGTTTTTAAATCCACAAAGCCAGTTCTTCATGCACACTGAAAAGCTATGTAGGAAAAATACTTTCAGGTAACATACAACTAAACACTGGTTCATACTGCATATGTACAGTCAGTCAGGGAATTTGGCCTCTACAGCATAATCTGCAAAAAGAATCCTCTGTTTCCTTAGGACCACACAAAAGAAAACAACAAATATAGCATCACTGTTCTTTCCCTGAGCACTATGAAGATTTCCTGACTAATGTTTCAGTTCAAGACTACTATATGCCTTTATTTATTTACTGATTGGAATTATTACATGAGCAACTATGTTTCTACATACAAAATTTGTTTCAGAAGGTTGTAGGTTCATTTCAGTTGTAAGTAGACTTCTAAATACGTGCTTTTACTTCATCTGGTGTCAAGAAGAAAACTAAAAAAAAAGTGGAATCTTACCCACCGTGACATAAAGATAATTTAACTGCAGTTCAGTCCCTTTTTAAAGCATGCTTATTCCTTCCAAACACTGAAAGCAGAGCTCCCAGAATCCTCTGAAAGTTGAGCATGGAAGTGGTAAATATCCTTCCAAGGAAAGGGAGACAGCAACAACCATGTAGTCAAATCTATACGAAGATGTTCTAGTAAGAAAAATGCTTGTATGTGCTGCAGAAATGTTTTGAGATGTCTCAGACTTAAATTGGAAGAAAAATGCTGACAGCTCACTTGCCAAGATCAGACATAATGACTGAAGACAAAATTCCCAAAAGGGAAAGTGCACAAGCCTAAATCTTAAAAGAGAAAAAAAAGTTAATTTAATTTAATTTAAAATACTTAACCTTCTATGGTATCAAAAATAGGTCTTCCCCAGGTATCTGCTCACTTACATGGTACACCAAGCTCGTGCTGATCAGCTATACATAGTACAGCTACATCTGGATACAACTTCTTTTTCAGATTCTTTCACTAATGAATTGGGGATGGAAAAGCACAACGCTCTTCAGAATTGTTTCCATAGGGATTATGTTGACCCTTCACCACCTTTTTATAATGTACTCATCAAATGCAGCATTTAAAAAACAGGTGTCCTGGCTTCCCACTCCCTATTAATTACTCTAGTCTCAGGATACAGTATATGTAACAGACACATGCTGGAACACAACAAAAAAAAAACACAATGAAAAAACACAACAAAAAGCAGAAAAAGATCGAGCAGTGCAACAGAAATGAAGGACTCATTTACATTCTGCTGAAGCTCACAAAGTTTTTAGAAATTGTATTGCTGTCAACAGCTAGTAAGAAAAATCCCAGATCTTTGCAGTTAACAAATGCATTGGATTCCAAAGTTTCAAAATGTTTTGAGTGCTTTATGAGGAAATCAGAGGTTCACCCATTTTTTAAAAAAAAATGCCTGGAAAAGTTAAAAAGATTGACTAGCTGAACAGCAGTGGTCAAGGTGTCCATAACTTCATGTGGGTCCATCACAATTTAATTCAATAGGTATTACTTGCATGAATACATGAAAATCCTAAAAGATTCTACTAAAAATGGTAAATTCTGTCAACAAAATCTTATCTGTGAATTAGTCTGATATAAACCCTGTATCACTTATTCTCCCAACTGCTGAAGCAGATGGCCTCTACAATTGTAAACTGACAACTTAAAAGTGTAGATATAACTACTGGCTTAACCAAAATATATAAAGGTAATGAACCAGAGGAGAATTTTCAGGTCATTGCAATGCTACTTTTTAATAGAACAGACAGCAAAAGTGGCTCCAATTTCCAGCTCCTTGCTCAGGATATTTCTAGAAACTTGTCAGAGATTTGCTGTGCTAGTAGGGTTATCTTTAGCACGCTGCCAGACCACCTGTGCAAAGGTACTTTTTCCAAAGTTGAATGACTCTGGTTTGAGGCAATCATTCCAAGGAAGTCTGAGGAAAATCTGTTTCTTTTGTTCCTGGGACAACAGGAAGCAATACTGCACAGGCAGCAGGAAAGAACCTGTCTCTGTACCTTCTCCTAGTAGTAAATGTACACAGTACTTTTGTTCCTGAGTACAAGCCCCTTTGAGACAATCCACTGATGAGTAGATCCTGCAGCCGTACAAACTTAACATTTGCATCTGTGGATACTGAAAGCAGAGAACAGCCAAGCTTCACTGTGCTCCCCCTCTGCATACTCTCAGACTGCTCCCTACCATAAAATCTGAAAATTTAGCATGTTTAAGGCTTTTGTATCAGCTGACAAAGACCCCTGCAAAGGAGGCGTTATCTGGAACATTTTAAGGTTCTGAGAAAAACACAAAGAACCCTTAGCACTACTAAGGAATAAACATACTGTAGTAGCTATGCTAGTGCCAATTATTTTCCTGAGCATTTGAGATGCCACTAACTCAGGATTAGTCATAAATTTGCATCAGGATCAAATACAGACGTGTCATGCATACCCCTAAGCCTCATATCACCATGTCGTTATCAGCTGGGACCCAGGATTAGGCTCAATATTGGAAACGGCAATTGAAAATAGGAAGAGTCAGCAGTGAACTTTCAGTCTCAGATCTGCATTTCCTAATAAACACTGGGTTTAGTCTAATATTTAGGGGATTTTAGGAATAATTTAGGGGATTTTAGGAACGAAATAAGTCTCCTACTCTGCCATCCCATATTGGCATGTTTATTGTAACAACTACCTATGCAAATGCTCACACTATTTACTCTTAAGCTAAACCGTTGCCAAAATACAGTGCAGATGTCAAACATGCACTGCTAAGATAATCAAGCCTATTCACATAGCTTACCAATGCAATTCATGTTCACGTTCTCTCTTGTTCTTATGAAGATAAGCAAGACTAGGGGACATATTCAGCTGTCACATCTCCAGTACCAATATTCACATTCCAGATGAATACAAACTGTTACAAGGAGTATCACTGAAGTCATGAGTTCAGTGAAGCATCATTTCAAGAATATCAGTTTCCCTGACCTCTGACTTCAGTGATGTTCTAGTTTCAGCTAACGAAAACCAGCCAGCTATGACAGTGCTCTACAATAACGCCTGATCTTAGGCCCACCAGCTTCAGCTTGAAAGGGTGGGAGTGGGACGTTGTGCCATACAAGTAGTCTTGCAGTCAAAAATCACCATTTTGTTCTTGGGCAGGTACTTCTCAGCTTGATCACTTCCTTAAGCCAGTTCACCATAGGGCTGCAAAATGTACTTGTGCCTGAGGGGGACAACCCCCAAAACAATAGCAAGCTGTCAGAGGCAATAGGGTCTGGAGGACAGGGATTGTCTAAACCAGCTTAAAGAGAAGGCACATAGTGCTAACAGCTCACAAAAGTATTCTTGCGCCTGTCTCCCATGACACATCTCTCACTGTTGACCTCCATTGGTTAACTTTCCCCAGTCCCTTGCTTGAACCAATTTCACCACTAAACCAAAACAAACTCCCAAAAGAGCTGGGGGTGGGGGGTGGTGTATAAAGTGTAGCTTTCTATTATTTTAGTGAGCAAAACCAGCAAACAAAAGCTTCTGCAAAGGCTAGAACACATATAAGGAAAAAGGTGACAGGACTACATGGTCTAGAGTGGAAAAAGGGAGAAGTAAGATGAGAGAAGGGAGAGGGACATGCAGCAAGTCATTGATTCAGCTGTCCCAGAAGCTGCAGCCCAAAGCATTATCAACTGAGAATTAGCTATCATATCTCCGGTACAAACAGTTTGTGAATTCCCACAACTCAAAGGAACAGAACACTAATCATCTGAACAATGCTGTGAATCCTGGGAGCACTAAATTAGCTCAGCATGTCAGGTAGCTCAGCTTGAGGGACAAGTAAAAGATGTACTAGTCACAGAAAACTAGAGAAAGAGGGTGAGATCTGTGATTGTGTTACAGAAAACCTTGTTTTTTAAATGGGAGACTAAGAGTTTCTACATTCACTAAAAAGAGCTTTTCCCCCATCTCCTCCACTCTGAACTACCTGGGATGTGCCTTTCCACAATGCAAGGATCCTGTTCACCACTCTGATGACTGGTAAGACACTTTGGCAGTCACCCAGGTGTTGTCAGTTACCTCTGAGTACAAATCAATGCACCCACTACTGCTCCAGAAGAGTGGGACTGTGGGGAACTGTGAGGAAAGAGTTGGGTTTTTAAACACATAATCTCGCCAAGAGGATCTTTCTCTGTAAAGTAAAATACTCTGCACCACAAAACTATCAAAGCTTTACTTATATGAACTTTTTATCTATTGCCACAGGCCTGAGAGAGACCAGGGCCCATAAAAGAATACTGTTACAACAGCTCGATAACAAGGTTAATGACATGCTGCACTCCTTCAGAAAGCAATGGCCCTACTGTATGATACGCTACCATATTTTCTACTTCCTGAACAAATCTGTATCTCAAGCTGTTTGTGGTAACGGTTATGGAGTTTAATAAGACTGTTTTCAACCACTAAGCAATGTTTTAAGGAATGAAATTTTTCCACGGTGGAATATAAAGCTATTTAAACTCCATTAATAAGCTTAACTAATAAATTTTAAGGATGCCTCACAGAGAACTTTATGATTTTGAAATTGTACCAAGGAACAGAACACACAGTCTGCATATAGTATTTATTCAATGAAGCAAGAATGCTGGAAGAATCACAGAATCATAGAATGGTTTGGGTTGAAAGGGACCTTAAAGATCACCTAGTTCCAACACCCCTGCCACAGGCAGGGACACTTTCCACTAGACCAGGTTGCTCAAAGCCCCATCCAGCCTGGCGTTGAACACTTGCAGGGATGGGGCACCCAAAACTTCCCTGGGCAACCTGTTCCAGTGTCTCACCACCCTCACAGGAAAGAGTTTCTTCCCTGTATCTAATCTAAATCTACCCTCTTCCAGCCTCAAGCCATTACCTCTTGTCCTATCACTACGTGCCTTTTTACAAAGTCCCTCTCCAGCTTTCTTGTAGACCCCCTTTAGGTACTGGAAAGCTTCTATAAGGTCTCCCCAGAGCCTTCTCTTTTCCAGATTGAAGAACTCCAACTCTGTCAGTCTGTCTTCATAAGAGAGGTACTCTGTTGTGGGTTTTTTTGTTGTTTTTTACACAGTGTTGTGTACTGTTTCTTTCTCTTCTTTTGTTGTCCTATGTACCTGAAGAAACCCTTCTTGTTATTCTTGTTATTTTTCACATCCCTAGCCAGGTTCAGCTCCAGCTGTGTCTTGGCCTTTCTGACCCCCCTCCCTGCACCCTGACTTTTTCCTCTTCAGTTTTTAATTTTATTTTCAACTTACTTTAACCTACAGCTGTGTCATTTTTTTTTCCAGGAAACATCTTCTACATATCATACAGTCTCAAAACCCACACTTTTTGTTCTCTTCTGTTTTATAGCAATCAGCTGTCTCAGGAAATAGAGGCAGCAGTTTTGCTTTTTTCAATTTATTTCATATTCAATATATCCTTTGGGATATGAATCAGCAAAGCACCATTGACTTCAATAACACAGTTTACAGTAGGTAAGGATCTGGTGTACAGATGGGGCTTTCATTCCAATCTCTCCAATAATCTCTTTCCTTAGCAGGAAGAAGAAAAGCTATGGCACTTCAAACTGCCTGGCACTGGCAATGACCAACTATTGTAAGAGTAACTACTGGCCACAGTACTTCAAGGTACTAGAGAGATCTTTTGGTTCATTTTCAGTGAAAGAGAGATTTAGTAGAAAAGTTCATCCCTTCTGAATGCAGTAACTGAAAAAGGTGTAAAAAACAGGGTGAGATGCAGCCATAATGCGGATGAGCCAGTAACAACACAGTAAGGAAGGCTAATGCTGGAACAGAAATCACACAGTTAATGTTTCTGGTGAATCTATTTCTACTACCATCACAAGGAGCTTTACACAGTGTAGATTACAGCACACCAAGTAATGGGGCAATTGCACTGTTTGGTTTTTTAAAGAAGATGTAGTGGTTTTAGTTTAAAAAAATGCATTCCCTTCCACTTTGCTGGCAAAAGCATGACAGTCTCTGTTAGATAAGCGATACAAAGCCTTCTACTTCTGGATTATGGAGATGCAAAAGAAGGAAATTTCTTATGATGAACCAGAAAAAGCAGTAAGTCAAACTACGGTGTTCACTGCTTGTAACAAATTTTCCTGAGAAAAGACTCCTACCATGACACTGATTCCAGTGTCCCAGACAGGCCCCAGATTTTAAGTTGTTCTTTCTTCATAACTCTTCTCTTATTCTCTACATCCTCAATCCATCAAAAATAGTGCTGCCATCACTGTCAACTTAAATTTGGAAATTTACATGCCATGGGCAAACCTACCACTCTACAACTTCCTGAAAGGAGGCTGTAGGCAGGTGAGGGTCAGTCTCTTCTCCCAGATAACAAGCAACAGGACAAGAGGAAACAGCCTCAAGTTGCACCAGGGGAGGTTTAGATTAGAT
>JAVJGI010000050.1:99909638-99927021 GCA_035590275.1 Ibycter americanus
ATTAGGAAAAAACTCTTTTCTGAAAGGGTGGTCAAGCATTGGAACAGGCTGCCCAGGGAGGTGGTGGAATCACCATCCCTGGAGGTGTTTAAAACAATATGTAGATGTGGTGCTCAGGGACATGGTTTAGTGATGGACTTGGCAGTCCTGTGTTAACAGTTGTACTTGATGATCTCAAAGGTGTTTTCCCAACCTAAATGATTCTATGATTCTGAACTTACAATCCTGAGGGCTGGTCATGAGGAAAAAACAGCTACTCCACTTGAAAAAATTAAGAACACAAGAAAGGACTAGTTGACCGCAAATATACGCTATCTCTAATTGAAATATCCTTCTCATGGATGCACATTCACTCAGGTACACTTCTGCAAGTCTAGTATTTTCATACTTGATTGACACCATCCTGTTTTTTCATGAAACTGTGAAGACCTCAGATGAAAACAGTTTTTAAGGTAGACAACACTTGCAGTATATATACTCAGGGAAGTACATTTAAGCAATTTTTTGTGCTCTCTGTGGCTTTTTTTTTTTTTTTTTACAATGAAAAATAGGTCATAGGAAATGAGGTGAATCTGCTCAGGTTTCTGCTAAGTTTAATATTTGACTTAAGGGATATCTAGATGCCCAACACTGTTCAGGATCTGCATCAGAATCTTTAACTCCAGAGTATAGCTTTAAACACTTACTATTTTTTCTATTTTTTTTTTTTAATCAATGGACAGGAGACAAACACATCATTCCAGTGTCTGGAAATGATACAACCATACAAATTTTAAGTTAGACAGAAATTGTCTCAGTTTACCTGACAATAAGCACAGATGTGAACAGACTAAACAAGGTAAAAATGTTGTGATTTACTAATTTCTGCATCTGCCTTAGAGGGCAGCTTTTGCCCACATACATGTACCACATATAGTGCAAATGCATGTGAAGACAGGGCCTATCAGTCTGCTGCAAATACTTTGTTTTAGACTACTCAACCTTAACATGAATTTAAAAACAGCACAAAAAGCATCAGTTTATTAGCCCAAGTTGTATCATTAAGCTCACCTAATAAACGCCAAATGATACAGCTTCTACTATAGTTTCATCTCATTTTGTAAGCCCTACTTAAGGAATAAAGAAAATCAAGAATAAATTAAATGATAGTGGAAAAACTATCTTCTTTTTTTCCCCCATAAATGACAAGATATTGGTCTATCAGATGTGGAAAGGCAGACCTATGACCTGTTCACTAAATGATGGTTTCCTACAAAACAATAAAAGCACTGATACAGATTTGAACTGGCAACACCACAGTTAGCTACAAAGTTTTCTAAAATAAATCTGACAGCAGATACCAAAAAAAAAAAAAAAAAAAGGTTTGCTCTAAAGCAAGCTTCTCATCTGAAAGGGTCATGATGTTTAGTTTCATCAGCTTGATGCAGCGCCATTTACACTCCATTGTCCTAAAAGACACATAAAGGCTCATCTGATACCCTTTCTATTGCAAAGGCATGTCAGATTTATCACCAGCTGTAGCAGACTAAATTATCATTGCAGCACAGCTTCTATTTCATTGTGCCTTTTCTTGAACAACTGATTTCAGATATCAAATACTATAAAGTTTTGCTGTTCTCTCCCGTACCTGGGCAGTAGGGGGCCCACTGGTCAGCATGTGCAACTGACACTGCTGAATGTCTGCCTTTCCCGATGGATCATTCAAATCATATCTATTTGCAGAAACACCTGAAAAAGCTTCCAGACCATCATAGTCCTGTGACAGATTCACAGGATGACAGTACACAGGTGATGCCTTAATCCTGTACGGGTAAGAAATCTTCACTCCCTAGGAAAATCATATTTGATACATCAGCAAGGCAAGGTGAAAATTCTTCATAAAAACACATTTTTAAAAAACTGACTTTTTTAACTTCTTAAAAATACCACTGGCTCAGTTTTCAACCCTGCAGTGACATCTCATGGCTCCCTGGTAGTTCCAGCAGCGAAAGCATGTTGTTGAAAAACAGTGACAAAACTGGGGAACACAACCACCTACATGTAGAAAACCGGGCAGCTGGCATTGATGTGAAATGATCTAACCCCATTAGTCAGTAACACCTAACTCATTTATCCTCCCAAATAAAGCTAATACAAAATACTGCCTGTTACAAGGCACTTACATCTGCTTACGCACAGGCTTACATCACATGTCAAGAATGCTAGTTTTAAATAAAAGGAAAGAATGGATGGGGAGAATGAAATTATAAGAAACTAGGCAGGGCTTAGTGAAGTTAAGGAGCAGGGCCAGAGGAGCAACACTAGCTGCCGGAAAAACTGATTCCTACCGTTTCTGACACAGACAAGCTACCATGCCAATAATCTGATGCCTTAGGTGGCTACCTGTTTCAAGTAAAAGAAAAAAAGAAAGTCTCTTAGTTTCAGAGGATTGAAGCCATCACATGAATATCACTACAGGGAGTTTTATATCTGTGTTGCAGAAGCCAGCAAGAGGTAAATTAATACTCTGTATTAATAAAGTTGTGTGTTCTTACAAAACCACTTATTAAAATATCTAGTCAAAACTGAGTCATAGGACTAAACCCATTCCAGTCTAACAAATCACTGCGTCCGTATACCCTTTCATAATTAAATGCAAGATCAGTTAACTCAAAGTACAATATAATTTTTTGAGTCAAAGGAAAACTACTGTATAATTGATTTTCTTATGATGAATAGCAAAGCTTTTAACTAGGTCTCTTGGGACCCTGGTTTCTTTTTGCACACATTGCTGGAAACATTAAGGTACTCCATAAACAGAAGCAAACCAGGGAACAGGGAGGGGAGGAAAGCAACAGGCAGGCTTACTTTTTTTGTTGTTGAGGTTAGGTTTTGAGCTCAATACAATGTGCGTGTGGTTATGTGTGAAGGGATCAAACTCAGGCTTATGGTGAACATTCAACTGCCCTTACCTGTGCCCCACCATGCCACCCCACCCCGCCATCATTACATTTTCACTCCAGCAAATTAAACCTTCATCATGTCTTTACAATCTTGATCTGAATGCACGTATACTGTCTAAAAGAACACGCATTGAGCTAATAAGCTATATTTCCATTTGATTAATTTTGTGTCCTACTACAGATATTGAAAAGTCTGAGTATTTCAAAACAGGAAACGTAAAATCTCTACAGCTTTAACAGTGAAAAAAGCATTCTAAAATTTAAGACTATACATTCTGCATGATCTCTGAACTCTCTGCTTTTTACGCAGGTAATTACTGAAGTCAAACCTTGCTGTGGCAATTTTTAGTATTTACTGACTATAATAGAGTTTTCAACCAGAGGACACAAAGAAACTCCTTAAACACATCCCCATCTTTTACAGAAATATGTTTTCCTCCTCTGGCAATCACTAGTTTTCATACAAAAGAAAGGAAATGAGAACATCTGGCAAAATGACCTTTGAAATGTTCCTATGAATGGTTTACTAAGCTCTCTTACATAAACTGGAATACTTTCCACTTGATTGGTACATAAAGATGAGATCAAGTTAATAAAACATCCACAACTGCAAACCCTTACTACTTTTTAAATTTCCTTTTAGTGTTTCATAACCCATATCACCCTCACCTAAACATTGATTTTGCTTGCTTTTTACTTCTGTTCTTGTGACATATTATTTGTTTTTGAAGATTTTGATCTATTGAAGAACCTAAGTTTATCACAGGGTGTCATATGAAAGAGAAAGAAGCAGCAGTGTTCGCAATTGCCTCTAATTACAGGAGAACTTGACCAGACAACTCAGACCTTTCAAGCCCCTGTGTTCTTTTTCCTGCTGGGTTTTTTTTTTTCCATGTGACCCCAGTGCAGTAAAGTAAGTGACTTCAAAGACCAACAACTACTCAGATTCATCCAAGCACAGAGCAGGGTAAAAAAGCTAAATTTAAAAGTATGGAAAGATGTCCAAATACAAAATGACCATTCAGTCTAGTGGAAAAAGAGGTGACTGAGTAAAGACATGACAGATGTTTTTAAAGCCGTGAGCAGCTTGGAGACAATGGCTCTTCAACAAAACAGGATATCAACTGAAGCTAGATGCTGGCAGATTCACAGCAAGTAAAATGGAGGCTCATGTATTGTGTGCTTAAGTTGTGGAACACTTTGCAGCAGGGTGTTGTGAATGCTAAGACTTCAGAAAAGCACAGAGACAACAAATTGGAAGTATATCAGAGGTCATTAAATATAAAGATGCCACCTTTTAGCCCTAGGAGTCCCTGATCCTTGAGTTTTACTACATTTCTGCTGTGTTCTTGTACTCTTCTTTGTAGAGCTGAATTTGTTTGTCAGAGACAGAATAACATCTTACATGGACATTTGGTCATATCAACTGTTGCCATTCATACTTTCACGGCTAGTTACCCAAATGCTAAAATTGCCATAAAAAGACAAGCAAGCCACCCAGCCCTATGGATCAAGTATAGTCCTGCTGTAGCATTTTATTTATATTGCCTCTGGAAAGCAAAAGATTATGCCTGTTAAAGATCAACTCTATTTTTTAATCAATGGCACTCATACTTGCCTAAGGGCAAGTTCTCTTCTAGCAGCACATCTCTCATACAGACTTCCAGGGAGGGGGAGAATTAATTTGAAAAATTTTTGCTAAACCAAGGATCTGACAAATTTATCATCATACAGATCACATGGATTCCTCTTAGAACTCAGGTTAAAAAAGATAATTACAGAGAGCCCCAAGTTAAGCTCTAACAGTACAGTCCACTTTAAAAAAAGAAGTGTGTGCACAAGTCACTTGTAAAGTGGAGCAGAAAGACAATTTCCTGCAAAGAACACTGAGGATTTTGTCCTAAACCGTTACAACTTCCAGACTGCTCCAGTTCCAGGTCTAAACTGCTCCTTTGACTGTTTCTAGACAGCAAAACAGGCAAAGAAGTGTTCACCTACCAATACTTCTCGAGGTCCCAGTTCTGGTTTCCAGACCACATTCAGAGCTAACTTCCTTGCCTGCAGTACTTAAAATGCAGAAATTGTCTTAGTTCCGAACGACATTTTCATATCATCCTTCTGTTCACTCAGTCTTCCAAGGTAGGCTGAAACCAGTAGATTGAAAACCAAAGGAATATCCTATTCGCTTTAAACTTTACAACATTCAATGAGTAAGTAAAAATGCAATAAAAATGAGACAGTCACATGCAAACCCACCACCAGGTGGAAAGGTTATAGGATATGGCAGCCAGATTGGAACTGGCATTTCCAGGTTATGTTTTTCTGTCCGTAATGCTTCCTGACTGTATTCATCCATTTTATTTTGGTTGTTCAGAGTAGACAACCTGTAACAATGAGGATGAAAAAAATCTACTACATATACTAAATTCTACTCAGTGTTATTTTATCACACAGATACTGCACAATGGTCCCACAGGACTAAAAGGAGACTCTGGTTACTTATAGAAAGGAAAAATAATAGCTGGTTTTTCATTTGAAAAACTGCTTAGATTTTTCTTTGGCATGCTTGTTTTATTAATAGCTGGAGAGTTATGGTTAAGGGATTCAAATGTAGTGTACATGTAATTTCTTTTGTTCCAGCTGTACAAACATTTATGCACATGAACAACTTAACCCTAATGAAATTTTCAAGGATAAAGTAAGTTCAGAATATGCAACAACTAAATGAAGTCCACCATTACATACACATTTGTGCCCCCAGGACTTCAGTGTCATTATTTTTTCTGTTGCATTCCTATGCAGTGCAAATGGCATTATTTTAGCACATTGTGAGATCTGCCTGCTGCCTGTCTACTTACCTGCTTACAAAAGTGTGTCTGGCCTCCTGCAAAAACACAAACTCATACAAATCATGTCACTTGCTGATACTTAAAAATGGAAATAATCTGTAGTAAAAAACAGCTTGACTGAGCACAAGTGTATTTACGCACATGGGGAAAGACCGGGGAAAGCTGAAGATACAGGGTTGATATTTACTCTGAATGCTATCAAATTAGTTCCCTGCATCTATTCATGAGGAAAAACCTCAGCAGAGTAATAATTACCACAATGAGTCAAAATGGTCTTGGGGCATTTCCTAGGCATCCTCCCATTACGGTTATTCTGAGCAGTCTTTTCTCATTGCCTCATACACATTTTCTCATTCCTTCACATGCATTTGCTCTTTCCACCTAGATTTTATAGCATGAGAACATGAAAATGTTTTTACCAGAAAGGTATCTCCAAAAATTAATTAAGTCTAACATCATTAGTACAGTAATGAAGTTTATTCATGAATGAAAAAAGATCTTCAACTATCTAATGTCTTGCTCAACCTGGAAGACAGGAATAAAAAGTAAGGATATTTGATGAAATCCTGCAAGAATTTACTTTATTGAATTAGTATCCTTTTAATTAAAGCAAAAATTTGTTTCTTAGAGTAAGCATATCAAGCAAAAGAATTAGAATGTTTACAAGGCAATGTTTATGGATCAATGCTTGAGTGCAATGTGAGGTTGGTCTCTTCCTAAAGTCATATGATACCAGTCTTGCAACTGGATGCATATAAAACAGACCAATGAATTCCACCTGCCCAGATTCAGCCTCAAGATTTGGAAGCACCTTTTTCAGGTTCTGGATTCTCTTTTACAATGTGTATGCAGTCTCTCTGCAACAGTCATCAGTACTTACCTTCTCCGTACTCATGTTTCTACAGTTATAGATATGGTTCAGAAATGGACGTTTGATAGAATTTCTTGGGGTCACCAGAGTTTACAGGAAGCAGGCACTAAAAAAATAATCTGCTCTAGACACTATAGTACATCATATTGCACCCTGAACCCTTACCTAGATAATATGACACTTCAGATGTCATATTATCTACAGGAAAGACCACCTCTGCCAAGCTTCTCTAAATGGCTTGGAATTGAAAGTGAGTTCAGTTCAGATGGACCTAGCATGTAATATAAGATACCAGCTCCGGAGGAAGGAAACAAAAAATAGTCATGAGAGACCAATCATGCATCTGAAGGAGACACTCTCAAGAGTATGATACACAAACAAAATTACTGTTTGGGAAGGTCAAGTGTAAACTCAATCAGCAGTTGTCCCAAGCACATTACACTCTCAAAGAAAGTATATACAAAGTAGTTTTTCCTTCTTGCTGATCTCACACTTACTATTTAGCACTGCAGGCTGAAAGCATTTACATGGTATTTGGCCCAGTGCAGCAGATACTCATCAAGTTCACACCATAGCTTTACTGGTAAAAACACATTCTTACCAGAAGGTCCTTCCAACAGCAGAAGCCAACACTCTTAATACCCAAACCTCCACCAGACCAGCAGCCACAGCAGCATACCACCTGTATCTGAGGGACAAAGCACGGGAGGTATCAGTGGCTCTAACTTATGTCCCCTTGATCACCAATATGTTGCAAATGGGCCTTCAACAAAGGTCCTCCCTGTGGGATTCAGCAACATCAGCTCTGGCAGCAGGGGCTGCTTCCTGCTGCAGCTGTGGATTTAGTTTAGCCCATAAACTTCACTCCAGGGTACACCCGCTGCAAATCGCACAGGATAACTCTGGAATGGGAACCTGAACCCCAAGTAACCTCTCTACAGCTCTTGTTACTCTTCAACAGGTCTTCAGTTGTGCCCTACATGAGTAATACCAAAGAGCAACTAATCCAGTCCAACTGACTGCTTTGGCTTTACTGAGTTGCCTGCTAACAAACTGAGGGGAAAAAAATAATTCTTATTTGTAATAATTTAACTCTTACTTGCATTCAGGCTAATCCCTTTATGAGTGTACTGGGTATAAAGAACAAGGTTTTGGTTGTGGTGGTGGGGCTGCAGGGGTGGCCTGTGTGAGAAGAGGTATGGGGCTGCCTTATGTCAGACACAGCTGGCTCAGCAACGGACCTACTGCAGGCTAAAGCTGAGCCAGACAAAACTTGTCACACCTCTATGAAAACAGCTTTAAAAAAAGGACATAAAAAGCTAAGACTGATGTAGGCTATAAAAGGAGCAACAAAGTCAGAGTAGGAGACACTCCATGCTGGAACAGGTACATCCCTGAGGGGACTGCAGTCAGTGGAGGACCCACGCCAAAGCATAGCAAACAAGTAAGCACAAAGGAGCAGTGGAAGTACAGAGAAACAAGGAGCAGCAAAGAGAAACTGCTACATATTGACTCCTAACTCCTGCAGCACCCATCACCTCATTTGTACAAAGTGTAACTTGCATCAATAACAAGGTGGGGAGGAGAGGTGTCTGGAGTGAAGTTAAGCCTGGAAAAGGGGGAAGGAAAGTGCTTTCCCAAATTATTCAAATGTATTTTATGTTTTATTTCCAATGCCCAAATCAGTAATTAAACATTTATGTTAACAGGCAAAAAATTAATTTAAATTCCCCAACTGGAGTCTGTTCTGCCAACAACAGTAACTGGTGAATGATTTCCTTGTGGTTTTTTTGACCCACAAGTTTTCTTACTCCCATGCTTCCTGTTTTCTCTGTTCCTGTCCTGCTGTGGGGGTGGAAGTGTGCAAGCTTGGCGGCTAGCTGAAGCCAACCCATCACAATGAGGAGCGTGTATAAAGTTTTACATTTATAATTCCTTGGGAGTTCAAATCTTACAGTATAACAAGTTGTTTCAGTAAAGGACTTGCTTCATTAAATTCTACTGTCTTGCAAATAACATCATTCATGCTAATTAAAAACCCTTCATCAGAAATGGGAAAATAAATAGCACCAAAAGAACATCTTAAAAGAAGCCCTTTCCCACCCAATCCATACAATTGGAATTATTTATTATTTTTCTTCAAACAGAAAAAAAAGTCAGCCAATATAAACCCTTTAGGAGTTGCTTCTGGTAAAAATTTGATATCCTGTAAAGAATACTGGTTTTGTTACAGAAATGTTTTTCAGTAGATGAGAAATATGCATCTAAGCATCTCTTTTCAAACTTTTCTGTCCTTCAAACTGAGAAAATTAACTAGGGCTAAGTTCATTATTTTGACTACTTTTGGCAATTTTGAGGAGTAATATGGGACATGAGTAGCAAGAAACTATCAGTGCTCAGGTGTTAATTTGCTCCAGAGCACTTCCTCAGTGTATAATGCAGCACTCAGGAAGGAAAGAATTGCTCTTAAGTGATAGCCTAGTTTTTATTAAGATACTCTTGTATACACATATCTATTTTAATTCATACGGAGTGGAGAAAATTAGCATTGAAAAGTAGACAGAGATTGTGAGATAAAAGAAGAAAAGTCAGAGAAGATAGCTTATGGCAGAAAACGGAACTAAATTACAAAGAGCACACTGACCAGCACACTAGATACCTTTTGGTGCACAACAGAGTAATCCTTCTGGTCCCATGTCAGCATAAATAAGTGAAAGACAACATAGGAAGTACATTTCACCTTTACATTGTACTGACTCTGTTGTTACCACACCTGTCACGTCACACCTGAGAGAGAAAATAGCATGTAACAATTTATTTTGGCACTAATGATTCCAACTGATTTTCAAACACACTTAATGTTAGTCCCTCCCCACAGTCCCTGAAAGGGGAAAACTTGTCCCTGGCAGAGTCATTCAACAGACTCAAAATTTCACCTCAATACACTCATGAAGTCTTATCACAGCTCACATATATGAGACTTGAAAAAAACTTGCATTGCTGTCCCTACTGCAATCCATAATATTTTTATATTATCTTCCTTTAGAAAGTACAACAAAGGTTCTGACTCCACTTCGTCAATAGTCTGCATTTCTTCTTAAAATGTTACTAAATTTCATACAAACCAAAACCAAGCTTTGTAGACTCCTCCTAAAACCACAAAATTCATCTTTGAAATCTAAGCAGAGGGGAGAGGGCTGCAATAGTTTCAGGATTTAACGTTTTCTACAGTTCTCCGATAACTAAATTCAAAGAGTCATCAACCCAAGAATATTTTGAGTAAATTGAAAAAATGCTACCCTGCCATAACACACTGCAGAAACTTCTTACTTCTTATACAAGGTTACATCAGACTGTAATGCATGTGATTAATTATATATATGCATAAACAGCATATGGAGATTTCTTAGTTAATGCAATAGTTCATAGTGTCACTGGTGCCTTCCACTCAACCTTACTTCATATAAAGTTTGATTTCACTATTAAGCTTCTTTTCCCAGTCAACATAGTCAGAAGAAAGAATCTGCACATGCAATTTCTAAAAGAAATGTGCTTACTAACTATGAAGGTGCAGAATATTGTTGCTATCAACATACATCTCTCACTTTTCTTCCTTCTTTCCATAGTTAGGACCACAGTACCTATCACCAACCATTTGCTTCCAAACAGATGCCACAAATTACAGCCTGTAAAGTTGAGAGCCAGTTTTAGCTGTGTAAGGAGGAACTCCTCACTTTTACAGAATCACAGTGCTTTTTGTATGAAACTAATCTAAGAAATTTTGAAGGACTGCAATAATCTCTGCTGAAACAGTGCTATTTAATAAAAACCTCTATACAGTAACATGGTTTTATATTTCATACCACTGTTTCTCTAGTCTTCAGGGGGCAGGGGGACCCAAAACTTCAGGCAAGTCTGGATACTGGATGTTTGACTGCAAAAACCAAATCTAAATCCCTGTGACTGAATCAAGAAAACTTCAAAACCAAAATGAACCAAAGCCATTTCAGCCACATTTGTAGCTGTATTTGTAAATGTAAAATGTATTTGTTCAATTTCTGTTCTTTTAACCATGAAAAAACTTCTAGCTTCAATCTAACAGTAGGTGGACATCTAGTGGTGTAATATAATTGCCTCTTTTTTTCAAGTAGCTTCATATATTCAAAGCCCTATCAATAGAAGTGCTTGCTAGCATATTAATAATTAAAATTCCCTACATGCACTGAAGGCTTTATTTTCAGCTGTGCTTTACCTACCTTCTTAATTTCATGAAAGTACCATCAGTAGAAATCAGGGGTCTGGGTTCAGATTCAGAATCCTTAAATCAAGGAAAATTTAATTTTGTAGTGAAAAGAGTTTAATATAATCAATAGGTAAGGGTTCAGCCCTGAAAATACAATACTTAGGTACCATATGTAACAATAAAGTAGCAGTACTTAGCATAAGAATAAGTCAAGATGAGATAGTCTGTTTCAGAAAACATTTTACGCATTAGAGAACATACACAAACTCCAATCATCTGATCGAACAGATTTGCTCTGGAACAGCCCAACCAAAGCAGGCCCACAAATATAGATAAGGAGTTGCTCCTACACAGCTGATAAAAATAGAGGCAACATTTCTCTAAATTATTGCAAATCCATTTAACAAAATTGTGTATACAGCTTCAATAAGTTATTGATGAAACAGGTATTCATTTTCAATGATGTTCTGAACAAACAGCAGTCATTTTTAGTGAACTATTTTACCTTCCTTAACTTCTTGTCACTTTGGTGCATACCTCTAAGTCTAAGGTCTATTCAGGTCTTTAAAATATTAACCATCACATGTCTAAAATAATTTTACCTGGTGCTTACTGTACTGAATCAAACTGGATAACAAAAATCTACAACCTTTTAATGTAGAATAAAGAAATTATTCAACATACTTAACATGACTAGAATAATACAAAGGACATAAGCAGGGTGGTGGTGTCCAATATGGTGATTAACTTTTACTACTTATTTTACAGTAGTGATAACTTCTATCATAGTCTTGCTGCAATTGGAACTGTAAAAATAGAAGGAAATTACCTATATTCTGACTAGACATAAAACACTACAGTCCGCGGAAGCAATGACATAACACTGTCCTGGCTAACCAATAGCGCTAGCACATGAACAGCATCCTATGGAGGTTTTGAAAGCACCTTGTGAAAGGAGAGCACTAGGGGAAGGACAGTCTCTAATGTCACTCATGAGAGAGTGAAAATTTGGAAGGCATTTCAATACAGGGGCACACAGTGCCTGCCTTTAACAAGAACATAGAGGAAAATTTAATCATCAGCAAAATATATGGGATGCCAGTTCTTAAAATTGCAATGGGGGAGGCCTCTGTAGAACCTGAACACAGCATATCCACCCTCTGTTTCTGAACAAAGTGGTCAGCTACTGTAAAAACTCAGAAGTTATCAGGAAATGGCAGGAAATAGTAAGGTGAAGAGGTATGCCAGTGATACAAATACTCTGGTTTGTGAAGGCCTACTACAGGAAGTTGCACAGGGATCTCATATCACTGTGCATGTAATAGCCTGTGAAATTAAATGTTGTTAAATCACAGGGGAGAAAAGACCACATTAAGTACATAATGGCAGATGCTGAACTATCTATCCTTTCTCAGGAAAGATGATTCATTCTGGAGAGTTCTTAGAACTTTAGTCAATGCTCAGCAGTGGTTAAAAACACAGACAACAGCATTAGGAGTCAAAGAAACAGAATAAAACAACACACCAGGATACAAAATTAGTGATACAGCTCTAATACTCCACACCATTCTGGTCAACCCATTTCAAGGAAAAAAAAAGGGGGGGGGAGGGCATTGAAAAGGGCCTCAAGGATAAATCAAATGTATTGAGAGGATTCTGTTCAAGCAGAGATTAAATGTATGAAGACAGATATAACTGAAGAAAAGAGATAGCAAAGAACACCACAAACTTATGGGCAACCTAGAAAATGTGTGAGATGTAATCATAATTTCTTATAAGTAGGGGAGAGGGGGCAAAAAATTAAACTGAGCAACAGTGGGGTTTTGGTGGTTTATTTAAAAAAAAAGGGGAATATTATATCATACAACAAATTTGAACTTTAGAGCATATTGCCACAAAATGTTTTGAATGCTAAAATCAAAATGTGCTAAAGCAACAATTAGATTAATTCCTTGAAAATAAGCCCAGCAAGAGGTATCAGAAGCAATGATGTGAGTTCAACCCACAGGCTGCAGGAAGCTGAGACAAAATACTGTTCTGAATTTGCCCTGTTCTTGTACTCCTTCCAGAAGCATCAGCTACACCCCAGCCAAGAGGAATACAGGACTAGAGTGGCCCATATTCTGACTCTGCATTGCTGGGACAGACAGCGTGAAAGTAACCATGAAGGAATTCAAACACAGACACTTGATAGAAATATATGTAGAAGAGAGAATTATATCAAAGTTTTGGGGCTTTGTTTTTTCATACCTGGAAGCATTAAACGCTATGGCTGTAGTCAAATGAAAATAGGTAAAGCAATATGCAAAACTTAGATAAGAACCATCACCAACGTGCAAATGTCTACCCCTACAGCATATGTTTGGAAAAACAAGGACAGGAAGAGGCAGAGAAGCAAGAATCAAAATCAGGAGGCAAGAAGAGGAGCTGGGAAGACAGTAAATTATAGCATTATGGGAGACAAAAGGAAAAAAGGGATTAAACAACCTCAGAGAAGAACGGCAATGAGAATGATTTTATTCTGTCTAATTAGCAGCAAAGAGTATGAAAGAGAAACAGATACCTTGATTTCTTCATCTGATATTGCCTCTGCAAGAAGACAAGAGCTGGAGGGAATAAGATAAAGACAACATAGAATCATAGAATGGTTTGGGTTGGAAGGGACCTTAAATCATCTAGTTCCAACACCCCTGCCATGGGCAGGGACACCTTCCACTAGACCAGGTTGCTCAAAGCCCCATCCAGCCTGGCCTTGAACACTTCCAGGGATAGGGCATCCAAAATTTCCCTGGGCAACCTGTTCCAGTGCCTCACCACTCTCATAGGGAAGAATTTCTTCCTTATACAGCTATGATCTTCTCAGAGCAAACCGACTGCAAAAGGCAGGCAGGAAGGGGAGATAAGAAAGGAAGCATTAGATGGGGTTAGGAAGGAAGGCACATAAGGAAAGTAGATGGTGGGAAGCAAGGGATACTCAGGGCAAATACCACCAAGGTGAGGAAAACTCAGGCAGAGGAGGACCTGTATGTGGAATCCGGACTTGTGCCAGTGAAGAAAGGGATATAACAAGAAAGGATGCCAGGAGACCTGTAGGGATGTTACAATAAGAATTGTAACAATAGGGAAATGGAACAAATTGGGCAGGGGTGGTAGTGTGGTGGTATAACACTATAATGTGGAAGTGCAGGATGGAAAAGGATTAGCACTTTTAAACACATACAAGCTCAAAGGAAAATAGGGCTCCCCAGTACCTCTACAGCAAGCTCTTGTCAGGTACGTGGAATCCAAAACTTGGAGTGAGAAATGCAGGGTAGCAATCAGTATCACTGGCAATTACTAGAATTAGTTTCTCCAGAGGGTGCTCTTACTTAAGACTGAGTCCTTACTACAGGTGCATGTACTTAAAACTTTTTTCCAGCAAACTTTTGAGTGAATGAAGCAACAAAACTTCTGCCCATCATCATCAGCCCTAATAATGTTTGCCGACTTCTTATTATAGCCTTCTGTACAAATAACAACATTCTGTGATACTTAACCTTAATAACTGGAAGTGATTTTCCACACAGTATATTGGAAGACAAGAGTTAATCACAGATATAAAAATTTAAATATCTGGCATATATCAACATTGATGGAAAGAACTGATCTTCTTCAGCTACAAACAAAAGGAGACAGTTTTAGTATCTGGCTCCAAAACTAAAATGATACTACAAGCAAAAGGCAAAGATTGGTAAGTATGAATTCTTAGCCACAGTCAAGACCTCACAAACTTAATCTACTTTTTGTACATTTAAAAGCTTCTTGTAGAATTTCACAGCAGATTCATATGAAACAGAAACACATAAGCAATTTGTTATCTGAAGAGAGCAAATCACCAGTGTCCATTAATTAGTAAAAAATTCTCCCAAGTGTCATTTCTGAATCCCGAATAACTAGAAGAGATCTTAGTTTATGTTACAGAATAAATGTTTTTGAAATGCAAATTTAAATAAAGAATAACTTTATCTGTTGTCCTTCCCAGTTCAGTCTCCTTTTAATCATGCATGTTACTCTGGATACTTTGGAGTCGCATTTGATCTGTAAATGGTTTAGTCTGAAGCCATGATACACAAATTAATTTCAGGCTATACAAGTTATGCCACTATGTCTGAATATCAAATTGAAGGAGACCTGGATTGAAATTCCTTGTTAATTTTCATGGTATCATTAAGAAAGTATTGAATGAATGTCTTTATTCAGAAAAATCCTTTAGTGTAATCTGGATCTTTCCTGTGTTAAATAAGTAACATAAAACATCCTTCAAAAGAAGGAAAAAAGAACCCCAAACCACCAACTTTATCAGAAGCACAACAAAAAGCAGAGCTATGAAGATTACAAGAACTGCCCACTACATAGCAGATCACAAAAACCAAGTCATCTTTTACACAGAATACTGCACCTATAAAGCCTGTAAAGCACAAAAGGGATAAGGAATAGAATGGGAACACTAACTACATACATAAGAAAATCAGAGTGGAAAATTAATAGATTTTAGTATTTCAGTACTTAGTATTCCTGCATTCAGCTGCACCTCTTACTAAATCTATCATCAGAAAATAGGTTGAGAAGTCATATACACTCATAAAGGGGAGCTTCAGAATGAATTGCCACACAGTATTTTTACATCTTATGAAAACAATGCCTTGCAATAAGCTGTATTTTCCAGCAGAAATGAAAGCACATAGAACCACAGAATTGCACGGGTTAGAACCGACCTCAAAAGCTCACCTGGTCCAATCTTCTGGGGGAAAAAAAAAAGAGCACAATGAGATCTAGCACCCCACCCTAGCAATACCATCTTGAAAACCTCCAGCAGTGGGGACTCTACCACATTCCTGGGGAGGTTGTTCCAATGAATGGTTGTTCTTACTGTAAAAAACTTATGTCAAAATGAAACCTCTCTCATTGCAACTTGCTCCTATTGCCCGTTGTCTTCACCATGTAGCTCTTTGCGGAGAGACCCCACCCCTTGCATGAAGTAGAAACTCTGAAAGTGTGAATGTATAGCTGAATTGGTTTTCACACTAAAGTGTGATTCATGAACTCACAGACAAAACCCTTCCAGGGTACAGCCCTGATGACACTGCATCCAGAAGGGATACAGATCAAGGCTTCCCAGCCTAGGGCTCTCAGAGTGTTGCCTAAACTCCCAAATTAACTATATGTTAAACGAGTATCTGCACAAAGTTTAGGTCAAGCTGACCCATCCTCTCAAGTCATCAAAACTGGTGGATGAAAGGACTTCTAATCAAGGGGGTCAACCTTGGGAAACAAAGAACAGATAATAAGAACACCATTATAAATTATGCAGAAAGAAGCCTCCAAGTGAGAAAGTTATGGCTGCAAGAAAAGACAAGCTGATAAGGTGTTGCGACCCACAGAAAATTAGTGGAAAGTAGGACAAAAGTAATTGTGGTAATGGGAGATCGTGACCTCGAACTCAAATAGCTCCCTCCAAAGGAGGGTAAATCCTGGCCTCGGGAGCATGCATAATTGGTAAAAAACTTAAGTGCTATCTGAGGATGTGCACTAATCTGCATTAGAAGAGAGAAACTTGTAACCAATCCTGTGCATGAATGAAAACGAGTATGTAATGTACTATGAATATGCAAGCACTCTACTGTATATAATGTGTACCTTCAAGAACTTGGTGTGCATTAGGAGGAAAGATATCCCATGCACCCAGCACTGCAATAAACCAATGCTGGCTTTCTAAACTGTTATTTGAAGAGTTTTCCTGGTTACAATTTTTGGTAACAGCAGCTCAGCCTCAGGAATTCATCCTGCAACACGAGCTGGGGCAAGGGGAGAAAACAGGTGCTATAACACAAACAAGAAACAAAGTGCGGGCAGCCACCTCCCAATGAGGGCAGTTTTCCCCTAAATTGCTCCTAAGGAAGAAAGAAAAAAAATCCTGAACATACTAGGTAATTAACAGACTCAGGGTACAAAACTGCCAACCTGAAGCACACCAGAAGAGTATGCTTTTTTTTTAAGAGAATCAGTACAATACACATTTTCTTGCTTGCTTTCTACTTTACACTTGTATGACATACAGGTATACACCAAAAATTCTCTCTTTAAAGCTAGAAAAACTAGCCTCAAGAGCAAAACATTAATTATGAACAAGGACCAAAACACCCAGCTCTACAGCTTAGGGCTTCGAAGAAGCTACAAAGTATTTTAAATACCTCAATTAAAAAGGGTGTAAAGAAAAAAAATCAAAGTCCCACTCTGTTTTAAAACACAGCACTAACACCACCGGGCCTCTCCTACTCACTCAGCGGCGTGCCTCACCGCCCCAGCGCCTGAGGGAGCGGCGGGGTGGCGGCTCAGCACCCTGCGCCCGCCCTCCCCTCAGCCGCCGCAGACAACCAGGCACGCGCACCGCGCCACCCGCTCTGCTCTGCTCTGCACTGCACTGCGCTGGTCAGTACTG
>JAVJGI010000050.1:99927705-100001057 GCA_035590275.1 Ibycter americanus
TTGCGCGTCCTGTTGCAGCTGGTGGGCGCCGCCTCAGCCGCTGCCCCCCCGCGGCGGGTACGCCCCGGAGCCTGCAGCGCTGCCTGGTCTCCGGGAAGACGTGGCGGTTGCAGCCGAGAAGAAAGCGGGAGGCCGGACGGGCGCTTCGAAAGTTTGTCCGTCTCCGGAGGAGCAGCGTCCTTCAGGGCAGGTTGCGAAATGCTTTTCCCCTGCGTTTTATTTTTAGGTGGGAACAAGCAGTGCCCGTGCGCTGCTGTTTCCTGACGGGCTTAGGGGTAGCACTACAGCTGCGGTACTTGAGAACTGGGTATAGGCACTTCTTGCAGTAGCTGGAGACACACCAGCCCCTTCGGTGTTTCTCGGGAAGCTTCGTCGTAACCTGGCTAAAAACGTCCCTGCCCCGCTGGTTCTCCGCCTTCGTTCCTGGCCTCCCCCTACCCCCGCCGGGCCCAAAAGACGGTTCCGTTTTATGTTGGAAATGTAAGCGCTGAGCTTTTTGGGGAACTGCAAGTGGGCACGCAGCAGCTCTTGAGTGTGCAGCTGGAAACAACTCTGTTGTATAATCAGTCATCAAATAAGTAGAGAAGTACGTGGTGAAATGCAGGATGCTCAGCAGTAAGCTAGCTTCACATTGCAAGCTACCAGTAACATGTTTTTAAACACATGTGAATATTCTTTCTATTAGGGATCCGATCTTATTATATCGATACAGCTTCAGGCTGGTGTAATCACGGGTGTGATGAGGTTGGTTCAGTGTCTTGCTCAACATCTATAGACTTACTACTGGTATTTAGTGGCTTCTGTGCAAGCATTATGTATTTTTACCTGTGTAAGTTGTCTCATTTTGTTGGATTTATGTTTTGCAAAGTTAAGTTAAAGTTCCATATCCTGCTGGCTTTACTTCTGACTTGCAATGAAGGAATTTCTTTGAAGCCTATGTTTTAGGTTGGTGCAGTAGTCTTTCCATGTATTCCATTATCCTGCCGAAGTAATTTGCTTCCATTAACTTGCTAAGAGCTCTGTAGTTGGCCTTTTACTTGATGAGTACTAGGTGTCTTTGATATGTGTAAAAAGCATAGTGCTGTCATGGTTGCCTATACATGTAAGTGTGAAAGGACAGGATGAGGAGTATTTTTTTATTAACTTGATGGTTAATGTAGGGTGAGCTAAGTTTGTATACGTAAAGCATATATATGCAAAAGTTATAGTTACCTGTGGTAATGCTGGTGTAAGCTCTGTGTTTATCAGCAACAGTGTGTCTACGTGGTCTGATAGCTGTGTGCAGTACTTTTTTATTGCAGTACATGTCTCAGTATACCTGGAAGAAATTATCAAGTGCTCTTCAGAAGAAAACCATCTTTTTGTGCAAATAATCACTTTTGTATGCTTTTGTATGGTGTATGGAAAAATCTTTCACTTGCTGCATATGGGTGATACTCTTCCTAAGTGCACACATGTGTCCCTGGCTGTTGGTGCACTTCAAGCTACATGTGACAAAGAATGTAACCTAGACAGTGTTTTCTGTATGCAAAAGCTAGGCCACAGAGCAGCAGAATTATGGACACTGTTATGTAATAGGAAAGCATTGAATCAAAACTGCAGCTAAGACTTTTGGTATTCAGACAGGTGACTCTTGGCAATCCAAGATTAGGTATTGATTCTTGTGTCAGATTATATGTGATGGTGTTGGTCTTCAGGAGTTGTGATCAGGAGGAATGCGAGCAAGTTCAGCGGATACCATTAAAGCAGAATTCTTTGTGTATGATTTAGCCTAGATAGGTTTGGCTTTCTGGATGTTGCCTGAAGAATCAATGTCGATGTTAGATTAACAGGAGCAGTTACAAAATATCATCTAGTATTTTGGGGGTACTTTATGCATTTTGTTTGGACAGTGCAGATAAGCTCTGGCCTGTCAGCAACTTTCTTATTAACTGCTCTAAGCAGTTCAGAGCCCATTGGTGCAATTACTAAGCATGTGGGAAAGCTCAGGTGCTGAAATGGATTCTGCAAGAACTGGACCTTAAGGATGAAGCATGGGAAATACTACAGTTTGTTGCTGATAAAGAGCAAATGGATCTGTCTGAACAGAGCTCCTATGGCTAGCAAGTGCTGTTTGCTTCCAGCTGTTGTGTAACTTTGATAGATCCCTGTTGGAGGGCTGCATGTGAACCAGCTTAGGGTAACTTGCTAATGGTGCTCTACAGAAATGTCAGAAACATATTCGGGCACCTGATGACTTCAGCAAAACTGCTGAAGACTGTTACTTAGCTTGGCTGTTGACCAGCAGTTAACAACTTGCAAACTGATGATGAGTGGCTAGCTTAGTGTGACTGTGGTACACTACTCATGCCAAAGAACAGTAGTGGCATTGAAGTGATCATAAATACTAGCTCTGAATTGCGCATCCATCTTGTCACTGGAAACAGTTGGCGTGCTGGCTCTGCAGGCAGTTGGTCAACTGCTTCAGTCCTTTCAATGCTTAATTTATGAAAGACTGTTTTCATTTATGTTTACATCTTAAAACCAGGCAAAACAGTTGTGCTTGAAATCACAGAAGCAATATCAATTATACGTTGGATTTGCAGCACTGGAATGAAAAACCACATTTGTTCTTTACATCATATGTAGACAACTTACTATTATGAGACAGCACCTGTTTTGTCAGTCTGTAGTTGTGGTATGTCGCAGACAAATTTATGCATCCTTTGAGCAGCTATCTGTAGTGCACTTTCTTTTCCTCACAGAAAATAGTTGTATGGATGCTAGATCTTAACGGTAGTTAGTTGCTACACATAAATGGAACAATATTTCTGTTTACCTTTCTCTTGCTGTGGATGCTTTATGTGATGGATGCTTTATGGTGATGGATGTTGACAGGGAGTATGTGGTACTTGGTTCTGTGATGCACGTCAGTGAAAATTTATCCTAATAACAAGTGCAGGCTGTATCAGGATCAGTTTTAAGCTCGGGCAAACTAGACAGGTGTGTATAGGAGAAAAGTGCTAAATTTGACAAAAATCATGGCCATAAAGCACACAAGAGACCCTCTGGCTATGGCTCTGTCCTTACCCTATGCAGAGCAGCCCCTCTGAGCACCATCTTTGGGGAGCAGCTCTCTAGTTATTGTTCTGCTTCCTACATACTCAGCCTGCTAAATGACTTGCCTCCTCTCTTCCATTGCTGCTGGGAAGAGGAGCACTGCCACAAAAGTGTGGGGTTTTTTGGTGCCAATAATGAGGACAAAATAGGGGGTTTATCCTCATTTTTGAGAGTGACAAATTTCAGTTCTCCATATGCTTCTGAGACTGTGTTAACTCTGTTTGTTGCAGCCCTGCTGAACCTTACATGTTTTTCATAAATTTAGTGAATGGATAGACAGCTTATGCAACTGAAGGCATTTTTTCTTAATAGATTTGTGCAGTATGGAAAAAGCCTTGATGCAGATAGCATACTGTGCTTCTGAGTTGGAGGCCTACGCTTCCTCCTGGAAGTAGACTTTCATCAATATCTAGTGTTTTGTGTGCACACAAACATTTAAAAAAAACAAAGCTTGAGGAGCTAGGAAACCTTAAATTTGTAGACTTTCCAGATTTGATAGCTTTATGTGAGTCATACTGAAAGAAAAGACTTTCTAAACCAAAGTTCCATGCATTTGATTTTGGAAAGCTTTTATATTGGTTTACTTTCATTATTATTAGATTAAATGCAACTAGCTTGTGAGCAGCTTATTTATTTTTCTAACCTTAAATCCACAGCTTTTAAAGTAAAAGGCAGTTTGTGGCTTGTGAGCTATACTTCACTGATTGAAGGTTTTTTTTTATAGTCTTATACATTCTCTCATGTTTGAGAAATTGAACACGGTCTCATTTATAACTTGAAACTTATTCTTCCCAGCAGAATTTCCCTGGAGCCACTGTGTCTTTTTGCAGATGTAGGGGCTTGCTTTCATGCAACTCACGGCTGCTGTAGGCCATCTGTTTATGGAAAGTAATTTTCTAAGCAACAAACATTAAGTTGTCTCAAATTCTTCTCCCTGCAGGAAGCTGCACAAGCCTTGATTTATGCTGGGATGGCAGGGTCCAACTTGGAAAATATTCAAGAAAAAATAAATGAGTATTTGGAGAGAGTTCAAGCTCTCCATTCAGCAGGTGGGTAAGGAGCTTTCTAATTAAACCTCTGCTTAAATTAATTGAGTGGAAAACCTTTCAGTGCTGTGAAATATGTATCAATGATGTTTGCTTTGGTTTTCATTATTCTAATTTTCTTGTCCTTTGTGAAGGACCACAAATACAATGAGCACATCAGTGCTTTGAATTCTGATACATCAGAAATGAAGTGGAGACTTACTTTCTGAGGACTTGGGTGTGGGTATTCTTTCCTTTTAAATGTTCTTGGGAACCACATCTGCAGAGCAAACCTGAGAAAGTAATTACATATAGCAACAAAAATTGATCGGGGACAAATCAAAACTTGCATCTAAGCCTCAGCTGCATGATAGATTTGAAGCAAGTGGGTTCTGGTATTTATGTAGAATTACTAACTTTGAGAGAGGTAGAGAGCTCTTTGCTGTCATAAGGGTTTCCTTGTTTGATCCAGTTTTAGTGTTTGTGCTTAGACCAAAATCTCAAATTTTTGCACACCTGCAATTCTCAGTTAGAATCATAGAATCATTTGGCCAAAAAGGGACTTTGGGATGTCTATAGACCAATCCCCTGCTCAAAGCAGGGTAGACAGTCATTTTTGGACCAGGTTGGTCAGGTCCTGAGAACACATGAGGACAGAAATTCCCCAGTGCCTCTGGGTGCAGTTGTCTTTCTAGCATTGGTTGGGTTTCTTTAAATATATCTAGTTGGATTCTTCCATTTCCATTCAAGCCACTGGCTCTCAGAATCACAGAATGGTCAGGGTTGGAAGGGACCTCTGGAAATCATCTAGTCCAGCCCCCTGCTAAAGCAGGTTCACCTGGATCAGGTTGCACAGTGTCACATCCAGGCAGGTTTGAACATCTCCGGGGAAGGAGGCTCCACAACCTCTCTGGGCAACCTGTGCCAGTACTGTGTCACCCTCAAGGTAAAAAAGTTTTTCCCATATTCAGGTGGAACTTCCCACGTTGCAATTTGTGCCTGTTGTCCCTTGTCCTGTCGCTGGGCACCACTGAAAAGAGCCTGGCCCCATCCACTTGACACTCACCCTTAAGATACTTGTATGCGTTGATAAGATCCCCTCTCAGCCTTGTCTTATCCAGGCTAAACAGGCTTAGCTCTCTCAGCCGTTCTTCCCAAGGGAGATGCTCCAGTCCCCTCATCCTCTCCGTAGCCCTCCACTGGACCGTCCCCAGTAGTTCCCTGTCTCGCTTGAACTGGGGAGCCCAGAACTGGGTACAGCACTCCAGATGGAGCCCCACCAGGGCCGAGCAGAAGGGGAGGATCCCCTCCTTCAACCTGCTGGCCACACTCCTGCTGGTGCACCCCAGGATCCCATTGACCTTCTCAGCCACAGGGCGCACTGCTGGCTCACAGACAACTTGCCATCCACCAGGACTCCCAGGTCCTTCTTCACAGAGCTGTACACTGTGGGGTGTTTGTCCCAGACATAGGGCGTAGCATTTGTCCGGTTTGAATTTCCTGAGGTTCCTGTCAGCCCATCGCTTTAGATTGTCTGTGTCCTTGAGTGAATTGGTTTGGTGGGGTCTGCAACCTTGATGAAGGTACACTCCATCTTTTCCTTCAGGTCGTTAATAAAGGTTTTAAATGACATAGACACCTAAGGAACTTGTATTTTACCATAGGTGGTGTGTTTTCACAGATGATGCAATATTTTACATAATTAAACATCCTTGGTAGTGTAGTATGGAAGAGACTTTATTTACATTATTTGACATGTGGAATATCCTGAGAGTGTACCTCTGCTTCATGACTGGGGATTGGGGTGGTATTTTCTTGTCCTTGCAACAATGTTTTTAGCAAAGTTTAGAAAGATTTTGGTTTCCAGCCAAGAAATAGGTATTACCTATCTGATTAGAACTGCTAGTGTTTCAGTACTATATTAAGGATGGTTTTACATGTCTGCTGCTGTAGAAAGCTAAATACTTTCTTTTTCATTTAGTTCAGCCACAGAACACAGACCCTCTGAAGTCAAAACAACAGTTGGACTTGGAGCGTGCTCACTTCCTAGTTACACAGGCTTTTGATGAAGATGATAAAGGCAATGCAGAAGAAGCTATAGAGTTGTACACAGAAGCGGTGGAACTCTGTTTGAAAACAGTATGTTAAGCTACAGGTTAACTTGGTGGAATTATGTGATGGTAAGAAATTCTTCCATTTACACAAGTGACTGACCCTTAAAGGCTGGCTTAAAAATGGAGTACCTGTATTTCTAAAAACTATTTTAAAATCTTTTTTTCCACTTTTTTTTTTTTAGCTTTTCTTCCAGTCTTTATGTTGCTATTCAACACTAAATTTGTGGGGACTTGTGATTTATATGTTTTTCCTGAATTGGATTATACTAATAACTAGAAATGTTCTGGAACTTCTTTCATGTTAATTTTTGCCCTGGAGTGAATGCAACATTAAAAGAAAAATTAAACACAGTTAAAACTGAAGATAACTTCCTAATGTGTCAGCTGTATCCCTTTCTGAGTACATTAAGGGAAGCAGTTTAAGGGAAATTTTTGTGTGTAACACTTTCTGAAAATATAATGGTCTACTGATGCCAAAACTAGTAAAAATACTACTTGATTACTCAGTGCCCAACATTAAGGCTGTTATGAGTGAATTCAGTTCACACTGAAATTAATGGTAAGAATGAATTGGCCATTACGTAAATGATGGAGAATATAATTACAGGTACTGCGTTTTTCCCTTAAGTCCAGTTGCCTTAACTAACTCATTACAGGAAGAGCTCACCATCATAATGTAACTCCACCAAGTCTGTTTCTCTTTCTTCTGTCTTTTCCCTTTTTATAATGTAAATATATGTGGGTTGTTGGGAGGGGTATGTTACTTTTGCTACATGGTAGAGTAAAATCTCTGAATTCTGTAGACTGGTTTTTTGTAGGCTAAAACCCCCTGGTGATACAGTGTAACCAGATCAAGGGTTAGCAGAACTGCTGTGGTTTTTCCACTTGAGCTGTTTGGAGCCGAACATTCTCAGTCTCTTACGTAAAACTTAATGCGGCAGTATACCGTTTTTTCTCTGCTGTGTTCCTCCTTCTGTTGTGTCAGTGCATGCAAATATTACATTACATATATTGAAGTTACTCAGGAATTATTTCATAATAACAACTGCTTTTATCAGGTATTTCATTAGGTACAGATACTGCTGAAGTTTCTTTTAATCTTGACTAGCATATTATTTTGTTGAGAGGCCTGTAGGCTTTGTTCCTTGGGGTGATCAAAAAGTACCTTCTTCTTTCCAGGATGAAAGAAGATTGAAGGAACTCTACTATCTTGAAGCTTTACTTCTTTCTCCTCAGTATATTCAGGTGGAGAGATTTGTTCCTTCCTTACCCTTGAAGTACTCAAAGAGCAGCCATTCCACCTCTTCTATAGCTGACTCTTAGATGAGTGTGCTGGTGTTCCATCTCCAATACTTACTTTCATACAACTTTCAAAGTCTTTTTCTACCAGGAACTCCAAAGTGTAATTTATTTGTAAATGAAAATAGTTGCTTATAGAGGGTGTTTCTAGTTCTGTTTCTTGGGGTGTAAGTAGCTTGCCTTTTTGTTTCCTCTGTTGACCTAGCTGACCTGGGAGAACTGGTCAAGGTACAAAGCTAGAACCTGAAATCTGCTTGTGGGTGTCACAGGAGAAGCCACACCTCGTGTTGTGGCTCTTGAAGATTTAGCTGCAGTAGCACGCTTCATCTGTAAGAAAAAGAAAAGCATAAACTGTCATAGTTGACCTCCCAACTGGGAACAGATGTTAGCACTTTTGTTACCTGTTTTTGTGCCCTGTCTTAGATTATTTTATGCCTTAAATGTGCAAGAGAAAGGTTTTTAACATGCAAGCAGTCTTGTTTGTTTGTATTTTATGAAAGTAAACATTTACAAAAAAAATTTTTCCTTACAGTGATTATTTTTTACTTGTTTGGGGAAAAGAATTGGAATGCTTCTAAGCTCGTTAGGATACATAAATTTGTTTTTGTCTTCTTTCTGCCTATAGTTTTTTAATATGGTTAATTTTTCTGGCACATTTTTTCTATATACAGTGTTTTTCATACTGAAGAATTTTAGATATCACTTCTGTCATATGAACATTCACTACAACAGCAAAATGATATTCACTTACTTAGTATGCTTTTTATGCTGAGGTTTAAAAAACCCAAACATTTCTTCATTTCAAAAGAGAATTGAAAAAACAGCTAGTCGCTGTTTGTGTAATTTAAGCTCAGTTTGTCAAATTCTACACTTATATAAAAACTGCAGGTTTACTCGATGTGTAGGTTTTTCTTTTATTTTGCATTTAAGGCTACTGAAACTTCAGAAGCAGGCCTCCAGTCAAAGCTGAAACAGTTGGCTCGACAAGCACTGGATAGGTGAGTATGGCTAATGTTAGCAGATGTACTTGTTGTCAGGTCTAAGCGCGCTCTCTGAATTGAATTCTCAATCTAGCATGTCTGTTCTGTACTGCAAAGAATATGGATTCTGGGTAGACCTAGCTCCTGTAGAGTTCTCTTTGGAGACAGCTGCCAGTTGGTATACTGCTGAACGTAGCAGCTGTTATGCCAGCCTTCTGGGAATCTTGGGACATGCAGAAATAGGAAAGGACTGTGTATTTGTTAGTACCAATGCACTACTTCAGTCTTCAGAGATATAAATCAGAGTACTCTACTACAGTTCTTGGCTTCTATAAAAACACTGAATTCAGGCCAGCACGAAGTCAGAGTGTCAGAGTCCCTTCATAAGGAAGACAGGTTAGAAACTGGCAAATAATTGACGGTAGCAATCTAATTTTATGGGTAAATCTAGTGGAGTGGAGTGGAATCATTATCTGAAACAAGTTACACAGTGGTAAGTTCTTTTTAAGTTCTCTTTTTAAATCAGCTGTATGATGGTGAATAACAGACTGTGTTGGACTGAGTTTCAGGAAAAGCTGGTTTTCTGCATATCTCAGCCTGTGTTCAAAAAAAAAACAACCAACAAACCAATCCACATTTTGCATGTGTGTGACTATCCAGTAACTTAATGCACAACAAAAAAATATGGGCTCCCGAATACACAGTCTTCAAGCAGTTGAAATGCTGGGCTGTGAGAATGCTAGTGGGTTTTTACTGCTATTGTAGTGGCTAGACAAATTAAATCCTGAAGGTGTGAGAGGACACAAATCAGTTTTCTCTCTCTGTGTTTCAGTGGTCTTGTTCTGAAGTTCCACATAATGAGCACTTAGACAAATTCTCTTAGTAGCATAATTTAAAGGCAACAAAAATCTAATGAGTTCTGCCAGAAGTAGCTTATGTATGAGTTGGAAATGCTATATTTTAATTGATTCTAGAGCAGGAAAAATAAAGGAATACTGGCATCAGAATATTTTTTTTTTCTTGGGAAAAGAGGTGTTGGTCAACTTGGGCATTTGTTCATTCCATTTAATGTATGTGGAAACATGAACTAAGCAAACCAATAGTTGAACCATATTTTTATCAGTGTTGTAAATGAAATGCATTTTTATTTGCTTTAGAGCAGAAGCACTGAAGGAATCTGTGTCAAAGTCATCTCAGAAGGAGAAGTCAACTGCAGCTAAACCAAATCAGCCAGTCAGAACATTCTTTCCACTGGGACCTGATTTTTCTTTAAATGATAAACCACAGACAATCAGAGCAGTACAAGCTAGTGAATCTCATGGTCGGAGATACACTGCGCAGGAGATTGAAGTACTCAGGTGGGTTGAAGACAAGTTTTTTCAAAATGTTACCATTTGTGCTCTCATCCTTTGTGTATCTTACACAGTAGATTGAAACAGCTGAAGCATGAGGTGTAGAAACAGAGGGCAGGAAAACCATCTCTTACAAAACGCATTGGTAGTTTTACCTACACATTAATAAATTCTTGTGTTCTCTATGTATGTGATTAGTGGCTTTTATTCACAGATCATACTTTCTAGTCTGTGTTTAGAACCCACCTCCTTGTAACTCACTGCCAGGATTATTTTTCATAGCCTTATTATTATGTTATATATGATCTCTATGACCGAGTTCATGAAAGATCTGGCTCTAAGAAGCCAAGGTACAAAGATGTTTTTATAGATTATGCAGTTACTACTTCATTGTAGTGAATGACTGTAGGATTGTATGTGACTGTGAAGGACTGCAGTGTAGAACTGTGACTTCCATTGCATCCAGTTCCTTTTGCTTTGCTTTTATTATAGTTGGAATGAACTACAAATAATTCATAAAACCTTTAGCCTAAATTGTGAATTTTGAAAATTATCAAATCTGTCTTAAAAAAAAAAAAAAGCATTGCCTGATAGATGTTTCAACCTCCCTCTTCCTCCCCATGCAATAAAAAAGATTATGATGGAGGTGATGCTCAACACTGCCCACTGCCCAGGATTTTATCATCAAACATTTAGTCTGCCTGTTAACTTTAGGGGACTTAAAGGGACTGAGGATATGGTCATGAAGATAGAAATGTACGCATGTTGGAAAAGCTGCAAAGCATTAAGAATTGCCTTATTAAATTTCACTTTGTTTCCTTTGGTATTGCCTGTTCAGTGAATGTTTCCGGTTTTGTGGATGGTTTGGGATTTTTGATTGATTTTGGGGTTTTTTTGTTGTTGGTTCAGTCTTGCAAGAGAACTTCAAGTTGTTTCATATCTTTAATCATAATTTGATTTAAAAGTATTTCATGTACCTTTTTCAGTTAACTCCTTGTTTGAAACCTAAATTACATTCACATTTAAATATAATTCTCGTTTCTCCTTAGTTAAAAATGTACTCATTAACACGTGCAGTATTTTTGTTGTTTGACAGTATTCCAAAATACTGCCCCAGTTAGTTTAAATCTAAGTCTTGGTAATTGTTAATTGCTGTCAACTTATCCTAAGACTCTTTAAAGAGAGTCTTAAGTGACTTAAATTCTATTTAGACAAATGTAGTTTTTAAATGTGACTTCTAGAACTATGAAGAGGTTTGTGGACGATAATAATTTCTGTCCTGGTATGGTAGCTTGTCCACAGGTATGTACTTTCAGGATTAGTGACTGAGCCATCAAATTGGGCACGTTTTAAACCCAAATAAATACAGTGGTTGTTTCATTTTCAAGAGGTAGTCATCTTGTTTTCAGAAGCACTGTGTCTTGTTAGTTTTTAAAAACTTAATTTTGGTGTTACCTTCTGGAACTTAGTCTTTGAAAGATGACGGATAGGTTTGTAACTATGTTTTTATGACTTGCAGGAAAACTTCAAAAATTAATGGCATTGAATATGTACCTTTTATGAGTGTTGATCTGAGGGAACGTTTTGCCTTCCCTATGCCATTTTCGTAAGTGTGATGTCAATTACTGAACTTTTGGTTTTATTTCTAAAGCATTGCCATATTTGGTATTTCTATGTTTTCTTTTTCAGAGTTTAAAGTTGTTTAAGTAGGCTTTTAAATATAATTCAGGCAGAGATATTTAAATACTACCACTTCTTTCTTTCAGTCAGATCTAAAACTTTGATGTAAGCTGATCCTGTTCTGCAGTGCTTTTGCAGTTGTGTCTTCAGGCCTAGAAGGACAACATTATATTTGGCTTTTTGAAGTATTGGGCTGGGCTGGCAACTTGTGTCCATTTCCTGATTCTGCTGCATGCTAATAAGTTTAGCTCCTGCTCCCTCAGTTAACCTGTAAAATGAAGGTGATAGACATTTCCTTTGTAAAGGACTGTTCCGAGGAAGAGTGATATGTAACTGCTAGGCCTTCATTCATGAGCAATAGATTAAGATTACATAGTCATAATAAACAAAGATACCTGGGGTTGGTTGTTTGGTGGTTTGGGTTTTGTGGTTTTTTTCCAGTTTTCTGCTAACGGCTAGTCAGATAAGCCTTGATATTTTCAGAACTAAAGAGACTTTTTATTATTAGTTCATATTGAAATAAAGTGAAGAATTTGAGTTTTTGCTGATGTAGATGCCTTCTTGGAATTCCATTCTCCTGTTCAGTCTTGTATGAAGGAAGCCCTTGCATTTTATTTCATGTTTTTAATATTTTTGCTTTTTTTCGCTAAAACTCACAAACTTAGCAGTAGTGTTCTTTGAAATTGTTTTACAGCTCTGTATACAAAGCTGTGTAATTTTGCACCATCTATCAAACATATGTAAGACTGAACATACCTTTCTAAACTGCTATTGATTTATTTCTACTTTTTTCTCTCTTAAATATAGTGATAAATGTGGGAAGTTACCATTATCCCCCAAACAGAAAGCGATGTTTGCCAAGTGGGTGCGACCAGATGATATAACAAATAACCCTACGATGATTTATACTGTATCAAGTTTCAGCATAAAGCAGGTAAATTGTTCCTGAAGAGAAATGTGTGCTGCTAGCAGTTTGTTGCAGGGGACCTCCTTGTTCAAAAAGGAATCTGCAAATGTGAGAGTGCTTTCCTTGGTTTTCATGAGATTAAATGAATAAATAGTATCACTTCAGATCCCATGCGTTTTCTAGCCATGAGAATAAAGAGGTGTGTTAGCAGTGGAAGGGAGAATTGGAATCTGAATTCCAGTTGAAAATCTTGTTTTCCAGAAATAGCGGTAAGGTTAGTATGAAAAACAGCAAGGTGTACTCTGCAGCAAATTGTTCACTTGATTTACTGCATAGAAAAAATAATGAGCAAGATTTTTAACTTTTTACTTGACAGGAAGCAGAATGACCCATTAAGAATACTGGCAATGTCTTAGTGTTAAGTTGCAGATGGCCCAAGCTATTCCAAAATCAGCAGTTGATGATGCTATTGGATATGGTTTATATTACACAGTGTTTTGGGTAGGAAGGCGTAAGTGTGAGTGAATACTGAGGTATCTGCACTTGCCTCTGAGTGTTGTTAATAATTGTAACTCCCGTTTGCTCTGTAGGGGCCGCATGTTGTGCAAGCAGATATTTCCTGCCTTTTTAGTAGTAACTTTGCTTCTCCGTTCAGATCTTTCCCTTTTGAAGGGAATTACTGATGATTTTCCTTCCTCTCCACACACCCCGTTTGTCTCTCAGTATCTATTAGTGCATGTTCTCACTGGGTTTTTTTTCTTCATAGACAATAGTGTCAGATTGTTCTTTCGTGGCATCACTGGCTATCAGTGCAGCATATGAAAGAAGATATAACAAAAAGTTGATCACCAGGTAAGTAGCTGTTGCTTTCTAAGATCTTTTCAGACTTAATACTGCCAAGCTTTTGCAATATGTTCTATGACATTTGGGCACAGTAAAAGCTATCATTCGTTTCACCTTCATCTCCTTGGGACTGATGTGGCTTCAGCACTTCTGAGAGGGAAGCCAACTTTATATAGCTATGTATACAGGCATTGGAGTCAACTTCAGATCTGCTTTGAGGAGTAATAAGTAATTTGGAAGGTTTAGTTTGGTTCTGAACAGAAATTTTACACATAATGCTTTTTAGGTTTATTTTCCTACTTTGCTGTGCCAACTGCTGTGCAACAGGTGGTCCCTCTTGTATCTAATTGTAGAATTAATGTTAACAACACTAACTCGGTTCCACTCAGCTGGCGTCCTGTGATAAATTTGGCATGGGTTTGGCAGACTGCCGGGAGCCTGTTGCCAGACCAGTGTGTGAATGTCATTCCTGGATTTTTTTTGTTTTAACCTACACTTGATAGAACTGAACTTACATTCTTTTCAAGAGCCATGAGTTCTGCGCTGTTTTCTCCTTCTTCAAATGTTTGACTTGTCATTCAGGCACATACTGTATTTCTACTACAGATATGTAAGTATCTGTAATATAATAATAGTAAATATACTACAAGTATACAAAGATAAATACCATTTGTTTAGTAGTAAGATAAATTTGTTTGCCTTGCTGCTATTGGAGAAACAATTAGGTTATTTATGTTCTTTTTGTTACTGTATTAAGGAGAGAACTGTAGCAAGAGTGAAGCCTGAAAAAGAAAACCTATCTAAACATCGTTGTCGTTTTTACTAAATTTGAGTTGCTCTTTCATTAAAAATTCCATATTTATGTTCAGTGTAAATTCCAGAAACAGACTATGTTAATCCTACTTTTGTTATCAGCGTATGTACAGCCAAGTCATTTGTCACAATTTCCTCCCCCCCTTTTTTTTTTTTTTTTTAAACAGTATAATTTACCCTCAGAATAAGAAAGGAGAACCAGAATATAATCCATGTGGCAAATACATGGTGAAGCTTCATATCAATGGTGTACCTAGAAAGGTAAATGGTGTTGGGGAGACCTAATCCTGTTACTGTTTAAGTCATGTGTTTTAAAGGCTTGGTCTGCTTCACTGTGAAGCTATGCCTGCGTAGCAAACACTTAAGATATGTTTTGTTGGAAGGTGTTTTTTATTGTTAAACCTTTTGAGATTCATTTTGGTTGTGAAGTATGTAACAGAATGCGAGTATTTCTTCTACAGACATTCATGAAAATAGCCTTATTCAAATCAAATTTGTTTTAAAATCCTTATATTGCTTAAAAAATTATGAAAACCATACAGGAACAAAATATGCATCCCATATTTATGAATAGGGTGTACAAGTAATCTACTTTTCCAGTCCATCTTAGAAAGGAAGTTACAGAACTAAAAAAGTGCAGCGGGGGGCATCCAGGAAGAGTGTAGACAGGGAATGACCATAGAGGAATAACTTAAATGACCACAGTTTTTTAGTAAGAGAGGAGGTGCCTGAAGATACAGGATAGAACTTTGTAAACTCACAAACAACTTCATTTTCTTTTCAGTGCAGTAAGTAAGGGCATAAAATAATGTATTTCTTCGTATAGTACTTAACTGTAGCACTGATTATTGCAGATCACAGTGACTGTTAAATGTTTATGTGTGTTTGAAAGTTGAGTGATCATATTCATGGGAGCGGGGGAGTAAGGGGAAAGTCCTCAAAGGCTATACATTGCTAAGATATAACCTCTAGGTCAGGAAGTCCTTGAGTTGCAAAATTCCAGAATCTGAATGTTTCAGGGGAAGTATCATTTATGTGCTCACCTTGCTCTTAATACTCTTTCCAGAATACTTCCTAATGGCTGCCTTTTGTTAGGATGAATGGCTCTTCTATGAAAAGGATTATTAATTCCTACACAGATAGGATTTGACCACAAGATGTGCTGTGTTGGTAGCCTGTATTGTTAACAGACTAATGCCAATGTGAAGCTGAAACATTTGATTTGGGGAACTGTTTCAGACCACTACAAATACTGCAGTAACAATCCGTGATAATGCCAAATATATTCTACTTAATTTAAAGAAGAAATGTTAATACTTTCACAAATGTTGCTTTGGGTTGTTTTCACTTCCCAGAGAGAAGAAATTTAAATCTGGAACTATAGACTATGAAAGTGCTGTGGCACTTAGTTTGTTTCCATATAGATAAATAACTTTATTTTTCTGCTGGCTACCAAGCACAGTCCGTGCTGTTTCCTGATTAGGTGAGGAATATTGTTAGGCTTTTCTTTACTTTTTATGCTGGTAGTTACACTGAACTTTTCAGTGGCTACCTTTTACAATAGATATTAGACACTTTACAAGAGACTGCTAGCATCATCCCCATTTTATGTAGGGGAAAGTGAGGCAGGTGATCACAGGTCACCCCAGTAGACCAGTGCAAGTAAGCGCTGGCAACAGAATTTCTTGTCCACTTGGGCAAACCACTGCAGGATTGATAGAGGTGTTCATACGTGAGAACAATGGTCAGGTCTGCTTGTGTCTGGGAAGCTGTACGTTAATGAGAGTTTGGTTTTATTTTTTAAATATTTCCAAAATACTTTATTAGCTTTATGATGATCTTTCATGGGTTTATTTCACACAGGTAATCATAGATGACCAGTTACCTGTTGATCATAGTGGGGAACTTCTCTGCTCGTACTCTAACAATAAGAATGAATTGTGGGTATCACTAATAGAAAAGGCTTACATGAAAGTCATGGGAGGATATGATTTTCCTGGATCAAATTCTGTAAGTACTAGATATATCTAAGAGGCAAAAATTCTGCTTAGATAATCTTGGGTCAAATAATTTTCCTTCTAGTGAAATCAAAGTGAATTGCTTGGGGAGGTAACTATTGGGTTTGATGTTTTCTGAAAATTTTTTTTCTTTCACAAATATCCTTAGCTGTACTTAATGAGATTTATTCCATCAAAATAGAACGAGCAAGGCATCTTGATGGGAGAGTTAATCTTCGTTCTCTGACTGCAGGACTGGCACTTATGGTTGGGAAGTATATGTGTTTATATACAGTCTAGGTAAATGTGTTGGGTGAAGGCATAGATATTTTTTTTTGCCCACGTCGTTACTGCTGGTTTTGGTTTCTAACTGTTGTTCAATAAATAGGGCAGGTTTTCCTCATTAGGTAGGGGAGTCAGCTAGGAAAGGAACAGGTTGGTCATTTAGTACATGTATATAGAGGGAGCAAGTACTTTGATCTGTGCAAGGTTTTTTTCCAGATTGTTCCACTCATTTACATAAATATGTGTTGAGTTCCTATAATGTGGTTACTAAAGAAACAGTCATCATACTGCAGCTAAACTGACAAGCAAGTTATTCTTTCAAAGAGGGATGGTTTACTGAAATGAGTAGCCTGCATAATCTTCATTACTTAGGAAGCATTTCTGATTTAAATTTCTAATTCTTTAAAACAGTACCAGAAAATAAGATATTTTAAAATAATGTTTGCATTCTAGTTAATGTCTTGATAATCACCTTCTTGGAAGGTATACTAGGTAATCATCACCTTTTGAAAAATGCTTATGGAAAGAAATGTGGCTTTGTATGAGGGGTAAATGTAGCATAAGTTTTTGTGTATGTTTATGTCAGTGTTGGACGGCTTTGTTTTGGAGGACAGAAGCTGGTGAGAATACCTGTGTTTTTTCCCCATTTTCATCCTTTAACTTGCTCTCTGGAAAAACTGCTTGACTTGTGACAATCTCCACCCTTCCTGTCCCCTCTGCTTTCAACTGCATTACATCTTCCTTGTGTAATCAGCGTTACTTACTGGCTGTGTTGTACTTTTAATTCCTCAAGTTCCTACCCACCAGTTCTGGTTATTGACACTTCAAGCATTTATAAGTCTCTGCTTTTGCTTTGAGGAGTACAAAGGAAAAGAAAAGGGAATAAGCAATATTTCAAGGAGATGAAATGGGGAGATTAAAGCAACTTTTTATGCAAATACATGTCAGTGTCAGCTTTACCAAAAAGAATAAAAAACTCAAACCCTGAGCCTTAGAAGTAAAACTTAAATTATTTAAAATGCATATATAATAGCAAGGTTCCAAATAGTGCTTCTGAGACTATGCTTTAAAAGTCTGTGAGTCAATGAAATAGAGCACATCATAGAATTGAACACAACTGATCACTTATGCTTCCATTGCTATGAAATTCCAGTTTCATCAGTTCACTTTCCAGCTTTTTTTTTAAGAAATTTTGCCCTGAACTAATCAAATAAGTTTTTGTTTGTTTATTTAATATAGTCTTTATCTTGAGCCTTTTATGTACAGAGCTATAGTGTAACTTGCATATGCTTAATTTCTTTCAAGGCACTTTTATAATTTGTGTACAGACATCATATGCTTATAGATGGATTTTCTGTTCTGATTTCTTTCGAATGCTTGCATTTCAGAATATTGATCTCCATGCACTGACTGGTTGGATACCTGAAAGAATTGCTATGCACTCTGACAATCAAGCTTTCAATAAAGATAGTACTTTCAGAATGCTTTATCAGAGGTAGAAGTTTCTTATTTCCTAAGTAATTAAAATGCTTGCTGTGTAATAGCTGTGTTACCACTATAAAAGTAGTACAATCAGCACAGATCTTTCTATAGCATTTTGGTACTACTACAAATTGTGCTTTATAAAACTTCCATATGCCTTCTGGAAGAAGAAAAATTGCGGTATCAGTGGCTTTGATAGAACAGAAGAGTAAAACATTGTGGAATTTTTTTTTGAGGTGATTTGGCTTCTTTACCTATTAAGAAAAAAAAATAGTAGTAGATTTCTTGATGAAGAAAATAAAATGAAGAGTCAGGGAAGAGCAGCCTGGAACCAATATACAAGTTAAACTTGTTTATAAAGTAGAAGGAAATGTGTTCTGTGTTCCCACACAGTTTCCCAGAACTGTGGTATTGATCTGCTGTCCTTAGCAAGCAGATATAATACAGTATTTCTAATTATACACAAGATCTTGATTTTTATGCCCCATTAGTAAAACTCCTGGAGGAGCAGCAAGAGTCTATCAAAACTGCAATACTGACCTTCAGCCTTACCATAACAGTTCTAGTTATGGTGAGAGACAGAGCTGTAATTTATAAATGTCAGCTAGCAAGTACTTTGATTTCTTTCTAATCAGTTTTGTGCAACCAGTTTCCTACACATTTCAGTGAAGTGGAAGGGGGATATTCTGTTGACTGAAACATCTGCATTCATGATAAAAGAGCATGACTCTTTTTCTGCAGTGCTTTTTCAGGTGGTTAGGAGCTCTTAGTTTTTTGTCAACAACTTTTTCAGATGTTTTCCAGTGTTGTGGTTTTGGAGGTGTGACTCCAATTAGGATGAGATCTAGCAGTTATAGCATCACTATTGTTCACCTGTGCTAGACTGAAAATGTGTTGGTCCATAGTCCAGTGACCCTGGAAACTGCCTAGGGATGCTGAATATGTTCTTGGATTTAAGCATGGGCTGGGAAACACACTAGTGTGTTTTAACAACAGTAATTGTTGCAAAATCAACAATTGCAATTCGGAACAATTGCAGAACTCAGTTGTGAGTTGACAAGTCAGACCCTGTAAGGCCTATGCTGGGGGGCACACACTTTAGTGTAAACATCTGTAAAAGTGTAGAAGCATGAGCTTCTCGTTCTTCACGTTTTGGGAAGATTCTTCAGAATCCTGGGGGTGTGACAGAGCTGTGAATTTGCTATATGCAGTGATGGACTAACTTGATGAAACCACATTTGCGTTCAGCTGAAGGTCTGTGATGAGTGTCTTTAAAAAGTGACAGAGATTGAAATTCGGGTTCATAAATGCTGATTTTTATTTACAAAAAAATATGAAATTGCAAAATTATTTGAGAATAATAATTTTTCACTTAAAGCCTATACTTAAATACTGAAAGAAAATAGTTCCGCTTTCTCAAGCTTTTTTCAAGAGTAATTTCTGCTGACAAAAAACCTGTATTCCAGCTTTTATAAAGCAGGGTCATGCTAATGGACAGCGTAAAAACATATATTACAGTGTCTGGCAAATGTTAGTTTGCAGCTTGCAAGATGTTCATTAAGCTCACCTCTTTTTTGACAGATTTCACAAGGGAGATGTCCTTATAACAACAGCAACAGGGGTGATGTCTGAAGAGGAAGGAGAAAAATGGGGTTTAGTTCCAACCCATGCATATGCAGTCTTGGATATAAGAGAATATAAGGTATCAAGTAAAACCAAAGATGTTTTCAGGTGCTTGTTTGAAACCTGTCTGCGATGGGTAGCTAACTGATTTTTGGCTCTAATGGCTAATATAATTTATTTTGTCTTGAGCTGCATTGGGTGATTCCAGAAAGCTTAATGGTGCTGTATTTTCTTGAGCTATTGGTTCATATTCCTTGTTAATATAAATACAAAAATTAGGTTGGCAGGATCAATCCAGCAATTTTATTTTGTATTTCTTTAGGGACTTCGATTTCTTCAGCTGAAAAATCCCTGGAGCCACTTACGTTGGAAGGGACGATACAGTGAAAATGACACAAGGAATTGGACCCCAGATTTACAAAAATACTTGAACTTTGATCCAAGAACAGCTCAGAAAATAGACAATGGTAATAAGGTTTAAAAAAATTACTATCTTTTCAGATAATATAGATCTTTGTGGTGTATCCCTACAGGAAAGTGGAAAAAAACACTTAAGCCCAAGGGGAAGGAGAGTAAAGCAAATACTAAAAACTGGATATCCCAAAAATTTTGAAAATGCTTGTGTATTTGACTCTGTTACTTCAGGTTTGTCTGGAGCTTCAGTAATCTGGACTGTTTAATATATGTCAAATTCATTGACAAGAAATTATCTCCTTGCTTAAGTGTTGCTATCTCAGTATCTGGGCGTGGGGGAGTTCAGTGCAAAGATAATATTCTGACAACAAGCCGTGTAATGCTGCTTTTTAATATATGAATAGAGTTTTTGTGGGGGTTTTCCTCCAATGTTTGCAAATATATATCAACATGCTTACTGTAATCAGTATTTAAATTAGTCTTGCCTATATTTGAGGTGATGCACTGGAGGTAAGCGGGTTTTTTTCCCTTGCATTACATTAGTATATCTATAAACAAATCTTTACGCATGCTCTGTTTCTGGCTGTAAGAGCAGACTGAGATCCGTCTTTGAGACTGGTACTACTATGTCACTGTCCAGAGAAACCACTTGGAATGATGCCCAGTTGCTGTCTGTGTATCTGTGAGGAAGCCCTTCTGTTCAGTGACACTATTTTGACAACAATATTCATCCAAAGCCATTAAAATATAGCATTTATTGATAAGCCTCGTGCATATGCATGGGAAAAACTTGATTTAAGTGTAAGAATAGCAGCCCTGGCTTTGTGACAGTTACAAGAGATTAGCTTGTTATTTATTTACAGATTCATTTAGTAAGGCATTTGTATCTGTAACACCTAGTAGCTAAAATTTATATAAAATTAGGTTAGTAGTTTTAAGGGAGTTTTTCCTTCTGACTAGATCTACACTCTGGTGTTTAAGTGTGTAGCTACTATGACTGCATTATTATTCTTAGTGCTGCAAGATTTGCAACTGCCTGTCTCAGAGATTTGAATTACAAGGCTGTTGCCTTTTTGAGAGTTCATTTCATTCAGGAATCTGTCACCTTGCAGGCATTGTTGTTGGCTGGAGCTGCAACTAAGGGAGCTATGGAGAATTAGAATAAATGCATGAAAATGTTGTAAAGATGAAGCAGATTCAGGGTGCCAAAACAAATTATGTAGGTGTTGGATGAAGTATCTTAGAAATACATTCAAACATACTCACATGTTGACTGAATACTTGATTCTGCTGGATGACTGCTGAAGTAGGTTATTGAATTGGAGAAACCTGTTTGACTATGTAATTATTTTATTTAAAAAAAAAATAATTCAGAAACGTAGGAAAGGGGAAGGCAGGTCAGAATCACCTAATGACATCTCTTTCAATACAACAGATTCTTTCATACCTTCTGTTTAGTGCTTGAGAATGAAAAGTGTTATGACAGCTTCAGAGAGTCCTTGATGATGAGCAGAGAACTTGTTTTCTTTGTTTAACTTGTTTTAGGGGTTAAGTTTCAATTTAGAAATTTGGGCAATGCAGACATTACTACTAAGTTTTATAGAAATGTTGGCTTATATAAGCTGTATCATTTGCCTAGAAAGAGACTTTTGAAAAATAAGTAAAATCAAAGTGTCTGGTAAGGAAACAATAACAGCATTTCCTTTTTAGGCATCTTCTGGATTGCCTGGGAGGACCTGTGCCAGTACTATGATGTTATTTATCTGAGTTGGAATCCAAGTCTTTTTAAAGAATCTACATGTATTCACAGGTTGGTCCAAGAGATAAAACTTTGTGTCCATATCTCACTAAATGTTCTGATGTGGTGTTTCCTTCTTTCTGTTCTTCCTTGTTGCAGCTGAAGAGGTCAAACTCCCAACAATGCTCACTTGAGCCTGACTTTATACTTTAAAATTCTTAGCCCGGGCTTTGTTTTTGACTGCTTCTGTAATGCTATTGAAACTCCAGTGACATTTGTGATGGTGCTGTGGACCTAAGGTTGTGTAACCAGATTCTGACCTCAGTCCCACATCTATCGGAACAGAAATCAGATTTTTCTGCAGTCCATCTTTAAACAGTGACCAGACAGTGCTTGAATGACCTAGGTTTTATTTGGAGTTTATTTTCCTGGCCAGTTGAAGTTGCGAGTTGTTTGTGCAGTGCGTGTTGCCTTTTTAGGGTGCGTTCACTGATGTCAGAGTAGTTTTAATTAATTCCATTTTTCACCAGTTGTAGTTATTGCAAGTAATCTTCCTTGCCTGCTGATGTTTTTTTCTGGTTTTTTCTTTTCTTTTTTTTTTCCCCCCTGAACATGATACCTGTCTCCTACCTAGTATCCATCACATTCAGTCTTTGTGTCACTCAGTTTGAGGATAAGTGTGTATCTCAGTTTTGGAAAGCAAGGGTTTCTTTGTTTTTCCACTCTGCTATACTGTACTTTGCCACTGTTTCTGCAGAGGTAATGTAAGCTCTGCATAAGCTCCTTTATCCATAGTGCAACTGCTGAGCTAATCAGTAAAGGCTCATTCTATCTTTGTGTTCAAATTAATTCTAAAATACACTGTGGTGATGTAGCAAGATGAGGTAATGTGTGTGCTAATCTCAAAGCTCATCTACTGGTCTCTCCTTATATTATTAGTGATTGCCATACCTCTGTGTAGGGAAATGCCTAGCACAGTGGCAACCGCCATAAAAAGCAGAGTAATGATGATGATAATTTGAAGCTTAGTTTATAATGCAGCCTTCCACACATGCTGTGTGTGGGAAGGTCAATGGGACTTACAGATAGCTTTATCCACTTCTGTTTCCAGCGTGCCATGCTTTGCATTCAGTCATTGGCACTTCTTATTTTTTCACACTGTATTTTCCTTGTCTAGACAGTTCGTGAGGTAACAGGCAGATTTTGCAATAGGGTACTTCAAAGATCTTTTAACACTTCCTGCAGGCACGCTTCCAATCATGGAAGAGATCAAATTTTAAAATAAAAATTACCTCAGTAAAAAACTGGAAGAAAAATATTTGGCGAGCCTTTGAAGCTAATCATAGCTTATGTATGGATTTCTAGAGTTACAAAAGTGTAGGTGTTTTTCACTTCGTATTGGTGTATGCAGTCATGACTGTAACTGGGTAACCCAGGCTCCTTTTTCTGTGTTCAGCTTTTTCTGTGCATTGTGTGGTTGCAGTCACCATACCAAACAGCCAAGCTGTTTGTATTTAGCATTTTTTACTATTGTACTTGTGTTGTAATGATTTTATTTATAAAACAAAGTTGTAAGATAATGCTTCTGACATGATTGTATTATGTAATCACTGTGGATTTCAGTAGAAAATCACCCTTCAGTAACTTTGTACTGATAAGAGATAGCTCTGTATGTACGTAGGATTTGGAGTTAGTTTTCAAAGTGCAGATTAGTATCTTACCTGTCTAGTAACATGTCTGTGTTACTTTTAGCACTTGGGATGCAAAGCAAGGCCCAGTGAAGGATGCCTACAGCCTGGCTAACAACCCGCAGTACAAGCTAGAGGTCCAGTGCCCACAGGGTGGTGCTGCCGTCTGGGTTCTGCTCAGCAGGCACATCACAGATAAGGTGCCGCCTTCTTTTTCTGTTATGAGTTCTGCAATATCTTCCGTAAATCTTTCTATATGGCTTTCTGTTATTAGTATATTACTGCTTCTGATTTCAAGTTCAGGTATGTATGCCTGTATATATCTATAAATTTTAAATCCAGCAGGTACCACATACCTACAAACAACATTGTTGAAATAGAACCAGAGTAAAAATTGAGCTAAGTAATTGTATTCCACCATAAAGGTCCTCAAGTAACTTTGAATCCTGGGGTTTGAACTGTTTTAAGTGAAATTAGTGGCACTTTATTTACTTCAGGTATTTTAAAAATAATTGGATTGGGTATCTCAATAAATAAACATATCGGATCATACCATATGGTCATCGAAGGGGATGATAGAATGTGTACTTGATTCTGATTAAGCATTAGTTGCAATCCACAGAAGTGTACAACTCTACTTTATTTGTATTTTTTATAGGATGACTTTGCACACAATCGGGAATTCATTACAATGGTTGTATACAAGACTGATGGCAAAAAAGTTTACTATCCAGGTTAGTGTATGTTAATTGTCAAGAAGATTATGTTATAAATAAGTGGAGAATTGCAAAGGATTTTGTGGAGAGGAAAGGCACTTTTTGGTTCAAAACTAGACTCCTCACTCTAAGAGGTCAGTCTGCTGAAATAGGTGTTTAGCTCTGTTTGACCACCTTCAGCAGTCTACACTGAAAGAATAAACCAAGCTGTACATGTTGGAAAGTTGCTAAGAGGTCTGCATAGTCCTGCTGACACTTATTTTGACACAGTATTGTCTTTGTTCTATTTTGCAGTGGTAGTAGTTAATGCTTAGAGGGAACAGATGTTGTGCTTCTGTTTATCTGATAGCATAATTATTTCCCACATTTGTAAAATTATTTAAGGGTTTATGGCTTCCCCTAAATGAAAATAATCAAGGTTAACTGTTCTATGAACTTGGTTTAATAAAGTACCTAAGCAAGCCCATGAGATACAGCTGAACACCTCAACCTATCTCAAAGTATTGGGTATGGAATGTTTAAGGAAAATATTTAGATGTTCAAATTTTATCAGAGTATTACTCCTGGTCATTGTATGCCAGATTCTACTCACCTTGAGAAGAAGGGGCTTGGCTTTTGGAGCTTTGTTGTAGCTGCGAAAAAGCCATGTATGTTTTATTTCAAGACAGATAGCAGGTCTGAAACACACGTTGACACACAGGAAGTAAAGGTAATGCCCAGGCTGAATGGATAGCCTGCAATTTTAAGGTAGAGCTAATAATACCATATTTTTATTTATTCTTTACATCAAGTTAAAGATCTCTGTAAAAATATTCCTTGGAATAATTCAGTGAAGGTGTATCATAAGACAGGTAGGATTTGGACTATTACTTTTACAGATAGGGAACCTCTTTAGAGCCAGGGTTGCATTCAGGTAGCTGTTCATGCAACACATAATAGCAACAGTTAATTAGAGAGTAGCTTTTAAAGCTTTTTTTCACTAAAGAGTGGAATTTGTGTGGTTTTTCCTATTGGAATGGCTGGTAAGGGTTGCATTGTTCACCTCTGGTCTTGTTCAGTGAACTCTGCTGACCAGTTCCCCTAGAATCCAAGCTGTCTTTCTGTGGAAAGCATCTGAGACCTGACCAAATCATCATCATCATCATCATCATCATCATCATCATCATCATCATCATCATCATCATCTGTTTTTGCAAGAGCTGATCTTGTTAAAGGACTGCTTCTCCTTACAGCCCAGGACTTGCTTCTGGTGTTGCTAGTACTTGTATCAGTGCTTATTTTACTTGTCTTACTGAAAACATTCTTAAGTGGGCAAACCAAACACGTTTGTATAGTGGAGGGAGTTGTTCAGTTGTGCTTGAAAGAGACAGTCTCCCAGCAAGACCACTAGCGAGAACTGGATGATTCATGTGTTTTGTCTTGCTACCCAAGCTCATTTATAAACATTTAATCTCACAAGCTCAAACTCGTTTAAAACTTTTTTCTGTGGAAATAGATTGGTCAAGCTGCAGTATTATTTTTACCATCTGTTAAAATGAGATCAGAACAAAGCAATTTAATCCTTTGGCAGTGAGGCTGAGATTTCCCGTTCCTAAGCTTCTAATTGTTTTATATTAATCCTTTCCCCTCTCCCATGTTGTTTTGTGGAAGAAAATAAAAAGGACCTGATCCAGGGCCTATTGAAGCAATTAGCTAGACTCGTTCCTGCTGCACTGAAATTAAAAGAAGTCTGGAAAGAACCAATTAGAGGTCAAATAACAAATTACAGTGTCTAATTGTAAAAGCAAATATTTGGGATCCTTATAATAAGTACTGCATTACATTGGTACTGGGATGCAACTACATCTGTGTAATGATCACAAGGATTTTGGGTGGGGCGGGGGGGGCTGGAGAGAGAGAAAGAAAGTGATTGAGTTAAATCAACATATTTTAAAGTCTTGTGTACCCAGTGGCCAAAGATTTTGGCAGATTGCATTCTGGAACTGTCTAGCCAATGGAGAAGGAACAGACGACTCAGATTTTTAGAGTGCTTGAACATTCCTTATCTTTCTCTTTAAATTTCAACATAATCACAGTAGGTCATCTTCAAGTAGTGGGAAACACTGTTTGACACTGGTGAGAGATGGATAAGCAGTTTTTGCAAGTCATGGGATTTAAGCTGTACTTTCAAGTACAGAATTTGTGTCCTGTCATGTGTGATGTACCTCTCCTGAAAATGATAGTTGTTTTTAAGATTATCTGTCCTAGTTATGAGCAAATCTTGAGGCTCTCTTGAGAGCATTCAGGTCTGCTCACAGTCTAACCTTAGTACCAACAATCTGACTTTCTTAGCAAAATTCACTCATATAAAATGGCTAAGAAGTTTACCATGCTGGGTCATTTTTTGTTCAGGGAAAAGCGTTCATCCTTTTCTTTTTCAGCTGATCCTCCTCCATATATTGATGGTATTCGGATCAACAGTCCTCATTACCTGACCAAAATAAAGCTGACCTCTCCAGGACCCCATACATTTACCTTAGTGGTGTCCCAGTATGAGAAACAAAACACTATCCATTACACAATCAGGGTATGTGCTGTTGGCTTCATGATGAATGTAAACAATTTAAAAGTGCCCTTTATTTGTAAGTTTGATTTTTAAAGTTTACTTCTAGATCAATATTGTTATTTTGGGGAGGGAGGCCCTGAATGATGGAGCAGAACTACTAGATGAAGTGTTTGAGAATGTTTTCCATTTGTAGTTAAGACAATATAGTGTATATGGTTTTAGTAATGAAATCAGCTGAAAAATACTTTATTTCCTAGAATAAAAAATTAGTATCTGTTTACAGGCAGAGTATTGACTCTCTGTGTGTCCAAAATAAGTCTATTTTAGATCCCAGTTAAGATTTGAAGTTTTTGGACTTCTTTTAAGCCCTTGGACTCAGTATGTGGATTTTTCTGTAACTGCTGAGTCATGTGATGATCAATGCTAGATGTCTCTTTTTGTCAATGGAAAAAAGTAAAACACAGATTGTTTCCATGTTGCTTTTTCTAAGAAAAATTAAATAGAATTAAGTCTTATTAGTCACAGCACTGTCCTGAGTTTCGGACAGGGTTTTCTGATAAGTAATATAGGCATGTAGAGAACAAGTATCTAAAAATGATGGGTAGGCAATTCTGCTTTTTTAACATGTCATGATTTCATATGAAAAGTGCAAGATGAATGTGTGACCAGCTGCTTCTTTTACAACGCAGGTGTATTCCTTGTGCAAGTTCACCTTTTCCCAGATTCCTACGCCTTATACCATTTCCAAACGGGTAAAGAAATATTTTCTTTCATGAGTCACTGGATAATAATTCTGGTTTGGCTTTTCTGTATTTGAGTTGTACAAGGTTTTAAAATAAATTTTTATGCTACCACCCAAAAATGCCAGCTTCTAACAAATGAAACTTCTTAACTAAAGCTTAATCTAAGCATCATTAGCACAAGATCAATCCTGTGCTTGTTACATATAATTTGCCAAACTATTAGCTGCACTGCTAGCAGAATTCATACCAACGTAAAAGGCAGTGGGCTGGCTTGCTCTGTTCACACCACTCTGTATGAATGGGGGCTTAACTTTCACCAGCATTTGGTATGTAAGCTCCACCTTCACTGCAGAGTGTGTTATTATAGCTGTACCATTGCAGATACACTGTAAAGCCATTGTAGAATAGCACAGCCTTTAGAATAACAATCTGTACCCTAGTATGTAATTACTCTGCAGAGATCAGATTGCACTAGTACTACTGCAGAGTAAAAACCCTGCAAAAGTGTTTCTCTTTTTTCCCTTGAAAGAATTGCATGATTTTATTGGGAAAATCTCTTGGCATGATGGGTGTCTGTAGCAAGACCATGCCAAATGGACTTACTTAGGATGGCAGTATCACAACATGTTACTTACTGTTCCTAAATTTTGTGAAGACGTCTCAAAGGTCTGTAAAATTGGGATAAGTGCTCACGTTGCTGAACAGGATCAAGGCAATATGCCCATGGTATGTTTCATGTGGAAATGCTCCCTGATAGTACAGCAGCAGGGGCAAGAGCAAAAAACTTGACCGAAACTAAGTTGGAAGCCCAGGCAGTTTTGAGGCCTGCTGGTGTTCATATTTCAGCTGTCAACATGAGCTGCAGTTGTACTTTCAGCTGAAGTATAAATGTAGCCAAGAGCTCACAGGATGAAGTAACTCGCATGTATTTTCACGTATTAGCAATTTTATCATCAAGAAAGAATAAGCCAGCAGCTGTTAACTTTAAGCTCAGTACCTACCATGCATATCCTGGGGAATCCTACTATAGGTAGAAGTCTTCAGTCCAAACAGTAGCTTCTTCAGGAAGTGAGGAACAAGGCTAGTTTGAACCACTGTGGAAGAGTCCATTTTCTAGGACACTCATGCCTGAAGCCAAGGATACATTACTTAGTGATCAGGGAGACATGCTGACTTGCAGCTAGGCTCTTGAGTCCAGATAGTGTTTCGTACCAGCTGTTATTTCTGGAACAGCCCCATGAAGCTAGCCTGTTCTGGAGAATGGTAAGTGGCTAGAGACACCCCTGGGAACAGCGAGATGATTTGCTTGGTTCTTCCAGAAACCATTGCCCTTTTTAGCTCTTAAAAACTGGGTTTAGTTTGGGGGAATACTTTAAGAGATCAAAAAATTAATCGAAGGTGACCAGCCTGTTTGAGGCAGGACATCTGGTTTATGTTGTATTATGTTTCAAAATAAAATTAAGTATGTGGAAATCTCCTGTTAATTCTTTGAAGATGTCTGTCTAGTATTCAAATAATCTGTTCTATCCAAGGACAGCTCTGTCTCCATGATTAAATACAAAAAGTTAGTTGCCTGTGCTTAATGCTTATTTGGTGCTTGCTTAGCAGTTACTATACTTAAAAACAAGCAGATAGATAACTAATTCACAGTTTACCAGTAAAAGCAAGTTCTGCTAGATGTCTTATATGAAAGTGGAGTGGTCACTGCTGGAGCTCACCATGCCCTAGGGGGATTCCTGGAACTCAGTGCAGCAGAGATGAAAAAGGCCTGGAAAGCTAACAACACACAGCAGTTTTTGGTTCCTGGGTAGTAGCATGGTGGGGGGAGAAATCCCCCTTGTTTCCTGACATGCCACGTTTGATGCTTTTGGATGCTGAGTGCGTCCAAATTAAAATCACAAGAAAAGATGTTGCTCCTTGCTGCATTGACAGAAAGGGGAGGGAAGTAACAGGAGAAATGGATCTCTGCTATAAATTTGTGTGAATACTTGGCATGTCTTACAAGTCTAACCTTTCAGTTTAATGACTAGCAGGAGGAACTTGCAAACAGATGGCCTGTTTCTCAGTGTCTGAGCAGCATTTTTCCTCTTGTATGTCTTTGTCCTTGCAGAATCTGTCCTTACGGATATCTTGTCCCTGTAATGCTGGCTCTCAGAGTGCTTATTGGTGAATGGACAGGGCTGGAGGCAGCGATTTCAAAAGCACAGGTTACAACACAAGTAGTGTTGCACTTCCTGTACTGCTGTCATTTCTCATTTAGCACAACAGAGGAGTGTCTGGGGGTGGGGTGGGGGGGAACAACAAATCAGCATAGTCCAGTAGTTGTGGGACAGATGGCAATATAGATCTTTCATTAGATGCAGTTTGTTATAGTCAGAAACAGTCACTCATTACTTACCTAGTATAAGCTGAAAAAATACAGTATACTTTTAAGGTATTTTAAGGCTTTGATCAAGATGGGTGCAGGACTGCAGTGAAGCCTTCTGAATACTTAACAGTCTTTCACTTGCACTTTAAAAAATTAGGAGTGAGTACTAAAGTCAGTGACCTCTGAAGTGAGAGGAGCCTCTAATCTTGTTTGTGTGTATATATAAGCAATACAAATCTTCAGGATATGAAGTATTTTCTGTACTTCTGACTTCTTCCAGGTTAATGGACAGTGGAAAGGTCACAGTGCTGGAGGATGTGGAAATTTCAGAGACACATACAAAAATAACCCCATTTATCAATTCCAGCTGGACAAGAATGGACCATTACTAATTGAACTACGGGGACCAAGGTTTGTAGAGAATAAGCATGCATCAACACAGCAAGAGTATTACATGCTAAAGATAAAGCTCCCTGAAAATCCAGAAGACAAGGTGTGGGAGGTGGCTCAGACTTGGTACTGTCTATGTTTCTAACTTCACCATCAACAGTGATTTAAACCTGCATGTTTGCTACTGAGGAAATCCTTGATCTACAAGGGAAGCAGAAACCTTCTTTATCTTTAGTTTCAGTCTCAGGAGAGTGAGGCCTTGCATAGAAGGGAAGAAAGTACCAAGGACTCTTTCTTCCTCTTAAAACAAAATTACAATCATAATTCCTTTTCTTTTGTAGTAGAACTAATATGCAAGGTACTGAACCCGTACAGGCTGTCAAACAATGGCCTATGCAGTAGCTTCAGCTCTGGAAATACATTTACTCTGCTACTAGCAGGCCAGGAGAAGTATTGGATGTCAGTGCCCTGTGGAGTAGATCTACGCAGTTCAAATTGGCAAAATTCACAGTCTACCTCAAAATACCAGTATACAGTACTTCTAAATAGCAACATCTCCTGACATGCAGTCAAGTCTTTATCCTTTGCAAAGCTGCATGGTGGGCCTCACAAAATAGTAGCATATTTCTATCCATCCTCCCCTCTTTGAGGAAACTCCTCCTCTCTGAAATGAAGATGAGTACTAAGTGGCTATACTGCTCCATTAATTAAGCGGGGTTTTGTATGCACTTTTTTCTGCACTTGCAGATCATATTTGAGCAGTTTGAATGACAGGAGCAGCAGTGCCTGTCACATGCATTAAAAGCTAGCAGTGCAACACTAGCAATTCTGCTGAAATCATGGACATTGATTACTCTGACTGATCAGATCGCACCCCAGGATCTGTGTGGCATGGCACCAGAGTGTGTCACCACAAGCTTAACTACCCGAAGTCTGCTTAAATGCAGAGGCAGATTTCTAGCAGGCATAGTTCCAAATCTGAAGTGTGTTCTGTCTTTCTCCAAATTCTACATTCATGTCGTGGTAAGTTTGACTTAAGGTTTGTCACAAATGTGACAGAACTTTTAGATGTCTTCCAGTTATACTGTGTAGTTTTTAATAAAAATTACCCTCTTCACGGTAATCCTGATGACCCAAATAACTGAAGTAACAGTCTGTCACATCACTTGCAGGCAATACAGTGTTGGCTTTGAACTCATCATGGTCTCAACAGTAGGAGATCCTGGTTCCTATGGCTTTCAGAAAAAAAGCAGTGGTGACTACAGGTAATACTCACTTAATGAAGTCTTAGAGGTTTGAAATATACTTCAGATCTTGGTTCTAACAGGTAGTTTCTTTTATCATAGGTGTGGATTTTGCTACTTGGAAGTGGAGAACATATTTGCTGGAGTTTACAATATTATCCCCACCACATTTCTGCCTCAACAAGAAGGTCCTTTTTTCTTAGATTTTAACAGTGCTACTCCTCTTAAGGTATCACAGCTCCAGTGAGGAGACAGATCTGCGCATTACTGTTTAGGGAGGAGTTTTTGATCTGTCCTGCAGTCTGAGAACAGGTGAATAACTTACTACACATGCATAAAAGAAAATTACATTCTGAGTTGTAGCCAAAAGCATGAAATTACTGATTTGCCAGTTAATTGTGGTAGACAGCTGTGGGTTTTGCTGCTATGGTATTGGAGCGAGCACTATTCAACAGGCTTGTGAACAGGCTAAAACACTTATATGCAAATGAACTGGCAGAACTCTACTGCAATTTTTCCACACTTCAAATCAAAATCTAGTGAGTTAAGAACAAATCTCCATTTAAATTCTCTTCTCCCAAAATACAGGGTATAAGGGTTTAAGATTTTATTCTTAAAAGTAAACATGTAAGACAAAAAATATTGTGTATTCTGCTTATTCAGTCTTAGGACCAAATAGCTTTTACTACATATTTGAGCTGCTATCTTGAATGTTTTCAGCATTGAACTAGTTCTCACATCTAAATATAAGTTTACTACTGCTGAGCATATAGTATTCCAGACTAACATGTTCAGCTTCCCTAGAATATGTATATAGGAATAAAGGAAAAGGAAGATTCCGGCTTTAGCCATTTCTGAAAGCAAGCAATGGCTTTGGCTTCTTCACTCACGTTACATGTACTTTGAGAGCTGTTATTTCATATCTGTATTACTTTAGTACATATAACATTATGGCACAAAGTACTCTATGGGTTTCTTCCTACTAGCTGTAATCCAGATCAGATCAACCTGGCTTGGTCCAGCTTAGCAGTAAAAACAGGAGGTTAGCCAGCAGTAGCATACAGACAGTGCAGCATGCCCTTCATTTAGCAAGTGTGAAAGGTTTTCATCGAAGGGTGCACTGTAAGAGTGTCTGCACCTACTGAGGTAGTAAACTACCCACCATCAGCATCTCAGCAAAGAAATGTTCTATTCTCATAATTTTTATAAGTATTCAGCCTGTAGGGGAAGGATCATTTAAACCATTCCCCCTAATAAACCATGGCTGCAAGAAATGGACTTGCTGATCCCATTATGCAAGACATCTTTGAAAAGATACCTTTCTCCTTGTAAGATGAAACCAGTGAATGAATTGAGCACTTGGCCAGTGTCATCAACAGAAGCAGGGTCAGAGTTCTTAAGAAAATAGTGAAAGTAGGACTTGCAGAACAAGATTTTTTTAGAAGCCTACTATATCTGCTCTTACTCTGGAAGATCTGTATATGTTGTATCTGAAGATAAAGATAACCAAGCTTTTAATTTAAGTACTAACTGCCTCACAGCTTCTAAATGCATTATTTTTTGTTGTCCTATAAATGGCAGACTTAAAATTCCACTATATTTGACAGTTGGGGGAGAGGGTGTTTCAAAAACAGCTATAGGAAGTTCTTTGCCAGATCAGATGGTTTGGCAGTTTTCCAAGCAAAAAGGTAGCATTTTCTTATTTTGGAGCACAGGTGCCATTTGGTCATTGGAAGACTGAGCACACATGCTACAGGAGCACCAGAAATACCTGTGGGCTAAAATTATTCCCATAAAAGTTTGCTATTAGCCCTCTCCAGAAAGTACAAGATCCTTTTGTTTCATTTCCTTCATTAGACAGCTGCTTAACAAATGTCTAGCTTTCAAAGGGCACCGAAGGCACATGCCTTTCTGACTGCACTTCTCTCAAAGACCATCTGGGCTAGAAGATTTGTGACAAGTTTGTCACAGTGTGACTTACCTTTTTTTGCAAGGAAGTTTCTGATGATTATTGCAACAAATCAACAGAGGGAACAGCATGGGCACAAGCTAAGCAAAAAACAGATTAGGTTCTTTGTCGTTCTCCTTGGCTTTTGGAGTATGTGCCAAGGCCTGCTTTAGCCCTACAAAATTAAAATGTCATACAACTCACATTTTCCCTACAAATTTGTGTTAAGTTTTTAGCTCAGACTAAACCAGAATAGCAATGGCATCCTGCATATATTTTATCACCTATGAAGTTAGAGGTAATTAGGAAGTCTCAACTGAGTATCTTTTTGACAGCACAAAAGGCAGATGCCAGAACCGCCAGCTTTCAGTACTAAGTTCTTACACATCCTCTGCTATTTGGGATCAAGCTGGTAGACTTGCCTACAGTAAAATCTGTTGTTGTTCTTCTGTAGTTCGTTTCTACTCTGCAGGAAGGGGGTTTCTTTCTCCCTCCCCCCCCTAATTCTGGATGAAACAAGCATAAGGCTCAGCTTCCATACTGTGTTAAGCTAGAAGTAAGGAATATACTCACTCTCTTAATGCCAGGCAAAGGCATTAAGGACAAAGGATCCTGCCTGCACCAGGATACACTAACATGTTTTACACGTTACAGTACAGTCAGTGGATTTGGCTTATCCCCATAAATGCACAGGATTTAAGCCTTAGTATCAGTGTCCTTTATAACGCAAGTCCTATTCAAATATTGCACCTACATCAGCTACTAGAATACCATCACTGTACATTTTCCTTCAGTTATAGGACAGAATACTCAGGTGGAGTATTTAAAAGGAAATACGAAATAGTCTCAAAAATTCAAGTCTACAGGTTCTGGTTGTAGCAAATGAATTTTACAACCAAGTTTTCTTACTCTTTTTTTTCTTAGGAGCAGAAGTTCACGTAAGCACTTATGACTTGCTTTGATATTTTCTGTCAAATACATGCTTCTATATTTTTTTCTAGAAGTAAATCTGGAAAAATTATTGAAAAGTGAACTAATCCTTAGATTTTGTAACAGCCTCAGGTCAATATCTAGCTTAAGCCTTTCTTTCCTCTATACCATTTAGCATTTTTTGATCCATATGACAGACAATAATTCCATGCTTATATCAGCATCTAATGTCATGCAGCAAGACTTTCAGAAAGGAATAAGGCTGCATGTGCAAAAATTTAAATAGCTGCACAACAGCTCAGGCTATTACAAAGGTACTTTGGTCATTACTTTACTTCCAGTTAAGACAGTCATGCACCTCTTGACCCTTAAGTCTTCTCTGCTTGTAAACATGTAATTCAGGTTTTTAAACATTAAAATACAAAGACTCATAAAATATACCATCAAGCATCCCACACACATAAATTGTTTGTCACACACTGTACAGAACGATGGTGATAACTGACAAAACAAAAGCCAGTTGCTATAAGGATCTGTAAGAGGATTTACACTTTCTTCAATTCACTAAGGCAAGACTACTTACAAAGAAATTATTTTTAATTTTCTATCAGTGGCACAGAGGGATAACTAGAGGTTGCCTCTTCAGAAGTTTTGACATTCTCCTTACGTACTGCAAAGCCTTTTCTGTGTGGTTTGTTTGTTTTTTTTAAAACCTTCTTTAAAGCTGCATACAAGACCCCATAATGCTGCTGTTTATATCTCAGGATAAGACACGCCCCCCCCCCCCAAGCCCACACATCCCCCAGTTTGTTTTATTAGGGAGGCAACAGGTTAGTCCTCCATTAATCCAATCCATCAGCTCTCAAAGACTCAGTGAGAGGTCATGCCATTGATGAATGGTATGAGCAGCTTCTATCCCATCTGCCCCATGAGTCTGAGATTCAGTCCTAATTTCTTGATGCAAGTTTCATGTAACTTTTGTAAAGTAATTATGCACTTGACCACATAATCTATGTGGTATTTGAACAGCAGTTATTTAGAATTAAGTTTACTTACATACAGTAGAGGTTTTCGATGTTCAGTCAAGAAGGACATTTAAATTGTTTGATGATACCAAAGAGAAGCAGAATTCCTAGGTCAACATTATTATTTATACATTCTCACTTCAGGGCAGCTGAAGTGATCACGTATACTTTGATACACCAGAGGCTTATTTTTATACCCATGAAGGCAGCTACCATCATGTCACATTTCTGAATGCATAAAGAGCTCCAACAGAAAAGTAACTGGAGAAAGCTTGTTCATTTGCCTGTACTCCATAGTGATGTATGTTCATTTAAGTTTGTCATATTTATCATTACAGCTTTTATGAAGTTTAAAATAAAATGAGTTTTCCATTAATTTATTAGACATGCAGTTCGGCCTGTTTGCTTGCACATCTGAAGGGTGATTTACCTGCCAAGTCTGAGGGTCACCAAAGGAAGAAGGCTGCAGCAAGATCTTTACACAAATCTTGCAGAAGTATGGTGTAAAAGCAGGTTCTACACTCTTTTGAACTTCCTGATCAATGTTCTTACCATGCAGAGCTGAACCCAATCAGCACATACGCAAGGCAGCACACGCAGCTTATTTTTATATCCTGTTGAACATAAAATTAATTCATTGCCCAAGTGCAGGGAGTTTGGATTTCCAGTCAGAACTGGCAAGATGAGAGGCAAAAACTGGCAAGAGGGGTTAACAAAACAAAACAAAAAAAAGAAACAAACACACACCATCAAAAGACCACCCTAACAACCCAGAAAAACATAACGGGTTGACTGGCAAGTCTGCAAAAATAAGATATTCAACCACAAATACCTCTGCTAATTTTTCTAACTGTATGCAGCACAGACAATAGTTTAACTACAAAAGTCTAAGCAAAAACATTTAGTACCACGTGGCATTTCGTATTTATTACTGTCAGTCTTGGCTTTTCCCCAAGTAATGGCCACATCAGAAGCTGGAACCACAGACTTCTTTCCTAAGCATTTACTGGCCTGGGAAATGCTAACAATGGAAGAGTGCAGCCTTCAGGTCTTCAGAAGATGTAACTGTATAAATATTTAAAGCTATTACAGCTTAACAGCTATAACATGTTGAATCTAATTTTTATGAAAATGCGTTTCTTTACCTCCAATCCTTTATGGCCTCACAGCAAATTCCACCAGCATGAAGTACAGAGGTTTTATGTAACCAAATACCTTCCTCTTTTCTGCTTACTAAGGGATTTTGGAAAACTTGACTACAGCTCTGGTCTCACGCCGTTCAGAATAAAAAGTTAATCACATATGCAGGGATCCAGGAAGCTGGAAGGAGGTAACAACTGTCCACGTACCACGAGGGAGTCTAATACCAGAGTGACACGGGGCTGCAATCTTCAACTGGAAGTGGATATTTAAAGACTAAACTTGCTGTGGGAGAAGATTCAGTTCTTAGCACTTGAGATAGACTTAGCTTGCACAAACTCGAAATGTGGAAAACAAATGTTTACTGTAGTGTGAAGAATCTTACATTAACTTTGAGAATAGATACACAAGCTGTGGCAGGGACAAAATACAACAGGACTGCAAAAACATAGAATAGAAAATACTTTGGGCAATACTAAAATTCCCATCAAATTAACAATATAAACTGACATTTTAGATAAAATGGTGCTTTCAGAAATGCTTAGCCACCAAAACTGAAGAGTCCTAGGATTTTTACTACCACTTAGCATAATTACCAGATACTACTACTGCCTAACAGCTGCTGGCAAAACATGCCCATGCCCTTTCTAGTTTTATCGAACACTTTCTCTAGGGCATACTAAAATCCCAAGTCCCTTTAACAGTTATAAAACCTCACACAGTACAACCTACGGAGAAGCTTAAGAACACATTGTCAATCTACACTGGCAATTCCTTTTCTTCATGCATATTTCAATGGCGAATCCCTTATCATAACTGTCCTGAAAACATCTATGACTTCCATTTTTGAGAAGAAAAAAAACCACTTAAAGTGCTGAAAAATAATACTTCACTTCTCAGGGGAGGGGAAGGGCAAGGGGCCAATCAACTCTTTTTGGTCACTGGGTATCACCCTTAGAGTCCAAGCCAGACTTGGGGAGGTGGCTAGAAAGGGCCTACCACTGCTGAGTGTTACCATTGCCTTTCTGTCTGTCTGTCTCAACACCGTTTTTTACGGGCACGACTCATCTTTATCCTTTCTGTGAGCACCAAGAGAAGAGTGAAGGCTTTTAGACACCACACATGCAACAGCTTTCCTGTATACAAAATATTTCTACAGTTTCAGCGTAATACAGACAAATACAGATGTTTAAAGAATATGCCACATGTACTCAAGAGATCCACTGTATCTAAAGAGCATTTCATTCTACAAAACCGAAGCCAAACTGCGCTCTGCAAATGTTTGGCTTGAATTTCAGACCCCCGACTGGCATGAATTTACACGAGAATATTACTAGTTATTGCTTCAGCCAGGCTGCTACAAAACAATTTACAAAGTCTGTGAAATATGAGCACAGCTTAAACATTTGATAACTTGTCCGGCCTACAAAGGATTTACTCAATAAAAACTTCAGCCCTCTACATCAATTAGACTTCTTAGTGCAGTTTTAAATTCTTAGAGTAAACGCTTAAGATTTGGCATATATTATTGGCACAATGTTCTTCGAACACCTAGAAGTTCATGTATAAATATTTATACTCCCATTAATCAGGACAGGGCAAAAGGAGGACTCAGCCAATCTGGGCAGCTTTTCTGCCAGCGCATATTCCCTCTTTGATTTTCATGCACTGAAGGGAGAGCTGCTTCATTCGGTTATCCAAAGCCAGCCCTTCAGTGGAGCTGCTCCTGATGCTGCTCCTATTCTTGTTCACTCTGTCGCTTGTCTTGTTCTCAGCCCCTTCTGCCCTATCCCCTGCAAAGAAAGGATTAAACTACATGTTAAACCTGGATTTCATTCTGTAACTTAAGCTTCAAGTGGGTGCCTCTGCAGCTTCCTTTGCCAAAGCGTGGAAAAAAAAAAAAAAAGAAAAAAATAGGAGCAGGAGCAAGATGCTTTAAAGAAACCGAAGTTGGCCTTCCAAGCCATGCTCATCTTGTGCACTGCATCAGCAAATTACAGTATAAACAACCTTAGGTTGGAGTACACAAGAGCAGTGGTAATCCTCTAGTCTGAACTTATCAGCAAGGGCTGGCACAGCCTGCAAGAGTGGGTTTTTTGGTTTTTTTTTTCCTGGGAAGCAGGATTTTCAGCAAGCAGGGCAGTAATTTAAAAAAAAAAAAAGGCAACCAAAAACACAACCACCAAAAAAACCAACTAAACTCAGATTTTCCTTAAAATAGATGTACCATCAGAATCCCACTGATCACTGATCTTGGGAGAAACCTCAAACCCCTCCACTGAGACAGAACTGGGGAACCTTCCCAGCCAGAACAATAATTAAAACATTTTAGATGTCATTATTAACTGCAGGACGCAGGGCCTTCAAGAACTGCCTTCCCCAAGGGTGCGGCCAGCAGGTCAGAGCTCAGTGAGCTGGCGATATGCCTAGGGGAGTTGAGAAGGTTTTCCTGCTCCCTTTAAAAAGCTGAAAAGCATTGGCCCAGGACGTATCCAGCTGTGCGTACCTCTTTCAGCTTCACACTCGGGGGAGGATGCCCCGCTGCATTCGCTTCGGGGGCCAAGGACAGGAAAGAGCATCCCAAACTCTGAGAGGGACACAGGGCTGGGCAGATCCAGGCTTCCAGGTCGCGTCGCAGGAGGAAACTGAGTGGGCACCTCACAAGGACTCGTAGCACCAGAGCTGAAGCTGGACACTGACTGAGTTTCCGAATCTTCTTCGGATATGAAGCTGCTGCCATTATCATCCTCAAACACTTCTGAAGCCACTGCAATGTTCAAAGAATATTCCAGTTAGCAAATCTACCCCCCTCCTGGCACCTTCCCGGGCAAAGGCAGTTTCTCAGGTTTGCATATTCTGTACATGCATGCACTGCTAACCTGCGGGCTGCCTTTTCTCATGCTCTGCCCCCTTTGCAAAGCCTTAACCCAGCATTTCATAAGTGGATCATGAAGGCCTGATTCTCCTTTGAGGAACAGCACACCTGCCAGCCATGCCATGCAAGACCAGCTCTATGCTAGCTACTGCTCCTCATGCCAAGATGCTTTTGGATTTTTACTGTCCCTGCTGCCCCTTGCCCAGCTGGCCTTGTTCTCTTGTGGTCTGTGGTACATAACTTAGGCCAGGGCCTAGTCCCATGTGCCTGCCTCACCCAGCACCATCTTGATCCCAGCACAGACTCAATAACAGGCAGGTTATTTAAGGCACTAATTAGAAAGACACAGCTCCAGGGGCAGATTGCTTCCACCTGATCTTTCCACTTTTGCAGTTAAAATCCAGCACGAACTCCCAAGATCTCTTTTTGGATGAGGATCACCAAGCAACACCAAATTAAAAAAAGCCCCACCCACACATATAATTTTTCTTGTTCAAGTTTGCTGAGATCTGAATTCTAATTAAAGCAAACCAACTCCAAACTCTCTGGCTAAATGAAGCCGCTGGGTCTTTGTTAGCAACAGGAGGAGAAATCCATTAAAGAAGGTTCCATTTCGTGCAACATAGGGGTGTAGATTTTGCTAAAATTCAACATTTTTCAATCTTGGCTCATTGCAGGATGTGGACCTACGAACCAAAGACTTCTGCATACAAGTAGTCCCACTGGGATCAGAAGGTTTTTTACATGCATCAGCCTCTACGCAACAAAAGTGTGTGCTGGAATCACACTGGTCTAAAGAAGTCCCACAAATAGCAAGACATTTACAGTGACCTGAGGTTATCTTCAATTACGCCTCCTTGCAATTCCTGCCATTGTTAGAAAAAACCCAGAACCGCCTTGAAAGAGCAGCAGGAGCCAAGCAGCAGCGTTAATGCAATGGCTCAAAGCAGAGGTTTCAAAGTAGTTCTTTGGTTACCCTGGCAGCCTGGGACTCACATGCACCACTCTGACACGAAGGGTGCCAACAGAGGCAGCTACTGTCATGACTATTGCAGGGATGTTCAGCCTCTTTCTGCTGTATTTGCAGATTGCAGAACTGTACTTACACATCACAGAATTGACCTAAAAGGCTTCAAACATAAAATGGATAACAGCGTTATCCACCTTCCTGAGCTCCCTCCAGGGCACTTTGTGCTCAGAGACAGTTTGTGGTTTGGGTTTTGTTGTTTTGTTTTTAATGATGTCAAATCCAAAACTGCAGAGTGGCCTTTCTTCTCACTCGCCGTGTTTTATCAATATACGGTGAGCAATACAGATAACTGCAGGGGGTGAAAGCAAAAAAAGGTTGGGCAAAAAAGATGTTTCCAATTACAGGAGTCCTCTACTTGGCAAGAAGCACTGACACTAGCCAGTCTACAAGCGGCACAACTTAAACTGTAACTTACTTATCACCACCGCAACTTACCATAACACACAGGAGCATCTGCTAGGGCCAAGAAATTGTTGCTGATGATTTGGTGTATTATTCAACTCCAGCAGACATAAATCAAGATATAAAGGACCTTGGTGGAAAGCCCCCCACATTACAATGCATGAAAGCTGCACCTGTCAAGGCTATTTTGGTTATTATGTCTTGCAGGCTGCTAGTCCTGCCCTGTCACAACCCAGTTCTGTGTTGGCACTACATGCAACCTGGAGTCCTTCCACTTATGTCAGGCTGTGCAATTCAAATAGACGGATAAGCCCATGCTGCCAGTCCTTGCCTGCAGCCTCAGCAGTGGCCAGAAGGGCCAGCAACTTGTTGCTCTGGATTACTTTCCTGGTTCTTTCTGGCCCTACATACCAGGCCCCTGAACTCCTTCAGTGCGAGAAAACCCACCACTCACTTATACTTAAGGCTCTTGGAAGGCCTTCTGCACGAGGAGGGGCACTTGTGGGTATCCCAAGAGGCAATCCTTGCCTAACTGAGAAAGACTCAACTTTGGGTCTTCAGTGTTGCAGAAGATATGCAGCCATACCAAAACCACATTGCATCAGCTGGCCCAGACACTGCACCTGCTGTGGCAACTCAGGTCCCAGCTATCACAGTACTGACAGCTCCAGCACATCATGCAAGAATTGCCACTGCAGAGGATAGAGGCCAGCCCAGGGCTGCCTCCCAGCTCCCACAGCACAGATAGGCTCTACTGTGGACCTACAAGGCCCTGGCACCAGTATGCACCACTATCTACAAGGGAACAACATGTTCGGCCTTTGGGCACTGGGGTTGTGCAATTATGAACTCCTGCAATCCTGACAGACTTTTCCCTGCAGAAATGGAGCTGAAATACAAATTAAACTGGGATTTGTGGATCTGGGCAGAAAAAGACTTTCCACATGAAGAAGGGGAGAAAGTGTCCAGGAGGGAGGAAAAAGTAGGCCACATGCAATGTTCATATATCCACTTTCATCCAGAGCCAGGACAAAAAGCAAACTCACAATACAACAGACCGTTCCAGTCTGTGCAACCCAAGGACCCCACGTGCCACCAGAAAGCAGAGATTAGCTAGGCTTGCAGCTTGCTCGGTGGTTGCTGCTGTCACCCAAGAGAAACCTCTCTCATACAGAGCCTTTCAGTACACTGCATTAGCACATTGCTGCCTCTTTGCTTCCCTTATTCACAGCACACATGCTCTGCTGAAATCACGTATGACAAAAGATCCTACAGTATAAGGAGCTTATCCCTACACCCCTTCTGTGCGAGCATCATGCCTTTCTGTACTTCTGTAGCCGCATCTTTAGTCCCTCTTCGACAGGCCCAATGCTGCAAGACAAGCGCTTGATCCAAAATGTCTGTTTCCAAACAGCACCGCCACCTCAACAACCTGGCTGAGTGATCTGCAGCAGCCTGTGACCACTCCAGGCACGTCACAGACAGCAGTATCACTGGCTTAAAAATAAGAAGCATGCTTTGAAGTGCATTAGTTTTGTTCCTTCCATACAGCACTGTACAAAAAATAACAGTGATTTTAAGGGAACAGCTGATGCACTTCAACTCATATCCTTCTCCCTTGAAAACTGGCTATTACAGAATACAATCAACTCCTGTAATAATGAGGAGCGTTACAAGTTAGCCACAGTCCCACAACAGCCAGCAAATTTCAAACTGCAGAATATGCAGATCAACCTTCATCTCAGCATTTCTTACGGCATCCAAGGGATATTCCCAGACACGGGAGCACTCTGTACTCACTGGAGATGGTGTCTGACTCCGGTTTACTTGCTGACAGGTCTTCCACAGAGGTATTGCTCCCTTCAGCACCCACACCACACCCTCGAGGCCCCATGGCAGTGGACCGTCTCCTCTCGTGAATCTCATCTGAGATCATCTCCAGGTTTTTCAAAGCAGTCTTATACTCTCCCTTTGCCAGAGCCAGTTTTGCCTGCAGGTCATCCACTGTTTTCTTCAGTTGCTAACAAGGAAGACAGGTATTAGATGTGCTTTCATTATGAACGACATGCAGTATGCAGTTCTCCGTTACATATCCACGTGACTTGGCTCTGCACAGGCAAGCTAGCATAAACCAGGGTTGGTATCTAGGTGATGGGAGAGTTCATAATTCAAGAACACACCTGCGCAAGCAGTGGCACTTGAGAAGGAGACAGCAGCAAGGCAGACAACGCTACCCAGGGGCTGGGGTTGCCTCTGGAGTGTGACAATGGCCCTGACTAAGCATAGAGCAGGAGTCCCCCAGTTAACATGCAGGATTTCTTGTTAACATGAATGCAGCTCTCAACATTATGTCGATGCTTATCCTACAAGCACCCCTAAGGGTTTGCTGGCAGCCCCTGCCTGCAGGGCACAGCATGGCTGTGGGTCATCCCTAAAGGGGCTAAGCCTCACTCTCCTCTGAGCACTAGACCCATCACTTCTTGGTTACTAAACCCATATATTACGAAGCAGCAACCCTCCAACCCTGACAGCTGTAGTAGAGCAGTTTCCATGTCCCCAGGCACAAAGCCCACTCTACAGCAAGGGCAAAAGTGTTGTACACCCTGCCTCCCAAAGTTAAAACACTGCTTGTATATCTGTAGCTGTCTCAACTCTGTTTTGTATTGTACGTTAAAAGCAATCAGTGCCATCTTTTGTATTGTATTTTACACAATCACCCTGCTTCAGGAGGGCACTGAACAGCTGTCATGGAGAAGCAACAAGATCCCAAACAGTGGGCCTCTGCTCATGGAGAAAAGGGGGTTTCTCCAAAGATGCCTCTAGCCAGAAGGGATTACTGGGCTGGCACCCAGCCCAGGACGGGCAAGGGTGCAACTCCATGCAGCAGCAGCAGCTGACCACAGCTACGCAGGCAGGCAAGATGGAGGAGCAGAGGGCAGCCCAAGCCTGGATCCTGGCAAGGAAAAGGCATATGCCAGAGTCTCTGAGGCTTACAAAGAGCTGTTGCATCTCAGGGAAGGGCTCACAAAAAAAGGTGTGGGACACACCTTACATCCCAGACAAGGAATAGTAATCTTCTAGCTAGGCTCCTGCTGACCTAGCACCCCACTGGAGTCTTCCTGCCCCATGGCCAACAGTGCAAGGCAATATGCTCCACTCAGACCCCGCGCACACCCCACACACCTACAGCACCAGCCACTACCCTTCAACTCAGAGGAGCAAGGCTGCCAGCTTTTAGGGGCCACATGCAGCAAAAGTCACTCAAATAGAGAGTGCAATTCTTGCATTTAAATTTTTAGTGCGACTTTGCTCTCCCACCCCTGGCAGCTCCAAGACCAAAGGCCGTAACAGCAGGGATTACCGATGCATCGGACAGATGCCTGAGCACTGGCCAGACATTGCTGCACTACACAGAGTACAGTGTAGTGCACAGATGCCAAAAAAAGCCCTGGCAGCCTATCCAGCCAAACCCAAAATCAGAAATTCACATCTGCATGACGTTTGAGTACTACGAGCAGAGTACTTGTTCTGTTAATTGACCCAACCAGTGAACAGAAAAGAGAACCCCAAGCACAGTTAGTCTGATGCATAAAACATGGGATGGACGGACACACACCCCAAAACCCACAGCCAACAACAACCAAACAAACCCCACAGATTTCAAGCTACAGGAAGTAAAGCTGGTCAAACCGTATTAGTTCGGTTCTGGAAGTAAGCAGCAGGGTTCCAACAGTCTTATTTCACACAAGGAAGCAAAGCCTCTCTTAGTCTTTTCTCTTCTGAATGTGCTTAGCAAATTGCTCAAGAGGTTTTGAATTGAATTTGTTTTATACAGAAATGCAACACAGTTGTCAGAGCACTTTAAATGTAATTTCAGTATTTACCGTAAGCACTAAAGAGTTTCAGATCGATCTGAATTACATACGTACCTCTAGTTGTACATAGTACTTTGCCTTGAGTTCAAAATAAGGTCTGTGGAAAAACAAAGAACAATTGTTTACAATCACTGGAACTGAATGCAGAGTACTGAAGTGGGAGTTGGTCTCTTCACTGCATTAACATAGCTATTTTGTGTTTCACTGTAACCCCGAGAGACTACTATCTAGATGATAGCACACCTACATGTCCTCTCAATGTCTCTCTTCTCCCCTCTAATATATCTGTTTCTCATGGGTCTTTTGGCCTAAATACAAACTGCAAAATTCCAGGTTTTGGAGTTGACAGCATAATTCCTTCAGACCTAGATTCTGCAAGATATTTAATTGCAATGTCCAGCTTCAAGCGTAGGTATCCTTTCTCTATCCATCTAATTTCTGAGCCCACAGCACATGTAAATTCCCCACAAGAAGGTGAACCTTAGACCTCCCCATGTTCAGGTGGGAGGGGTGAAGTGGCAGTTCTTAGGTTTTTCAGTGAAGGAGAAGGGATGAAGGGAGGTCAGAGCACCACATGCAAGGGCACTGCACTTCCCACCAGTGGCCCACCAGGCACTTCCCTCCCACTGCACAGCTCTCTGTTTGCTTGGGCACAGAGGACAGTGTCACACCATGTCTGTTTCCCACTATAAACAACAAGACTTACTTATAAGGTTGCAGGAGGATAGTGGTACAAGAGGTGCAGTACAAAGCCTAGAAATCAGATTCCAGCTTTCAAGTTTTAAAGCCCACAAGCCAGTATTATCTGATATAACACTGGGCAGCAAAAAAAGCCCTAATTTTTTAGCAGGGCTCACTACCCTCCTCACCTCTCAGAAGTTCTCGTGGAAAGTATGGGAGAGAAACAATCAAATATGGTTTTATATGAAACAGAATGTTAACTACTCTTTCATATTTCTACCCTGACAGCAAGCCTCTTCTGAGCTGTAAATCCTACTGCAGCTACATTTTGCACTGTGTGCCAGAACTCAGAAGTGTAAAGCTGTGGCCTTCTGATCCTATATTCTTTGAAAGACTGAATTCACTACACAGTCATACACAAAACAACCTAGTCACATTCCCCTGAGACTAGGTTATTTCACAGCTTTTATGTTTTTAATCAACCCCCCTACTGTCACTAGGAGAACACAGCTGAGTCTGCGGTGTTTCCAGTGACACTAATCCAGCCAAACTGCACCTCTGTCTTCCCTCACTGGGACATAACCCTGGCAAAGTCTACACACAGCTGGACCTGCCAGGCACAATAAAACATCGCAGTTGGGAGTCAGGATCAAACAGCTAAAGGACTCCTATAGCCATACCCCAAAGCAATGAGAGGGCAGAAACACTGACAAAACGGCATTGCAGGGAAAACAGTGAAACTGACTCACCTCAAATGAGCTGATTGTCTCCCTTCCTTACCCTGGTGCTAACTGGGAGGGAACAACCAGGCTTGAATCCTAACCTCTCATCAGCTTCCACAGGCTTGGGAGAAAAGTCCCTTTTCTATCAGCAAACAAGCACATGTGTGTTTGTGTGGTGTGGGGAAAAAAGTTACATATATATATATATATGCATGTATATGTGTGTGCATACACAAATACATTACACGCATCTATAAGCAGGCATGTTTACAGGTAACAGACAAGAAAGATGCCACCTAAGCTAGGAAAAGGCTACCAGCAACCTGACATACGCACTCTTCCTCACTCATTGCTAACACACAGCCAGGTATCTGATGTGCACCAGCAGAAAACAATGCAGTGGGCAGGTTAGGGACTCACACCTCCTCGGGTCACTTCATTGTCTTACATTCATGACCCTGTAACTACTGAAACCTGGTCCATGACACAGCAGGGCTGGCAAATCATTGACTACAGTCCTAAATCAGTATCCTACATCATCAGTTGCCTAAGTCCATGACATTTCATAGTTAAGCAAAGCACCTTTTAACTAGATGACAGGAAGAGTGAAAGGCACTTTGCCTAAGTCACTGGAGGAGAAAGTGACTTCCAAAATTCAGCTAACACAGGCGAATTCATTATCCTACAGCTCAGAGGCACTGAGCCAGAAGATCTGGTGACCGTTAAGAACATGCAGCTGTATGCACGTTCATAGCTTACAAGCAAGTAAGCACCCAGAAACAAAGTCAAAAGCAAAGCCAAACCAAAACAATCCAATAATCATCCACTCATCAACAGTAAATAACACAAATTACTTTCTTCCAGGCTGTCCTAAGTCCTACTTTCAAATAGTAATGCTCTAAGCATCTCAATCCAGACTGAAGTGAGAAGCAAATGCAAATCATTTTTTGCATGGAAAAAGAGCAACTCATTCAGCATGTTTGCTGAGACTTTGCCAGGGTTATATCCCAGTGAGGGAAGGCAGAGGTGCAGTTTGGCTGGATTAGTGTCACTGGAAACACTGCAGACTCAGCTGTGTGCTCCTAGTTACAGTAGGGGGGTTGATTAAAATCCACAAGTTTATGGAGAGAGAGAATGGACAACATGGGCCTGAAAGGTCCAGGTGTTACAGCCAACCCTCCAGCAAGACCCAGGGAGAAAGACAGATCAGTTTGCTGGTGTTAAATCCTTCCTGAAAAGGAGTTAGTTGTCCGTTAGACCCTACAATACAAGGAGCCACAAATTCAGCAGCTTTGTTTCTCAGTTTTATGTAGCCTCTTTACAGCTGATGTTTTCAGCTCAGGTTCAATTTTCCCTTACATGAAAATTGCAATGCTGAGAGGCAACTGACCCTTCCAACATCCCTACGTAGTATGACTTCAAATACATCCACAATAAGCCTGTTTGTGCCATCAGGCATCTTCCACTTAATATCAGGTTGAATTGGCATTTCTGTACACCCCTTATTAAAGGATCTCCAAAACACCCTACCTAGGTGGTTTATGCTGTAGTCAGCCCTGCTGTGAGACAAAGGAATATGTTGGGATCCTTCCACACAAGTGAAAACCAGCTTGTCCTGAGGAGAATGACACAGGATGACACCCCCGTGAGGGTAGTTTCAGCAAGGAAACGAAGACTCAGAAGGCAAATCACACAAGATGCAACTGGGGCATCAAGCTCAGCTACATCATTGTTATAAAAAGGTATGTAGGACCCCACTGACAACTTATCAGGGCCTTTATTTTAAATCTTACTGTATGGAAGGAACTCCTAGCAGCCAAACCACTTGTCAGACATTGCTCTTTTCCAGAGGAATCTGTCATTTAGTGATCTGATGATGTTTTTCACAGTCCCTGTGCAGTGCTAGACAAACAGCATGCAGCTCAATCTACAAAGCCATGCTGCTACACTGTTTCAGCAAACATGCTTGAATCTTCCTTGAGAAGTGCTAATCCTTTCTTGAATTGAGCAAACATCAATCAAAATAGATTTTTAGTTGACCGATTTCACCAAAAAGTCATTTTTAGATAAAGGGATTAAAAGCTAAATACAGCAAGCAGATTGTTTAGACAAGCTACAGTCTGGAAATATAAAGAAAACTACTGTGAAAGATAGGATTAAGAATTGGTTGTAAACAGGGCCAAAATTTTAAACAGGTTCTGAGCAAAAAGCTGTTTCACTTCTCAGCAACAGAGCAAAACTGCACATCAAATGCAGACACATTAACGATGCTTGCTGCTTAGCTATGCTCTCTGAAGCGTGTTTCCTCCCCTGTGAACAGTTCTCTCACAGCTTTGCTACAGCAGCATTAGGAAGTAAACAAGTCTGATGTACAGCGCACTACGCTGATGCAGTCTCGCACCTTTCAGGTTTCTGTCACTTGCTTTGTGGCTCTCCTAACTAAAAATAAGAACTAAACTGCAAACGATCCTAAGCTGCAGAACATCTACACACAAAGCTCTGGAACTTACAGACAGCATCTACGTGAATCCCATGAGCCTGTATCTCAAGTCACACGCCACCAAAGGGTTCAATGCACTATAGCAAGACCAAGAATATATCCAGAAAAGTTTCTTATCCTGCTTAGTTCACCAGTCTATCAAGTCAGGTGCTTCAAAAGACACTTAGAAGGACAACAAATGCAAGGACAAATACCAGTACTAATTGTGCCATGAGGCTATTGCATGCAGACAGGAGCCCAAAGAGAAAGGTACAAAAGGCAACATGCTTTCACAAGTTTGAAAAACCCCACAGAATCGGTATTTCCCCTAAACAGATTTCACCACCAAACTCATCTCCAAATGTAAAACCTACTTTGATTTATTGATAGCTCTTTTCAGCTTCTTCTCCAGTTGTTTCATCCTTCCCATGGCAGCATTGTATTTAGCTGCAGTCTCCTTGTGAACCAACTCACTTCTCGTTTTGGTCTGTTCTGCCTCCATGACCTTCAAGAGGGAAAAAACAGGTAAGTGGCAAGATACAATGATCCATCTCTTATCATTCTAATTAACAGCATCTTCATAATCTCTCCAATCAGCTCATGCCAGGAAAGTGAGGGTATAGAAAAAATTACTTTCAATGAACCTACTTAAAATTCTTTCCTGAAAGGAGCAGCAATATGCCAGATTTGCAAACACTCTTTATTATGACAGAGGTGTTGCAGCTTCTTGCATATTATCCCTTACGGGAAGTTCAGAAGAGCCTCGAATTGGGGGATAATCCATTTTTTAACCTGGTTAGATATTAAACAGTGGAGCAGCATGAGCAGAAATCACCCAGTTAATTTAACAGCATTATTTCTGTTCCCTCCTGCTTCTTTCATAGGAGCCTACCTCTCCCAGCAGGGAGCTGGCAGGCTGCTCAGCCCCCAGCTGCAGCCCCACCACTCTGGAAAAGGCTGAAAACCAACCACCTGGTGGGAGGACTGAAATGCAGTTCAGCCTCAATCACCAGTCACCAGAAAACCGTGTGTCCAATGACTGCCTGTTTGCAGAAGGCCAGAAAGCTGGCTTTTCTCTAAAACAGCTGACCCGCCTCAAATCATGGTTTCAACACCGAAAATGCACAGAGGTTTGGGCCCCAAGATGACACCCCTATCATGCAGACAGGGGAAGCTATGCTGATGACCGGCCCACTGCCTGGGCAGGCAGAGGCTTAACACGCAGCAGGCCCAAGCCCAGCATGTCAGCCGCTCTCCATGGCCATCCCCAGCCAGTCAGGCTGTAGCCCTGCACACAAGCTAGCAAATTCTTCAAGCAATCATTTCTTCAAAGCTTTATAAACAAATGCTCACTGCCATGGCATTTTGCATCGTTAGGAGTCTACAAAAGCAACAGGAAAAGTAAATGTCCCTCCATTAGCGGCTCTGCTAGTATCCCATGCTTTGCCAGTAATTCTATCCCAGTGTACTTTTATTGTGCAAATTTGAGATGTCAGAGGTGTAAATTAGAAAATTTGTTTTCTTTAATGCACTGGCAGTCAAGATTTAGACAGGGAGGTAACTGGTTTGTTTAAAGTAAGAAAAGTGGTAACACCTCTCCATTGGTCAGGCAATGAGGAGAAAGCAAGCAATTTTCAGGCTTTCTCCCTTGCAGCTATGAAGTTACCCACATAAAAAATAGCAGGACTTGATTTTCTCCAGTACTGGATTTCAAAATGTCTTAGCTATGAAACCAACTACTCCACAAGTTCAAGCAAATTTGCTCCAGCTGGCTCCTACCACCAGAATGTGCATCTGAGATCTCAGATCCAGAGACAGAGAATACTCAAAGATACCTTGATTTTTAAATAACCTCACGCACAAAGCTCTAGTATCTTTAAAGTGTCCTAGCCCTCAGGCTGAACTGAACAGAGAAAAAAAGCATGGTTAATTTTGACTTGCTTGGGAGTGCTGCTCCTCTCAAGAAAACTGTCATGCTGTCTTTTCTGGTGCCTAAATGAAAGTGTGAAACTGCTACATGCCAAAGCTGAACTGCATCAGTGTCAGCTAGAAGCTCTTGGTGCCACAACTGGAGGCCACGTTTTGCTCATCTGCACACACCACTTATTAAACAAAGAAGTTGCTACAGAACTTTAAACTACAAAATAGAAAGGTTTCCAAAGGCTCTTTTGATTAGCTATAAAATAATATACTCAGCTCCAACATCCTTCAACTACTTTATATATAAATAAGGCATGTACTTTTGAAGAAAGGTCAAAAATAATCTGTCAGATTTATAACAGGATCTCTCCTGCATCCTGAAAACAAGCTGCAACATCTTATCTTGAAGAACTGTTCAAAAAGCTAGGTTGATGCAATGACTTTCCCTAGTGAAATATGTCAGACAAAGCTGGTTTTAGCATGGAAGTGTCTTAAATTAAAATGCAGTCTCCAAAGACTGCACAGAAGCTGGTTCACCTTCTTTGTAGTGTGGCAAGGAAACTGCAATTTAAAAATGCTGGAAGCTACAAAATAATGGAGCGGCTGGAATTTGCCAATGCTCATTTAAATGTCAATCCCTCTCATCCATTCTAGGGGCAAAATTTGCATCAACTTTGATATCTGGGATGAACTGCATCATAAGTACTACCCAACATCAGGGCTGTAAAGCAGGTTAGGTGTCCAGTATCATGTTGATTTTGCACATCTTTCATACCAAACGTCACAGAAATGCTGAACCCTGCAGAACTGGGATTTGAGGATGACTGATTGTAAACACCTCAAAATATCTGATAAAACATGGAATTTGCTGCCAGTCATATATACCCACGTTCATTACCCTTTCCAGACAGAAAAATACAAAAAGGCTGTATACTTCATCCTTTTAAGAAATCAGCATCTTGTAATTAAAATAAAAAATCAGCATTGTAAGGAAAACCATCTCCCCCCATTCCCTTGCTTTCCTATGGGCATTCTGTCATTGCGCTCAGATTACGCACAGAAGTCTGCAGAGAGGCCAAAGACAGCCTGTCTCCTTCCCCCAGGACAGCAGCTCCAGGTACACACCTGAGGCTGAGGACAATACCTGGACGACTGTGAAGTACCTCTGTGGAGATCCATCACCTGCTGAGATGCATTCCAGCATTTCATTCAGACAAGAAGAAACAGAAAGATCCACACCTCCACAAAAGCCAAATGGCTTTAAATAGAGAAGCTGTCCATCAGGTGGACAGAAACAGACTGCAAACCATGCTGACACCTCTGCATCTGGGAGGTTCGATGTAAGACCCTCACCTTTTTGAAAGGTCTTAGAAGAAGACTGACAAGGCTCACATGAGAAAGTATTACTTTTTATCAGACCTAATAATACAGTTGGGGAAAAAGCAGCCTTATACGGACTTGTAAACAAGCTTTTAGTCACAGTTACCACATGAGCTGTTTTGACTAATAAAAGTCACTGTGCTTCCACAAACAACCTTGCCTGGTTGATGCTCCTAAGCCACCACAGATGCAACAGCACCACTTAGAAAAAGGCAAAGATAAAAGTGAGGATAACACCTCTTCAAATTAAGACTGCTCAAGACACACCTCTCCTCCTTACATCGTACCTGCCCTTCATACCCTTGGGGCAAGCAGGGGACACACTCTTACACAAAAACATCCAGAGTGGGTGAACTTCTAGGATACCCACACATTCACTGGGCATTTCTGTAGCCCACACCTGTCCTTAATTACTAGATCACTCATTCTCCCAGCTAGCACAGGCTACAACTATTGGAAAACAAAACAAACAAAAAAGCCGCAACACAGGCATCAATCATTTCCTCTTGTCTCCATCCCTAGCCCTCTACTTCCAACCCAGATATCTGGGAAAGGAAGGCTGGTGTAGAGTATATATTTTTAGTAAGTCTGTACAAGTAACTTTGTCCCCCAAAAGATCTGCATCATCTGAAGTCAAAGATGGACTCCAGGCAAAATTTCAGTAACAATAGATGCAAAAGAAAAATTTATCAGTGAAATTAAGCAAAGCTGACCATTTAAGCCAAAGAATTACTCTGGAAAAACTGTTTCTTTCTCAAAATTTAAACTGATTACTCTTCTAGGGGAAGAATTAGAAATAAAAGAGATAAGAGACAATGCAAGATCAGTACACCAGGACAGAATCAACAACACAAGGGATTGCATTTAAACCCTGCATTTCCAGGACAAAGTGACTGAGAGAGTAGGGCAGGGAAGGATGTGGATATTTTTGTTGTTTCTTTCACAGACTTTTCTTCCCCCCCCCCCCCTCTTTTTCTCCAAGTATTTCTGTCTGCAGGAAGTATCTCTTCTCTCTACATCATGAAAGCACCCACGTATTTTACACTGACAGATGGTACCTCACAGTGTAATATCAAAGGGAGCTTCACAAGCCAAATTAAACCAAGACAGAGCATGCCTCCTCCCTCTTCACCTTCTTCTCATCCCTTCCTTTTAAAAATGTCTCATGATCAAGAGCCAGAACATTTCTTCTCCCTGCCAGAATTTATGAATTGAACATATTTCAGGAAAGACTGTATAGGCAGAACCTTTTTAAGACTGCAGATTGCATTGGCAATTAGAAATTAGCAATTTCTCTTGAAATTCATGAAGGATCTTCCCTTCTGCTCCAGCTTGTCTCCAACTTGAGATAGCACATCTGTCAGCACTTTCCTTTTGTACACATTAATGAATGATTTTCAATAGGAGTATAAACGTGAAGATTTCTCTCCTTCATCCCTACAAAATTCTCCATCCTTTGGCCCTTTTATAGCCCTCCTCTCTGCACCCCGAACTTCCCATTATAATTCAAGGTACTAGTGGATATGCAACAAATTTCCATCTACCAAAACATTTTCTCCAAATTTTGAAGACAAACTGCAGTTACCAAAACCTGGTAAACCAATGGCTAACTGAACAGTACTTTTCTTCTCCAGGCAGCTTAAGAGCTCATCAAACCTGTCTACATGCAAGCTAGCTGACTACATTTTCATTATAATCAGAGAATTCATCTTGCAACAGACTTGCCCCCCTGGTAACATGAATTGCTCTCCAGACACCATCAACTTATTGATCAGTCCTCCTTTGACTATAATGGAAGTTTAGGCAAGTAACTGGGACATACAAAGTAATGTTTAGACACCTGAAACCAATGAGCTAAATCCCAGCCTAAGTGTCATTACAGTTATCTCAGATCTGTGGAGACATGGACATATAGAAAAAAAATCATAGGAATTTACCCAAAAATAGACATCAAGTTAGGTAGGAGTAGAAATGCATAAAGCAGCTGCCTGACTTACAGGATTGCCTCACAGTCCAGTGCTTCATGTGCTCAACATATAGCTCAAGCACAGACATTCACAGGGATTAGTTGCATCTTCACAGGCAGGCAGGCATCCAGCTCCTATTTAGGCACTCAGCTTCCTTTAGAAACACAGCTCAAACTGCAAGGTGAAAAAAAACTGCAGAGTGACAGCCTGTACTCCCTGTACCTATTTATGCTGGTCCTGTCTGTTCCACGAATATAAAAACATTTTCCACGTGTTATGCTTCCAGCCCATCCAGGATAACCAAAATTTCAATAACTCCTTAATTATATGATTCTCTACATCAGTGGCTACAAAAGCCTTGTTTACAGTAACCTGCTAGACTGTCACACTAAAAATAGTGTTAATAGCTTCTCAGTGTATGAAGAAATCAAAAGGCAATTACAACATGCAACCCTTATCTCCATTTCTTCCCAGTGAGAATCTGCAAACAGCATTTCCTGTTTGGTACTCTGGAACACAAGTCTTTGTCCACATTCACTGGGTCAAGGGCAAAAGTAACCAGGCAGTATTTACATACATGCCTAGATTAAAACATTAAAAAAAAAAAATAGTGTCTCGTTTGTTCTCTTGCCTACCCTTTTTCTTTATGCTCTCGGTTTCCATTGTTTGTCAGTTACCAAGCTGGTACAGGGCTTGGGGTTTATTCCAAGTTTGAGATGAGTTCAATAGAGCCTGCTACCTCTGCCTAAGAATAGCAAATCAAAACACTTTCCTCTCGCATGACACTTCTATCAATAGAGAAACAAATGAATTAGTAGCCTACTTGTAATGTTTGGCACAGAGGTGCTTTTCTGCACTCAATGCATTGCCATATGAGGCTGGTGCAAGATCATTCTCTGCCCACTAAAACTATCATTTATAAATACATGCAAAAAAGCTAGCAAATCCAAACAACTGAAGTGCAAAAAACTTTCTCCAAGAATGCTTTTATATGTGGAAGTAGAGAAATTCTGTTTCTTAACCCTCAGCCTCCACCCTCAGAAACAGTTCTTTCCACTAGTCGTTTCTACTGTAATTAATAGCTAACCATCTGAGTTAACAGCAACACTGTGGCAGTCAAGGAGAACTTTTGTTCTAGTAGATCTCATCCTTGAACCTGTTTTCATTCATAGCTTGGTAAGGAATGATGATGTTTCCTGCTCCTTGAGACCCCAATTATTCTGTTTACCTCACTGAACACCAAGCACTTCACTAATTGGCATGCACTGAAACCAAGGAAGTATTCACTCTGCTCCTAAAGAACATACAAAACTCAGTCAAGCATTCCAAACAAACTAATGCTAGGTCTGTTCAGTCAGGATTTCCACAGTATTTTCACCCTTCTTGGCTCTGGCCCTTGCCTTAAGACCTCCAGCAGGGCCAATGAAAATCACAAGACAAACTTCCATGTAACTCTTTCAAAATCTGCTGTACCCTGGAAAGGTGCAGATAGGTGCTTTCTGGGAAGTGAGCTTAGCCAGACTATTTTAAGCACCAGGAAGAGTTGGGTAACACGCTTTCCATTCAAGGAGCATCAACTGCTCTATACAATCCAGTCTGTGCGTAGGAGATTTTTATAACTGCAGTAAATAAACCTAAGATTCCTATTTACTGTTCAGCTGTAACCATCAGAGACATTATGGTTTGAGTCAGTTCTCCAACAAGCAGATATTCTGCATTTAGTGATGATACATATCAACACCACGAGCATGACTTCACCAAACACTGTCAGCAGCCATCTTCTGCTCTAAATCACTGGGTTTGCCCATGTCAGGTGTACTCCTCTTGCAGACTATCAGGGAAGAATTAAGGATTGTAGTAGGACACAGGGAATCCCTTGAAATATCCAAGGAAAAGACGAATTTATTCGAACTCTCAAAATTGCTAGCATTTCTTTCCTCACCCACACCAACACAAATTTTTGTTATGCCAGCTAGAGAGAGGTAGCTGATATGTAACTGCTGTCATTCACCACCACATCTCAGCAGTTTAGCAGTCAGAAGCCTTAAGCAACTCCTTAGATGCTTCCAGTTTTCTCACCTATCTATTCTGAGAATCAAAAATTGTGCATGCATTTCTAGACTTTTTCATATCGAACAGGGATAACAACTAGGGAAAATGAGAGCTGCTAATGTCCTGGCACACATGCACTGTGAAGGTGGGGTTCCCTTCAGAAACATGCAGATGCTACCAGATCTGCAAATACCTAACGATAACAGGGACAATAATACAAACAATACTCTGAAGTATATTTTTTCCTTTTTAATATATACCAGGTTTTCCATCTCTCCCCTACACACAGCCAACATCCTTTTTGTTCCCTGTTTCTTCATCAAGCAGCTGGTTTTTACAATTCACTCTGAAATAGAGAGTTTCTTGTAACTGAGAAGCTTCTGCAACAGAACAGAGCTACTGTATTGAGGACTGCAAGACAATACCAACATTGTAAGGCATGTTGGCATATCTGGAATTGCAAGTTCAGCTTCACTGGCATATTATGAAAACTCTGACAGAACAAAGGTTTTTAACTTCGATTTTTGGTTCTTTCATGTTGAAAAAACCCCCCACCTTTCTGCCTTTTTTTCCCCCCTTCTTTTTTAAACAGACAGGAAAAAAAGAGACACAGCAAATGACAAGAAAACTCTTCTTGACAGCTGCTAAAACGAATACCGCCTTTCATTGTTAGACAGTGCATCTCTTCTGTAGATTTAAAAAGACTTTACAAAGGAAGTAAGACCTTGTCTAAATTTGAAAGTTAATTCAGGATAAAGCAGTGTGCAAGCTTAAAATGCAACATTTTTTTTTTTTTTTAGGAATTCTACATTCAAACACACGTTTCCGAAGAGAAGTGCTTTGTTCAACATACTCCATACTAAGAACAGGTTATACTAAATTTGGAACATGTTCCTGTTTTTCCAGAGTAAAAGTTTCTATAACGTGTACTCAGGAATAGCCATCCCTATGCAATTATTCTGGCATAACTCCAAATGCAGACATGTCTTAAGACATTGTTTACCCCTATTATATAGATGGTAATTCTTTTTTCTTTAGAGAGCTAGTCCACTAGATAATAGCACAGACAGACAGAGTTGTCCCAGTAGCTGCCCAAGGCCCAAATCATTTAACCTTAGGCTTCGTAACTTTCTGTAGCTTCATTTCCTACGTGTCATGTACCTGGACCAATACAAAAGTTTGGTCTTTCAGAAACTAGCCTCATACAACATACGAGAACATACAATATGGAAAAGACAGATGCTGGAGCAAGTTCATATTACCCTCTGAGTAGCATGGTTGAGCATCTCTTGCCAGGCAGAGTCAAACTGACGTTTGTCATCTTCCAGTAGCCTCTGCTCAGCAAGCGAAATGGTCTCTTTTGCAGCACGCAGCACTTCAGTGGCCCTCTGAAAATCCTGAGTCGCCCTCTGAGCTTCCAGCTGTGCCTAAAAAGGAGAAGTTGGGATCAGAGACAAAGGAACCCTCACAGTCACGTTTACAAGATCTACCACAGTAATTCCAGGACTTTAAAAACACCAAGCCAATGTTAAAGTTTTCCAACCTTTTACTTGTAAGTGACAGGTATTTCATCACTGGAGTAAGCACTGCTAAGACAGCAATTCCCACCCAAACAGGTAATCTGCAAAGAACTGTCTCATGGTGTTCACAGTCAAAAAAACACACAGCTGATGACTTAGAAATAAGCACCTGGCTAAGAGATAAATACCTTATGATGTAGGTTTATTAACTGAGAAATTAAACAAAAGCAAACGCAACAGCAAACTTGCAGCACGTCAAGAATACATAAAGAATGGTACTCCCTGAGTTTAGACAGGGTGGATTTATCTGGTGCACCATTAATCATGCTGAGGAAATGTTCTGGAAGCATTACATTGCTATAAAGCATAAACAAGTTTTCTGAGAAGGTGGCTGCTAATTCTTGGGCTTTCTACTTTGCTATCACTGGTGCAGCAAGTCCTCAGTACACAGACACAAAGGTAACCAAGGGAATTTGCAATGCACGTAAAACACAGATAAAGGCCCTGCTATGTCCTTTGGAAACTGCTGCTTCTTTTCAGCAAAATACCACAGTTTGAGCTTGAAGGAAGCACTTTCACGTGTCTGCACAGAAGCAGGGGAGAACACAGTGTCTTCTGGTGAACTATATGGTTCTTGCTATGAGAGCAAAGATTTCTCCAAAACAACATACAACATTCCCAGCAAAGCAAGCACAGCTTAGAAACCATCTAAGCAACAAGCTGTAATCTCTTTTATTCTGGACCAAAAAAAATTCTCTGCAACATTGCATTTACAGACCACCTTCACCTCTTCTGAAGGTTTTAACAAGGCTCTCACGATAACCAATCCCACTCTGAACAGTCTTCAAGTAAAATGCTCACATCACATCTTGCAGGCTGGGAGATACCTCTGTTTTTCACAGCTGAGCATCAGCCCTCCAGGATCCCTAACGCAGCAGCAAGCCCTTGCCTATTCACCCAAAAAGGGAGAGCAGCCAATAAAGCAGAAACAGTGCCAGCCATACTGCAGGTTTCAGTAGTATTGTAGTGACAAAAGTCATCACAGAGTTCACCAGTTTGCAGTGTTGCCCTTCAGTAGCAGTGACAAGTCTTAAATATTCAAAATATGTGACTCTACAATGAATAGACAAATTACTGGTGCTGGCTGGGCTTTGGTTGGATTTTTAGAATTAGATAGGGATGTTCTCTTTTTTTTTTTTATAGTTATCATTGAATGACCAACAATTTTAACATTCAGGCTTTCAAACATACAGTTTTCACGTTATTTTCCTTCACTAAAGAAAATTTAATTGCTGAAGGTTTTGTGTTCATTTGCTGTCTCTTAACTATATCAACACTTCACTGCTCTAGAACCCTTCTGAGGTTGACACACAAATACCTTGTTTAGCTCAAAAGTAAAATCTTTACCTGAACTTTCTACAGTATATACTTCATAAATTTCTATTTAAAGGAGTATTTTTGAGCTGGTTTGCATTGACACACCACCCTTCAAATATAAGTTTCACATTCAATTAATTGAACATCCGACACTGAAGACAGTTTTTGTTTACACTTCAATGATTTTTTAAAAATAAACTGGAATTACCCAGTTTATAACTATGGAAAACGTCTTTGGCCAAACATGACTGACAGAACAACATAATGAAGAGAACTTCACATGTCATGATATACAGAGAAGGAGTCTGAGGCTGAAACAGGGGAAAGGACTCTGACGTACTGAATACTAAATTGACAAAGATGAAGTCTTATGAATAAAGGAAGAAGTTTTAATGTAAAGAATGGGTGGATATTTGGGTAGTGGCTAAAAATCCCTGAAACAAAATGGGAAATAAGTAGAACAATGGTGCATTTCTCCAGCAAACAGCTGGCTACACCTCCTCAACACCAGCTGCATCAAATACCCTCACACTTGAGACATCACAGTTATTTGTAAAGGTAACGGAAGAAATCCTTCTCTCCCTCCGCTGGCACAGGAGACAGACTCCTAATTTAAACACGAGTCTCAGAAGGAAAGAAAGCACAGTAAGTTTCCCTCACAATGCCCTGAAATAGCAGCAAGCTCTTCTTACTTCCTTCCCCCTATCACACAGAGGTACTTCACCCCAAAGTGACTGTGGAAAAACAGGAGTTATGTGTCAGAGGTCCTGCAGCTACTAGCTGGGGAGGGAAATCAAAGTAATCACAATCAGTGCAGTAATTTCCTTCCAACAAAGGTCCTTGATGCACTTCCTTCTGAAGCGGCTGCTGGTGTTTTCCACAGAAGAGGAATTCATCTAATCATGTCTTTGCTGCTTTCAGGCAGCTTACACCACATCACCCTGCCCAAAGCCTTTGTGAAGAGCCAGGGCATTACAGTGTTAATTTCCATGCGGGACTGCACATCCCAAAGTAGCACAGAGCTTTGAGCCAATATTAGTGGATGAACAGCATCCTGATGTAAATTCATCGTTAATACAGTCTCTAAGAAAAAACCCCACACATTACATCTCCTCACCACCCCAGTCACCAGCTGCTTGTTTCAAATGTATTAACACATTTTATAAATTCAGAATAAGCTTGACTAAAGAATATTTTAATTTAGCCACTAAAGTAAACCATGGTACCCACCAAGCATAGGAAAGCCATCTGGGGATCTTTAAACAAAGCTCAACCTAACCTTCCAACAAAGGACACAGCAAGAAGCCTGAATCTTAGTCACCGATATATCCTCTGCTGAATTCTCTGAAAATTCACAATTCTTTTTTTCTTCCAGTAAGTTTGACCTATGCTAGTAATGTGATCAAATGCAAATAAAAGCCTAAAGTCTTCCATAAAAATAGTCTGAGGTGGGATTTTAAAAAGTGAAATAAAACGCAAGATTCCAGTAACAGCCTGCACCAAGTACTGCAGAACAGTGCTGAGGATATTGGGAAGAAGAGCAGGACTAATTTTCATGGAAGATCCTATGAGAGGGAGCCAGGTCCCAGTAACTTCCAGGCAATAAGGCCGTCAAAGCCTAGCCCCAGCGAAGGCTTCAGCTCCATGGCTGCCCCACTGCAGGAGCGGGCCTCCCCACGCAAGAAACAACTTATGCAGGAAAACAGACTGGGGACCCGTTCCTAGCACAGGCAGAACAACACCAGCAAGTAACTGCTTTTGCAACTCTAGTAAAACCAGATCCCAGGGGCAATGCGAACACAGGAGAAGTACAGTTTTCTCACCGTAACTGCATCAGCACTTGAAAGTTTCTGTTGGCACAGATACCTGGGTCAGGGATCAACACATCTAAGCTAGCAAAAAGTCTGCCAAGCATTAGGAGCTGAGTTACTAAATCCCCATGGAAAACAACACTTAGTGGTAGCTTGCAGTACTAGTAGCTCTTCTGATGAAGCCTCTAAAGCACAATTGGCTGCTCTGCAGGAAAATGTTCTTTACAATAAGAAAACCAGAAGCTAAATTTACAATTCAGCTAGATTTCTACTTGCAGCTGGACCTGTAGGACATTGACAGCTGAAGCTGTTAACAGGCAGGCCCATAACTGTGGCCACGTTCAGCTTCATACCCCACAACTGTGTGGGCAAATGGAAAACAAAAAAAAAACATACTTAAAAACTCTCTCCCAGCTGTATTTGTTGAATGCCACTCAGCAATGGCAGTTCAGAAACACTGTTTGGGAACACAAAACGCTTTTTGGTTTTAGCAAAAGAGTTAGTCCAAATAGCAATTTAGCTTCAACAGTTATCTGAAGTCAGTCTGCAGTCTTCTATTTTAAGCAACTTACTGAAAGCCTGGGAAAGAAAAAAGCCATATGCTAGGGTAAAGAATGATACATTAGTCATTAGAGAAACATCAACAGATTTGTGGTTTTGCTAATGTAAAAAAGGATACTCAAACACTTTTTAGTTAGTACAGGTACTCATTAATTAGCCTTCATTTGAAACTCCCTCCAGCATGTACAAGTTGTTCTGTACCATCAGCAACACCTTGCTCTCATGCTCTGAGTCTCAAGCCTGCAGGTTCTCAGTTTGATGGAAGAGAGAGTAGCGATGTTCTTCATGTGCTTATAAAACCACAGAGAACAACAGAAGCTCATATCTCCATCCAAACTCCTCATACTGTACATAAACATCATCATTTTAGACAGTGACTGTTTCTCTCAAAAGACCAGAATTCAAAATTCAAATGAATGGCTGAAAACTAGGTTACTTTGCTTTTAAGCACAAACTGGTGTTTGAGTTGAGAGGTTTAGCCTGGGGTAGCACGAGGGAGAATGTACTAAGGACAAGGACAAAAATCTCTGAGGAAGGCTGGAAGCAAGTGGAATGTCAACTTTCTTCCTGTCACCATATCGCTGGTGCATGATGGAGTCTACCTGATATAAAAGTGAGTATCTCTTCCAAAAAAGTCAGAAGAAGTTAGGCCAGTGAAACCCCTTATTGCAAAGAAAGCCTTGACTCCTTGGGAACTGGGGAACCTGTGCCCTAGCTCCCACTGCCACAATGACCAGGAGCTCATCGTGCCTCGTCACCAGTGCTTTCTGCCAGGAAACTCAACTGCATGTCTTCACCTATGCAGATCCCTCCCCCATTAGTGTAAAATATAGAATGGGATCCCTTGAGAAATGCCGTTAAGCAGCCACAGAGATCTCAGCTAAGGAGAATCCCACCATCACAGCAGCCTCTGCCACATGCCATCCACACAGAGCACCAACTCTTTCTCCCGCTGCGTTCATCCTTCCTCTGCAACTCAGTACTCTACAAGCAACCTGCTACAAACCAGTCTCCCACAGCAGTAAACCCCTTCCCTACAACAAGCAGCATGCCCAAGAGTCTTGCTCTGCACACTCAGCCCCCTCCTCTCTACCTCTCCTCATGGTGAAGAGCTTGCTTCACCACTATCCACCCTGTGCTGTCCCACACAGGTGATCTCTCACCAGCTCATCCGCTGCTGATCTCCCCAGCTCCAATATGCACAGCCCTGAAACACACAGTCCTGAACTTCCCAGTCAGCTCCCGAATACTCAGAGGTGATATGCAGTAGCAGCACTCTCAGAAGCAAATGGAGCACTGCGATATGAAAAATGTCAACTTTTAAAATAAACAACGACATAAAATTAAAGGGGTACTGACCATGTTCATAATTGCAAGCTATTAATGTATTGCTGAAAGGAGTTCATTCCTGACAAATCCCTTTTGGGGGGATAAAAGCTGTACCCTCAGGGGCAATCCTCCGCTTAGTCTACACAAGGCCTTGCACAGACAGGAACCATGTGCAACAGCTGGATTATGCTATTAGCTAAAGACAGTGATGAAAAAAAAAAGCTAGGCCATAGCAAGCTAATAGGAGAAAACAAAATCAAGAACTTTTTAAAATGTAGTCATTCTTCTGGAGCTGGCAGCAGCATACAGACAGATTTTCAGGCCAACACGGACAGATCTGCTTGTCCACTTTCAAAGCAGAAAACCCTGTACTCTTTAATTATGAAACACAATTTTTTGTTTAGTCCACACAGCTTCTGTTGCCCCAATCCCCCTTTGTAGTTAGAGTCCTTGCCCAGCTGACCTAACAGAAGATTTTTCTCACCCTACCACACACAGCTTGAACCTTCTGCGTTAACAGCAACCAAGACATATACTACTCTTCCTCATTTCATCTGATCTCCAATTCTTGGTTTTGCCTACCCAGTTATACAGGACTGCACAATATCACTGACACCAAAACATGATGCAACACAGCTACAGCATTCCTCTGAAGTTAGCTGACATCTAATATACCATGGTAGACACTGCTCAGCCTCTGACTTGAGAACACGTGTGCACACAGCTAGCAAGCCAAGCCAGCTTGCCAGAAATAGATGCAAAGTGTACATTTTGTGGGGCCAAGCCTGCTACAGAATTTCTCCCCTTGGCCAGCCTCCCTCACCAGAGGACCAGACCACAACCATTGATAAATTTACAAAAAGGGCATCACTAACACAACCAGAAAATTTCCCATTAGAAATGGCAGTCAGCAAAGGTCAGTTATTTTCCAGTATTTACAAAATTGGCTTCTCATTTATCCAGGTGAACCTATCTCATCCCACACTGTCAAGGTCTTTACACCCACTTTATTTCAGCATCTCCATGCTATTGCCAATAGAAGGCAAGAACAATCTCTGTTTATAAAATCACTGTAAGCTAGAACATGAAGGGAACAAACAGCTGCTGCTCAGAACAAGGCACTGGCAGACCACGTGCCAGCCCAAGGCCTTTGCTCTAAAAAGGCTCTTGTTTGTTACTGTGAAACCAATGTCTCCTCCACTCACTAATCTTTAAAACAATAGTTTAATTGCTACCAGCAAACACGTACTTGCTTACTACAAAATAGATAATGATTAACTGTGTTCCAGTCACACTCTCCAGAAGGAAGCAAGTTTCAGATGTTTCCATTCTAGCCCCCTTTTTCTTTCAACACCATCCCACAGTTAACTTGCTGTGCAAAGTACAACAGGGAACATGTTTTAAAACAGGAACTTTCCTTCATCAGTCACCCACCAGAGTTGCTGTGGCACACCTGTCTTCAGGGATCACTCTGATCACACTGACTGCACCACAGCATCCTGCACAAACTTCTGGCAGGGATGAGGACAGCAGGATCATCACTTGACCACAGCATACCCATCTTGGCCGTCACTGCAGTGGATTCAGTAATTCAGAAGCCTACAAGGTGAAGGCAGTTAAGTGCTTGCTGCAGCACTCACAGTAACTAGCCACTGAGTGCTGCTACTTTGGCTCCAGTTTTCCTGAACCTGTTTCAATGCAGCTGGTGGCCAGTAACATGAAGAGCAGCCCAGACATCAACACAGGGCCCATAATGCTCAACATCCTAACAACAATCTTGATATTGGCTCAGCTACATCCCCAACAAATCTGCAGATGATACTAAGTCAGAGGAGGTTGTTGAAAAGGCAAATGGCAGAACCTCAATCCAGATGGACCTTGTGAAACTCACTGGGCCAGGAGAAGCCCCACAAGGTTCAACAAGGAGAAATATGAAGTCCTGCACCTGGGGTGGAATAATCCCATCAGCACAGATGGGAAGATCTGCCCTGCCAAAAATAAGCTGCACATTACAATGAGTGTCAGGCTGAAAAAGCACACTCTTGTTGTAAGGCAAACCATGTCCTAGGCTACATTAAGAGGGTCACAGCTGGCCCATCATGGGAGGTTATTATTCCTCCCAACTCAGTGCTGGTCACGTTGCACATCGAATACTCTATCCAGGCTCCCCAGTTCAAGAGAGGTGTCAAGACAGGGTCCAGAGGCCTACAATGACTCTTATAAGGAATGTTGAGGGATATGGGCTTTTTTAGTCTAGCAAGGAGAGGCTAAGGAGTAATCTGATTAGCTGCTGGTTAAAGTTTGAAGGGGAACTGCAAAGATGACAGTCTCAAACAAATGCTTCTCAGCAGTATTGGATGACAGAGCATGGAGCAACAGCCAGAGGCAGCAGCTTGGAAGTTCAAGTTGCACATTAAAATACCTCCTGGTATTTCCTATCAGGAGGGCAGTGTGACCCACAGACAGGTTAACCATAGAGGTTACGAATCTTCATCTCTGGAGGTTTTCAAGACTTGGCAAAGCCACAGTTGATGCAATCCAGCAATGGTGACAGTTCTGCTTTGAGCAGGAGGTTGGGATCAGATGACCTCCAGAGGTCTGGTACAACTAGCATTTCTATAAAATACCACTACTTTTTCTTACAGTTTCTCAAAAAAACCACAAACACATAGTTGCAAAAAATTTGCTGTGATGCTGGATGTTCTCCTAGATTCTCAGACCCACACGTTTATTTTCTTCAATAATCAGACAGTGCAGTTGGGGGGTGGGGGTTTTCTTTGCTTTTTTTAAGGACCATGACCTTCCTTACCTCTCTCCCTACAGACTAAAAACTCAAAGCCAAACCAGAACTAAGAGGTAGTAACGAACAGAAACCCCTTCTTCATATAGGCTGTGTACAGATTTTTATAAACTTACAAAATCCAAAGCCTTGCAAATGACCTCATTTTGGAGATCTATGAGGCTTTGTGAGCTATATATTTATCTGTGATGACTGCATTACTGACAAAATACAGCCTCTCAAGAGTCTGAAACACCCTTGTCTTCTTTAAGCTGTTTACTGAAAAGCTATAAAACTGTACATGGGTTAAAATTTGCTTTTGCAAAACACATTTGAAGATTTTTATTTGGGTGGAGAAGGCGAAGGGGAGGAGATGGTAAAAATAAGCTTTGCTAGAGCTTTTTGGAACACAAACCATTTCCTCCCTGCTGCATAACTAATGAAATGTCTGTGGAATACAATAACCAGATGTCCCTTAGTCTCTGCTTTTGATCAGGTGCCTTTTTCTTGCGATGGGCTTTTTGGACCCATCCATGCATCCACCCCCTTCTTTAACAGCTTAATTGTTATAGAACTGACCCGACTCCTGGCTCTGTTTTATTTTCCTGGTAAACCTGTAGTCTATAAAAAGGCTCAGGAAGTAAGACCAGACCTGCAAAGCATGTTCTGAGAGACATCCAACTCTGTGCTAAACTTAGGTGATACGTACAACTCCCTTAAGACATGATCACAAGCCATATTTCAAGAAACAAAAAGTTCAGGGCACAAACTACAGGTCACTTAATTAGCTGCTTCTGTTACCTTTGAGGAGACAGCTGGTCTCCTCAAAGACAGAATCCCACCTCCCTTCTTTAGGAGCTAGGGAAGGCAATGAGAAAGAATATATCTAAACATACAATTTCCTTAAACACTGTTAAGGCCAATCCTGGACTGGATGAACAATCAGCTGTCAGCCCTTTTCTGTTCTCTGGTGGCTCCCATCTAGGCTGTACACTAGGATCTTGTGAAACAAAGGCAAGAATATAATCTCTGAGCTGATCATCACCACTGTACATTCAGTCATTTGAAACCTACTGGATTCCTCTCTGTTTTTAATTGATCTAGCTCCTTGCCTCACAGCAGTAGGAATAGGGAGGAGATGCTCATTTGGGCACAGAGACTGTATGGGAGATACTCCACCAAGCCCTTTGGCCCTCCCTCATTTTCCATGAGGTTGTTGTGAGATGCTGGTCTACTTGGAGTTACTCACGCTAATTAACATGTCTATGGCACCAGAATATGACAAATTGTTCATCCTAATACCATTGAGACACAGCCTTCTTGGGCACTCACGGCCATCTGCTTGTTAGTTGTGCACCTTTTTGTGGCCAAAATTATAAAGCTGCTGCCTTCTGGAACAGGCAGTCGTTGAATATGTCCAGGTTTTTCTCTCCAAGGTAAAATACCTTAAGCAAGAAAAATATCAAGATAATCCTCCCCTCAATATGCACCTGCATTCTAAGAGCTTAGGCAGTGACTCAGCAAGCCTAGGGTTTACAGCTGGTTTTTAGGTTTACAGAGGCTCTACATGCTCATCTGCACCTGGTAGCAGCCTCCTTTGCTGAAATCCAATATAGAAGCATGGAACAAACTCCCACAAATACATGCTGCAAGACATACATGCCTGCCTTAGTGGATTTTGCTAATTATCCAAGATAATAAATGTTTAGCACGTACAGATGCAACAGATACTTTCAGGAGAAACACTGTTCTCTCACCTAATTGCCCCCAAAGCAGCAAATGTTTGTAAGCAGAAGTTTCCAGAGGGCTAACAAGGGATTAGTAGCCTGGTTCTGTCAGCCCATCTTGTGCATGCACGCACAGCGACATAAGCAAAGACAAGTCACGTGGGTAGTAGTTTCACCTGAGTGATGGGCTGTTCTGGACCTGTTCTCCCAGTTCCCAGAAAGCCTCACACCCACCAGCAACTTGCAAGATCGTAATCTTCCTAAGGGATCCGTTGAAGATAATTAATCTATTAAGCCGTCAAAATTTTTCCTAGTGGAATTATATGACTCCATAGCATGTGTGAACACCAGGCGTGCTTCACAAAGGAAAAAGTTCAGAGTGGTATCCTAGACAAATGAAGGGCTATGTCCATTCCTTGAAGGAAAAAGTTTAGGTAGCAGCAGGAACAGTAAAATTTCAATTCCACTTCACAGCAATAAACCCCTCCTTTAAGAATAAACCATTAGCACCCATTAACAAGTGAAAAAACTCCAAACATCAGAAGCAGACACACCTAAAAAAAAAAAAAGCCAAAAATAACCACACCACAACAGACATTTCTTCCACATCCTGGCAGTGAAATTTATTTTATAACAGTAAAAATGCAAGTCTGCTGCAATTGAGAGATTTTTCTTACAGAAACTGAGTCAATGCAGAGCCATTCCCACACATGCTACAGAGGAATTGGACTCTTCAGATAATCTTTTCCAGCAAGAACAGACAAAAGCTCATAAATTTATACTGGTTTACTAGAAGTCATAACAAAACACACCCAGAAGGCAGTAACCGACATCCATATCAGATTTGTTCTGGCAGCAGCCCCTAGCATGAGCATTTATCACTTCATAATAAACTCCCACCTCTTTAGACCCCTGTACACAAAAGATTGGGGTGGCTGAACAACTTCCCCAAAGTTGCAAGACTTGTGGTGCCTTCAGCAGTCATACCTGAGCAATTACCATGCAAAACAGGTACATAAGATATCACCCTGACCTCAAGTCACCTGGGCTCAAATGTCATCTACTATTTTTAACAGATGATCCTGTCTGTGGCTTACAATCTCATGAAATAACGTTTACTAGTGACCAGAAAAGATTGCGAGGGGAAACGGTTAGAGACAACACCACAAGGCAATCTTTCCTTTAAATTACCGTTTGTTCAAATGCTGTACTTTACATAGCTATTGCCATAAGGCCAAAGTGCTACAGCTATGCAAAGGAATGCACAATCTAAATCTCTTGGGTTTTTCCAAGTTGAAGAGGATACAAAAAGATGTTAATCAACTTTTCAGGCAACAGCAAAGGAAAAATTAATTAATCTCTATTTTCATATCCCAGCACCCTTTGAGAGCTGCTTACACCTTCCTGCCAGTCCCAGCATCTACCATTGCATCTGCAGCTAAGCATAATAGCCAGATCACCTGTACCTCCTCTTTCTGCTTAAATCAGCTGACATCTAACAAAAATGCCCCAAACCTTCCTGCTCTAGCCCTCCTCTTGTTACTCCAAAGAACAGAGCGCATTTCCACACCCGCTTACCCCACTATTACATTATTTCAGACCTACTTGCACAACACTTCTGGTATTTCACAACAGAAAAAAGAACAAGAAGAAACATTCTCGAAGGGTAGGCAAAATAATTAGGTCACTGCATTCTTGACAATTAATGGTGAGAAGGTTGAACAGCTAGCTGGCTTTCTATTGCTGCCATCCAGAACAGCTTAGAACTGACGGATGCTCTGTGGGGTTGGAGAAAGCGGGAGAAAGACACCAAAAAGAGTAATTTTTTTCATCTCTTCTAGATAAATTCTTCAAAACATTTGGATGAAAACAGTATTTTCTTCCACTGCTGGAAAGAAAAGCAGAAGAGGGAAGAACCTCTAATTTACAGTGCACAGCTAACAAATTTACATAATGGAGCCCTCCAAGGCACATCTACTAATGATGAGAAGACCAATTACAGTTTTTGAATCAATAGCTTACACAAACTAATCACCCATCAACAGAATAGTGCTCACATAAAAATATAGGATGTATAAATACCAACCCAAAATAACTAGACCCTCTCACTGAGCCATAGAAAGCACAGATAGACACAGGTGGTCTAACTAAATTTTAGAGGGACACATATATACGCAGAATTTACTGATACAGGTATTTCAACAACCAAGGGGCTAAAAATTAGTTCCTACTGTTCAAAGGTGCCAAGAATATAGCATCTGCAGATGGTTTTGCTACAGATACTACCTAGTTCGCAGGAAATGTAAGTAACAGAACACTAAAAATGTATCAGGTACAGAGTTTTTTTCAGTTCATCTGCGAAGCAGCAGCTGTTAAGTGTTCCCAAACATGGGGCAGATTTCCAGCTGCTCAGGATTAAGAAGGTAGTAACTTGCCAGTCACGCTAGCCTACTATTCTGCATTAGCAGGGCTGATGGCAAGACAAAAAAAATTCAGGAGCTTTCCTTCACAGATCAGGTCTTTGGCATAACTTTCCAAATCCAACCACGCAACATCCGTTATCTTCTCAGCAGTTTAAGGACAGCTTGTTTGAGACACTCAAATATCACACTGCTCAACCAGACAACAGAGCCAGAACAAATGTAAAATTGAGGTCTTAAAGTTTAAGTAAATAAATAACAATGCTAATAAATCAGCCAGGCAAAACCCTGCTGGTTGACCCAGGTAAGTCTCCCTGAACTCCCTGCTTCCTGGATTTCATCACAATTTTGTCCTGAAGGAAAATGCAGAACCACAATGCAAGACTTAAAATACAATTTTTAGGTTGTAAGCATTCAGGTGGAACAAACAGAACACACCGACCACAAGCTCCGTCTGGCAGCAGTGAAACACTGAGCACAGGGTAGCGACTCCTACACACTACTCACAGGGTTTCAATCACAACTGTGCAAACATGACAAGAGAGCACAAGAGGCACTCCATCAACTTTTGAGTACAGAGATGGCTGAACACCTGCCTGCCAATAGGAAGTAGTGAATGAATTCCTCGTTTTGCTTTGCTTGTGTGCGTGGCTTTTGCTTTCCCTATTAAACTGTTTTTATCTCAACCCACGAGCTTTCTCACTTTTACTTTTTCAGTTCTCTCCCCCATTCCATCAGGGGGGAGTGAGCAATTGGCTGTGGGATGCTTAGTTGCCAGCAGGGGTTAAACTATGATATTTACTTAACCCAAAGTGCATCCTACTTTAGAAATAAAGCTTATGAAACTCAGTGGATTCCCTGCTAGAAGTCCAAAAAGTGACTCCTCACCCTCAATAATAAAATTACTGATGTCAGATCACTTTGGCTTATTTCCTCTTCAGACGGGTGCCTGGCCCCACAGCCAGCTATGCACCATGCAAAATGCCCCTTGGGATCACAGCAATGAGAACACATGTCACAAGAGGACTGATATCACGTCAGCATGGTTTCCCCAAGATTTAATGATGTGGTTTGCAACAAAAAAAAATGAAAGCGTTGGTGGGAAGAAGAGGTTCAGGTCTAGAGCAGATCCACAGGGCGCAGAAAGGGGAAAAGGACACACAGAACTTCTCAGGCCACCAGGTATGACCTGCACCCTCCATGCTTCATCCTTTCAGGCACCACTTCTTGCACAGCTCACCTACATTTCATCTCCTTACCATTTCTTTACAGCACTGGGCTCCCAGATTGCCCACATGGCAACTTCCATGCCTCCTTTCCATTCAAAGCACCCCAGCAGTCTGAACCTGGGCTGCCTGCCTCCCTCCCATACCTGGTCTGCCCCAGTGCTAACAGAGGCCATCAAGTCAGCCTCCATGCCACAAAGTTTCTCGACCAACAACAGCTAAGTCCCAGTTCAGGAAGGGAGCTGCTCCCCTGCCTCTGAGGAGCCTCTCCACTCCACCAGCCTAAGTAATCCAAAACCAAATCACAGTCTTTTCCGTGTGGTTGATTTACACACCTGGGGAGCAAGCTGCTTCTCAAACTATCCACCCCACCTTCATACACCAGAAATTGTTACCTACACTATCTTCTCACTACTGTGAGGCTCCCCAAGAGCCAACAGGGCAGCTGCAATACAGAATCTTCAATTACAAGGGCAAGCTATCTGCATAGGCAGACCACAAATAACATAACCTATACTGCCAGCCTAGACTGGTTATTGCAAATGGCTGGAGGAGCAATGTCCATATAAAATACCTTCTGCTGGCTGCATGATCACAAACATGGGTGGAAATACTCTTAGGACTCTATGGTAGTTTCTGGCCCCACATCAACAGGAGTTTTTCTTGTTTAATCGAAGGAGCACTCCTGCACACATCACTTTCTACTGCTTTCTCCATGTACAAGATGAATAGTGAGACCAGAATTAACAGGCCATTAGCAGCAGTGTTGCACAGACAATCACTACTTACCAATGATAATGCAGCACCAAACTATGGCCACAGAGAACAGTCAAGCGCTCTGGGCCTTTGTGTTTTTTCTTAAACAGTTGGAAGGATTTGTAGAAGCTTTGTCAAAGTCCATTTTCAAGTTTCTGTATCCTTGCTTTGAAAGTGTGAATCTACCAGATAGCTTTTTGGTTTCTAAACAGTTAACCAGAAACACTCCTTCAGCTAGGAAAGGTCAGTTGGTTGTTTCACTGTAACTGGGCCAATAATTTTGCTTTTTACTAGCTCCACGGCAAATTGCCAAACAGGAATGCAGGTCTGTCACAGTTCTGCTGACCTTTAATTTTTGCTTTTTAAGTTCCCTGTCCCTCCACCTTTTTTGCCAAGATAAGCTTACCAGATAATGCAAATCAGTCTTAACCCCTTGATGTCCTAAACACGAGCATCAGGACTTCAGCTCGTAAAAGCAGAATCAAAAAGGAGATTCCTTATGACATGGCCACATTCAATATAACAATGGATAATACATCTGGTGCCTAGGAACCAGAGGGAAGGACCTGGATATCCACCACTGTTGGATCTGAACCCAGGAGCTGTCACCTGGGTCACCCACACTCAATGCTGCCCCTCCTGTCCACAGCAGAGCCAGCTGGTGCGGTGATCCGATCCGATTAGCGCTCACTCACTGAACGAATTTGGATGGGAAACTTGGGTGCTGCAGGAAGTGGCACCGGCAAGGCCACAGCTCACAGTTCCTAATTTATTTTTAAGGGTGACTGGCAGTTTTGAACCTTCAAATTATATGAATTTTAAAAACTTTTGTCTCTCCTGAGCTAAGTTACCATCTGTAATCTTCCACACTTGCCACACTGCTTTCAGACATCTCAAGCTGAACACCTAGAAACTGAGATGCAATGGCCACTTGGGAAAGTTTTGTTCATTTATAGGCACTGAAATTCTTCTGCACTTCTGCAAAGAATGCTATCAGTCTCATTTGCTGAGGAAGACTCTTCTAACTAGACAAGTGTGCTCTTATCTGCTTACACCCTCCCACCTTCACCATCAAGTGGCTCAGTTCCTGTTCTGCAAGATTACAGGAGCTACTCTTCATCCGGATTCACTTTGGCGATAAGATTCATTGAACCACTTGCTGCAGGATTCACCTGACAACTTTCAAATGGCTAAACAACCCAGGATGAGATGTCTGAACTCCCTCTGTATTTAAGGAGGAGGGACATATTTCAGAAGGCTTTTCACATGCACCTACCTCTCACCACTGATCACAGTCAGTGATTAAGGGCCCAAATTACTATCTTAGACTAGACACTAAAGACTTCAGTAGGTAAAGCTAATCAAGGTGAATCCTATATACCCACCTTGGCCTACTAGTATTCACCATTAACTTCTGACCCCACTGGTCAAAGCAAACCAAAATTCACATTTGAGAGAGGAAATAATTTCCCAGTGGTATCTGGGTTCCTCTTTTGTGGAGACAGGCAGAATGGAGACTCAGGATCTGAATATCTGAAAACTCACCCCTAAAAATTCTTTAGTCTGTCAGCTGATTTCTTCAAACAGATGTGGCAATCCAGTATAAAATATTACATGAGAGAAAAATCATTAGTGAGGTGAGAGGAAGAAGCTCTACTACATAAAAAGTTGCAGTGAATAGGACAGGTTAGCTGTCCCTGCTGAACACAACCTACTTGTCCATCAACTGCATTTCCTCTCAGGTATGCCTAGTCTTCATCAGGGAAGAACCGCTGTACATACTGATTACAGCATTTTTTTCCAAGCCTTTTGAGATAAAAGGATACTGCTTAAGAAAGCATGAACAACATGAAAAGAAGAATTACTTGTAACACCAAACCAGGAAGAGTAACCCAAGAGGAAACAGAACATGCATACAACATATTGCTCTCTGAACACTTGCTACATATGGGTCCCTTAGTGAGAGATACATATAGATATGACCTAGCATAGAACTTTCATCTATTTTTGCCTGAAGCAAGTTTTCTGACACACTTTCGTAAAAGCTAATAAGGGGGGGGGGGGGGGGGGGGGGG
>JAVJGI010000050.1:100001149-100018107 GCA_035590275.1 Ibycter americanus
GGGCTGCAGGTGTGAAAAAACACCAACAAAAAACAAACAACAAAAAAAAACCCCAAACAAAACCACTCAGTAATAGGAACTAAAGCTTAATTAAAACCCACACTCCCAAAGCTTTTATTCAGGTTACGGTCACTAAAAATGCATGGATTGTTTTATTTGTGGAAATGGGAACACATTTTTATTGGATTTTTTCTTCCAGCAGAAGCAAAGCAGAAAGGCAAGTCCTCCTATTGAGTTTGTCCCTGGGTTCACAAGTGATGACATACGGATAACAGAGTTTTAATGGCACCTCCTCCCAAGGACCCCGAAGTGCTTTTACTTCCCTTAATGAACTCAGCTTCACAGCAGCTTGACGGCTCCAACTTACACGGGAGCTAAGAGAGAGACAAAGTAATTTATCTATGCTGTGCAGCAGCACAAAATCAGCTCCTACCAGCCCAGTGATTTATGCAATAGACCACACTTGCTTTTGCACAGCATCCTGTCCCAGAGCATGCTGTCACTAGGGAGGCAACATGCTTCTCAAACTCTAATCACCTGCTCAGACACTGTTGCAGACACTATTGCATAGGTGCTTTCCAGCCCCAGCCCTGAAAAATGCAAAGTCAACAGTGGCTTAAGACACTCCTTACCTCAGAGGCTCAAGACTTACACTGCTGTTTACATCGTTGTTTCCTGGCAACTTCACCCTTCTTCCCCGTTATGTTTGGAAATCAAAAGTCTAATTCTTTGACTAGTCAACTAGGGAAGCAGATTACTAGGAAAAAGAAACCCAACTCCAAAACACCAAAACAAAACAAAAAACCACACACCAAACAGACATGGAAAGATTGATCTTCCCAACACTTAGAACCTGGATCACCTTCTGGATTATAGGAATTTCATATTGCTGCAACATGGTCATTGCTTGTGTACATACACAATCCTCCATTATATGCCAAGGTTCTTCCATTGAACATGTGCATTATGGCTTAAGTTAAAGAACATGAAAAGACAATATGCCAAATGCAAAAAAGCTCTTGTAGCAGCAATACATTAAAATTTGATTAAACAAATTTGGATCAAAATGCTCCAAAACAGTAAGATGTGCCCACAATCAACACAAAAGGCCCACCGGTATAACAAATGAGGAATCACAACAAAGTTGTCTTGGCAGAAGTTGTATGAAATGTACAGAGGCAAGAATATTAGCCAGCTCTCACTTCAGTCTCGGCAGAAGCCAAATATTACTGCCTTGGTGCCAACAGACAGCATCCTGACTCCTTGTGCCACCACTTCAGGGGGCAAAGCACTCAAATCCTAATGCTGGGGGACCATCATTCTGTTAAAGCAAAGTTTCACCCTGAGATAGGCCAACCTGAAGCTCTTGGCATACGTTACACAAATAAGGTGCTACAGGACTTTTGCATGGGAGAATTAATTTAATTCAGCATCTTCTATCAACACAGATTGCACAAGATGGGGATAAGGGTGAGCAGACAAAAGGCCTCATGCTCCTAAAGCTTCTCCAGGGAAGTACTTGAGTTGGGGACCTGGTTTGTGCTGATCCCACATCAGTGCCCTCCTACATTTTTAATGGGTTTTATCTTAATAGAAGAAACAAGTATTCCCAGAAGGGAATCATGCTAGTGCCAAGTCAAAGCAAGCTCCTACAGCTCGCATCGGACAACTCAACATACAACTGACATTTTAAATGCAAGTAACTCCAGACAACTACTGCATTTCTGCGAAACTAGATGTCATTAATTATGCAGTTCTTTGTTCCCAGAAGACTTCAATCTATAGGTCATATTTTTACTTCCCTTTACTGAGAACAACAAACAAGAATTTACACTTCCTTTCTCTTACAAGTAGTCATGCATTTTTCCCTTATTGTTTAATTAAAGTTGTTTCAACTACCAAGAACCTTGTGCCTATGTTTTCAGAGGCAGCCTAACAGCTCTGAAATAACTGTAAAGGCAGAAGAAGTAAGACAATCTTCATAGGCTAGATGTTATTACAAATTTGAGTGGAAAAATATCAACCTGTTCCCATGATTTCTCTACAATTTTACAAATCAAATAAAAAAAAAAGATGCACACTGGCATTTAAACATATTAATAGTCTGGTACATTCCTCCAATTTCTTATTTCCCTACCCATTCACCCCTTCTCCCCACTTTAATATAGCAAATTGCTCCCAGTTAAACAGAACTTCTCCAGACTAAATTAAAACTAGAAAAACTCTTTAGGCAGATGCTTTACTGATGATTGGCACCAGTCTTTCCAATCTCCTGGTTTCCAGATAGATTCACTGTCCTTCAACACTAGTATTCCTCTCAGCCCTCACATTTTCTATTTCAAGATTTGATTAGACAAAATCAAAGGGAAACAAGAGATCATCTTCCAGCTCTGTCTGCTAAGCAGATACAAAGAGGGAGAGCTCTGTTCCATGACTGGCTCTGTAACACAAAATGGAAAAAAGTCACATGAACAGTTAGAAGGGGAGTCCATGCTTTAAAGAAAAAATAAAATGCTATCAAGGAATCAAAAAAAATTTAAGTGTGTAGCAAATTAGCAGATCTGAGATAAATAGCGTTTAAACCTAGCTATTGACAGAATAGATTGGGAAAAAAATATGATTCTGTCTAACAAGCCCAATACCAGAGTAGCAATTCTACAAATCTAAGGACCTTCAGTGGTTTGGGTTTCTTAATGGTCTTGCAAAGCACCTTTGAACCAGCATGACTGAATGGGTTTCAGGGGTAGCAAAGACAAAGCAATTATAAAATTTCATTTTCAGGACACAGTCTGCTGCCAACTTCAGGACAGAGGGCAAAGTTCACTGCTCTCAGTATCTGATATTAGTCAGTCATCTGATTTTTTTTGTACTGCAAAGCATGCATTTCTACCACTGACTCTTCCAAGTATAACTCTTGAAGTCCTACGCATACTATGCCTCACATAGTTATTTAAAGTAATAGAAGTATAAGAGCATACTAGAGGCAGGGTTTCAGGGATTATTTTTTTTAATTGCACACACTAATAAACAGAATATAAACATTTCCTTGATCTTATTTTGTTACTAACTTCACCTCCCTCTCTAGCTCATCACTGGTTTATCTCTAGCACACACCATAGGCCCCTTGAGCAGGGATTGCTTTCAGAGCAGTTACAGACAAGTAGTTGATATCGTGCCTACTGTGCTTTGAAACAGAGTTTACCTATTTGCCACACTGCTTCTAGTCTGAAGGACTAAGCCTAATAACCCTTACACATCATCCCCGTGACCTGAGACGACAGCTCCAAAACAATGCCATGCAATTTAAAGGATCAGCACGGTCACGTATTATCTTGCACACCATATCCCATCAACCCTATTCCTGCTTCATCAGCTTTCAAAGCTATGAAGCTTGTGTTCATGTCTCTCTTTCCTATGCCTTTTTCTGAGGATACATCCTCTTTTCTCCCCTTCTCTTATGCTGCAAGTTTACTTTCTGCCTTCTGGCAAACACCTACACTACTTTTCTCATCCCTCATCCTCTACCTATTTTTACAAACAAAATCCTACTGTAATTTTCGTGTATTACATACATGCTACCCCATCTCTCACTCTCCCCTTGAACACTCACATCCTGGCTACCTAGCCAACAGATGTCATGAACAGAAGCAGCAGCTCTAGGCAACTCTTCCTCTACTCCTGCCTCTGCCTGCCTCAAAAGAAAACTGATGTAGCACCCAGGAAGTGCCTCCCCCTTGGGGAAAAACAAAAAGCCTCAGACACTTCAAACTCCATTACAGACACCAAGCAGAAGCACTGCCTAAGCCACCACACACTCCACTCTCAGCTATTTTTTCCCTAAAGTGAGAAGCTGCCTGACACCTCACAAGCCTTCTTGCTTTCCCTGTAGCCAGTAGGATCACACCCTTACTTCCACACCTCATCCTTCCCTGCCTCAGCCACACAGGTCTATCAATAATCAAGTAGTAGTTGGGGCAAGGGAGGTAAGATCCTGATGACAGTACAGAAAGCAAAGCTGAGTTTCTCCCCAAACCAACACATTTTAGAGCCACATTTAGCAGATTCCTGCTTCAGTACAACCTAATCAGCACCAAACCCTGCAGGTCTGCCCAAGTCTGCCCCACTCCAGCCTCTTTACCAGCATCTTACAGTTGCAACCATTTGGCTGCTGTACATTTCACTTTGAGAAGAAAAAGCAGATATGCAAAGTCTACACTGTATTTTCAAATATTACAACTACTGATAGGAAAGACCAGGGCTCTGAAAGGCCATTGATAATGGGAGGAGAACAGAACTAGTCTTTTGCTATTGATCATTTGTGTCTGCTGTAGCTGTTCCTGGACTGAAGAACATGTGCAGCTGTGGCTGTGAAGAAACACATTTTTGCCATTGATTCACATGGCTGACATGCAGCTCAAGACATTGACCAGTGTCAGCCAAGTGCATATGCTTAAGACTTTATTAATAGCAGGAAAGCAACACAATCAGTATGTGCTCTCCAACTACCAGCACAAGTTTACAAGGCAGAAAGTTCTCACCTGCCTGGCCACCCTTCGAGCTTCCCAGTAAGGTTTAGAGTCTTCTACAGCTTTTCCAATCTTCTTCACCAGTTCATCCAGTTTTACCGTTGCTTCGACCAGCACAGAGCGGAACTTCTGGCGTGCATCCTTCAAAACGTTGCAGAAAGGAAAGAAAGGACAAAGACAGATTAGAGCTTTAAAAATTATTTCTGTTTGTTCCTACCTTCAGGTTGCTCTTTAGATTCACACATTAACTGACACATTCAAAACAGTTACTGGCATTTGGACGAAGCTGGAATTCTTCAGCAGAGGTAGCAACAGGAACCCAGAACCCACATCCAAAAGCTAGCATCCTGGAAATCAAATCTCTGTCTTTTACAGACAGCTTTTATACAAAGCCTGCAATAGCCTGTGCTAGATGTCACCTCTGACAGGGTTTCTAAGAGAGGAATAGCTTGTAAATTCCTCATGCAGTGAAGAGGTGAATGGCAGTGTAACAAGTTCTGAGAGGGAGCTCAATGGCAGACACACCTCACCTAGACAACACTAGAATGGGGCTAGCAGGCAGGCCAAATCCCCACAGCAGGCTGGCAAATCAGCTGGAATCAGCATCTCCTAAATCTTAGCATGTCACACCCCTAGTACTGTTCCTCCCAGCAACACCATTTCACAATGCAAACAGGGATAGACAGGATCTGCTTTCTGCAGGAAGAACTGGACACTTCCCACATGGTGTATTTTCAGCTCAGCTCCTCTTTCCTTTTATAAACACACCCTACTTACTTCAATAGCTGCAAAAAGCTTCCAGGTCCTCGTGCCAAGATTTCCTGCCATAAAAGCACATCTCTTCAGCTACGGTTTATATCAATGCAATGGATAAGGACACCTACTTTCCATTTGATTATTATTATTTACTACATTTAAGAAAAGTAAACTCCAGCTGCTTCCAAACTATGGATGAATTGCCCTCTTTACATGATTAACTGAAACAATTAAAATACTTTCTCTGCTCCACTGGAGTTTCCACACCTTTAAGCAAAGTGATTCTGATTTCGATCTCAGCATCCAACACAGACTCTAAATCAATGGAATTATTGCAGAAAGATGCAAATTCAGGCTGAGACCTGGCCCAGGATTTAAGGAGAATGAAGAGCAAGGGCTATGTGCACTCTTGACAAGCCTTGTAATTCTAATTAGAGAGCAGCATTTACGCAGACTGCTGGAGTGACATGTTGATTATCAGGAAGCAGCTGGCTTGAAGAAGTGCTCTAATTCAGGAGGGTTTTGTCATTATTGTTAAGGATTTCTAGAATGCACCACTATTTATTCATTGGAAGAATTAAAATACATTGGAATCTACCACTATGCTCTCAGAAGTGGAAAAAAGCTGAATAATACGTTAGTTTTCACAGAAAAAGCAATATACTTCAGTAAAAGCTTCTTTGCTTCCTTTTTAGTGTTATCTAAAACCTTAACCAGCATCAGTAATGTTTTGGTCCAATGCAAATAGCTTTAGATTCTTAAGGTCCTCCAGTTTATTCTAAGGAAGCAGTCAAATAGGTAACAAGGTCAAAAAGGGAGAATTAAATGCACATTAACTTAGTATTTTATTAACTCAAATCCAGTCGATAATCTCATTTCTTAGTGAAAGCCTGAAATATATCATTCAAACAATATGTATGAAGTCAATGATTTTCTTAGTGAGAAGAGTTTGAATATTTCCAGTTAAAGTACTGGATGATATATGGTTCACTGCTCAAAATGAGTTTCACAAGTAACAGAAACAAGTTACACAAACAACTGCAAGCACAATGACTATACTGCAAGAAAAACATTAAGTACTGCAGTATATTTAACAACAAAAAAAAAATTCCTACAAGTACAGGAACAAAATCAAAAATTCAATTCTAAATAAGTAAGTCTGAACATTTGTTTTTCACTTCCTTTGTGAAAGCTATTATTAGGATACTAGTTATGGAAAGCAAATAGTTAAAGAAAAATATAAAGCTATACTCATTAAGTAAAAAAAGCCGTATGCAGTGATTCATCAAAAAATTCAGTTGCCATGTTTGTAAGATAAGCACTGAAACCACCGCTACCAAATCTGTTTTTAGAGACCTACTCCAAATGTATTCATGCAATAATTATGTACACTTGTATCCAACAGGAAAAAGAGAACTAATCTCCAGCTAGAGTTTAAAATAAAAAAACCAAACATACAACCAAAAAACACCCAGGACCAAGCAGTGAAACTAACAGCAACTTCTTTACCCATTAAGCTCCCACTAACTCAGACAAATCACTGAACTGTAACTAATCCTGTAACTAGCACCTGAGGCACAGGTCTCACAAATGCTTAAGCACATGTTTGTCCGTGAGGACAGTCCCGCTTCACACAGTAGCTAGTTACACAGAATAGGGAGCTTCAGCTGAAGAATATACTGGTGTGAACTTCCAGTTTATCATTTTCCCCAAAAGATACCTGCTTTCTATTTTGAGGCTTTATTTGGGTCTGACCATCCTCATTTTTTCCAGTGAAGAACAGGAACAAAAACTAAAACACCCCAGAACTTTATACCCATGTCATTATATACCCATCTATTACATGACTTATTTCAAATGACATTTATTCTTAGGCTCCTGACTGTCAGAAACACAAGCCTGCAGGCTCCACCACCTTCTGCATGACAGAATAAGCAGATGCTTGTACTCGCTGGAATCAGACCCCCTACCAAAAGTTTCCAGCCATGCCCTTCAGACACAGTAACATGATGCTGAGGTCTCTGAGAAGGTGTAATGCCAAACCCATGCCCTCTCATGCATATATCTACACCATGTGTGCTCCTGCAGCAATCCAGTGCATTTACACCACCCAGCCTCCTCAATCCAAACCAATTCAACTCTCATGGTCTCGGTGACTGCAGCTCCCACCCAGGAGCTATGGCAACATCTCCCATGAGCAGGGGCACAGCTCTCTCCTGCAAACATAGAGCCATATTCAGTGCGTCAGCTCATCATGTTGGCCCTGCCATGCGCTGGCCGAGCACCTGTAAAAGTCATCACCCTTGGGACAGTGCAAAATTCCCCTGGCAGGTGCCCCTGGGGAAATTTAAATACAAAATACAGGCACAGCAGCTGTTTCTACTCTTCATGTGCAACTGGGGAAGTCAGAAGCACCAAGGCAACTGCACCAGGAGCACTGGGCTTGGTGCACTGGCTACTTATGTGACATGAAATGTGCACGTGTGGTTCACAGGAAGGATGGGCCTATGGTCAAGGCAATAACTTAGGAATCAATTTAATTCCCTGCTCTATGTCCAGCTTCCTGTGTTACTGTTACTAAGACACTTCAACACACACGTGAGATAGTTCAAAGCTATAAATCCTCCTAATAGTTTTTGCTGCAAAAACGCTCATATCAGACACTTACAGGCTCAGGAACAGCACAACTGTGCAGTTCATCCATGGTCCCCAGCATGAGGGACCATGTGGTTAGGAAGACAACCACACCACCTTCAATTTACTTATCAAATACTCTGGTGCAATGAGCCTCCCTACAAGTGTTACTACTTAACTGCCAAACTCTTGCTTCATTCCGGTCTTCACCTAGCACACGAGGATAATAGAGAAAGGAAAAGACAAGGATTCCTGCAACTTGCTACCATGAGCAAAACTGAGACAGTGCAGGATATGCCATGCAACTTCTCTAGCAATCCTCAATTCCTAGTTTCTGTATTTCAGTTCCTTGAAAGATGATGCTTTCCCAGCAGAAATTCTAGTTATTGATAAAAGCAAGTATGCAGCCTTAGGTACAAACCCTGTGAACCACACTCACCATTTCTGGTTGGGTTTTTTTTAAAAAAAAGTTTTTCTCATCACTGCACCGAATACATACACAAGACCAGATAAACAGAAGCAATGCAACTGACAAAAGACATCTCACACACCCAGATATTTCAAAAGCACATTTTCCCCTCTATTCACTCATAATCTTCCGAAATAATTTTTAAGAACACCTTGTTACTGATTTTGCAGACAGAAAGGTGATATTGAAAGCTGACTGGTTAACATTTCCAACATTTTCTCCCTCCTGTTTGCTCAAACAAGACAATGACAAGCCTTTTCAAAGCTGGACAAAAGTTAAGGCACTTACCCTCAATGCATGCCACAAGGTGCAAAAAAATAGTAGTCAAAACTTCTCAAGTTAGTCTTAGTAACTAGACTCCCACTACCTAGGTGGTTCATCATACACATGCTCTAGCAGGCATAGCACTTAGTGCACCACAGCAACAGCTGCAGTTTACTTTTCAACATCTTGTTCTAGGCTGCAAGAGATCAACTTTCTTCCTGGAAATCCTTACCACTTTTCTCCCAAATGATAGCACACAAGCACAGCTTTAGGGAGCATGCCAGACTTCTTCCCCATACACGCTTCTGCTGCAACCATTCATTACTAAAAGCAGACTTTGTCTCCAGTAACTTGCTGTTGGGCAGCTATTTGCTAGTGCACCAAAAGAGGGACCACACTTAATGACAGGCCATCCATTTGCATTTTGGAGATCCACCCTCGAATGTGGAAATAAACTAAAACACTATTTTACCCTTACACTGCACCTATTCGAGACAAAGCATGCTTGTTTTCCTTTCTCATGAGTGATGGTGATGAGCTGGTATTAGATGCCAGATGACAGGCAAATAACTATTTCTGCCCATCAAATGAAGCATGTATTTTCAAACAATTTTCTTTTTTAAATGAATTTAACACATCAACTGGGTATGAAACATCTGAGTATCAAGCACACCTAAATTTCATTTACAAAGGTTGTCCTATGACCTTTCTGACAATCTGGCGTGCAGAACCTCCAACAACCCATTAAACCAGCCTGAGAGGTGCATGGGAAATGAAATTGCTAACTGAGGGACAGGCTTCATCTGTTTCCAAGAGGCAGGCAGAATCTGTACCTGCCTTCCTATGCTACAGAGACCTACCAGCTGCAAAAGCTCATTTCCAAGTTAAAACAGCATCAGTATCAACAACATCCAAGTGTGACAGCAGGTAGGCTTCCCAATTATATACATGCCAGACAGATGCACATGCTCAGAAGTCTACTTCAGAGCATCAAACAGGTTAACGATATTTTTAACATCTATTTCGTGCCTGAGCAGTTCAAGTAAACCAGACTGACAACCAAACCTTAAAAACAAAGTGGAAGGAAGGAGTTAAGTAATCTCTCAATTTTTAAACATGGGGGAGTTGTGGGGTTTTTTTTTCCCCACGCAGCTACTAATTTGCCATCTAAGAACAAAAAAAATTGATTTGGAAGTTGCTCTAACCTCCTGCTTGCAGACAGTCACAGACTGAGACTACAAATACACTGGTATTTTTAGTCCTATTAGAAGAGGGGAGAGGAAAGCAGACAGGGGAGGGCACTAGATGCTCCTTCCAAAACAAGATTTTTCTGCCTAACCCTTCCTCCCTCCCTCAGGCTAGAAACCCGTTGCTGCTTCAAGAACACAAATCAAGTAAAGCCCTTTGACTCACTCAGGAAACAAAATCCTTCCAGAGCCACAGCAGAGGAAGGAGCCTTTCCTTACTCATCCATGGATGAAAGCAGAAGGCAAAATAACAAGCAATCCACAATGCAGGAGCCATTTCCTACGGAAATAAGTAGATTATAAAGAGACATGGAAAGATTTGTCCTGCCAGTCCTGGACAAATCCATCTTGCATGTATATCACACTCCAAAAACCAGCCGGAACACCAGCCAGTGAGCTGCTTCTCCATTATCTGTGTACTCTTTTATGAGCACTGGAAAATGCTGCACAGGGACGCTGATAAGGCAGCGGAGGTTTCTACAGATAGATGTTTTCCCAGGCCAAGCAGGTGTGCTCAGAATGAAATTCCTGCCACTAACAGGACATTTTTCTATAACTTGAAAGATTGAGGATTTTTTTAAAAGTCTACTTAAAATTCTTGTGCATGAGAGGGTCAAAAGCTTAAGCTTTACCCCAAACTCAAGTACTTTAGTGAGGAAGTTAGAAGAGCAACTCTAAATAAAATAGCCCTTCCCCTTCTGAGAGGGATTCAAATGCTGACAAGGCTCACAAGTAAAAAAGCACCACAGCTGATATAACCAAAACCAACCCAGGGTGACCTTTAGGATAAATCCAGGACTAAAAGTAACACAAAGACTCGCAGATGATGACTAGAGGATCTAGGCAAGCATACAAGAAGGATACAAGCCCTACTTACAACAAGCATGGCTGAAAGCAGCACTGTTCAGCTCTAGTTTTCATATGCAGTCATCTCCCCTTACAAACATAGGCAAGCTTGTAGCTCCAGCAACACAAAAACTCTCTAATAAAAACCACATCTGGGATAGCTGGGATTCCAGCGGTAGTTTTAATGGTATGTGCTGTGTTTCGCCTTCCTGCAATGCTGCCAGAGGGTCCCTGGGTAAATTTGTTACATCTGAACTGTACCTTCCAGAGCCAGCCAAAGACATGCATGAGTTAGCTGGACACCCAAGTCATGCACATTTGCCAAGTACGTTTGCAACTCACGTGAGTTCAAATGGAGATGCATTTCCAATAAACAGGAAAAAAGCTCAAATAGCAAGGCGCCACTCTAACTTGCATTTGACCAAAACATACTTGTATCTCCACTGCAAGATGTTTCCCCCACCTCCTCACAGACACTTCAAACAAACAGGGACATTAGCGAAGCCAAGTGTTAAATCCCTCAGAGGACCCTTATCATCCTTTTGCTGTGTCAGTAATGCTCAGTGTTGCACTTAGTATGAGCAGCATTATGGATTTTAAATCAAGCCTAATCAAAGATTCATTAACAGGCAATACATTAACGCAACATATAACTACCAGCCACTCAGCGCCCTTTAGCAGCTCCACAACTCCTGAACAGGCTGTGAGCATCATCAGGTCAGGATATTTCTCCAGGGTTTAATAGGACAGGTCAAAAGAGCAAAAAAATGAGTAATTATATCAAGTAAAAGAATAGATGCAGCCAACTTCAACGTATCTGTGCAAGTCACGCCATGCATGTAAATCCACCCCTCTCACAGGTGGTTTGAGTGCAGGAAAAGATAAAAAACGGCAGACTGATCAACTGAAAACAGATCATATGGCAGTTTGGGTGCAGAGCACCTCTAAAAAAAAATGGCAGGCTGATCAACTTAAAACCACAATTCTTCATTTTATCACCTCTGTGAGCAGCAAATGCCAACTCTCTACATCGTTCAAACACAGACATTTCTGTGGCTGTACCAAGAAAAATCCTAGAAGCCTCTATTGATTTCAGCCCCACAACATTTTCATTGGGTAAAGCTGCACTTTTACTGCCATTTTGCAGATGTAGACCTGAGGCAAGAACAAAAGCATGGAAGCATTTAACAACTACAGTCTTTTTTTCCAGTTAATGGGAACCAGAGACAGTCAGCAGTCCCATTTAAGACTGACTCGTGCAAAGCTACAGGAAGTCCAGAACTGACTTGCAGTACTTCGATGCCACAAGGTTACTCTTCCTGCTTATCAAAGAGTACATCAAGTCACAAAAACATGGTTGGCTTTTTCTGAACTTCCTTCAAAGAAACATACCTTCTACTCAAATGCTCCCATTGCTTTTCCAGATTATTCTGGGTAAAAATTCAACAGTGGGAATGTACAGACCACAAAGTAATGCTACAGGAAGCTGGCAATCAGCATCTTGCGCTGTAAATAGCCTAACGATACTGTCTGTGCTCCCATTAAAGTCAACTATGATCAAATATTGAAAAGATGAAGAAAATAATAATAGAAGAATAGGATACATATAACTCCATTGTTTGGTTAAAAAAAACAAACATATCTTTCTTCTAATGAAATACCTTGCAATAGCAGCAACACCACAAATTAGGAAGGAACACAAAGCAGCTAGTAACAGCCAAAACAGCAAATCTTCACAGGCAAACTCCACACAGCTTTCCCAGAAGCCCGCGTTTTCATCAGCATTCAAGGATTTTTGACATCTGAAGCAGAATTATACCAGCTCTAAACTCCCCCTTCCAAACTCTGGATTTATCCTGTGAGGCTGCTTGGCAAAGCTTTCTTTTCTTGTCCAGAGTACAAATGCAGGGATTTTCTTCTAACCACAAGCGTTGGTTTGGTGTGTCTTTAGTATCTTTCCTCCAGAAAGATCTTAGGTCCATTTAAAATGCATTTATCAACATATACATAAATTAAGCCTTGCTTACATAGAATCACAGAATCATTTAGGTTGGAAAAGACCTTTAAGATCGATTCCAACCGTTAACCTCATCCAACTGCATTTGTCCTCAAAATTTAAGCAGATCAAAAGTGATGAAAATCTTTCCAGATTAAAAATTATCCAGTTGCATGATACCACAAACTGGTTTCAATTCAGTAAGATTTCTGGATGAAAAGCAAAGAGGAAACATTCATGAAAGCCTACTGTTGATTACATTTCAACTTAATTCCATCAAAGACTGCTTACAGTAAGTACTACAGACAGATCTGCAGTAAACATTTAATGACAGAGAGGTAGAAAGCATCATACAATCATTCCCTGCACTATCTGACACCTAGTATTTCTTATACTAAGTAAGCAACAATGTAAGATCAAGCTAATGTGGAACCACTGCTCTTATTTACAACAATATATCCAGGAGCCTTTCAGCCTTTAGAGCTCAGCATGTGTCACACATTCAGTAGCTACAAATCTCCAGGCTCTACAAACACTTGAACACATGAATAATTTTAATTAACCAGTAAAATCCCATCTTAAGTCATTGGGACTTATTTCATGAGTATGCATTTGCATTATTATTACTATTCTATCTGCTTCATAGTATGTCCTCAGTGCAAGGTTATGACAAGATTAATGAAATCCAGGCAACTATCCATAGCTACATCTTTCAATTTCAGTACCTCAGCATGAAATAAGGAGACTGAAAACATATAAATAATTATTTTTTTTCCCCAATATATGTATATAGTCCTGAAGTCCATTTAATTGGTATTGTTGCAGACTAGCTTACTGATTTTTAAAGTTCACTCATAAAATTCAAACCAAGCTAGTGACACTGAACAGTTTTCCCAGATGAAATATAATTTAATTTCGCATAACAAATTGCTCCCCATTCCACTAAGTTTACGTGCCAATAAATTAATGATCTACATGCCACAGAGCACAGAAAATACAAACAAGTAAGGACACGAAAATAGCCACATGACAAGGCTGCTTTGTTTCCAAAGAAGTTCATAACCCTGTATTCTGTTTGGTACATGCAGTTGGATACTCCAGTATTTTTAAATACAACCAGGAACCATCCCATGCTCCAGGTACCCATCTCATGAAAACACACATACGGGGGTGGGGTGGGGGGTGGGGAGGAAATTGACACAGACTGACATTTTGAAGATGCAGACAGAAATCTATAGGTGTACCTTTAGAGTGTGTTCATCACTGTAATCTCAGCATGTTTTGATACAGTATCCAAATTACTGTAATGTTATCAAAATGATTTAGGATGTAAAGTAGCATTTTATACCAGTTTTACTTTAGCAGTATATTCATCTTACACTTCCACTGGCTTTATCTTCTTTGTTTTGCAGTTAACAAAATAAAATTTAGACACACAAGTAGGACAGTTTGTTTTGATTTGTTACTAGACCAATAATGCTGAGTCTTTCAGAATAACTACCAAACAGCTGAAGCTCAAATTTGGGACTTTAGAAACAATTTCTTCAGAAGTTTCCATTAGATTTTTAAGTGTCCAAGAAAACCTCTTTTCCAGCTAGGAAGTCTTTTCCTTCAACTCCTTCTACTTTCCTTACTCAAAAAATAACGACAAAAAAGGCAAACCTAACAAACTAAAAAAAAAAAAAAACCACTAAGGAGGAGAACCTGGCAGGTAATTGTATGGCAAAGACTTCTTAACCAAATAAACTTTCGCTGTCTATAATGCCAAGAACACAAACCCAAAACAGTGACTTGTAAAAACAGAACTTGTCTAAGTTTAGTTTCAAAACCTGAAAATAGGGTTTGGCCAGGGTGGGGGGAAGGCACATAGGGTTCTCTACATATGGTTTGTACACTGTCAGCATCCCTCTACCCTCTCCCTTTCTGTTCCAGCTGTTAGCTCAATTCACATCTTTTAAAAATATGATCACCATGGCACAATTCAGGAGGGAACCTACTCAAATACTGTTCTGTTGCTCACAAAACCCAACATGCACAAAAGAAAAATGCAAGGGTGAATTCTGTACCTCCAGCTCCGTCTCTCTGCGATTGATATCATCTGTAGATTGATTTAGTTTTTCCAGCTCCCCCTAGAAAGAAAGAAAGAAAGAAAAGTCAAACGCACATTAAGAAATCGGGGGGGAAAAAGTGTCTGAGAAGGCTCATTCAGCATCCTCACTGAAAGCTCACAAGGGTTGTGGCTTACAAATTCAGTGAAAAGAGGAAACCTTGAGACAATTAGAATAACTTTGCCACTGGTATTCTATTTTGCTACATAGAAGAAAAATAATCAGAGAAGCTCTATAGTTTTATTTTAAGGCAGTACATTTCCTGTTCTGGCTTATTCCTTGCTATTAAAAATAAACAGAAGGTACAGTAAGTTCTGTCTTGTTCATCAATATAGTCAGTATCTGCTAGTTTCCAGTGAGATACACACACACACTTCTCAAAAGGATTAGCATAAAGTTAGTACTATCACAGGAGACATATAATGAAAGAACAGCACCGATAAGAAACATGTCTTGCAGCACAAGAGGCATTTTACTCTGGATTTTGGCAAACCATTTTATAACACAAGCAGTCAATGGGACATACGATTACGTTTACTCAGTCTGCCTTAGTGCCAACATTTTGATCTCTTCACAGCAAAACCAAAGGTGTTAAATCCCTTGAATAAATATTTACTAGAGGTGGTGTTGGCATGAATGAAGTTACTGTAAAAACAAAGCTCATTCTTAACGACTTTCTTATGACAAAAAGTAACCCTCAGGAGTGGACTCCAATAGCCTTAATTTGAGCAACATGTTACTCCATGTGAGATCCTACAATTTCAACAGGAATGTTTGCTAAAGCAAACATTATTTAATTTTCAACCAGTGTAACAGAATCCACCTTGAAATGTTTAGCTGTATAAACCAAACACTGTAAATTGATTGTCACTTGAGCAATTTCCCACTAGAGTACAAGAATGACTCTGGTTACAATCAGAAAGGAATTAATTGCAACAGTTTAGTTCTCTTATCCTTGGAGGTCAGATTTCATTTCCAGCTCCTAGGATTTGGAAGGTACATATTTGCCCATGTTTTCTGAAACAGACACTCATACATTAATTACCTAATTGCCTTTTACTGTATGGCTAAGAATGTTACAGCTCTAACAGAGGCAGACCCAGCAGCCTGTTTTTTCAATCAAACAGAAAACTGAAGAAAACCACTGTTTCAACAACAACATGCAAATCAGGTATATGGACATATGTGCGAGCTGAAGAACCTAAAGCCAAAATTAGATCAATAGGCAACTAACAGATCTCAGCTTCTCAAAATCAAGGCAGTAACAGGCTCGCTTTTGGCTGAGGGCCTTGCTCAACGTAACCATATTTTGTGAATTTTGCAATTGCTCTGCTTGGCCCTGGAAAAGAAATGCTCACGATGGAGAAAAGAATTACAGCACAGAGGGCCCTATGCCAAGAATCAATCCTCTCAGCAATATACACACATGCTTATATTCACTCATGACAAACAGTCCCAGCAACACCGGAGGCAAAAGCCATAAATCTGCAGAGACCTAAAAATATGTTTCATTTCAGAGGCCACAGCATGCTGAAGTTTGCACGAGGCAATTGGTCAAGACATGATTTTGGGGAAAAAAGCTTTGTTTAGAAACCATGCAAGAATAAAAAGCATTTCAGAAAGTATTCATAGAGAGGATATACCATCTTCCACTAAAGCTCCATTTTTAAACAAGTAAGAATATTTTTTTAAAAATAATCTGTGCTTTCCCCCATTTACGAATTTCTGAGCATCAGCCCTATTTCACGAGCAAGGTCACGGTGTCATGGTCAAAAGTAAAAAGGGAGGGGGGATTTCAGCAGGAGAAGAAGGAAGGACGCCCAACGGAGCCCGACGCAAAGCGCTGCCCGGGGCCGCAGGGTAACAAAGGGCTGGGGCGCTCCGGGGCCGCTTTCCCCCCACACCCGGCAGGCGCCGAGACACCCGGGGCTGCTCTGCACCGCCGCTAGGCACCGGCAAACGTGTACATATATATATGTATGTTTTTGTGTGTGTGTATGTACATATACGTATGTACGTATGCATTAACACCCCCCCCCCAACAAAAAAAGGCAATCATTATAACAGTTATTATATAAATTATATACACATTAAAATAAATTTTAAAATTAA
>JAVJGI010000050.1:100018485-100033109 GCA_035590275.1 Ibycter americanus
TTTTTGACCCCTGCTTCCCGCTTCCCTCTCCCCCCCCCCCCGCCCCTTTTTTGTGTGTCAGTGCTTGTATTTTGCCATGCTCGGTGCTCACCCCGCCATCCTCCCCGCCGGGCAGACCAAATGGACGCAACTGCAGTGCGTGAAACCAAAATGAGTAGTTTCAGGTGCAGATAAATGGTAACCATACCTTGCGTGCCTTTTTTCTTTTTCTTTTTTTTTTTTCCCCTTGTTTTCGTCTTTCCTCTTTTTCAGGCTCTGCTGGGGGCTGACATGTCTATGGAGAAAAAAAGGGGGAGAGAAAGGGAGGAGTTAAAAATAATAAAGTCACTTTTAACAACGCTGAAAATTCAAATGAAATCCAGATTTCTATTGTGTGGCAGCTAGGCGAGCAACTGTTGTACCTACTGGATGCAGCAGAAAAAGCCACACTTAAAGACACACCCTTCTGCTGTCAGTAAAAAGGAACTTCTTGCAAGAAGCACAGATACTATGTATATGCATGGCCCCTGGCTAGCAGAGCACTTCAGATTAGGGTCTCTTTAATCACAGGGGCAGGGCCCAAACTGGCAGCTGAACACTAAATAGGTAAGAGTGGGCAACCCTTCTGCCTACCAGTGTACCAGCAGGGGCAGGCTCCAGCACCTCTTCATTTCGCTAGCCTGGAACACGGCTGAAACCCCTTCTGTGGACTGCAGTGAATAAATAAAATTTTAAACAATTTAATTTTCCTCCCTTCTCACAAGAACTCCAGAGAGAGACTAACAGCACATTCCCTCACCACTCAAATGAAAAAACATGATGCTTTCTTTGTCTTTTCCCTCCTCAAGACACAGAGAAGGCAGTCCCACCAAAGCACATGGGCCAGGCTACTCACGTATGAAAAACAAGGCAAGAGGTGGCAACTGGCTGAGCCAAGGCCCTTCCCCAAATCACACCAACCACACTGAACCACTTGCTCCCTCTGGGTGGATAACAAGTCATTTCAAACAGATGAGGACTATATCTCCACCTTAAAAGTATCACTTTTGATTTAACCCCATTTTTGTTTGAAACCTGCTCAAAAGATAAAAAAAAGTTTAGATGTGGGGAAGACACTTCCGTTGTGAGCCTGAAGATGAAAAAAATCTCAGCAAAGCACAAGAAGATAAAAATTCACATTCCTATGGTAAAAAAGGAGGCAAAAGGAAAGCAGTCAAGCTCTTCTGAACACTGTAAAGCAACCGGGGGCGGGAGGGGGGAGATGGAATAGGAGAGTGGCACAAACATAAAAACATTTGAAAATAGTATAAACATGCAAAGTGACACCAACAAACTAAAATAATCAAGGAACAGAGGAGGTGTTGCAAAAACGCAGAAGGGTTGTTTGCAACATCTTCATTTCTCACAGCAAAAGAAATCATGTAAAGGGGGGAAAAAAAGCCCTAAATCCACCAAAGCCAAGTGTTCTACTGCTGTCCATTAAGGGAATTCAGTATGTACACACAGCCAGAGGTCCCCAGGGCCCTGGCATCTCTCATCCTGTGTGCTGTGGCTTGCGCCAAGACTGTTGTGGTCAAATGTCCAAAGTTCTCACCACCCTAAAAGAGCACAAAAAACATCAAGCAGTATATGGAAGAGTTAATGCTGGCAATCCCACTGTTATCACTTACATTTCTAGAAAACAAGGCTATGTAAACCAGCTACAGCAACTATGCCATGTTTCTCCAAAACCTACACACCCTGCCCCACAGCAATGTCACGCAAAGCACTGCCCAGTACTTGGGGTATAGAAATGCTCCTGCACAGACATGCTCTCCCCAAGGGATTTATAATGTTTGTGTGAGGACCCTGTTTCTCCATTGCCACCAAGACAGTCCCCATGATTGTCACAGCTCAAAAAACCTCCAGCCAAATTCATCAATCTGCTACTATCAAGGCAGAGCAAGCTGTTTCTCTCCTTCAGTCATACAGTGGAATTAGCATGTTGGGAGAGCTGCCTGCAGAGCTTGGCGCTGTGCAAGAGATGGTAGGAATACACAGGCCCCTTTCCCCACAGCTCTAAAATCACACACAGAGCCCCAAGGTCATTGAGATCATTTTATATCAAATCAATACATCTGAAAGGTTTATTAAAAAAAACGCTGAAGAATGCACAGGCCACATGTCTGTCATCACTGCAGACATCACTAAGGCATTAGCAGAAAAGTGGCCCTAAGGGAAAAATTTGACAGAAAAAGTAAAGGGAGACTATTCAGCACACATGAAGATCAATAAAAGACTCAAGAATATTATTTGCATGCTCAGTTCCTTCTCTTCCCCATGAAATAGTTTTGGCTGAAACCAGTCACATGTAAAGGGTGGCAGAGCCCCAGGAGTATCCAAGGGACAATCCTGCACAGCACGTAGGCAGGCTTCATGCTTGAGCGCACCCTCAGCAAGTTTGCCGACACCAAGCAGTGTGGTGCAGTTGACACACTGGAGGGAAGGGTTGCCATCCAGAGGGACCTTGACAGGCTTGAGGTGAGCCTGTGAAAACCTCACAACAAGGTCAACAAGGTCAAGTGCAAGGTCCTAAAAGTGGGTTGGGGCAATCCTGAGCACAAATACAGTCTGGGCAGAGAATGAACTGAGAGTAACCTTGAGAAGAAAGACTTGGGGGTGCTGGCGGACAAGAAGCTCAACGTGACCTGGCAATGAGCATTTGCAGCCCAGAAAGCCAACCATGTCCTGGGCTGCATCAAAAGCGTGGCCAGCAGGTTGAAAGACGTGATTCTTCCCCTCTACTCCACTGTCCTGAGACCCCACCTGGACTACTGCATTCAGCTCTGGAGCCACCAACATAAGAAGGACATGGACCTGTTGGAGCAAGTCCAGAGCTGGGCCACAAAGATGATCAGAGGGCTGGAGCACCTCTCCTATGACGACAGGCTGAGAGAGTTGGGATTGTTCAGCATGGAGAAAAGGCGGCTTCAGGGAGACCTTATAGCAACCCTCCAGTACCTAAAGGGGGCCTGCAAGAAAGGTGGAGAGGGACTTTCTACAAGGCCATGCAGTGACAGGACAAGGGGTAATGGCTTGAGGCTGAAAGAGGGTAGATTTAGATAAGATACAGGGAAGAAACTTTCCTGTGAGGGTGACAAGACAAGCCCAGAGAAGCTGTGGTTCCCCCCTCCCTGGAAGTGTTCAAGGCCAGGCTGGATGGGGCTTTGAGCAACCTGGTCTAGTGGAGGGTGTTCCTGCCCATGGCAGGGGGTTGGAACTAGATGATATTTAAGGTCCCTTCCAACCCAAACCATTCTATGATTCTATGCTCTGCTTAAATCCATACAGTTCAATAAGTCAACTGCGAGCAATGGCGTTTGCCAAGTCACGAGTGATCTCATCCCAGAAAATCTCTCCTACATCATCTGTTAAAAGCCAGACACCTCCCCAGTCACACCCCACTCCCAGAAAGCCAGTCATACTGACCTTTTCGCTTCCCCCACAGGTCCTACATACACCAAGGCGGCTGAGTAATGCCTGCACGAGGCTTGACTGAGACAGTCTGTGCTTTCTCCTGTACCAACATTTCAAAACCCTGGTCCTATGCATTCAATATTTGAACAAAGCACTGTGAAGTTCAGGCAGGAAGAAAGAGCTTGTTTTTTCACTGGGATTCCAGAGTGGGCACAGTAGAGAATTAGCCCAGACCTGCCAGGCTGGGCTGCAGCTTGACACAAGCTATGCTGGAGATGGTACAGCTCACCTAAAAAGCACAAGGAAGGTACCGGTGCAGGAAAAGCCATGATCCAAGTTACTTCAACAACCAATTTAACTGCACCAGGCAACACCTCTGCATTGTGACATGACAGCAGGTATTTGGGGTACAAGCGTTATTAACAGCAGATACTGGAGCATGGAAAATCCTGACCAAAGATGACACTCTGGCCAAGAGCACTGCTACACTCTTACTTCTGGGGGAAGTTGCTAGGTAACCTCATTTTTTGGTCCCATGGAAATCCTCAGTGTACAGGCAGCATTTGGCTGGGGAAAGACAGAAACATATGTACCTTAAGGGAAGAGTACAGAGAGGAATTCTCTCCCTCGTTCTGGAGGATGGTTTGTAGATTAGGTATTACATCTCTGAATAGACATTGGGGAACTAGAAGTTGCATTTTAAATAAAATCAGCTGGAAAGAAGTATGCATCAGTGAAGAACTGCTTGGGGAAACATACAAACGACAGTAGTTAATTTAGGGGGGAAGAAAATCAAAGGGAATGAATAGTGTAATTATACATATATTTGATAATGGTAGATCCTGAATGGATTTTAAGGAAGGGTTGGGGTTTTCTCCAAATCTCATCTTACATTACAACTTCTGCTCATACTTGCCCTCAAAGCTTGCTTCTGCCCAAGCACTAGAGGCTAGGGCCTAAAATACAAACCAAAGTTGCACTTCCTTCCTCAGAAACAAGTATCTCCTCCTTTTGAACACTGATAGCATACTGAGCAGAGTTCAGGACTAATTAACACACATTTGATTACCAAAGACACATTTGCAGTTCAGGGAAACCTTTGTGGAGAAAACAGCCTGAGAGACAGAGCCTTGCTTACAGAATACTGCCTCTGTGAAAAATTCTTCTGCTTTCATTGATAACCATGCTAGAGGATAACTTCCAATTGGCCTCAAATATTGAAGCACTGTTGCAATTTAGTTTTAAATAATTCACCATCAAACACAGAAGAAGCACAGACAGTCCAATTCTAAGGAGAAAAAAAAGCATATAAAACACGGCCCCCAAAATACATTTACAAGCATAAAATCCTTCACGTAATTTCTTAATTGAATTAATCCTGAAGACCAGTTTACCACAATGACTTTTGCAATGTTACACCAGAAATTAGTTTAGCTTAGGAAATGTCTCATTAAAAAACAAACCCACCATCTCACTCTTCCAAACCGCAGCAAAGACATTGCTCTGTCAACATTCAAACCCCATATGCTTTGCTGGTTTTCAGAAGTATATTGCACATGTTAGAAACACTTTTAAACATTAAGTAGGATTTCACCCACAGTCACAGTACATTTGAAGATCTGGTCCTCCATATCTTAATCTTCGATAAGAGGCTAAGCACATACATTTTTTGGAGATATGCACTGCATTTATGGAAGATTTTAAATTCCCTGGATGCACACGCAGGGTATTAAACACTTAAGAAGTGGTCAGAATCAAAACTTCCTCTGGCTTATTTCTCAAACAAATTTTCATGCTTCCATACTCACAATGGTTGCGGTATGTTTGTGCTCTGCATTTTAGGAAGCGCTAAAAATCAATTATCTTTTTTACTCCAGTTTGAAAAATGCTATCACCTTGTGAACTTGCATACAAATGATGCACACAAAGACACATTAATGAAGCCTGAGCATCCTCAGTACAAACAATTGTAATTTCCCCACCTACAAGGAATGTATTCAAGAAAAAGCTACATCCCAAAATACCCTTTAATTTCACTTCTTTTTAACAAGCACCATTTAAGGATGATTAAAACTACCCTCTAGGCTTCACAGGGCTACAAAGAAAGGAGGCTTATTTAAAGAGGTACAATCTATTTTCTAGCCACATTAATCTTAGTATCTTTCACAACAACTAAATACAAGGATTATTATCAAAATCACCTGCTGGGCCAATTTTGCCTGGATATGCATTTATATTCCATGAGCTACTTCTCTTATTATTCTGAAGCCTGATATTGATGATGCTTTACACAGAGAGTGAGTGCAATATAGTTTTTATATATATATCTCTCTCTCTCTACACACTCACATATACTACGATATATAAATGCATGACTAACGGCTTGATGGATTTCCCTACTTACTGTTGTTTCATTGGGAAAGAACCACCATCATCCCAGGACTTATTTTCTCCTCCTCCAAGCTGTCTTTTGGCAAGGCGGGTGGAATTTCCCACTGGAAACCATCAGTACAACAACACTACATCTGCAGAGCAGCAGAGCAGTCCCACTGCTCAAATGACCAAAATGCAGCGTGTGCTGCTTCTGCAGATTTAGAAAATAAAAGAGTAACATGAGACTATTCCTCAGATCTGCTGCTGAAAGATAAGGAAGATCACTTTTACAGTGCTTTATACTTGAACAGGGTAAAACCCTACACTGCACCCTTTTAAGCTGAATACATCCACTGAGGTTCCCAGCCCTGCTCTCTTTCCTCGATAAGTAGTCTCCCATCAGTTTCAACAGGAGCAGGATCAAATGCAAAGCCGTTTAGTCAGCACTTGCCCTGTGACAGCCAAAATGAGATGCAAGTGCCACTCTCTTCAACCCAGCCTGACAATTCAGTAACGTTTCTGCAGTGGTGTGGATACATCGTTGCTATTCAGAACAAAACCATCCACCCTCATCTTTTATTCTTTATACTTAGATATCTACGCAAACCACATTTAAAATATTTATTTAAAGAACGCCCTCTAATTCCCAAATAACATGAGCCACGTGCAAGAATACATCTCATTTTTCCAGTCCTTTGTTTGTTTAATGTTCATACTGATGCCATATTGGTGGCTATTTAACTATATTAGTAGGTTTCCCACTAGTAGATTTAAAGGATAAAATCCCCTCACTGGTCTCTTGCCACCAGCCCACACTGCTCACAATACCAGACACAACACTGACAGATGAAGGCAGGAGTCCCTGCAACATAGCACTATGAAAGCTATGAAAACGTAATGAAAAACAAGAAACTCCAGGTAGTGAAGCTCCTGTGGGTCTGGTGCAGGGTATTCATGCGTCCAGTGTACTCCAGTGAGATCCATGAAAGGTTGCTCAAAGGTGGCAGTTTCCACAACCCTTCCCTCACACAGCATGGTTCTTCTATGTACTCAGCACAGAGCCATTTCCCAGCTCACCAGGAAAGGGTCTCCTTATGCATCCCAGTCACAGGCAATGCTCCTGAGAGGTGCTTTGTGACACTGTTCACCAGCACCTTCCCGCTGCCAGTGAGGCATCTCCTACAAAGCAAAGCTACCTCATGCATGCAGGCTGTACCACAGCAGTGTACAAAAGCAACTTGGTGTCCACTGAAAGCTCTCTGACCACAGACTTCACTTCTTAGTAATCTTGCTATCGGACAGGAAATTCACCCATATCCTATCTTAAGCTGCTGAGCACACATTAACTAACATCTTAAGTCTCCAAAACACTTTAATCAGAAGATCTCAGAGCATTCCTTCAAGCATCAGCTATCCAGGGAAGCTTTCCCTTTGGTTTCCTACACAAATCCCATTTCTTACAGGTGCTAATTGATTAAACAGAGGGAAACAGCACAGACGTTTCAAGTACAAGGATGGCCCAGAGGATCAGGGTAAAAGAAACCTATTCAAAATGAGCTTTCAAACAAGGGGCTGAGTAGACCAGGTAGCTACAGGAAGATTCGGGACTTCATTATCATCATGACCAGCTCAAGTACAGAGAAAAGGCAGAACCCTGATCTATATTTAGAGAAACAAAAGACAGGAGCTGGCAACCAAAGGGGAACTCCTGCCTCAGAGTTGTGAAGGCAGACTAGAAGCCAAGAGGGAAACAGCTGGGAAGCCCAGAGATGGGGACAGGCCCTTCCACAGCCAAGCCTCATTAGCAAGCTATTAAGAAAGGTCTTTGCACAAGGTCTCTTTGCTTCCTAACTACATCTGGCTGACCCACAAGCAGTGACAGGAGAAAGAGGAAATGTTTTTTCTACCCTCCTCTTTAGTTACCTTTCCAGGACTATGGAAAGGTATGTTATAGCCTAATTTACCTTGTGCTAGAAAATATGAGCTTATCAAGTACCTAGAGAAAAAATTATCAGTTTAACAAATTTGAGTTTGATGCCTGCAAGATCCTAGGTGTTCACACTTGAAGTGTCTCCTCCCAGATATGTACGGAAATCCACAAGCCTTTAAAATATTCAAATTTAAAAAATCCGTCTCAGCTTTGTAAAAGTGCAGTGATTCCTGTGTACAAAGCCCCTTTCCCCCCCTCTCCTACCATTAATAGCAAGATTTTATGTCCTGCACCCACTGCCTGGCAGAATCATACTCTACAGTGCTTCTCATTACATAAAAATCAAGTGATTGAGCACATTGTGTGTAGGAGTGAAGTACAGTCTGTTTTAGCACCCAACTTTATATATCAGGATAAGAAGTAATGATTATCTGCATTCCCTCTCCTGCCTTCCTCCATGCCACAACCCACAGGGGCATGCTGCTGCAGAGCCACATCCCTGCATTTCCACCCTGGTGCCCCACAGCAGCCCAGAGCAGCACCAAGGCTCTGAAACCTGCCCCAATCCAAAGCTGGTCACACAGAGCAGGTTTTGAAGCCTCACTGTGACAACCATGCTGCCAGCAGCATCTGACCAAGCACCTCAAATCTCCAAGAGCTGAATACTTTTGGATTGCAATGCAGATAACAGGCTTTCCCTCTCACCTCTGCTCCCCACTCACCCTCACCATCCAAGCTCACCCTCTTTTTTTTCCACAGTCTTAATACCTTCCCCTTCTTTCTACCATCTCAAATACCATTTAATCCATTACTTCCCTCCTTCTTTAATCTGTCTTTGTCCTTCACTTCTCTTTTTACCTCTTTCCAATTTCCCCAACTTTCTGTCCTGGAAATCCCTCTCCTAGAAGCAGAATTTGCTATTCTCCCCAGCTGAAAATTTTCCTCTCGTTTCTCTGTTTCACCCCATCTCTCATTCACTTCCCCACACCCCAACTTTCCACCACCAAATCACAGTCTCAGTAGCGCCCTCTCAGCACTGCAGCCCAGACTAGACACTAATCCTCAAGCTGACCTTCACCCATCCCACCTTTCATCAGTTCTTCCTCACAGGTCCCTCAGCCATGCAGACAAGGCAAGCAAAAAGCAGAGGCTGCTGGGGCTGCGTGAGGGACCTAGGGAGGAACAGAGGCAGCAGGAAGAAGACACAGCATGGGTTCTGCAAAAAAAACGAAAGCAAAACTGCCCACTGCTTTGGGGACTTCTGAGGATTAGGGACTATCCTTACAGCTTCTACAAACTGACATTATATCTGGAAAGTACAGCATAGATACGCAGCAGCAGGGGGCGAAAAGGGTCTTCAGAGATTCATGACACTGAGTGGTTCAGATCTCCATCAAACGAAGAGCTCTGAAGGCAATGACCAAATGTTTAAAGCCACAAGATTACAGATACCTGCACCACATGCTTCTGGTCTTACTATTAGCTGAACTGCTTCAGGTTTTTCTCTTTCACCAGCAGGTTCAGACAAGTTCCAGACCTAGGCTTAAAAATATACCAGCAAAAATCTGCTCCCAAGGCCAGGCTAGCTATGGTCTCTCCGGGATGGTAAAAGCAAGCACTGTATCAGAGAATGCCAACAGAAGTAGCTTTGGGTAAGAGACTGAGAGAAAAGCTGTATCAGTATTATTGTTGTTTCTACATTTCAGGCAAAGCCATGAAGATATAAAGAGGCCAAATGACTGAAAAAAGGCATGTAAGAATCTTACGGCAAAATTCAAAAGCAGATCCCAACAGTCACTTTTTTAATTTTAGTTTAACCTCACTTCTGGACTCTCCTTTTGGCACACTTCATCCTTGCTCTACTGCTCTAGCTGAGCAAAAGGCCTCTTCTCATTTTGAACTAGAATTATCTATTTAGGATCCATGTCTTACTGCACAGTCCTTAAAAAAACCTCACTAAATTTCCATAGCACAAGTTATATAACTAAAAAAAGTAATTCTTGGTACAGTAATAAATTCTTTCAAAAACTGATTTCTTTTATTCATATATAAACTGTTCCATAGCACTTGACATTAGCTATGGTTCAGCACCAGTGTTTGTCCAAATGATGCAGCTACATCATTTCAACTCCCACTTCAGGGTCTTGTTTGCTTGTTGCGTTGCAGAGACTGGAGAATTTTTATAGTACCATCTGGAGAACTCTGTTCCTTCCCCGACCAGATGAGTCCCTTTTGCCACATAAAACATGCTTAACTCTAGGAAAGACTAACATATCATGTTGCAAATTCTTCTCCACTGAACTCTCTCCAGTATGAGGGCAGTTTCACAATCCCACTGAATAAGAGGTCATAGGGGCAGAAGTGAAGCATTTCACCTTAGGAGTCCCTGCAAACCACCCCACCTCACCCCCCAACAGTCAGGAAACCCACTTTTTCCTTTCCTTCCTTTTTTTTTTTCTCTTTTTTTCTCCTTTGAGATGCCCTCTAGACCTCTGGAATGAGGGGCACATAGGATTGCTATGTGCCAGGTAACTGGATTAAAAAAACTGCTCCCTTTCATCACAAAAGGCCATTCATTGTTTTGTTTTCCTTGTTCTGTTGACACAAGGAGGTAAAGTGACAATTCCTTTATTCTCAGCCAGTGACTATATCAGAACAGCACTTTTCCAGCTGAAAAGTGCAAGCAGGCTGATTCCCAGCTATAACAGGTAATGCCTATCCCAGGAACAAGCTCCACAACAGTAGGAAGAGATAAGGGAGCACATTCCAGCCCTTCGGAAAACCCTGCCCAAGAGGACCATGGGGAGCCTGACAGATTGTTCTTCATTAACATGCAGATGAACACAAACAACTCCACACTGCAAACTATGTTCCTCTGATCTAAAATTTAACTTCTGATCCTCTCTTTTAGCTCCTTTGGCCTTTCCTCCAATTTCCTCCCATCTTTTCACTTCCTACCCTCCCACAGGGTAACTCTTTGCAAGCCAGCTGTTAGCACCAGAAGCCATATATATACCCCTGCACCCACACTTCTGATGAGCTGCCAAGGCACAAGCAACTCTCCCATGATGCAAAGTATGTGAATCCCCTGGAAATGGTAGGCATTGGTAGGCATGATGAATACCTGGGGCAGGTTCTGGGTAGGACAGTGGGATTTTACACGTCTGAAATTTGATGTGAAAGTGTACCTTCATTTTGCTAAACTTTTCACATTGCTTTTTGTAAAAAAGAGGTGTTCAGGCCTCTGAAACAGTAAAAAGAGAGGTGTGTCTAGGAAAGGAAAAGATGCCTAGGTGATGTGTCTAGGAAAGGAAAAGATGCCTAGGTGATTTGTTGTCAGGACCATTTGCAGCAAATGGACTGAATGGCTGGCTCAGAAAATCAGTGCAGTCACCAGCCAAAATGCAGCTAAGATGGAAGGTAGTTGAAGGGTTTTGTGTTTGACAGGTGTCTGAGGATTATCCAGTCTTTGGATAAGGATACACATACTGCAAAACATTCTGAGAACATGTTTGACACACAGATACTCTCAAGAGCAAGTCTACCAGAAAGGAGATGGATCTGCCTTCTTGGTCTCCATCACAAGAAAGGGATCAGTGTGCTCAGCACTGGGGACCCAGAAGGCTTGTCTCTCAGATTTTCCAAGCAAATTGGGAAAACTCTCAACAGTGCAAATGCAGTCCTGACACATGGGGACAAAAGTTGCTCTGACTCAGTCTGGTGTCCACACTGCTTCCCAGTCCCAGCAAGCAGGACTGGGAAGGAGTCCCAGTAGTCACAACAGCTGCAGCAGCACAATCAGTCCTCCAAGCTGCCCTTGCACAGTGCTGGGGATGTGCAGTGGGATGCAAGCACAGGAACACCCTCTTCAAACAGCAGGAGATTAAATTGATTTTCAGATGCAGGCATTTTGCAGAGAGAGCAAAAGGAACAAAGCAGATGTCAGGCAGTCTACAGTACAGCTCTCCCGTTGCGGGCACCCTTTGGAGCAATAACTCCTTCAAGGGGCAGAAGGAGAGAAAAAACAACCATCCAGCAGTGTGCTAATCTTCACAGACAGAGCAGCTTTAATGCTGTCTAATGCTCCAGAGGGAGGAAACAGCATTTCCTCAGTGCCAAGGATATCAAAATGGTTGAAGGTGGCAATCTCCACTGACATTAACTTTATTAAAGGAAGGGTATTTCCACAAGCCCTGAGAAGGCTTGGTCAAGAGCCAGCTGGAGATGCATTGCTATGTAAGCGTCTACTCGTAACGACAGAAAATAACAGGCAGTTGGGAACTCCTCAAAGAATATAAAGGCATCAAGCATGCACACAAACTAGACATTGCATATCACAGCCATACACATCAATTATACAGCTATCAAACAATAGCACAGCAGTAGCAATGTGAGCAATGCGAGCTGCTAATAATTGCCTTTTATTCTTTTTAAATTTGGCTCCTGTATTATTTTGCTGCAGCTATATAATTAACTTGTATTCTGAAGGGGGAAGCAGTGCCCCTGGGTTGTCGTTACAAGAATGCCAAACCTTACTGAGCCACTTCCTCAGAAAATGATGTTTCCATGTAAATTGGATGCAGAAGTGAAAGAAAGGAGATAAGGATTATCAGTAAAATTCTAAGTAATAGAAGCCTGCATTTAATTACACCTTACTTTAAATAACAGTAGTACGCACGTTCTACTCACAGACACTTTCTTGCATCTAAATATCAAACAACTGTCACTTCACAACGGCACTGAATATAAAGTCAGTTCCTAAACACCTTTAGCTAATGTGCAGGAAACATCTTGAACTCACATTGTTATGTCAATACATCTCATCCAACCTTGCCTAAAACACCTGAGAAATAGCAGTTTGCACTGTATGCCACTGCCTGAACATTCAGAGTCTTGTAGAAATCAACATAGATCTAAGTTATTTTTTTAGGCTCAGATCCTCTCATTATTTATATTTGGTCCTACAGAATTTTTGCAGTGTTTAAAACAGTTGCACACATTGTGTCCTTCTTGTGCAAAATGGAAAGCTGAAACTCTGAATCAACGATCGGAAAAACAAAGCTCTAGTAACAGAAGCAGAAAATACCAATGCATTCATCTCCCCTTCCTGGAGAACAGTGCAATTATAATCATGTCCCCAAGCAGATTTTGCACTGAATCACTGTGACATCTGCTAGGGAAATGAACACAAATCTATATCTGCATGCAGCAAATACATTGGCAAGGTTGCAATGGGGGAAGGGAAATCAAGTGTCACTTTTCACACAAAGTAGAAAATGACAGCTTGTCACATCCATGAGTAAATACTAGCAGAAGTGAAAGGAGGCAAAACGCTTCCTCACCTTTTCCCCCCACCACAGCGTTACAAAGATACAGATTAAGGACAAAACTGTGGCTTCTTATCCCCTGCCTACAGTAACAGCATCTGGATGCGTATCACCCCCTGGGAACACTGACAATAATGGATCATGTCTGCCACTTATACGCTAAAAGAGCTCCACTGAGTTCAAGGGAGCTGTGCCCCTTCCCTAGCTGAAGAGCCAGTCCAACATGACACAGATGGGGGGCACAGAGGCCAGAAGAGCCCCAGAGGGTGAGGGTGCAGCGTAACCTCTTTCAGGTCACTTATGGAGAAGAAGGATTGCCCATAGCCTTGTCAGCAGCGGGCACAATGTTATGATACAGAAGCAAGAGGTTTAGTCATGACTTGCCTACATAGAAAAATCATGATATAATGTAGTACAATGTTCTTTGTACAGACAAAGACACCCAGAGGAACAGCAAAGTTACCTCACATTCCTCCACTTCCCCAAGGACAGGAGTATGCTGCAGAGTCACCCACACTATAGCTTGCTTGCCCATTGGAGCCCATGGACACAAAGGTAAAGACCTTTTCCACCTTCTTTCAGTCCAACATGCAAGGCTTCACCAGCTGCATCGCATGGCAGGGAACAAGGCTGGCTCCCAACTGCAGGATGAAGGAAGGGCGACGGTACAAAGCTACTGACAGAAAATCACCTTCTAGCAAAAGGTCCCTTGGCCCCCAAAACCTACCCCAGCTACGCCATAACACTGCGGCCTCTCCTCCACCTCAGTCACACAGAAGGCTGGAGATGAAGGCAACGCAGCAGAGCATGCCTGACTCAAATTCAAAGTCTCATGCAGGATGTACAAGATGGATCTGACCTTACACCCATATGGGAAACAGCAACATCATTCTAAGCTCCTTTTAAGCTAATGATACCGTTTACACAGGGTTTCAGCAACTGCAGCTGTTTTGGCAAGAAACAGGCCTGCTACCAAAGATACATAAATGGGTACAAAAATTCTGCATATTACACCTTCACCTAGAAGAAATGCATTGCATTAACACTTAACAGCATCTCATTTCTGGAGCACAGCACCCTTTCATTGATTACAGCTCGTTTTAAGGGACGCCTTCCCTACACCCAAAAGCCTGTGTTTAAAATACTGTATATTCTGTGAGTCATACTGTAAGATTAACATGACTGTAAAAAGGGTTTTCTAAAGAGATGTACAACCTTCCACCCACTCTTCCTTGTGCTTTTACAGTGAGAATTTGTTCCTAGTTGGTATCCTAGTGTGCAGGGTCAGATCAATTCCTCTTCAAAGAAGTGCTGCTTTTTATCCTGGTGAAAACACACTTCAGATTTCACTTACAGGATCTGATTGTAAAAATAACTCTAATCAGACTTTGATGGAACCACCCTGATAACAGATGTGTGGACAACCTTCTTCCCAATTTTATGATAATTTGGCTACAGACAAAGTAAACAAATTACTTAAAAATAAGCAAAACTTTAGGAATTTGGACATTGGCAATGAATGTCAAATTCAGACCTCAGAAGTCTCTGAAATGTTATTA
>JAVJGI010000050.1:100033128-100059168 GCA_035590275.1 Ibycter americanus
TTCTCCACAAACCTAAACTTTAGAACTTACAATAAACACAAAGAAAACTTTGAAATTTGGACTCCTCACCTGAATTTGCTTTCTTATGCAAAAAAGAAACTTTTAGCTTTTAGGAGTTACATATTTAGTGTCTGATTTCACCACAAAGAACATTGATCCTTCTATTCAGTAGAAAAATAGGAACGCCTTCTCTAAGAAAGCTGTATTCTATAGTTTAAAAAGAGAAACTGCTTGAAAAAAAGTAAAAAAGGAACAGTAGGGGTTTTTTTTAAGCTATGTAAAGTTATTCTTAAATAAATAAAGCTAAGGTTATTCTTAGAACTGCAAGAATTCTTTACATTGGAATAATTTAGCAAGCACACTGAAATACTTTTCTCCTAAACCATGGTTTTCAGCCAGGCACTTAAAATTGATATTTTCACAAATCCACACAGTCTAACTGGAGTGCTGTTGGCTAGAGCCATTCTATTGACTGTTTCAAAACAGAGGTGTAGAACAAGTGTATGATCTGCCAGATACCTCCTCCTGTGCTTGCCACAGCTTGAGCAAGAGCCAGGCTGCTGCTGCCACCCCGGCCTCCAGCACTGAAATGGAAGATTGCAATATGAGCATGCACAGAGACAGCAAAGAAACACACACCTGTATGCCCTGAAGGGGAAAAATAAATGCAGAGAAAGAAATAAAATTTGAGTTTTAAACTTACTCTTCCTTCCAAAAGATGTATTGAAAAGGTGTCATAGCTGTGTTACACATCGACTGACAAGCAATAAAAAGTCAGCAAGAAGTTCAAAGGACACTGATTGCTTTTATCTGCCACACAGTTTGCTTTTGAGTCTGCATTTCTGCGTGGTTTCTCAGATGAGCAGGTATCTCCTCTTAGGTGTTTCTAACATGTCTACTGACTTAGATTCCTATCCTGCAAATACTAACAGTCATTACATGCATGCATTCATGTGTGCAGTATGCAGAATATATTTTATTTGCATTATACCTAGGACAGCTTTAAGAACTACAAGCATTGAAGATACACACATGAAACACAGCAGAGTACCATGAAATATTTCTGTTAAAACACAAAAAGTCCAGCAGTTTTAAATCAAGAAATCCTAAATAGGTTTCCTCCATCAACTCCAGGTAACAAGGTACATTTCTCACCTCTTCATCTACAAGAAGGTGGGGGAAGGGAATTCTGCAGCTTCTGCATAATATAACCAAATATCCTCCTCCTGCCAAATCCTCCTCCTTCCCACAAAAGACTTAAAATAGATTTACAGTACAGCCTCATTTTGAGGGTCTTACTATCTTGTTTATGCCATTGTTTCAAGCTCTGTCATTCAGAGGACTGGGAACCGAGACTGCGTTTCTGGTAACGAGAACTGAGTTTGTAATAAAACTGCATGAACCAGGACTCCCAGAAAAAAGAAAAAGGAAAACAATGAAAGTGAGCTGCATATTGGGAAGACAGCATAGAACAGAGAGCTGAGGTTGCACATGAAATCTTATTTCCATACTTCTTGCTTATCTTTTCTTCTAATGGTATCCAAAGTGGGTTTTTGTCTTTCTTGTACTATGTTTGTTCCCTACTTTAAGGTCAGCTGAACAACATGGAGTTTTTTAGGGGCCTGAGGAACTCACGGCAAGACAATGAGAGCTTTCTTGAGAGCTAAAGCCAAGTCTTGCCAAGTAAGCAGTCCTCACTATTTATACGAAGAGTTTGAGCCTCATGCTACTGTATGGCATGTCATAACAAAAGCCTTGAGCCAGCTAGAAATGCTTGGGAAAACAAGAAAGAAGAGGGGAGTCACCTCTGACTGCCTGCAGCTCTCAGCCCAGTCTGACACTCAGGCTACACTCCTGCCTGAGAGCACAAATCACAGAGCTGAAAACAAGCAAACACAGCCAAGAAACTCCAGCCTCAAGGAAAACCAGAGCCTACCTCCTTCTGGTCTTTTTCTCATGTCCTTAACAGACTGCAAAAGTGGCCAAAATACCTTCACAGCTGCTTAACTCAGCATTTTCTCCCTTGTCCATATCCTTGCAGAGCAGCACAGCTGGCAGCCATTTAGCCCTAGCTAGTCTCAGCATACAACCTCAGCGATACACATCTGTTAATGAGCCTGGCCCATCACTCTTTACTGCTTAATCCTCCCCTGCCTAAAGAAACACGAGCTCCTATTTAAGTTTCTCCAAAGAGATTGTATGTGTATGTAAGGCACTACTATCCATTTGCTAGCCAGTTTTAAGTTAGTTAGGCAACACTTACCTGGCCAGTGTAAATCCCAACACCAGGTAACTCTTAGGAACAAAGTAAACTGATTAGAACACACCTAGCAGTAGCACTTGTGTTGTCTTTGCACCACTGTTGACTTTTGTCGTGTTCATGTTATAGTAAGGATCCTTGCCTGAAGCAACTCTCTAGGTAATAATTAGCTCTACCGATGCTTCTCTGGTGGTTACAGGATCCCACAACTTTTGGTTTTTTGGAACCAAAGAAGAAGCCCACCAGCTTGTGTGCCTTTTCTCATATATGCCGGAACCAATACTACAAAGAGGCTTCTCTGTTTTGTCAAACAGCTGAAGCCCATCCTCAAATCTCTCACTTCTTCTCTTCAGCTGGGCTGCTCTTCCTCCCACCTCTACTTTCTGAAGGGAACACGACCCAAAATTGGGAAATACGCACTGGTCCTGACTCTACAGAGAACAGGTGCTTTCTTTGCACAAACATCTGCAAGCACCAGCTGGCTGAAAGAAATCAGAAGGTAAGCTTACAATGAAAGAGGTTTCCTCAGTTTCTGTGCAGCCTCATAAACTAGGCTGCATTACATGTAGGCTCGCAGATCAAATAACGTAATTTAGGATCTTTAGTAGCCTAAGAGCTTGCTCAGACGTGAACAAGTGGCTGAAGGGAAGAGGTTGAGTGACATACTCTGCATAACTATATGTGAAGAGTGACATGAAACTGAACTCACTAGTCACTGTAACGAGGAGCCAGAGAAGGTTATTAGTGCTCATAAAAGAAAAATAACCTGAACTGTCCAACATTTTTGTTAGTGCTTTATAGAAGGAGAAATTAAAAGAAAAAACAAAGAGGTGTTGAATAAGGGTATAATAAGGAGCAATTAACCCCATGTTGGGTGTAATGCAATTTCCTCCAACACATCCTCTTTGCAAATGAGGCACAGCAGGAACTAGGACCAATGGAGGCAGCAGTGCTTTTGCCAGAGCACTTACCAGTAGAGCTTCTCTTTTATAAATTATAAATAAGAATAGGAGTGACTAAATCCTGGTAGTTTCAGCCCAGATTTGGGTTCCACTGTTCTAAGTACCACATATGCACACAGGAAATCAAACCTGCCCCCAGACATTTGCAGTCTAAAGGCAATAAAACTGGAGGAGGAGGGAAATGTTTGTCACATACAAATGGCAAATGCCAGTTACATGGTAGCTTGTATCACTGAAGGGAGAAAAGAGTCAGGCAAGTCAAATTACTGAAGGGAGGAGACTTTAAAAGAAGGACATTACAAAAAAGGGGAAAAATGGCTGGACAGAAGGCAACTTGCTTATGAGCTCCATTTCTTGGTTCAGAAATCACCCTGAGCTAAGCAGTCACAGAGGTCTGCCTCATGCAGTCTGCAATCACACACACCCGTGCAATATGAGACTCTGCAGAGGACCCTTCTAAATGGTGCGGCTCTACTCCCCTTCCCTACCATGCACAGCCAGCGCTCATCAGCATTCACACACTGCATGCACCTGATCACTCAGAGCTTGCATCAGTTAATAAAATACCTTTCTCACAACTGTCTGTGAGAGGAGACCCATGCGGTGACTCAGGCTGCCAAAGCAGCTCTGTATAAACCTTTGCTCCTCTTACCATTTATTGTCCTTTGTGTTTTCCAGTTAAATCCTTCAAGTGCCAAGAAATCCCAAATGGCAACTTAAGGCTGTCAGGATGAATATACTCCACCATACAGCCACATGGGAGTACTCACCGAGACCCTTCTGGCTCTTCCCCCTGCCCACACAGCTATGCTCCTTTTGAATGAAAACTAGGACATCAAGAGAGAAAAGGGGAAACAGTACACAAATAAGCTTATCACAACATTCAGTCATTTGGGGACCAGAGTGCAGGTGCAAGTCCTGCAGTTTATCTACAGCCTGAGAAAGCTACCTGCATGTGCTTTTTGTAGGCTAGGAGCGTCTTTCAGAACTTTACTGGTGCACTAAGCTTAAGAAAAATATTTGACATCTTCAAGTATTTTTCTTCTAGGTCATGGAAAAATTCTCCCTTTCTAAATGGCTTATTAAATTTCTTTGGGTTCATATATTAAGTGGATGATTCTGGGGTTTTGCCCTCTCCCACAATAATGAATAAATGGATATCTATTCTGTTAGCTCCCCTATTAATTTTGTAATTCCTAGTGTAATCAACCTGCCTGTCTCTCCCCAGACTTCAGCCTGGGCAAGGAGAACTTTACTAAGCGTGTGAATTATGGGACAGCTGGACTGCCTGTTTGGTGCTGTGTTACAAATACTGCTGATCTGTGAACACACTCTCAATTTTTATTTTTTTGCCTCCTGCCTCTCTCTGATGGGTATATCCACGTGAGAAGATCAACAGCTAGGTAAGTCCCAGATTCCCATAACAATTACTGTCCTCTCCTCTCTAACCCCCTGCAAACTGTAATAGTGCCCACCCACAACTTAACAAGATAGTCAGTTCACATCTCTTACCATCATCACTTAGGCTTTATCTGTTTCTTTTCAGCCTTATCAGCACTGTTTCAACGTTGATATTCCCATTTCTGATGTTCTATCAGTCTGTGCCCCACTGGCCAGCTCTTGCCAACATGGGTCCTATTTGCTTTAGGGGAGATTAGTCTATGTAGCTTCAGCTGCAGTATCACCCACTTTGCCTGCCTTCCTGAAGCTCACTATCCTCCAGTCCAACCTATACTCAATGCTGCTGCTAGCAAATAATACATCCTACAGGTGTTCTTGTATCTTTCTTTCAAATGCTGTGTTGTATTGGCTCACAACGCTCATCACAATCTTTCATCACCTTTTGTTTCTTGAGAATCCAGTTTGAGTTCTGGCATGCCTTTCTGTGTTAGATCTTACTTGTAGTCTGTCGTTTTCATCTTCTAGTATCTCTGCAGTACTGGTAAGTTGTTCAGCCTTCATAAATTCCATAAAGTGGTCTGGGTGTTTTCCTCTGCTTTGCAAATTACAATTGATTGATACAACTGGTCAATCTTATGTTCTCTAGTAATAATCTTTCTCTGATTGCTTTGCCTTAGGTCCCAGTCAGCATATGGCAATTCATCAGGGACAACGTTAACTCCACTGATGGAAAAAGCTGGTGCCTTAGTTTGCATTTTCATTCTGTACTCCCTTGTTAAAAACAAAACAAAAACCCCCACTCTCCCCTCTTATCTTTGTTTGGTTAATGTCATGGAGGGTGAAGCATGCCTCACAAGTCTGAGAGACGTGGACTGATTCAGAATGGGAGGGGAAAAAAAATCTCACGACCGTCTTCATTTTTGCTGGTACCCACTGTCTGTATAAAAGGCTTTTTCAGTTGTCCTCTGTTTTTCCAGAGAACGTCAGGTGTGGTGGCATTTTTAGCTGTGACATTTTCCCCACTCAAGAGTATTTTCTTAGTCCATTATACTCCGTGTACCATCTGCCATACAATAGTCATACACTGCCAAGAAGCCTGGCCACAGTCTGCTTTATTCAGTGGAGGAGCCCTAATTGCTTAGCCTGGCACAATGTAAGCCACTGCATAATGCAGCATCCAATTTCAACTGCTTGTGCCACGGTTTCTCAGGGGTACAAGGCTCCAGCACACTGTCAGAGGGAGCTGTGACCACTGATTAGTTCCAACACAGAACAGTCATGCTTCCATTCAACTTCTGAGAAGAGAGGAGGGAGCGACCACTCTGTAGGCCTCTGGATGCCTTTTGTTCTCAGTTTCATGCTGGGAACGTGGCGGGAAGGATGCATGGCTGGGAGCTGAGCAAAGCACTGCACATCCTGGATACAAATTGTCCAAGTGATTCTACTGTACCACCTGGTACTAGAGAGTGCTGGAGAGGTGGGGAGCAGGAAGGTTAGGGTTACAGTGTTGTCTCTAGCTCTGTTATGTATTGGATGCAGCCTCAATAAGTATGTGTCAGGATCATGCAACCTGTTGAACCAAGGGCAGATGTCAGCTTTAGCACCCCTCTTGCAGGCTGTATGGCTGCTGGCTCTGGGCATCTGCCTCAGTGCAAGCAGTATGAAATGCAAGTATCCAGTCTCATCCTTCTCCCTTGTGAGTTGGCCATGGCTCCTCAGAGCCACAGGCAGTGACACAGATCAACCTGCCAACAGAAACACCACAGCCCAGGGTACTGCTCAACATCCCTGCTCCACTGCTGTTTCAGTGTCTACTGAAAAGAGATGCCAAGGCTGAACACAATCCTGACCTAAATGGGGAAACTTCACACTCCCGTGGCTCTGTGACACTCCAGCAGCCTGTGTTAACCAGAACAGGAAGACTTCTTGTCTTGTCCAGCTACACCAGTACACTGAGCTGGTGCTGTCTCTGGGTCTGCTGCGCTCTCAGCCTGTACAGACACATGAACATTGACAGGACAACGACACATTTTCTTTTTGATCACTGGCTATTTAGAGAGGAAGTGGTAGGCCAGTTATTACTTCTACACACTGGAGATCAGGACAAGTTTGGAGGACTGGAAAGGACAAATAATATGATGTGCTAGGACTCCAGTACCACACTATTAATAGTCATTTATAATAAACCCCTATTGCAGTTCCCCATCAACTTTTTCCTGAAATGTCTCAAGGCCCAAACCTGTGGGATACAGTGAGTCTCTGCATGGAAGTCAGTAGAAATTAAGGGCACATTAATGGCATTTTGTAGGATCAGGCCCTTGGTAACAAATAAGAAGGCTCTGAGCAAGAAAGCCCACAAGATGACTTAGTAGACAGACACGCTGCTTGAAGAGGGGCCAGGAAAGAACTGTGCCTGAAGAGGCTGCCTGTGGGAAGAGAGTCCTTTGCAACATATGTCCTGGGCTGAACACACCCATTAGTCCCACTCACCACTGTCCTGGGAAGTAGGAAAAAGCAGCTCTCAGACTGCTCCATTTCTGCCTATCATCCAGTTGCTGAGAAGGAACCATCTAGGATACAGCCTCTGTGCTTTGCTTGGTGACAGGTTTCACTCCAAGAAGCCTTTCCATGCAGCTCTTTATTTTGGGGTCAGCAGATCCCACTCACTTGTGCAAAAAGCAAGGATAAATCAGTCCTAAACAAACAGAAGGGAAAGTGTAAGAAAGGCAAGGAGAAGAGCTGCGCTTTTACAAATCAGTTTCTGCGCTGGCAGATAATTAGCATTTACACTAATTCAAATATTTAATATGCAAAAGAATTACTGTTGCATAAAATGCAGTTGAGGCAATTTTACATGTAGGTTATTAGTGGAAATGGATTATACTAGAAATACAATGTTTAAAGTGAGATATAAAGCCAGATAAGATGTAAATGTAATTTTATTCTATTCTTCCTCTTTCCCTTGAAATAAGAAGGGCTTGCTGGAGACAAAATGGGAATTATTAAAGTAGGAGAAACTGTAAAATGGCAAACTAAACTACAGCCAACTTCACACAGTAATTAATGACAGAGATACAGCCTCTCTGGTCATGTGCATCTTATGCAGCTCTGCTTGAATGGCTGCTCAACTGGAAAGCAGCTCATCTACAAAACAAAAGAAGTAGGAAGAAAATGGGTGCAGTTCATATAAACATATATTTGTCTAATATTTTCGCGGAGTTAAAAAATATTGTATTAAGGCACTGCATTTTGAAACCTGTATCTTAAGTCACTGCAGTTTCTAAGGTAACAGTTTAGTGGGACTCAGATTAAACAGAAACAAACTGCAAGTTGTCAGTGCAACAAATTATTGCCTCATGGATAGAGGCACTTAGGATCCCAGCTACCATTAACAGTAATAGCATTTCACCTTACTCTCCCTCACATAGTGCTAAGAACATTCCCTCTAAATAACAAGTATCTCTGAGATGCAACTGTATTTTCTTTTTAAAAAACCTTAGTTTTCTTTCTTCAGGATCTAAGGGCTATTTAAGTAGATGAAGATGATGTAACTGCATATAAGAAAAGACTCTAGCTGTCTTGTCTATAGTTAATCACTACCAGTTCTTCCTACCACTGGGTTAAAGATTTAGATAATTCAGTGCTAGGGTTAAAAGGAAGGTAACACTGGTTAGTGGCTAGTGCCATCTTGTGAACAAAATCACAAACACCCTTCCTTTACCCTTTTTAGTCAAACTGTACCTACGCAGCAGGGCAGAGGAAAAAAAATCCAACTTTTGCACCAATAAGTAACTTCAAGATAAGAAATCCATATTTAGGCATAAAACATGACACTAAGCCTCCAACAAGGCCAAATAAGAGCTTGACAAAGTAGACAGTCTAGAGGGTAGAAAGTTATTTTATAGTACAGTTAACGGTAAGAGAAGCTATTCCTTTTTCACTGCATTGCAAACAATAGCTAATGTTACCCTTACTCAAGAAACATACATCATGTCAGTCTCACACTTTTCTAATCAACACCAACAGACTTTACTTTCTTTTTCAGGTCAGTTTCTTTTTCAAAACCTATGTTTTTCTTCTGTACCCAGGCTTCAAAGACTAGTGGAAGACAAGGTTGCAGTAAAACTATCAAATATAAAAGGATTTATGCTATAAATCAGTAGGTTGCCAAACACAGGCATCACCAGCTCTCCAACCTCCTTAGACTCCACAAGGGTTGGATTTGCTGTGTTTTGACCAGGAACAGACTGGAAAGACAGGCAAAAGAACAGCAAAAAACAGGAAAGATCAGGCAAAGAGCAGCACTGCCACTTCTCATAACACACTAACATTTTTATTATAGTGCCTGTTCCTGGCACCATGCAACATGTATGGTTGTTATATGGTTCAGTTACCATGTACTGAAATGCTACTGTTTTAAACAAAAATATTTATTTTGTATCCCTTATCAAGGCACTTTTATATCTCTTTCCCCTCCATTTCCAACACACATCCCCATCCCCCCCCCCATCTCACAGATCTTTAGTACCCACTTCATCAGTTTTTATGATAAAGTTTGACTGTATCAGTGGATCCTTTTTCCCCAGCATCAAGGGTCAGCAAGGGGAGGGATGCATTAGATCTCCCATCCTAAAGTGAGATCCCCTTTGCCATCTTGAAGTTGCAACAGCTCTCAAAGAAGTCAGATGAAGCTTTCCCATTGCCTTTGGCAGAAACCTTCTACCATGTTCATTTCCAATCTGGGAAAGTATCTTTCAGTGTTGGCCTTTTACCCAATGCTTTCCTTTTCAAGGATGCATTGTGGTTACCTCTTCATCCCCTAGACTTTGAAAAACTTGATGGTTATAGCAGTAGGAAAATAAGATGACTCAGAACTCACACCAAATGCAGCTACTGGTTTCTTACGTACCATTTTTCACTCCAAGATTCTTCCCTCTCCCCTGTGGGGCTGAAAACGTGAGGCAAAGCTTGAAATCACTCAGGAAACCAACAGCAGGGTTGGGAAAGATACCCTTGTCTTTCAAACTGCAGTGACAAGACGTGCAGGAACAATATTTTCCTACATCAGGGCTAGTATCTCTCATTAACAGAGGATCTGCTCTGCAGCAAGATGGCTTACTATTTAGATACTGAACCAAGATAGGGTAACTAATTTCTTCAGTCCCATTTTCACAGTAATTTAAATTTGAAGCTGGGAAAAGACTAATTTCTATGTCTTATCACAAATGGGATGTCCTTCCTTCCTCTTCTTACCCATCTTGCATAACTGAATGGTTACAATTTTTAGGACAGGGATTGTCTCCTACTCTCTGTCTATAGCACCCAGAACAACAGCGTCCCATTCATAGCCTTCCAGATACCAACACAACAAGCACGCAGTGAACATTTTTAAAGGGGTTTGTTCAAAAGAATCTTCTTTGGAAGATATCATATGTTAAACTTGATATTTGGGCTTCATTCACTCTGGTTTCAGAAACTCTCCTGTGGTTTAGTGCAATCTACCTTTCAGCACTTTCTATTGCTTTCCACCTCCTTCAACACATGCACCATAAAAATCAATAGCAATAAAAATTTCACTAAAGTAAGGACATACAATGTTAAAGGCTCCAGGAAATGTCAAATCAAGCCACAAAAGCAAGTTTCTCATACTTTACTCATATTTATGACTCAATACTTACATTTATGAACATACTCAACAGTAACATATTCCCAAGTATCTACAAGGCTACATGAAACAAAACCATTTCATCACATAAATAAGACAGTAACACTAGTGCTACCTGTGCTGCAAAATCATTTGAGTGTCCCTGGAGCAAAGTCTGGCATCGCACATCTTCAGCTTTGTTACTTAAATACAAACAATGCCACTGTTGCAGCCACAGTTTCACTTGCATGCTTTTTGAGCATGCCAGGCACGTTCTAGCTCCTCTCTTTAAATTTTTGAAAGCTGCTTTTTTTTCTTTTTTATTTTTTTGTAAATATTTTAAGGATATTCATCTTTGGGTTTTTATTGCAATACTACAAAATGCTGCCTGACACCACATTTCCTGCCAAACGATAGGCTAGCCTGGCACATGAACAAACCATGTTGTTCCTTCAATTCATTAGTCATTCATAAGAAGCCTCTTTTACAGAAGTACTAATACATCTTAAGATCTGTTATAACCGCAAAATCATTCTATCTCGCTGATCTACTATTGGTGACCAAATCAGACAAAAAGCTCTCATAAGAAGTCTGTACAAATGAAGTATAAACTGTGCATTATGGAACCAAGGTTAAAGCTCTCACTACCAGTACCAGTTGACAACTGGTCTGGGCTATTGAGAACATCACTGCCCTACTTAAGTTACATGTGGTTCATGTTTAGTGTCTGTTCGTGGTATTTTCTTTTCCTTTAGGGTTCAGTTATGTTCTTTTTTTTAAACCTTTATTTAGTGGCTTGGAAAGGATCCCTTGTGTAAAAGGGCAGGCTAATATCTTGTATAGAGGAAAGTCTGTAAGAGGAAGATTTTTCAGTATTTCTAAACTACATTCTGGCTCTGTATAAACTTGATTGTTTCAGTTTACTTTGAAGTGGGTTCTTCTCTCTTCTGAGTTGTATTCTTATTTCTAACAGTTTTTCTCTTGGCTGTCATGTCCCAGCTGAGTACAGGTCAAGAATACACAGATGGTTGCTGATCCTTAATTTATTAGCTGCTTTCAAAATCAAAAAACAAAGTCTGAAACTGTTAGTGGAAGCTGATCCAAAGCCAGCAAAAGTCTTTAGTGGCATACACTGTAGAGCAAAGACAGCATGCTACTGTATCAGGTGGAAAGTCCAGAACATCTGCATATTCAACTTCCAACAAGTGACTCACATTCATCCAGACAAGAAGTTACAAATGTGATGTTCCCTAGGGCCAGGTCCTAAAGGACATCAGACAGCATCCTCGAACACTAAATACGAAATCTGTGTGTAAATACTTCAGCCAGCTGGTTGCAGCTAAGTCTAAGAAGTTGTACAGGATTTCAGAAATATCTTTCTGAGGGCAGTTAAGAAGAAAAATGGTAAAGGTTTTGTGGTTTCTTCAAAGTATTCTTCTGTTCCTATGAAATTTGCTTTGCTAATAAAACAAGTAGAACAGAACACTTATTGTATTTGTGCAAAAAACAACTCTCTTTTCCTTCTCCCCCATCCTCTTCCATCCTGCTTTTGCATACTCTGGTTTTAGCAGAACAGCAACAGGTCTGTTACATTTAAGAGAAAGAGGCTTCCACTGAATGATAAAAATTCCAGTTAAGTGTCATCCTTCACACAAAAGCTTGAAGCCAAAATCAGAAAAAAGCCAACAAAAAAAGCCTAAGTTTCAGGTGTACAAGAATCCCATATGCATGAAGATATCATTACCCCACTGAAGAGCAGCTTCTCTGCCATTCAAAGTTTACTACAGAAATGCAAGGGTCCAGAGAGGTTGACTGTAGAAAAAATACTGAATGGACCCTAGACAATAGGCAGGCTGTGACTTGTCTATTCTCTGACTTCTGCTACAACTACCCTATTGTTTGCATTCTAAGTTTTCTAGATACTACAGGCATCAGAAACCTAAGCTAAGGAGTTGATATGGAACATCTAGCTTAAATAAAGATAAAACAGCACAGATACCCCAGAATGGAAACTCTGCAAAAGCACTGAAGTGACAGTGAGGTATAAAGCTTCTTACAAGTCAAGGGAGACAAACAAACCTGGATTTATATTTTCAGTCACACAGCTGCCTTTCCAAATCTTTCACTTCATATATTCTACAAGCATGCATTGGTTACACCTGTGTCTTCGGTAAAGACCTTCAAAAGCAACTGAATTTTCCAAGGATGAGACCTAAGACTTACTGGAAAAGCAGGTAAATGTTTCCAAACAGAATCATTTACAGTCGAAGTACACCAAATCACTAGTTGTTTGGAAAAATCACATAGTCTTTTGCTTGTGCCCTTGTCTTCCCTGGTTTCACAGCAGCAGTATTTTCTCCCCGCTGCAAACACAATGAATGATGCACATCAGCCTGGGAAGCAGGAACGAAAAAGGTTCTCTAATGGAACATCTTACCTGGCTAATAGCTTTTATCTTTGCAAGCAATTCTCTGTGTGCCTCCCCACTGTGTAGGCTCACCATCTGCCTTTGTTCTAATAAATGAACTCAGATTACAAATACAGAGCATAAACATACTCATATCCTGAACCGACTGCACCCAAGAGCCAGATGTTTCTGCAGAATGTATAACTAGTAAATGTTTGTTCCCAAATGTTTGAAATGGCTCACAATCTCTCCTAATAACAAGCATAACTAGTGAAAAATTCATCATAGCTACACTATGGGAGGTAAAAGTCCATAAACAAAGACTCACCTATTTTTACTAACTGTATCTTAACACTACCTTTCCAATATAAAATTCTGCTTCCCAGATAGTCTTGCGTGTATTACTAATACCACACACAATTAGATGTTGCCTTTCTGCCTGCCTGTAACATTAGCCTAGTTTTGGAAGCTGCAGGCTTTCATTCCCAAAATTTCACCTTTCAGAGGAATAACTCATTTAATTGCATGTCATCCCTTGCCTCTGAGGCTCAGAAAACTTCTTTTTTCCCAGAAGCTTAAACACAATCTTACCTTTTTGCCTTCACATACTGATGCTCAACACTGATATCCTCTCCAAATATGTATGTTATTTTTTTTCAAATAACCTTTCCAGTAAAACACTTCCTAACTGGTAATTTGTATCTCTCAATATATTCAGATGTATACACTGTACAACAGATCAAGAAAAGAAAAAAAGAACATCAGTTAGGCCTATAAATGACCTTTCAGATTCCATATACCAGTTTCCTCCTATGAGACCAAGGCTGGTATGTTTTGCAGTTGGCTGATGATGCTTATAGATGCTAGAATTTTAGATCCCATTTTTATAGCACATCGTTTCATAGAAATGATGCACAATCAACCATGGGGATAGTGTTGTACTAACTGCTTAAATATTCTGCCTTTGGAACCTACAGGTACCTGAAAGATGCACAGAAATAGTCTTTTAGCGATCAAATGAACCACACAAAACCTGCTGGTTTTAAACCACTACTTTAAATGGATTTTTTTCAGTAGTCCTAAGGAAAGTAAGATTACCCATGCATACAGTATATGCACAATACATGTGCAGATTTCTGTCTAGTCTTAGCCTGTTGCCAAACACATTAGACAGTATCAACCAAACATGACAGAACAGTAAAGGACACAAAATGCTAGAAGACTCAAAGACATTATATTTCTGTAAATTTGGTTAAAATAGCCAACTGACCTTATTCATGTCCTCACTGAGGTGCTGCCCCATTAACATAACCCTTTAATACGTGCTAATTCCAGTAGAAGACATCAGATAATCCTACACTGGAAAGTGACATTTGGGATTCCCTAACTGCAGGAAGAGCTTTAACCAGAATTCATACTTTATTAAACCTCACAGAATATAATCACAGCACACCAAAACATAACACAATTAAAAATAAATAAATAAATTAGGTTTTCTTAGTCTTGCTACTTCATTAATTACTTGCTTCTATTCTAAATATTGCTCAGAACAGGGAGATGGCATGAAGTAACTTACTACTAATGCTTGCCAGATAAAGCAGCTAGTTGAGCTTGAGGGAAACAAAAGGAAGGTCTTCTACAGACAACTGAGTCAGTCTCAGCAGTCCTCATTGATTGAGGACAACTTAAATCAAAGAATAACCAAGGTATTTATTACAATCATGGCAGAGTAGCTTGTTCATGCAAGGTGAGCATGATTCAGTGCATGTATATTTTTTTCAAGTCCTTCTGACACTATTTACCCTGATTACCATATCTCCCCAGGGACAGTTCTTCAAGTAAGGATACTAGGTACGGGTATCCTTGGCACGTGATACTTCTGGTAAGCTTACAAGAGCTTGGAAAGGCCGAAGGGTTGGGGAGGAGTATATCCACTTTACTTGGCAATAAAACAACCACACGCACCCCATCAGTTATTGTGCCTCACATGATGAGGCAAAGATTTCTTAAAGCTGACTCAACTTCCTCAAACTTTACCACAGTTACAAAAACTTGCAATGATTTAGAGTTCACAGAAGCAGAAGCATAGAGACCAAATAAAGCTTTTTGACTATTCATCTCAAAATAACATCTGCCATATGACAACTATAGCTGAAGGCCTTTCTGACAGGGGCGCTAATGCATGATACTTTATTTTCCAGGTCTGACTGGAAATAAGACTGAATGAGAAAAAAAATTAGAAATACTGCTCTCCATTTAACGTGTTACTACACAAAAAGTGGCAGTAGTTCCTCAAGCAGATATACACAGAAACACTGAAGCTACAGCCTGCCACAAAAAGATGTATTACTGTTCCAGCAATAGCTAGTTCAGTGTAAAAACGAAGTCAATGGCTGTCCACAGCTAAGTCTATTGGGTTGATTCAAACCTTCTGATTAATATTTTTTAATACTTACCTACATTTCTTTTCCTTTTTAGGATGCCCAGTTCAGTGCACTTGCCTTTGCATATGCTGACAATCATACAGCAAAGTGATGAGCCGCCATGCAAGGCAATCCTTCAGTCTCATTTGTGTGCTGTATACTCTAAAAGGACCAAACGTCCAATCCTATAAGGCATTTGGTGTTACAGGGTTCAAACCCTGCTAAAAATCAACGGAGCTCAGACTACATGCAGTCATTGCAGAATTGCTGTACTAAAGATGAACATTTGCTGAAGGAAGCCACAAAATGGTGATTGTTCACATTAGAATAATGCTATCGTTACACCCCTTTTTAACATATTTTTTCATTTACTATAAATGTTACTAGACATTTATTTCTAGTACTGCAGAAAGTGCTAATGGGTTGCACAGCAGGGGTCAGCAATGCATAAATCCCCGGGATGATACTTTCCATAAAAAAAGGAGATGTCACATAATAACCCTCCTCAAAGAGTCATTAGGAGAATTGTGTAGTTGAATCGCTTTTTCCTCTGAGGCCAAAGTTTGATGATACAATAAATCCACCTTTGGGGCTCATGGTATCAGACCAAAAAAAGCTGTGGTGCCCTGACACAAAGCAATGATCTGCTGCAAATTTATTTATAAACATATCAACTGAGTAAGACCTCTGGCAGCTCCAATTTGTTGAAAAAATTCTGACTGGTTAACTTTGTAACATTAGGCTTTACGCTGGAAATGCTATTACCCCTTTCCTCCATCCACACACAGCCAGCATTAAGAGGGCTGGGGGGGGAGGGGGGCGTGGCGGGGAAATCATTATCACATCTTATGGCTAGTTTGCCATAAACAGAGGCAAATACTAACCTCTGATCCCCAACAGATGTGTATGACTGGGTCACCTACCAACACACAAGTCCAGTGGAATGACAGCCTGAGTGAGTCAATCACATACTAATATATACTGCAAGAGATGAAATCCCTACTTAGAATAGGGGCACCTTCAAATAGAGCCACAGGTTGTTCAATGCCTTGCCCAGTCCATTTCTAAGTATTTCCAAGGACAGACGTTCCACAACCTTTCTGGGCCCTGTCCCAGTATCTGACCTCCCCTTACACACAAAAAATAAAAAAACACTTAGTATTTTATTGGAGTTTCCCTTGTTGCAGCTTGTGTGTATTACACAAGATCAGCACGGCCCATTGCACAAGTCACCGGATACTTCTGAGCTTACTCTGCATAGAGTAGCTGTTCAAATGCAGGTTAAAGACCCAGGCATGTTTTTGAGAATATACCACCCAAGAACAAAGACCAGGTTCTGCAGTGCAATGTGCAAGGGCTGTTGAAGGGAAAGGATAAAGTTCCTTCAAGCGGTTAAGTCTGTGGCAAGCTATAAGCCATAGCATCAATACAGTGGGTTTTAGTGATAGGAACAGCAAAGACCAACACCTTTCCTGAGAGTGCTAGAAAAGAATTAAGACCTCTGCTCAGGAAAGAAGCAGCTGACTACACATAACATAAAAGAAAGTACTTCTGACTCACTGGTTTCAGTTCCAAATTGGAAACTGACTTGCAAAACTGCAACTATTTCTGTTCATCAAATGTAGAACATCTGAAATTAACGAAGGATAAATACAACCTGATCCTCTAACAACTTTTTTCAAGCATAAAATCAGACAAATTAGGAACTTATTTTGAATATAAACATTTCTTTACATATGTAAATGCTGAGCACATTAAAAAGATACCATTATTAAAACACCAAAGAAGTTTACATTACATCACTCACTGAGCCTGCTTCATTCCTGTATCTGAGAAATTACACTCCGAAGTCCTGCAAGTACTGAAACTTGAGGAAAGCAGATGAAATACTTTAACAGGCCACAAAAAACTTAAGTGATAGGAAACACAGGAAACATTTAAAATATAGATTTTAATTAAAATGGAAATAACAATTATGATAATAACTAATGAAAACTACTGCTGAAAATTAACCATATTTAGCGTGCTTTACCTGATTCTCCAACAACGCTACACAGGATTTACTTTAGAAGCAGGAATACAAACACCCAACAGGTTGCCTGCATCACTAAACCATCTTAAATTTGAATTGGATATAGTGTTCATATTTCATATCAGAGGACGAAAACCAACAAGAGGTAATGGGTGCAGTCATTTCTAGTTTACCACAAAGGTGAGCACACAGAAGGAAAAACTATGTGCTAGCTTCCATTTCAAACAAGCAATGATGTTGCTAATCAGCAAGAACTTATGTCTTACTGAAAGGTTTTTGAAATTTGCTTTGAAGAAAAACTCTTGGAACACACAAGTCTTCTTTCCTATTCACAGTTTCTCGCTGCACATATTCATTGACCACTTGCTCATATCCCTCAGACTTGAAAAGCTGAGACAAAAATTCTGGAAGAGAATTTTGAAAAAATAAGATTAAATGTTATTTTTAAACTATTTTTAAAACACTAGTCAGCATTTATATAAGCATATGTTCTTATGTGTTAACAGCATGTAAATCACACAGGCCTTCAGATTTCAAGCTGTTCGATATGCAGCAGACTCTGAATAAAAATCAGTACAGATCTCCTTTAGAAACATCAACCTAAGCAAAACAGCTTGCAGAACTGGGGCTTAAGCTAGTTAGTTTAGTTTCCAAAACTTGCCACATCTCTTATTTTTATTGAGCTTCGTCATTCTCCTTGTGACTGACACCAGTGCATTTTCACTTTGTGCAGCTGACCTTCGCTAGCTGAATACATCATTTATTTCAAAGGTAATTCAGCCTTGTAGACCCATCTCTGCTTGAGGAAGGATACCACCCTACATTACCAGACATTCACATGCCATTGCTCAACAGAAAAATGGACAAAATGGTGAAGTAGATATGGTGGTACCAAGCTTGCACTAAGTCAAACTGAAAGTATTTTCCACAAATGAAACAATCTTACTCAAAGCATATCTCCCTTAGGGAAGACAGAAGTACCTCACAAACAGGGTGATTCACGCAGCAGAGAGGGCTGTTCATGCTATTGACTTGTCATGTTAATTAGAAATCATCACTTTTCCTTTCCTGCACTTTGTTTCATTTACTCAGGCAACGATTTCACAACAAATTTAAGACATTCTAAACTTGAGCTACTTCATAGAAAACAAAGACATGCCATTTTTTCCCCACTGCTCAGGGGAATCAGCTCAATGAAACAGCTGATCATGTGGGTACAGGAACCCCAGCGCTAGAAGAGATGGTGTGTTGAGGAAAGAAGATGAGATCACCCACTTTGGTGGTAGTACAGGCTTATATCAACCTAAGCCCATCATGAAGCAATACACACTGGTGGTAAATATAGTGTGTTCATGTAAAATGGGGGACCTACATCAATGAAATATAAATAAACATCACTTAATTGTGAACCTATTGAAATCTCATTGTGAGGAAGTTGCACATTTTTCATAACACAAAATTACAACAGTGGTTTTAAACAGTGGAAGAATTATTTTTTTCCCCTCCATGGAAGATGCTCAGTGTTATCTGAGGCCAGATGTATTATAAGCATCACTGAAATCATCCCATGCAGCAATTACTTGGTATACCAATGTAGTGCTAAACAAATGAAAAATAGTATGGGTTTCAAAATGTGTGGAAATGATGGGAATCATGTTTCTAGTAACAAAAGAATTCTCAAATTAAGCAATTTTCATGTGAAAATCAACGAGATGAATAACATCATAATGATTAAAAATGGGAGCAGAGGTGGTCTACAAGACAGTCACAGAACAGCCCAAGACGAAACAATTGCTAACATGAGCAATATATGAAAAAATCTGTCTTTTCTCCTTCCTTCCTCTTCCTCCTCCTTACCTCATTTCTTCCCCCAAACCAAACATGCAGACTAGCAAGGAACTTCTCATTCAGAAGCAATTCTAACATACAATAAAAATGGGATTTAAAATTCCACAGCTAGGTCAGTCTCTTATTTGTTCCCTTTAGCATCCATTCTCTTTGTAAGAGCTAATTGTTTAAACAGAACTAAAAATCACTCAATAAATAACAGTTCTAGAAATGCTTCAATGAAGCTGTAGCACAGCCTGCATTATCTTAGATTTCATCATTGTCCTACAAAGAATAGAGAGAGCTCAGACAAGATTAATGGGTTTTATATATCAGAAGCAATTAGGTAATAAGTTATGTCATAAAATATGAATAACATTTACTTGGCTCCAAATTGGTCTCTTCAGTGGTCGTATTTTGCTTTAGACTAAGAACAAAGAGCCCCACAGAAATAAACACACAGCTCTTATCATACAATGCCCTATAATTGATAGGGGGAAATAACAGTTCACTAAAGCTGAGCATGAGGAATTGGGAGTTAGAAGACAAGCTATAATTCCAACTTATTGTGAGAGTCTAAGCGAATTCCTTCATGTCTCTGTGCTTCAAATTCTCCACCAGTAAACTGCAGTAATCACTTTCCTTCCTAAAGCATTACAAGCACTGAACAAAAAACTGTTTAAATACTGTATCACATGGAAATGTTTTTTGCATCATCTATACTAAAAAAAACAGAAGACAGAGTGACCGCAGCTAGTCAGTGCTATCTCAGCAGGATTTGTGAACAAGCTTCTCAGCACTGCAGTCATAGTTCTGCTTTAGAAGTCATTCACTTCTTCAGAAGACCTCATCTTGCATACCAGGAATAGCCTTGCAAAAAGAACGATGGCAAGATAACTGCTTAGTAGCTTCGCAAAGATAATAAATTCTGTTAATGAACATCGGTCTTTTTCCCTTAGATAACAAATCTGAATGAAATGCAGCAAATTCAGAAACTGCTGCTCTTGGCACATTATAGCACACACAAGCAGCTTGTAAACAAGAAAGTGCTCCAAAAAGTCCTGCCAATCTAAATACCCTCTTCCTCCCAAAAACGATAGCAAATTAAGTACACCAAGATTTAACAGTTCATCTGTGTAAAACAAAACTTCCATGGGCATGTTGGCAATTCCCTGAAGCAAAGTTAAACAGAAGATTCACAGAAAAGAAAGCACTCTACCAAATGTCTTACCTTCAGTAAAAAAATACGATCTTGTCCCATCTTGTCTAACATAAAAGTTTTCTCCGAGTTTGCTGCCAGATTTAAACCTGAGCATTGCATGATCATACAGTCCATAGTCTCTGAACAAGACACACTTGCCTGGTTTTAATACCTGTCACATAATATATATATGCTTTAATAAGGTAAACGGACTTAGCCATTTATAGATATATTTATTTGTATACACATACAGAAACATACACATATAACTAAGACAAGGTATCCTAACACATTCAGTACAGAAGTGATATACAACTTGAATTCATTTCCTGTGCCACAAAAAAGGCTGTAGTAAACTGGATTGTCCACTCTTTAAAATGCTTCCTTGTGAACAAAAGACTACAAATAGTTCTAAGACATGCGTTTGGGTGCGGATCAGCTAAATAAGCTTTTTGCAATGTTCTTCAAATACTGAGGAAAGAAGAAAATACACAGTTTAACAATAAAAATCAAGTCCTAACAGGGCATCTTCTTTGTTGGGTAGTATACAGTCTAGCATCTGATTTTGCTTAATGATTAACAATAAAATTTTCATGTGAGAAAGAAAATGTTGCAATATAATAAGAAATAAAAAAGGAACAATTTCACGAAAATGGGTGGTGAGTTAGGTTTTTTTTTTTTATTGCTCCTTGGTAAAGAAATCAAAGCATAAAGAGTTTAAAATTTAGAAATACATGGTCACTGGCCATGTTGACTTTAGACATCTGATGCATGCAACTTTCCTTCCTCACCAAACACCAGCTGTACGTGTTAGAGGAGAAAAGGACTACTTGCCACTTGTAAATTTGTGCTGAAACCTTCAGGCCAGTTAAATGGGCCAGGCACCTCCACAGAGAAAACAATAATTAGCCTTTTCACATGCATGAGCTAAGAACCGATCCTGACTTTAGGAAACAGGTGGAGACACACACAAAAAAAAATCTAACATTCTCTTTTTAAACTACTGATGATAAAACAGGATATTTGATAGCACAAAACCACAAGTGCACACATAAGCATAAATAAAAAGTATGTTGGTTATTTCCCTCTGCAGTCAATACATAACATCTCAGGGAAATTCAGAGGGCGGTTTAAACAATCTGAATTGTGATTGTTCTGGATGGGCCTATCCTAGTCTACCAACTAACAAAGGCAGCCGAGGGAGATGAGTCTCTCCAGATTAATGTTGATCCCTGAACAACCCACTTTTAAATCAGCACATATCGAGTGTGTTTAATAGTAACAATAACATCCTAACTGCAAGTCCCTGTACCTTATGGAAGTGAATTTTGGTTCACTGTCATTCACAACTTATCAACACAGACATTTCTGCAATCCATAAACATTATTTGTAGCATACAACTTAGGAGCTGAAGTCATAGGTTCAAAACACCTTTTGGTTATGTTGATGGCATGCATTAGGCCAGAATCCAAACAATCTCACAATACCAAGACAGAAAAAAACCCACTGTAAAACATATTTTAGTCCTGTATACTAGGGGAACTAACTATACACATCCATGGAATACAGTATTAAAGATCACCATTACAAGAGGGGTTATTTCCTCTGAGAAAAAACTGTACTTTTAAGCTATAAAGAAGGAAAGTGCTTTAAAGACTACAAAATCAGCTGGGTTTACCTTGTAAATGTTCTTCAAGACAAGATGCATCTTGTCAGGATGAATGGCAGAAAGCACAAATACAAGTGTGACAACATCCACAGAATCTGCTGGTATATTTTCTAGAAGATCATCTTTGGTAAGATCACACTGGAACACTTTACATCTTTCAGTACTGTATAAGGCATTTTTCTAGGGAAATGAAAAGAGTATGCTTCCACTGAAAATTAGCAGCATTTGGTTTTGCCAAAAAGTAACAAGTGTGTGAAGCTAATCAGTACAGCAACACAAAACATGGTGGCAAAAGAACATTAACTTCCAACAGACGATTAATGCAATAAGAAATTCTTTGCTGCATACTGTAATAGTGAAACTACAACTAGAATAGTCTGTTCTCAGCAATTTGAGAAGGAATGTGCATTAAGACAGTTCAGAAAACACACCATTCCTGTTTTACCAATGCTTCTACTCTTTAAAAATACAGAAATATTATTAAAAGAAATTCTGTATTACCAGGTGATCAAGGTACAGCTCTTGAGCTACAAGTAGACTGTAAACAATCTGGGTTCATGTCACATAACCTGCAGCTGGGCTGTTCTAGCCCACAGTTCTGCTGGGTAAAAGGAAACCTGGTCTTGGCAGGAAAGAAGTGAGAGCTGTGGAGGCAGACACCACTAAGTCATCCAAAACCCAGGGTACACACTCAGCCCAATCTCATCTTGCAGTGCAGCCATGGCATCTTCGGGACCTGCTGTCCTCTCCTGTTTGCCACATGTATTTCCTCCCATCTTTCCCATGAGACATGTAGTATGTCTTGTGGTTCTCACACTCAAATGTTCCACAAAAGAATGCTTTCAAATAACAGATACATAGAAATTTACCTGTGATTACAAACTTAATAAACCAGGAGACTTTCAAAGCCCAAAGTCCCCGACCAGCCTTGCTGGCAGACTTAACTTTGGGCTGCAGTACAACCTACCTATGAATAAGTATAAGCATACCTATTTCTAATCAGGCTACAAACTTCCTTAATAATAACTTTCATAGTGCTGTTTTCAAGGTTCTCCTTGGGATTTCCTCTGCCCCACAAATATCAAGGGCAAACTTCTATGCCAAACAAATTTTGCTTGTACTGCACAGTCAGCAGACACATATTAGTGCTCCCAAAAAGCACAGTCTTCACAAATCATTTAAGTAATATACATGTATTACCATAATGCTACAATTTTACACTGAAAAACTAGGCCTTGAGCAATGATTTGGCTTCTTGCATAGAAGCTCCACTGAAATGGATCAGTCTCCATTTTCTGGTAAAAGCTATTCTACCCTTCTTACAAAAAGGAAGGCAAGAGAAGTGTGTTGTTCCAGTCATTTGTGATTTCAGAAGCTTCTAAAGACACTTTAAAAGAAAGTTCCAAATATCACACCAACCTTCACATACTCAACAGCTCTAGGAGAGAAATCACAGGCATATGCAAAAATATCCAGATCACCTTCTAAGAGTGGAAACAAGCAGTTCCCAACCCCACAGCCTGCTTCCAGAATGGTCAGTTTCTGATCTGCAAACTGGGGAGGAAGAAACCCAAGATAAAGCACATCACTTTTGTTTTCCTCATGATAAGAGCAGAGACACTGTTCAATCAGTATGTTAAAACTATAATCAATTTTAATTACCATTTATTCAAAAACCAAAGTAGGCACCTGGTGGATAATCTGACACCGCAGACCAGAAACCGTGATTTCTGCAAAATTACAAATCTTTTTAGAAAATATTAATATTTCTTTAGTCATCTACCCCTTAAGTAATCAATATACTGCTGTACCATTTCTGTCTTGTCTTTCATTCAGTTATAATGAATACCAGATGCATTCAGCTATTCCCCTTAATGACATTTTGCAATTAGCCTGTAATTCTGGATGCTTTTCTTTAAAATGCACTTTCTGAAGTGCACCAACTTGCATCTGAAAACATTACATCACAGAGAGACAAGTTATCAATCTAGGACACAAAACAAATATTCCAGCTTTCATTCTTAGTATCCAGTATGGGTCAATTATAAACTGAAACCAAACTGACACATCTGATTCTGAGAAGGTATCTTTGATATTAAGAGAAACTACACAGGGCACTGCAGACTTAACATGTGGCAGCTCTTACCCTAATGGCTTTGTTATAAGTATGATTAAACCATTTGGAAACAATCAATCCCATCTTTTACAGAGGAAGTGTATAGATCTCACCTCCCGACATGCTTTTAACTCTTGAAACTCTCTGGTTGTCCAATGTCTGTCTTTGAAGAAGTTGGTGCTGTTTCTTTTGTAAAATAGATCCCAGTTCTTCTGTGCTTCTTTCTCCAGTTTTAGTTGCTTGAACTCAGACACCAAAACCCGATCTTTTGCCAGTCTCTCAGCTTCTTCTGGGCTAAGGATTCTTGCGCTATGGCCTTTTTTTTGGCAAGCACCATCTTCAGTAGATGTTGTTATTACATTTAAGCAATTGGCTGATGTCTTTTCTTGGAACATTCTCTTTCACACAAATATGAATGCCAAAGGCCCAAGGGTGATTTTTCCTCTTCTTTAGTGTATGTTTCCATCACTTAACTTATGTAAAATAACCAAGGATCCAGAACCAGAAGAAAAAATGAGGAAGAGTTACAGTGTGCACTTATTATGATTTTACAGTGATCTGTCCTACCTGATGGACTGCAATATCACCGGATTTCTCTTAATTTCAGAAATCCTCCAAACTAACAACTGCATATGACATCACACTGATATCAAAAGTTAGACACTTAACAGAGTGTGCTGGTCTTCCCTCTGCATCCTAGAGAGCTACCTAACAAGAGAAATATGGCGCAGCTCTAAGCATATTTTCACTAAAACTGACTGTAACAGGCAAGCAAGGGCTTTGTTTCTTGTTAACCACAGTTAGAACACCTCAGAAAAATCGTAACTTAAAAACGGGTGACATTTAAAAGTCCCATTAAAATTGATGAAACAAACTGTATTCATGTTAGCATTTCTTTTTCCTGCTCTCACCTCTGTGAGAAAACGCTGGTGGAAACATTGCATTTAGAACACCATGTCACTTAAACGAGAGAGTAAAACCAGTACTGTGACCAAAATGTCCATAGCTGGCCTGTGTCAGTATTCCTTTCCACTGCCGCCTCCTGAGAATCCACACTGGTTTTAACGGTCACAGGTGGTTTTACTTGCAGAAGTTAACAAAAATGGAGCAACGTAGAGTTCTGCATAGGCTGGGAAGGGACCTAAATCTTTTCTCTGTTGTTAAACTAGTTCTGACCCCTGTCTTGCCACAAACATCCAGATGCTAGATGATGACACATGCAAATTAAATCCTGCAGGGCCCAATAACTCTCGGGGAAGCCCAGGTAGCCAAAACTATGTATGTCAGTGCCCCAAACCAGGCATTGGTGTCGTTTTACCACAATGGAAATCAGGAAAACCCAACAATATCCACCCTAAAGAGAAAAAAAAAAACCACAAAAAAACCCTAAAAACAAAAACAACAAACAAAAAAAATAGTAGTACTTCACTTACATATTTTATCTTACATGATACACACATAAACATAAAATACAAACATGTGCAAACGAAATAACTATCAAGATTTTTTCCAGCTTCACAGGAGACAGAGACTGCCTTTTTCCTTCAAAAAGGTTATACAGAAGAGGTTCCCTTGAAAGAAAGTCTCCTCAAGAAGAGTATATCCTCAAAAAAAGCTTAATCATCAAAATTTCTACTATATGCCTGGCACGCTACAAAAAGATCAACGTTTATATTTCCTCACACGACAAGCTAGACAAAAAAAAGAAAACCAACAAACAACAACAAAAATGCAAACAAGCTAATTCTTTCACTGACCTATCTGCGCTCAGAAAAGGCTGTGCTGAGAAGTTAGGACGATGGTAAAAACAGTTTTACACCCTATGTTTACGCTAAAGAGCCTTTTAAAGGTGTTAAATGCAGCCCGAAGACCGCAAACAGGTAATACCTCTGCGCACGTCGCCGGTACCCCACAGGGAAAGCAGCTTCCCGCCACGAGCTGTTCCCTCAGCGGGGCCGAGGCCGGCACCGCCGCACTGAGCATCCCGGCTGGGAAGGGCCCCCCCGCCGCGCCCTGCCGTCCCGAGGGCGGGCAGCACCGGGCTCCCACCTCTCCTCTGAAGGACGCCCCTCCGGGGCCCGCGCCCCCTCCGCGGGG
>JAVJGI010000050.1:100059676-100082676 GCA_035590275.1 Ibycter americanus
CCGCCCCGCCGGCCGGCCGGAGCCTCCCGCGCGCCGCGACCAAGCCTGCCTCCCCCCGCTGCTCCTCGCCGCCTCCTTCGCGCCGCCGCCCCACGGCTTCGTCCGCCCTCGGCGCCCGTCTGCCCCCTTTCCCTCCTGTCCCCCGCGGCGCCCGTCTGCCCCCTTTCCCTCCTGTCCCCCGCGGCGCCCGTCTGCCCCCTTTCCCGCTCCCTCGGCGCCCGTCTTCCCGCCACCCCCACGAGGGTGTTACCCGCAGAGCTGTCCCACCGCGGCGGGCAGCCAAGGGGGGAGAAGGGGAAGGTGGATATTGGCTGGCAGCGCTGGTAGGGAGGAGGTTTGACCGAGGCAGGCCAGGGCGCACGAACAGCTCGCGAAGTTTTCCATGAAGCGTGCGTGAATCGCTTAGGAGCATGAAGCGATCCCCTCTGTGACGGGGTGGCTTGCCATTATATTTTAATTTTTTTAAATGGGAGTTGCAGGAGGGATCATCGCAGGCCCTGGCCTGGCAGGAGTGCCTGGTGAGGAGTGCAGCTGGTCGGCAGCTGCAGCACCCACAGTTTGATTTATTTTTTTTTTAACTGGCTATTTTTGTGATGAAGCAACGTGTAACCCAACAGGCCCGTCCCTGCCTGTCCAGACTCCAGCCAGCTGTAAGAAGTCGCTTCCCAGGAAAGTGAGCAGAAATGACTCGGACATATACAGTACTGCCTAATAAGTCTAAGATAAATCCTGAGGTAGGGTCTTGAGCAGTTAGGCAGTTTGGGAATAATTAGAAGAATATGTGGGATTTTTTTTTAAAGACGCCAGATATTATTCAAACTACTCTACTTAGCATTGGATACATTTAATTTCATATTAGAAGATCTCTCTAATTGAATTCTGCAGGGAAGAAGTTGTTTTTTCTTCCCCTAAATGAGTCCAGGATTTAGAATGAGTAGTAAATTACCAACAGTCAGTGAAAGTAATACTAAATTTATACATTTCAGTAGCTTTGTATTAAGGTGGGGAATTTACACAGTTAACAGTAGGATTTTTTGGTTTATGATGCATAATCCTAGGCCCAGTCTCATGGCCTATATTCATACACTACAAGTAAGTCATTTTGGTGATTAATTAGTCACCTGAGTTCGGCTTGAAAGAACAGCTTTCTAGATTGATCTGTTACTCAAGCAGATGGTCAATGATTGAGGCAAAGCTATTTCACTTAATAGTAAACTCTGTCTAGTGGATTAACACTTAAATTTTGTGTGTTTCACCCCTCTGGTTACACATATTTTCACCATGCTAAGAAATACCATACCATATATTTAGTACATTTAACTGTTTATACGTAACACTGTACAGTTTTATGTGCTAACATACTAGCAAATCTCCATTTATAAATCAAAATTGTAAGATAGCCCAACTATCCATTGAATTAAGCTGTTGTCTGATAGTGTATGATTTAAACCCAAGCCACATCCAAATATAAATACGTTGGATTTCTAGAATTGAAAGTGCTTCAATAATATGTTTCTTAAGGCATTGCAAAGCCAAAGTTCTTCAGACTACAACTGAAAGAATGCAGCTTTATTTCAAAAGAGCTTTCTGCGTGCTGTATTTTCCATCCATGTCTTTCAAGTGAGATCTCTTCATTTCCTGGTTATAAATTTTTTTTCTAACTGTTGATCTGGAATGATTTATATGGGCTCCGAGCATTATATTGTTCCCTTAATCCTCTTCACACAAACTACAAAAGAGGATTTTATAGACTGAATTTGTTTCGGTCTTCTTAAAATACTTCATTTCTTTCTGTAATGTTTACGAAATAATGTACTGAAAAACTGGATTATCCCTGGAAAACACATCTTAAAAATATTTGCCTTTTGGAAAAAGGACTGTAGGTACATTTGGAGGGACATATGTCCACTCGATCTACAGCAAGATTAGCCAAGCATATACACATAGTAAGCTAACCAAATGAAAACAATTTGTTGAGTGTTTGTTTAGAGTAACTATATTTTGCTGATACCTAAGAAAGAAGTGTGATGGTGATATTCCTTTTAAGTTAGCAACTGCTGTTGAAACTCTTGATCCCTTTTTGGCAAAGACACTAGCTCTTGTACAGCTGGTTTGTTTTATTTAGCAAGCTTACACATAAAGTAGGTGGGAAACAATAGCTAGAAATAGATTGCTCAGATGAAAATGAAGGGTATGATTTGGTCTGGCAGTTAAGGCATGAGGATTAAGTCAAGTGTGCCTGATTCTGCTTGTTGTGCTGTCAAAGTAAAACTCAATTAGACATTAATATCCTCTTAATGAGAATTTATTACAAGCTGGGTTGGTTTGTTTTCTGCAAATGTGCTTTTCGTAATGGCATTATATTTTAGATTTGTTCTGAGGTATTAATTTCTTGACTAATGCAGTTATTAAAAGCCTTGGTCATGAATATAATTGCATCTCTTCATATCCAGAGGTGCTACGATTGAATGGAAGCTTATTTTAAAAACAAACAAAGCAAACCAACCTGTATCTGTCTGGTCTTATTTCACTTTGTCTAAGTCCTCTGCCAAAATTACAGGTTCTGATAGTTTCTTCTGGGCTTTATGGCTCATCAGCACAACAGAATAATGAGGGGAAAATACTTTTAAGTTGAAATGTTCTTATTTCAAATAAATAGATCAAATAGAAGTGCCTTGTTTGGGAGACAAAGCATTCTATACAACACAGCAAATATACTTAAAACTAAGGTTAGTTTAAAGCCATTAGAGTGTCTCACCTTAGTCATGCTTTCTATCCACAGTGGCCTTGGACTACTGTGGAGCATGCTGAAGTAAGATCAACACCTCTTCCCCCCCCTCCCCGCCCCCTCCTGAGTGAGATCTGAAGTATTGTGGAGGCAAGGTGGCTGTTAAATAGCCAGAAATACCAATAAGGCTAAATGAGTTGGTGTCACTAAATTAGTCTTTGTCACAGAGAGAGTCCTCAGGTTTGGAATTGGCAGAAGCCACGTAGAACCCTGGGTCTTGAAGTTGATACTCTTTTGAGATGCATGGTAGGGTTTTACACTTGCCTACAAAAATTAAGTGTCACTCAAAGCCTGGGGTTTGGAGAAGTCTGCTTTTGGTCTTTGAATAAGGTCTATAACCTTATTTCCATTTTAAAAAGAAAGTTCAGAATCTGGTACCATCATATGACTGGGACACTGTGCATAGACATGTAGTTCTGGTGCAGTATTCCATCCCTGCTGCAAACGCTAGTGCGTATTTTGGCATTCCCTATAATCAGAGTAAATCTTCAGTGACTCTTTGCCGGGCAGGATGACACTTCTGAAGACTCTAAGAAATGTAATTGTAATTGTTTTCCTCTTTAGATGATTTTAAGCCAGCTTCAATTGATACATCTTGTGAGGGGGACCTTCAAGTGGGTAAAGGAGATGACGTAACAATCACTTTGCCACATATTCCAGTAAGTTTGTTATGTATGTGTCCTTGTTTACTCTCCAACAAATCTGCAGTGTAGCTACAGTCTAACGTAAATGTTATTTTCACTTTTGTCTTTGTTAATACAAGTGGGTTCAGTATTTGAGCAGCCAGACTTGCAATGTGTTACCTTAGGAAAGGACTGTAAAATTTAATCTTTGTAAAGAGTTCTATTTGTAAGGTTGCAGTCTGTTCTTTACTTTTGATTTCTTCCTACTCTTCCTTGAATAACCAGAAGACTTTTACTGTTAGCTGGGGTTCCATCCATTTTTAGTGCTATGGCTTAATGAAGAAAGGCAGAGTAATTTGGGCTTTAGTCAAGGTTTGATGTTCAGAAGCCACAGGTAAGCATGTAAGCATATTCTTCCTGTTACTAAAACACATACAGATAGCGCACATGGTTCTCTGCCTTTAGCTTTATCAGTGGAAGTGAGGGGAGTGGTTCTGGTGAGTGGTGAGTGGCAGTGGAGTTTCCCATCCACTTCCTCCTCAAATTACGCCATAAAGATCTACTGTGCGAGGGTGATGGTCAAACAGCAATAAAAAAAATAAAATCAAACTGTTTATAAAGTTGCAGCTGTTTTGTAATTGAAGGTTCAGTGGTTTCCTTATCAAAAAAGAAAGTGCTTGCATGCTGGAACTGGATTTATTACTTGAAGTTAATGCTGTATGTCAGGCCAATAAACCAGAATTCACAGACATTGGTGGGTTTGGTGGTTGCAGGGGGGCACCAGTCGGTTTGGAAGCCATGTGTCAGATCCTTTTGGCGTTGTTTATTCTAGCATGTTGGTGTTTTTAATCAGTAAGTGATGGTACTGTGATAATTCTCACTGAATGAGGCTTTAGCTTGCTTCCCCCTCCCCTCATGTTTTTTATATGTCTTTGGTCACCTTCAGTGCTGCAGGAGGTCACATTCTGGTTTATGTCTATAAAAACAATGAGCATGGTAGTGGTATTTGAGAGCAGGTAACAGGTAGCAGTGGCATTTGTCCTGGATTGACTGGGAACAGTGTTCATTCATCTTTTGTGTTGAATAACATCACTTGTAATGTCTCTTTCTAAATCCCTGTACTGATGAGTTTAATTTGATTGTCTTCCCATGAATATGAACAGCTTTAAGCTTCTAGTATGCTTTGGAGGCTTAGGCAGCTAACTGCACTGAATGCAGCCACTGTGCCTATGCTGTTCCAAGGCAGTGCTGCCTGTGTTCTGGACAGAGAGCTGGAAAACACTGAGCATACTGGAAAAGAGTGAGAAGTTTTGAGACTGTTTCATTCTGACATGATTTACTGAATTTCTTAGATGCTACTTTGGTTCTCAGTTGCCCAACAGCTGGATAGGATTCAGATTCTAAGTTATTTTTTGAAATTGCCTGGTCCCTGAGGATATCTCTGATAATTTGTTCAGTGGAGATATTTTAGTGTCCCTTGCTGTTTGGATAAATTGAAGTACTATTCTACATGTGGATTTAGTGGCTTGATATTTGATAAACAGTCTTGGTTGGGGAAGTGAAGAATTTCTGTTTGTTGTTAAACCCTCACATGTGAAAACAATTTGATTAAATGTCACGTGTTTCACCTACCTTCTTCCTCTATCTTGTGTTATTTAGGCACTAACATAAAATCTAAACATTTAAGTAGAAGGGTGGAACTGTTAATTTGCTTAAGCAGGGTTCCACTACTTATTTTTTTAGCCAAAATCACAGTCTTTGCTGAGTTAGGCGGCTTCTGGGTTGCAGAATCATAGCCAACAAACTTTGATCAATTTTCATTAAATTTGTGCATTATGTTTCCTGACTTAGTTGTCAGCAGCAAGCAGGATTTGACCTTCAGCTTGCTTTTTAATCTCTTAAATATTGCTTTCCCCTTTTAAATATAGGAGTGATAAAAATGCAACATGCCTTTGAAGACTAGACTTTCTTGAGGCATCTTTTCTGAATTGTATCTGTATCTCTTACTGTGTTTTTGTTGTGAATTCAGATTTTTCACCCTTAACTGTTCCAATGTTCTGAAGCCATTTTAAATTCAAACATATTCTATTTATTAGCAATATGGAGAATAGGAATTGCATTCTGAGTGGTTTAAAATATGATTGCTATTTTTTGCTACTCAGAATAAAATGTAGAAGTGTGCGTTCTTTCCTTTTCTCCCTGATTTTGGTTGCTTTAGTAGGAAGCATGTAAGAAACAAGGGTGCACATGAATAAACATTTTTTTAAAAATGTCTTTTGTACAGTAGCTGTACATTACAGAGAAATCTGAGAAGGTTTCATAGCTGATAACTTATTTCTGTATATCCCCTTTGAGTAATGTCTTTTTTTGACATGGCCATATGCGTGTCCATGCTGCTGTGTGCCGGTAGACCATAGATTCTTCTTCCTGTAACCCCAAAACCAGGTGTATGAGCCAGCCTGTGCATGGATGCAGTAGAGCTGAGCATAATCTCCGCAGTATCTGTTAGCCAGCATGCACCACCACATGAGTTTGTCTTTATTGCTTCTCAGTCTAAGTCATTAGACTTTTATGGCTCTATTCAGCATTGTGGGGACTTGGGGACTTTTTGGAAGGCGTCAAAATACTGCATTTGCTTATGAAAAGACGTTTTGGTATAATTGCATGGCATCTGCATGCTAATCTGATTTAGAAGGAGGCAGCTGTTCTCACGTATTTTGTGACATTTGCTTGTAATCCACTATGAAAATACTGTCTTTTTTTTAGATACAGTGTGTGTGTATATATGTGTGTGTGCATATACATATAAAAAATACAAAGCAGTTTATTTTTCAATTGGCCACATACTTCATTAGGCAACAGTTCTGCTACACGAATAATTAGAACTTTCTTATCCAAACCCAAGATTTCCAGAGCAGAAATGTCAAGAAAATTTCTAACACTTGTCAGGGCCAGCTGTGCGAATTCAGTTATGTTACCATTTTGGGGATGAGAGCTGTAAATAATGGCAACCATAGAGAAGATGTTTTCTCACTGCAGAGATACATAAAATGATGAAAGGCATAATACTGCTATGAGGAAACATCTGATCTACTGCATATAACTGTATTTTTCCCTTCTCATGAATGAATATTTTCTGTAGGAACTAAATATTAAGTGTTTAGCCTCTTGGTCAGAACAATACATATATTCACTTTTCTTAGTGTTTATAAACTTGTGGGTAGAGGAATATAACCAAACAAATGTGTGCTCTTTCTTTGATACCAGGGTTCAACTCCACCAATGACTGTGTTTAAAGGAAATAAAAGGCCATATCAGAAGGACTGTGTGCTTATTATCAATCATGACACTGGGGAATATATGCTGGAAAAACTTAGTAGCAGCATTCAAGTCAAGAAAACAAGGTAAAGCTGGGGACAGGGCTGTGACAGGATTAATGCTTGCTGAAATTTCTTCTTCAGACTATCTTTTGAACCAGAATTCAGTTTTCTTTTTATTTTGTAGTGATGTTTAATTACTAAGCCTCATGGGCTTTACATGGCCAATTATCTTGCCTAAAAATGCAAATAGAAGTGTGAATCCATGAGTAAAGAATTTTTAAATTCTCCACTGCTGAAAGGACATAATTATAGTTTGCAGTGAAACACCTCTGATCATTTGAAGCTTTGGAAGCTGGCTGAAGAGTGTTTCAGGAATCTCTAGTTAGCTCAAAAAGACCATGGAAATATTAGGCTGTCAAAAGGGTTGTTGGACTTTCTGTGTTTGTTCCCTGCAGCTTCCTGTGGGAGTCATGATGCTTTAATAATATATATTTTAGGGAACATAAAATCCCACTATTAGATCAGTGATACATGTAAAGTGAAACACAAGTCCAGAGCTTCCAGCTCAGGGGGGAACTGTAGAAATACTGGCTATGAGATTTTGGCTAGAAGAATTGCTGAGGCCAGAAATCCTTTCTGACCCAATGGTCTTACTTCACTGCACAAATGCTACAAAGTGTGCACTTCGAACATTTTTAGTACTCTGCAAGTACCTGAAGTCTCTGGATCATGTTCTTTCAGCATCACTGGACCACAGGTTATTGAGGTCTAAAGAGAAAGCAGTTAATCAAATGTCTCGTGAAGAAGCTGCTAAATAATTTTACAAGTTTTGTATTTAAAAAAAAAATAATCATACTTTATTGCAATATAGAACTTCTACCTGCTAAAACTACTAGAAATATGGGTTGCAGCTCATCAGCAGTTGGCTGGAAGTTTGCCGGAACATCTTGAGTTTAAGGTAAATGGACTGTAACGGTCCTCTGAAGAAGTGATGTGAAGGCTCATCCATGTGGCATTCATCTTGTCCAGTGGATATAAGCACATCATAGATGAGATGTGAATTCCCAATGTAAGTTCTGCTGGACTTTGTGTAGGTGAAGTTTAAGTCAGAAAGGAGCAAAGAAGCACAGGAGGGCTTGGGTTCAGCAACGTGTTTGGCATCCACTGAGTTTTGGCTCTGGTGGGGTGAAAAGTATTTCAACTTTTCTCAAGCAGAGGCAGGGTAGTAAAAAATCGGGGATCCCTGTTTTGAGGCATACTGCTTTACTAAGTCATTCAGTTTTCTAGATCAAAGTGCCTCTTTTTTATTTTTTTCATGGTTACTTTGATCTTTAATGACTTGTTGACACTTTGTGGGAGCCAAGTTTTTAGTGTTAACATCCTGATAACATTCATGGGGGAGTAATTGCACTTATTCTACATAAAACCTTTCGTGGTTCCAAGAGTGTAATTAATACTGGAAACAACCTTTCGCTTTTACCTTTCACTTGGTTCAGTGAGCGTATTCCCAAACCCTCACTTCTATTGTAAATGACTGTGTAAGCTGCATTAACGTGGTATCTAATAGCTGCATTTCAGTGATGGAGAGGTGGATCTGTACTTAATTCTTGAGGTTGCATCTACAATTGAATGAGGCACAGATACCCAAGTCAGTGCTAAATGTACTAGCTCAGATGCCAGAAGGGGTTTAGCTGAAGGCGCAGGAAGTTCCACATGGGCTAGTTTAACTTGTTTCTCAGTGGGATTAGCCCATAGGCACAAAGTGTCACGCCGCTGAGCTGGGACCCTCCTAGAACTGAAACTGAGCACTAATGTCCACGTAAGCTGCTTCTGGGCTACACTGCGTAAAGCCATACCCCCAGAAGGCTTTGGTGTTACATGATAAATGCACCACATACTTTAACCTCATTAAATATGGTCTACCATAGCGGGACCTGAACAAGTAATTTGTTTGGGGGATTTTTTTCTGCCAAGGATATTGACTGTCCTGCAATCTCAATCATATCATTGGTTCAGTAAAAGGAAGAAATACCTGATTTGAATTGAACACCTCGGCCTGGCGTGATTCTGGAGACTACTTCCCACTAAGTAAATAGCTTAAACTGGTTTTAAGGGATAATAGCAAATGAACGAAAACCAGGAATTAGATGCTTGCATGCTGTATTTAGCAGTAAGAATGATTGCTGTAGTCAGTTTGATCTCTAGGAGAGTTCAGTTTGAGATGATTTAATTGCAAGTGACAAAATTGTTTCTTTTGCTGTGATTGTTTTAAGCAGGATTTTGTTAGGAGTGGATTTGTTTCATCATGTAGTTACTTTAAATTACTATGATTGCTTATTTTTTAAAAAAAAATAAAAATGCTAATTGCTAAACTAAAGCCTTCATTGTTCCTCAAGTAGAGAATTTGGCACCACTGAACCACATCTGGATTTGAAAATATATTTTGTAAGGTTGTTGCAGTGTAGTTGTATATGCTTATCTGTTATTGAAAGCAAGTGTTGCATACAGAAAGCTGTAATTCATTGTTTATAAAACAAAGTAGAGATCTGTACAAAGGGAAGTCACAGATGCGGCATTAGTACAAGGATATTGGAAAAGGTGAACCTAGTTGCACAGTACTGCTGAATGTCTCTGGTTGTTTTTTCAGAGCAGAGGGCAGCAGTAAGATCCAAGCCCGAATAGAACAACAGTCTGCCCGAGCATCTCAGCCTCCTTCACAGTTCAGAGCCCCAACCAAGCCAGCAGTTGGACCTAAAACTTCTCCTTTGAAAGATAACCCTTCACCTGAGCCTCAGCTGGATGACATTAAGAGAGGTAAAGAAGGGTTTGTAGTTTCCTAGTTTTAGTTGGGTTTGTTTTTCTTCTTTATAATAAAAACTATAACACTGCAATTTATAAAAACGTTAGAATGTTCAGGGATTAAAAGATGGTACTTGACAGCTGGTTTGTCATCTTTATATCTCATTTTAAGGCATCTTAGTGAACTATTTATTCTCTTCTGCCAGCATAGATATTTATACTGCAGTCTTCTCTGGCATGAGAGAACTTCCTCTTTCCGGATAATTTTCTCTCTTCCAAACTATTTCTCTGTTCTGAAGACAAAATAAATGTGAACTCAGGAACCTGTAGTTGAGTGCTAGATCAGTTGAACGGGTGTCTTAGGCAACGATGACAACAACAACAACAACAAAAGCCAATGGTCCAAGATCTAGTTATGCAATCAAGTAACTTGGACGAAAGTTATTCCTGCACTGAGTAAGGTTGGAGCCTTTTGCCAGTGGGATGGAAGGGCTGTGTGGCTGTGTTCCCATCACAAGACCTGGAGCTTGTGTCATGCCAAGTAGTGCTAGTAGGGGAGGGATAAGAGAGTGAACAACCCTGCAGCTTCCCCTTTACCACAACCACTCCTCTGCAGCTTTGATCACATCTGCAGTGTAGTTGCTATAACTGTATTAAAGTACCTTGAAGGGATGACTGGCTCAACTCAGTCTCCTGCTCAAGCAATGCTTTGTTTCAGTGTTTCACTGTGGGCAGGGCATGCTTTCTTTGCCCATTTCCTTCCTGTCATACTGGTGTGATATCTGGTTTTGCTGTGGATAACACAGTCAGAATGAGGAAGACTTTAAATTTAAATTTGTATTGGTTCTCTTACGTTTCTTGTCTGGCATCAGATGCAGTTATTTTAAGATTGTTCTTTCTGTCTGGTATATTTTTTTCTGGATCTGTTTTTCTTTTTTTTTCTCTGTCCCATATATAACTTTTGCCTGTAGACATAGCCTATGTTAATTGCCCAGACTATGTTAATTACTTAGCAAGGTATTTTTTCAGTTCATGGTAATCACTAGGTGACATTTTTACTGCTAAGCTATCTGTGTGTTTGCACAGGTGCTGACTGGTCTCACTCTTTCGCAGCAGTAGTATTTTCAATACCTGGATGCTGGTCAGCAGACAGAATCAACGTCTGAGAGTCTGTTAGCTACAGTTCCCTTAGCTGCATTGCCATTTTTATTTTCTGTGTAATAGGTAAGAAGAAAGATAACAGGTGATATATCAATTTAAAAATTGAATCAGTTGTGAATTTTAAATGTTATTTTCTTGTAGTGTGTAATAAGTTACTTTACCGTTGGTGCACTCTTTTATATACATACAGCAATTTGTAAAAGTCATGTTACAGTAAATAATTACATTTGTTTGGTGTGACACATCTGTTCTACAAAGACCATTTTCTAGTGGTCTAAAATACAAGTCACATTGTTTAGAGCTGTCATAGTAATTTTTTTGCCACCTGATCATCTTTTATTGGAAAATACCTCCAAATTAATAACCTGTAGAGTTTTGTTTCCAAAATCAAGCAAAAAACACCTGACTTATACTAAAAATAAGACTTCAAGTTTGTGTTTTACAGGGAGAGTTGTTTAAGTCCCCAAAAGAGCACAAATATCTGGGCAGGGTGGTTGTTTATTACAGTATATGCTCTTTATAACTTCTTTCCAGCATTGATTATCTAGAGCATCAGCATTCCTAAACCATTTATATCATAAGAACCTACTTGGTAAAGGTAGAACTAAAATGGCACCATTCTACAATGAAAATAATTAATAGAACTTAACTGTAAAAGCCGTGAGGTAGTCTTCAGTCCTGTTGTCTTCCCTTAATGTGTCTTTTTATGAACAAAGACTTGTAAGTTCTGAAGATGCTGTGTTCTTTCCATTCAAGCAGTAGCTTTCCGTTTGGGTGAAGTACCTCCTTTGTACAAAAGAAAGATAAACGTAAAAGCTGAAATTCTGTGTTTTTTCATTAATGGATGCAGCAGAGAACTTACAATCCCCAAAGGAGGTGGTTGAAAGGATCTCTGGCGCTATGACATTCTCTCATTCCCTGTATGCCCTACTTAAGGGTGTGGTAAGACACACTTATGATGTTTAACGATAGGTTTAAGGTAACCTCAGTGCAGGTTTCTGCTTTCCCTGGGTATCCTCAGCTGTGCATTTCCATAGCTCCCATTACAGATGAGCTGGGAAATGAATTTTCAGGTAGGTCAGTTCTCTGTCCCATTATACAGCTGTCCAAACAGCAGTGCCTGAGGACAGAGTCAGAGCATGTGGGAGTTGAACTAGTCCTTTCCTTCATGCAGAGAGGCCTGTGGGAGTCTAGGTCTAGGATCCTGCATCAGAGGAATCTTTTCCCCTGCAAGCTTTTATATTGTCCTCCTACCTGAAGGGAGCAAAAGAGAGGGTGAGAGCTTGTTCTTTTGAATATTTGGTTACATCTGATAACACTTCATTAAGCAGTGAACATTTGCACACATACACCACAATACAGCCATTTCTGTATATGAAATAATGGACGTTTATCAGACATATTTGACCACAACAGAAGTGTTTTTGATAACATTGACACAATTACAGCATGCTGTACTTGGGGGGGAAAAAACACACAGAGAAACATATTTCTGGTTTGGAGACTCTAAATTCAGTGCTTAAAAATCTGAGCAGATCTTGTTTAGCTAAAATGCAGCTGTAGTGTGTAAGGATTACGCTGTAGCACTGTTTGTCTTTCAAGAGCACCTCAATCCAATTTTTTGCACTTCAGTGTAAAATACTGCCTCTTCTAGCTTCCATCTCCACATGCTCTAAGTGCCAGCATCAAGTTGATTTCTTTCCACCTTGCATACCATCATTAACAGTAAGCATTCTGCTATAGGCATACAACCTTATCCTCCCTAGAGCTGAATAACTTTATTTCCAAAAGTTCTTGGTATTCTTGCAGCTCAAGGTTGGGGCTTTAGTTAAAAATTCTGCATAGCCTATTGGAACTGAGAGAAAACCTAAGAACCCTTAGACATGATTATGGAAAGAAATTAGGGTATCTGATACTGAATATGTACAGAAGACAGCCCTGCTGGGAAAGATTGTTCTGTTTGTATAATGATTTCTGACCTTGAATTTTTTTTTCACTCTAGAAACTGCATTGACTGCCAGTGTAAAACAGTAAGCCATTTTGGTTTTCTGAAAGCAAGCCTACAGTTGAAATGTGCAAATGTTAAGGTTTTCCTAGCAGTGTCAACCTTTTCAGATGATGTAGACTCAATTAAGGCGAGCGTGCAAAACTATACTATATGGAAAGCTTTTTTAAAAGTAACTGCTGTACATCCTAACTCTTGTCATCTTTTAAACCTTAAAGGTGCATTAACATGAGGCGTTTGATCTTACGGCACAAAAAGATCTAGGAATGTTCTGACTCTTTTATTGTTCAGCTTAGCATATATGTACACATATACACACACAACTATTTTAGTTGGAGGCACTGCAAGGAAATGTTTAGCCAAGGCTTCAATACCTATAACTGCACTAAACACAACTGGCAAATAGGAAAATACAAAACCGGACACTTTAAAGGAGATATGTTTTTCCTGCAAGGCTTTGGTATCATCATCAGCTTAGCCACCATCTTTGACAGTGTGACCCAAGAGGGTTTTGAACAAATTTCCTTAGTGGTCTTGCTGGAGTTCTGCCTGACTTCATGATGCAGCAGCCACCATAACATCAGTGAAAAAAATTAATTTTTTCTCATCTGCTCAGAAAAGATGTTTTGTATTCTGGGCTCAAGGAATTAAGAAGCAAAAGAGACCTGAGGGGAAGCTGACAGCCTGTGAGGCAGAAGTTGACTAAAAGATGGGCTCAGACCAAGTTTCCACCAGTTACCACTGTTGCTGATAACACCCTTAACTTCCCAGTCCTTGAAGCTTCTGATACTGGCACTGTTTTGCTTTTCCTGCCTGTATTCAGCATAGTGGGCCTTACCACTTCTTCCAAGGCATTCTTCCTTTCCCTCCTCATAACCAAACTTCTTTTATGGGCTCTTAGTTTTCTGCTTCCCCAGCAGAAAACCCTCACTTTTCAATCTGACACTAATCTCTAAATCTGTTTAAAATTAGCCAGGCTAGTCTTCCTTTCCCGTTTGTCAGACTGCATCACTTCCTTCAGTTATCTCCTCACTTACTGTACCGAGTTCAAACTTCTTGTTTAGATTTTTTATTTTCCTAATTCTCTGGAGTGCATTTCTTGTTGCATCTTCTCCCTTTTACCACCAGTGCCTCTTAGATTACTTCACCTTCTTCACACTATTTTATTTGCTGCTTTCTGGGCTGCTGTATTCTTCTTAGCCTGTGTGCTAATACTCCTCCATTTCAGCCATAGACTCTAGCTTTGTAACCATATGCGTGTAGTTCTCAGAGACTTGGCCTTTATAAGACTTGTTTATTGAATCTTTTTGCAATATGCAGTGTGGTCTATAGGTGATTGTGTTTGTTGCAATCCAGTATATTCTCACAATGTATTATTATCATCACTGTGACTTAGAACTAACAACTCCATCACTGGAAGTATGTTGAAATTTTACATCATTAAGCTACGGGGAAAAAAACTTTAAATCTGGGCCTTTTGAAGGGAAAGAACCCTTACTCCTCTTCACCTTTCCTTTAGCTTTCCCCTATGAATTTCGTAGCCTGGAACACAGGGAACATTTACAATTTGAAATCCTCAATATGGGTAGGCTGAGAACAGTGACTTAGAAGTGCTTATTTGTCTATGTAACAGACTCCAGGTATGAAATGGATTTGTAAAGCCTGTAAGGCTGTTGGGAGGGAATAAGGGAGAAAGACAATACAGTACAAAGTAATGATCTTCTGCTGGCCTAATCATCCATTCTTCCTCCCTCTTCCAGTGGGCTCTTATGCTATGTCTTCAAGATGAAAGAGTAAGTTTTATCTGGCATACTAGCAAAGTACAGAGCACAGGAGGTCTAGTTAGGGATCTAGATTTAGGAAGTAAGAACAACTCCGTTATCCTTAAGTACCCAGCTGGAGTTAAGTCATATGGTTGTTCCCTTTCAGTACACTTTCCTTGCCTGTGATTCAATATAAGTGTATTGAATAGTTATAACATTTGAAATTAAGCTCTGAACGTTGAAATTGAAAAATAGTTTTAAAAACAGCAAAAGAAAACAATTTCTCAAACCGATACATGCTGAGCTAGAGGAACTCTCTCCAGCAAATAATGTGGAGGCTGAAAACTTGGCTGTTACTCTGTAGCATTAAGTAGCCCAAGGAAAATGGGTCTTACTAAAAAAGGGAAGAGTTCCAGTTGCTCAGACTTACTCCTACAGGAGCGGAAGATAAGAAATATTAAAAGTATTATTGTGCTGCCATTTTTACGTAAAGGCAAGACTCATTTTATGTGATCTAGCTATGTCATGCACAAGGAGGATGTCCCTAGCTGAGGAGCTGGGGTTCATCTCACTCTGACACACATTTGACCTAAGGTGAATTACTGCGGGCATCAGTTCTCTATTTCTCAGGCAAAGATTATAATATCTCTCCCTTCTTTCATTCTTGTCCCTTTAGCGTGTGGCTTCTCCAGGGCAAGCACTGAGTTCTAACCCTGTGGGCACAGAACCACTAGTACAACAAAAGCCTACATTTTGAGGGTTTCGCATCCTATGCTTAACATATGCATGAATATTGTTCTCTCATGGAAACCTACCTAGGTGAACCAGGTCATTTGATACTTGACTTTGTGGGTGAATACAAAAGAATTGTCCTCTAATAATGTTTAGACCACTTATAATTATGACAGATTTAACAATATGGTATGTTTTGGGGTGACTTACCTTAACAGCTGTTTAGTAAGCAGTCTTTCAACCAACACTAGCTGTTGCTGATGCAGCTGTCGTGGTCCTGTCATGGTATTCCAGTGTTTCTTTGCACTGGAAACCCTGAAGTGGGGTGTGTCTGACTTGAATAACGTCCCAGTTTCACAGTAGTCTCTGTATTTTCCTGGTTACTTGTACGCTCTATAGCAGGTTAAGGTACTGTTACCACTCCTCAACATGTGAATATTCTCATCTGTTCTATCTGCCCCACTGCAAAGTTATCCGATATCATCCATCTGCTTCTGAAGTTTGTTTAAAATGAGTTGTGTGACTTTGCACTGGAGCAGTTTCATACATTATCTGAAGTCAAGGCGGTTTCTGTTGTGATCATGTGCCTGTGTTCCCTGTCCCCACCCCTGCCCCTTTTTGTGTTTTCCAAAAGCCTAAATGTCACTGACATCTAACAATTTAGATTCTTTCACATTAAGATGCTTTTAAAAAATGGGCTGGCTGTTGGCCTATAAAATGCAACTGGGTAATGTACTTACTTTGTGTGTAGAGCGTCCTTTCAGGAGTGTAGAGTATATAAATAATAATGGTAGAAGTGAAAGTTTTATGATACTGACTTATGCTGTTGCTTCCAAGTAAAAAAGTTTTCAGAATTTTTTGTTTTTCCTTCCTGTCTCTCTCTTTCATGTGAGATATTTTGATGTGATAGATTGTACTTGACAAAACTACTTCATTTTCACATTCTTTTCCAAAATTCCATGGGGCCCTGTTTATGGTTTCAACCAGAGGAATGTCTTTTTATTTCAGAGCTGAGAGCAGAGGTTGAAATTATTGAGCAGATGAGCAGCAGCAGTGGAAGCAGCTCATCAGATTCAGAAAGCTCATCTGGGAGTGAAGATGAAAGCTCCAGCAGTGAGGGGGAAGAGCCAGCACATGTTTCCCCTTCCCAGCCACCACACCAGCAGTATAACAACAGGAATGCTGTTGCTAACGGCACCAGCAGGCCGCAAGGAAGCAATCAGCTCATGAACACACTCCGTAAGTAAAGGCTTGTGTCTTATCACTGTGGGAAGCTGCTTGAGACCACTCATTTTCTTAGCATGTTAGGCTAACTCCATGAAATGCAGTTTGCCAAATAGGAATCCCAGAGAGTTGCACTGGCTGAAATATGTGGGCAGGTTTTTTGAACAGAGGGCCAAGACCTGTCTGAAGGTGTGAAGATTGCTTCAGTTTGGTCTAGAGCCTGTGGACATCAGTGCAATGGCCCCTGTTGACCATGCTAAGCCTTGATTCAGGCCTCTAGGTGGAATGAGTGGGTAGAAAAGTATCAGTGTGGCAGGATCTGGTGCACTGATCGATGGGAATTATTTTAATGTGAAAATACAGATTAGACATAAATAATGGGGTTGTCACATGTGTCAGTTAAGTCTGTAAAGAATTGTGAATGGCACAAGGCTGTCCTGTGGTCATAACTGCACAGTCTCTGCAGTCTTCATTATTATCTGTATTGTTTTGTCAGAGTATTTACTCTGTACTGTGTTGGTCTCAGCTGCATTTTCACGAATACCACGTTTTGAAGGGAAAATTAAAATGCCATGTATTTAGTTAAAATATTGCTATGGTGTTTGCAAGCATTGAATCAGTACAAACTCACTCCGCCTTTTAAAAAGTAAAGACGTTTTTAAAGTATAGTTTTGTCCCATGAGACTTTCTCTGGAGAGATGGTGTAGATCTGTGTTGCTCTTTTGTTATGCTAGATGAGGTGTATTCTAACTCAGTGGAGTTAAAATATTGCATTTACAAGAAACTAGAACTTGGTTATCATAAATTGTTCTTAATTCCTCCTGAGGCACGATTGTGTACATCTCTTGGCACCCACACAAAGGGAACTGGTGGAGTATAAATACAGATGAATGTAGAGTTTCCAGCTTTGAGAAGACAAGTATGTAGACAATACTAAAAAAGGCCTGCTGGAAAACTGGAAAGGCCTGTCAGTAATGAATGTCTTAAGCGAAATCCAAGGTTCAACAAAGTCATTAGGACACTTTCAATTTCCCTGTTTCTGGTTGTGATCTGCCTCTTCCCTGCTTCTCCTGGGCCACAACAACAATACTGCATAAGTCATGGAATGTCAAGAAGCCTCTAGCCTGAAGAGAATTTAGGAAATGATAGGGTAGCTCCTTTTTTCAGGCAATGATTTTTGCCTTTGGACTTAAAATCCTTTTGCCAAGGATTAATCTGTCTGTAAGCATTCAAGTCACTGATGACTATCTACATGGGAAGAATCACCCCTAACCCAAGTTCTTGTTTCATGACAGGGGAGAGGAGATGAAGAAATCCAAGGCATAGCCATTGCATGGCTGCTCTGCAGCTGTTTGAGGCAAGGCCATGGGAGAGTGCTGAAAGAGTTAGGTTCAATTACCAGAACATGAGCATGATTCTTGCCCCCTTTTATCCCCTATTCCTCACCAAATCACAATTACTTTGCAAAACAGGGTCTGAGACTGTAGGTTTGATCCATATCCTAGCTGCCTTCTGTTTGATCTCTCTTTGCATTTTGGAGGGAGTGCCTTCACCATCACAGCACGTGTCAGCTTAGTGTTCAGCTGGATAGCCTTGAGTTGCAATGGCTTTAACATTCCTTTTAGTTTGTTGACATGTGAAGGCCTTGCCTTGGCTACCCAAACAGCCTTAAAACCAAAAAAATCTATTTTAAAAGGGCCAAGAAAGCCAGGGAATTCCCCAATGCCTTGTCCCAGAGCCGTATACGGGAGCTTGGCTGGGTGGAGGATGTGGAATGCCTTCCACAGCTGCTAGCGTGGGGAGTGCTGTTCTCCCACCAGGGAGCAGCTTTGATGGCTGTGCAGCCAAGGACACTTGGTTTGGCCTGGATCCGACCATGTATTAGCCCCAAACAGCTCTTAATGTTCTTGGGCATGGAGAGCAGTTTCATTAAATGACAGATGATGTTTGCATTCATTTCTTGTGTTATTCTTACTTAAATCTTCTAGTGTAAATGTGACTGTTCTTTGGTTTGATTGCCATGAAATGTGAATTAACGCCTACTCACTTGTTGTGTTTTGTTGGTTTTTGTTTTCCATAGGAAATGACTTGCAGTTGAGTGAGTCTGGGAGCGACAGTGATGACTAGAGGCTGAGCTTTTGCTCTTTCTGTTACATATACATGAAGAACTATTTACCTTGAAGTGATCCTATTGCTTATTAAGAGGAGCAGGCACAGAGATCATTCCATGTGTGGAATTTTAACAGAAGAAATGTATAGCCCTACAAAATAGCAGGCATTGAGGGCTGTTTTACTTTGTGAATTAAGTGTATATTTTGTGTATATTCTTATTCTTTTAAAGCTCTAAATAGATATGTACAGTGGGTAAGTCAATATATGATCCTGTCAATCATCTGTAAGTTTAATTTGTAACTATACGATGTCATCTAAAAATTTCTTGTTTGTAGAAGATACGCAGCCCATCAGGGCTTTGCGAAGGGACACTTTTGTATATAGGGTGAGCATGAGCCAACAATGAGTTTAAAAAAACATGCAGGAGTTAGTGTGTGCACTGAAGTGAGACTGTCATAAATTAGGTTTCAATACTAAGTTCATTTCTTTGATTTGGGACTTTTCTAATGTCTTTTTATTGCTATTTATGGTTGATTTAATGGACTTGCTTTTAAACTCTTGGAAAATAGAAATCATAAAACCATGTTCATCACAAACCTTGCTACACCAGTGCCTTATAAGCAGGTTTTTTAAATAGTGCTTCAATTCCTGCCACCTCTCCTATAGGGAGCAATACTGAAGCCTCCTCAGATTTCTTCTGCAAACAAAAGCTGTATTTCGTATACAGCCAACTGTACTCTGAGGGCGGTTCTCTACCAAGATATATGTCAAGTGACCTGAACACATCCCAGTAAGAACCAAATCAGCATTTTCTTCTGCAACTGAAGTGTCTCATTTAACTTGGACATTCTGACCTAGTTTTCCAAAATATTTAGGAGCCCAATTACCAGTGAAATTGCAACATCACAAATACAGGGTATTGGACTTACTGAAACTGTAAGACCAGAGCCCTCTTTGCAGTTTCCTAGAGAATGCTGAAAGAAGAGATGACTAAACAATTAACCATGAAACAGCAGAAGTCTCTCTCCCACCACCGTTGTCCAGGTAGACTTTAGTCTATATTGTTTGTTGGACAGGATCTCTGTGCTTGGCAGGAGTACACAGAACATGAAATATTTGCCTAGGGTGAAATTCACCCCTGTTTAAGGGGGTTTAAAGGGTGCTTAGTTGGATTATTATTAACTTCTTTTGCTCACATGGAAAATGAGTGCCACAGGCAACTCTTACACCTGGAACACCAGGCTGACTTTTTAAAACCAAAATTCAGCTGGCATAGGACAAGTAGCACCACAGTTGTGGTGTGATCCAAGGGCATAGGAAGCTGAATTGGATGTCTTTCCATTCTTAAATATCTGCATTGCACTGCTTTTGTCATTCTGTCTTAGTTTGTGTTTTAACTCCTGTTTGTTTACTGAGCTCTTTCCTTTTTTTTAAGGTGTTGAAGAGCAAGGGGACATTTGAAAGGAGATTTTATGAAATGGTTTATTTTTTTGCATTAGATACGTATTTAGGCATATTTTTGCATTATTGTACATACATTTAAAAATACTTGGTTTTTTAAGTGTTTTGTGATGTGGATACATATTTTATGAGACAATTATGAAATATACTTGATGTAAAGCCACAATTGCTCTCTTCCCCCCCGCCTCCCGCCCGCTCTTTCTTTTTCTTTCCCCCTTGTTCCTCCTCCAAAGTAAAAGTGCTCTGTTTTAACAAGCTTGTACCAGTTTGGGATTTTACACTTTGGTGCAGAAGATCTGCATGGTGGTTGGCAGTCTAATTAATGCTAATACTGCTCCTGACTATTCCCCAGCTTAAGATCTGAATAAGCAGGGAGACATTCCTTTGATGCCATTTTCCCATTACTGGAGCTTATTCCCGAGTTCTGTTGACATTATGTGTGCTTAAATGGAAAAGCAGCAGCACAGCATTTTCATTGCTTATCATTCATCGCATGTGAGCAGCCCATCCACTCACTGCGACTGTGTCCTGAGCAGCTCCCAGCATCTCCTGTCTGAGAAGCTCTCTGTGATCTCCACCCTTCCCACAGCTCTCATAGGTACATGGAATAGGTTTTGTGAAGATGAGCCATGTGGAGACTTCAGTAGGCAACTTGTAAGATCAGAAAGGGTGGCTGCCACTTTTTTTTCCTTTTTCTAAATACACGTGTGAGAGTGTTTCAAAGCCATCACCAGCCTGGCATTTTGATTGGGGCTTTTAAAATTTTGTGTTTCGTGTATTAAGTAATAGTAAACATTGTCCATTCCATCCTATTAGATGGTTGTTTATTTGTTCATGTTTTCCAGCAAGTTTTATTCAGATGTAAACTGGAATTCAAATTACTTGCAGAAAAGCAGTTATTTAGAATTCTTTTAATTAGTTGGCAATATCTTTAACATGCTGGAGAAATAAATTGACTAAAATATGTTTTGATTAAATCTGTTAATGAAACAAAGTATTCCTGATTATTCCTGGTAGGTTCTAGTCCTGCAGGATTTTAGCACTGACAGATCTTACCACCTTAACGCTAATTTTTCCACATAAAGTAGGAAAATCTTTTATATGCCAATTAGTTTAAATGTGAATTAACAGTGCATATGGAATGCAGTTATCTGAATGAACTGGAACTAAATATTTCTTTGCATTCATAGGAATGCTGCCTGCTGGCTATGGTGAGGTCAGCAGTTCAAGACAGCTTTCTGGTGGTTTCCTCTGTTCCGTGACTTCATCCATTTCAATGGTTTGACTTTCCTTAATACTTCACCAGCAAACATGGACTGCCTATGACTTTTCCCATAACTAGAATTGCTTTAAAAGTAATAATCGATAATGATTTAAATTGATTGAATTAGATTTTCATAATTTCAAATACTGTTACAATATTTTATTTTTTTTTATAAAAAGGCTTGGCTTTCAAAGGGGCAAATTCAGTCACCTGCTTGTTCATGTTGGACACCTTAAAATAGGATTGCAGCAGTGCCTGAGCTTGTGTTTCAGATTTTAGTGATGTGCGGAAAAGTTTCCACCCACCTCTGCCCTTGTTCCACCGCACAGGCTGACCAGCCCTACAAGCAGGCACGGCCTGAGTCACTCCAGCGAAACCACAGGCACGGTTGCCTCTGGGCAGAAGGTGTCCCAGTCCCCTGATGAAAGTCACACTTCTGCAAGAGCTTGCGGCACTACCCTTTCTTGTTCTGCCAAAGCATCCCCCTCCTGCCATAGGTCTTGGTTGAACTGATTTTGTTGAGAAGGCAGACGGATAGGAAAATGTTTATTTTCTTCAGCATTGCTTGGAATAGCTCAAAGCTTAACTGTGAGTAGTACATCTATTTTGAAGATGCTGTGCCTAAGCTGATTTGCACAGTTTGCTTTACTATGAACTAGCTATATGCCTGGTTATAGCTATGTATTGAAGTAGTTAAAGCTTTGTAATCTTTTTTTTTTTTTTCCTCCTTCAAAGTCCATTTATTTGAATAAAAATAATGAAGTTCAACAACTCATGCATGTGTTTTTTTGGTGTTTGTTTTTTTATTTTTAATTTGAAAACTAAGAGAAATGTAGCCTGGAATTACTTGTAATGAAGAACACTTATTTTCAGTAATTGCCTGTGCTTCATTGTTCAGTGTGCTATGCATTTCCTGCTAGCCACTGAGTCAGAGCAATCCTATGGAAAACGCAGCTGCCCAGCAATGGGCATCTTGAAGGGATTGTAGGCTTCTGCTAGTAACTCTGAGCGTCTTGGGTTCAGATCCTAACAATGAATGATGACATTTTGAATCTACCTGGTTATTTACAGGTTTTTTATACACACACAAATAAATGCAATATCAAAGGAAAAAGAGCGTTGCTGATGTTTGCCTTCAAAGCAAAAGCTACGATGTTGGAGAATCATTGGGACAGATGTGAACTTAAAGTATTTGATTGTTACGTATGTCATACACCCAAACCCTGTTCTCAGAAGATAAGCTGATTAACAAACTAATATTAGGTAGCTGATAACTACCTCTGGTTTATGTGAGAAGGGTGTGTATATAAATTGAAAGATATGTGTTTAGCTATTTCTTCCTATTCCCACTGGAATAGTTACACTCCCTTCCTTTCTTTCTTTTGTAATTACATTATTTCTAGCACATGTAGGCTTTCTGCCACCAAAAGTCCTGCAGGAATTTACAGGAAAGGGAGTGGGTGTTGATTAGCTGTATTCACTTTCGCTCTAAATTTATTGTGACAAGAGACCTTGTGAAGGGACCCATCTTCCTCCCCCTCCTTGGCTTTGCCTTTATTGGGACTAAACAATATTCCTTTGGACAACAGAAAGAAAGGACAAGATATGAGAGGGTGAAACACCTGTGCTGGTTTAAAAGTAAACTGGCAGGAGAAATGAAGCCAACTCGAAAAAAGAGTTTAGAAGTCAGAACTACAATTTAATAAAAAGATTACAATAGATACACTGATGCACAGGAAAATTGGTTT
>JAVJGI010000050.1:100093079-100123581 GCA_035590275.1 Ibycter americanus
CCGCCGCTCCGCCGAGGCTGGGGGACCCGGGCAGGTGCCGGCCTGGCGCCGCCGCGCCCCCTCCCCGCCCCTCGCCGAGTTCAGCGGCAAGTTTGTGCGGAAAAGGCAGCGGCAACACAACCCGTGGCTTTGGGATGGGGCGGGGGAGGGGTGTTCCCCTCCCCCAGACCCTCCCGGTGGTGAGCAGAAGTGCGACAAGAGTGACCGAAAAGCGGCATCGCGCCCCGGGGTTTGTAACCTGCAAAGCTCCGGTTAACTGCAATGAGATTTATTAACAAAAAAAAACCCCAGAAACAACAGCTCCTAGCACAGACCGTTATTGTAGGAATGTTGTAGGGCCTTCCCGGAGGAACTTTCATCCCTCGACCTGCTTGAGAAATGTTCATTAATTCCCTTTCCAACAGGTAAGTGCAGCGTGGACCCATTTGACAGATGTGTTCATGGAAACAAAGAGCAGGGAAGTGCCTTCTCCAGGACCACAAATCACAGCGAGCAGGACCTTTATTTGTTGTGTCAGGCAGATGGTCTTGCTGAATTATGAAAGAAGTTAGCTGGAGTTTAGTTATGCATCTGTCCAGGGATACATGAGACCTTCAGCCGCTGCCCCAGCCGTGGCAGTGGAGCATCTCTGAGTGTGGATTCTCCCAGTCCACGGTGGGACTAGCCCTGCACACCCATCTTCCTTCCTATGAGCCCGCCAAACCCCAGCACTTATTCCCTTCTAGAGATGCCTGTGCCCAGAACTGGACTCTTAAGCAGGGATACATACGAATCCAATGCAGGACTAAACTAAAGCTGTGATTGGATGCTAACGATATCAGAAATCACAAAGCTCATTATTTTCCTTAGACGTGTATTGTTTCTTTATATGCTGCGCAGTAATTGTGCGAACTCTTTCAAAACAAAATCTAATCAACTTTAAAAAAAATCTTAAGCAGCTTCAGACCTTATTCCCATGCTTCCAACACTGGCCAATTTTTGTGGGTTTGCAACCACATTTTAGCCTTTTTTTTTTTTTTTTTTGGCAAATATTTTCATTCCAGGGTTGCTGTGGGAAGGACTCCCCGCCCAGAGGCAGCAGTAGCAAAACCGAATAGAAGGGCCAACTCCTCCTGTCAAATGCAGAACATAAACAGTGGAAAACTAGAAGCGGTGTTTTCTTGTCTTTTTCTTGGCATTATTACTTGAAGCACTTTTTGTAGTAATAATACTTTTAAGACAGGCAGATAGGTGTCATTCTTAGTGCTTTTCTTGTTGATGGTGTCTCTTTAATACGATTAAGAACCACTAATGAGCTGATTCACCAGCATCGTGTTTTCTACTCCTGGTGCACTGTGGGACTTCATTTCTGCTCCCAGCTTGGCTGTCTTGTTTTTTGCAGTCATTTTCTTTTTTCGTGTTCCAGAAGATAAGTTTCTTTTCTACATCCAATTACAGGCTAAAGTTTATTTTAAGGAGACTTAATACAAGCCAGGGGACTGATTCCCATTTGCACTTTAGCCTTCCTTGTTGCATGGCTCCAGTAACACATGGAGTGTGAAAGTGAGTAAATATAAACAGAATTCACAGTGACACACTTTACGGCCTTTTTGCACCCTGTGATTCTTATAAAGGAGCCTCACATTTAATAAGCATCTGATGCCTGATATTCTTGTTCTCTTTCTTTACATCTTCATTTCATAATAATGCAACTTAAAAAGCTATGTAGGAGGTACCAGAGAAGTCCATGGTAACCCACTTGTAAGGAGGAAATGATGAGCAGGATGAAGTTAAATGGGAGGAGGAGAAAAAGATGGAAAGTTTGCCAAGATGCAGTCTAGGGGAGAACAACTCTGAATTTTGTTTAAAATCAGAGATTCCAGATCACAACAATCTTATCATTTTAATTTCCTGTAAAGGTATCTTTGTGCTAGGTTTTTAATGTGCTGGGGTTGCAGAAGACCTATCTAGATGCTTATTGGCATTTTCAGTACCACCTGGACACTAAAACTTTCTGAATCAGCATTTTAGATAGCTGAACTGTGTATAATTCAGCTCCTGAGGCTTGTGGTGTTCTCAAAAAATTAATTGGACTTGCATAGTCGTAACCACTGAGGGTGAGGGTTGTGATACTATTCCTTATAGTCTATTATTTGTTTTGATGCTGTTATTGCTGGTGTTCAAGGTAACTGATAAAGCAAATAAAAATATGATGCTACCTTGATGCAAGATTTCCTGTAAAATATTTTAGAACAGAGTCAGTGAGACTGAATATTTTCTGCAAGTTGAATTATCCCCACAAGGAAAAGTTTTGCTGCCATGCTCAACAGGTGGGCTGGTTAGAAAAAGGTGCGCCAGCAAGTGACTTTGGCAATACTGAATCATCTAAAGCAAACCCCTCCAGATGCAACCTTGTGAATTCCCTCAGCTATGTGCTGTGTGTAGATGCTGAACTAAATAATTCAACCATGATCCTAGGTCAGCTGAGGTGGAAATTAGTGGCTGTGAGCTTTTGTAGTGACACAAAGCAACTGTGAGCAAAACTGGGCAAGCTTGGAAAACACGTACTCAGATGATGAGCTTAATATTTTTTTAATTGCGCAGCCGTGGCTGAACACTGGTCCACCAGTTTGGCAGCAGCTTGCTTCTCCTACCGTGAAGAGATCCTCAGGCGTCGGGGGTTTTTCCAGGAGAACCATTTCTGTATGTGCAGCTTCACTGTCAAGCTTTCTAAGCAGGAGCCGAATTCTTAAATTACGTTTGCTTTTATTTTGAAAGGCCAAAATTCCTTTTGCAGATTCCTCTGGATATATGTGAGTCAGTGGTGAGACTCAGTTCCTGCACTGCCTTGGTGCAGCACTGAACATCCACAGAGAGCTGTAGATGCAGCTGAACTTCCAGGTGTTATAACCCTGATCTCTATTATGTTCCAGTTTTCGGGGGTGTGTGGAGTGTGGGGTGTGAAATCGAGCCATTTCTGAATGAGATGCATGCATTAATGGCACGTGAGACCTTTCATAGTGCGTTTGTTGCTACAGCCAGAGTTTTAAATCTTCTGCAGATGTGGAAATTGTTGGAAGCCTTACTTGCTTATTGCCTTATGGTGCTATGCAAAAAAAATCTCCTCAAAGGCTCAGTGATCAAGTTACTCACTTAGGTTTTCCCCTTGTGCTAGATTATCTTATTCTGTGCTACTGCTGACAAATTCACACTGGAGTTTAAAATGTGGTGCAGCTTGAAAAGAGACTGTAAAAACATGGTAAGACAACATGGGGTTAACTTGGGGGATGAACCAGCAATTATTTATAGCAGGGCAGGACCTGATTTTCATTTATGTGGAAGCTCCTGTGTATAGCTCTGGTAGTCAAAAGAAGCCACCATTTAAACAACAATCAGGATGTAAGCAGTCATAATCGTTTTATACATATAAACAATTACAACAGGTTTAGCATGAGCCACGAATTGCCAAGCTGCAACATCCAGACATCCAGCTCTTAAGTTTGACGCAAAGATGAGAAGTAACTAAGTGGTTAGCAATAACCAAGTATTAAGAAATAGTGGGCCAGACCTCCAAAATCTCAAGGCTGTTCTTCAAATGTTGTGATTTGAGAATGTTCATTTGATATTTTAAAGAGGGTTCATTTGAGTTAACTTTGTGTACCTTCTGCCTTTTTAGGCCATACAAATCACGAAGTGCAGACCTTGTTGTTTGGGTTTTTTTTGTAAACAGAAGTTGAGATTTGGTTGTATATTTATAGGACTACAAGGCCCATGGCTCTTAAGATGGCATGAAGTATCATGAGACTTGTGGTATGTGCCTTTGAGAGTTGGCAAGACTGTAAAGAACTTATTTTTATTGCCAGACTGGTTAAGAGATGACTCTGGCTATATGGAAAGAGCAGAACCTACTCAGTAAGGCAGGGCTCTTTTCGTAACAAAGAATTTAGCTGTGTTTATGCTTGTAAAATGCAACAAGCAGCAAAGAAAATGTAGGTCAAGGGAGTTCTGTAGCCAGGCAGTTACAGTCTTTGTCTTAAAGATGCAGCTTAGGTGATGTTAAGTAGTGTTTTCTTTTGGTAAGTGTAAAATTGCATCCCTGGCAGGTATTCACCACTGAACAGGAAGGTGACATGCAAGCCTTATGTTAGGGACTGAAACATCTGTCGTTCTGACTCTTCCCCTGAATGTTAGTTAAGCTTCAGAGAGACCCTCCTCTTCCCTTGTTTAAGCATAACCTACTGTTTCTAGCACAGTAAAAAGCTGCATGGCACTTTGGGCAAAAGACCTGCTGTGCAAAAATAGAGGTAGGTATAAGAGTCTCAAACTAATTTTGCAGTATTATGCTTCTTTGTGTAGCAGAGTGCCTAAGACAGTCCCATGCACGAAGTCTTCAAAAAGGAGGTCTTTAAAAGTATACATTAGCTTGTGCTGTGTGCTGCAAACTTCTTGTGTGCAAGAAGCGTTCTTACCTGAGTGCTTCCACCATCACTCATCAGCCTTGTTCCTGCTACAGCCTCGTAGCAGGAGAATAAGCATCAATTTTGGGAGAGGCTTCACAGAGCCAGGCTGGGGAACCGGCATCTCCGAAGCAAGAGCAAGACAAGAGGAACATCCCAAATAGGTTTAAATGTGCCTGTCCGGGAAGAGAAGATTCAGGTCTAGGAGTAAATCTCAAAACAGGGAGGGAGGCATGAAGTGTCAGGATGTTGTGAGTGCCCAAATGTCTCTCCTCGGCTCTGTGTCTAACCTGCGGGTGTATTTTGCATCTTTTCTTCTGCATCGTCAAGAGAATTGCACAGCAAGTTCCACCTCCAGGGTCGCATCACACTTGCACTAATGCCAGGAAGACAAAAAAGATTCTTTAGCTCTTCCTGAGGGCTTGATTGCAGCGGATGATGCAGAAGAGGAGAAAACCCAATGTGACTTCCAGGTCTGAGCAGGGCTGATGTCAGACGAAAACACGTATACTCAGAAAATGTGCATGTGCAAGGTGTACATACCCTTCATTGCTGGTGCAGTCATAAGGCATTTTCTCTTCTGGATCGATTTTCATGCTTTCTGATGGATTGTGTTAATAAAATCAAGGTTCCTCCTCAGAAGCGTGGCTTCTGAAACAGCTTGCAGTACCCATCCCCACTGCGGGTCTGAACTGCGGGAGGCCCAGTGTACTTTGGCAGATGTTTACAACATGTCACCTTACAAAATCACGTGGAAACGCCGTCGTGAATTCCTGTTAATGCCTTTTCTTTCTTGTGTTGCTGTTGGCTTTCAGCATGTGTGGAGCGAAAGTGAGGACTGCTTACCTTTTCTGCAGCTCGCACAGGATTACATCTCCTCCTGTGGGAAAAAGACACTCCATGAAATACTGGAAAAAGTCTTCAAATCCTTCAGACCCGTAAGTGCCTCTTTTTTACTTCTAAACATTGACAGTTGCCTGTCACTTTTAATAGGATAGCGCTGGATGGAGCAAGGTGGTTTTTCTTCTGCAGGGACTTACATCTCCAGTCAGCTGCCTGGGCGCAGTGGTGTTAGCATGTAAGTTACTATCAGGGAATTGGAAATTGTTTCTTGGAAGCCAGCTGCCTTTTTTGTTTCCGTCTCTGTGTTTGAGAGGATGAGATTCCCGTGCGGGGTGGGAGGCCAACTGGTGCGGCAGCCGGTGGCAGCGGCTCCCCAGCTGCACAGGGGCTCGTGTCCTGCTGATGCAGCGCTGACTCCGAGGAATGGGATGCGAGTCAGCGCCGCGGGACTTTGTGGCAGAGTTGTTTCCTGGCACTGGAATTGGGGAATTTTGCAAGGATCTGAGTAGTAAGAGTAAACCTCTGGGAAGCTGGAAGTATGATCTCTCCTCAAGAGTGGTTTGTTTTATTTTGGGGTTGGCTCTTTTTCCCCTCAAGTGGTCCAGATTTTGCTGTTAGGATGGTTGCCGCTTGGTATTTGCAAGCGCCGGTTTGGTCACTGCTTGAGAAGCTGCAGCAGAAGCTGGGTTTTGTGGGGAGGGGGCTTGTGTTTTTCTGTTTTGCTGCTACTCAGCTTTCTCTGTCCTTGTTTAATACACTAAGAGTTGGGTCAAAGCCTGGGTTTCACCAGGGTGAGGTGTCCTTGGCTGTGGTCCTTCATTTTTGCCAAATCCTCCCTTTGCACAGTCTCTCCTTTTGAGTACCTGGGGCTGGTGCAAAGCAGAGCAGAGGTTCGTTGCCAGAGCCATGCTCCCGTGATGTCCATGGGAAAACCGACCAATGGATGTTTTTACACTCAGCTGAAAATGTAGACCTTTTCCCCTCCTCTCTTATTCTGGCTGACTAATCAAGAAGACTGAAAATGTATCCCAAGTATTTAGAGCAAAAGGGAGGGCCTGGAGCGCCGATATGAAAACACTGGCCCTCCCTGTGTTACACCCTTGCATTGCCTTGCCACAGACCACCACAGCTGGTCGACATAAAAGAGCATCGTTTTAAAGAATCCTTTGAGAGACTGGAAATAAATAGAACAGATGCACACTTTTCTTAGAAAGGACTGGAAATCTGATCCGTCAGTACAGCTGCTTGTAATTGTGAAAACATACAAAAATATAAATATGTTTCCTGGAACAATATTCAGCTCTTGGATCTTCGTAGCTGTTTTCTCCTGCTCAGAAAAGCTGTGCCTTTGAGGAGAAACGTCCATTGGTTTAACTAAAGAGGACTTCAGAAAGACTTAATTAAATTGGTACAGATCACTTATTTCATTTAAACCACATTTATTTCAGCATAGCTTAAGTTATTGAGAAACTGGCTTCAGTCAAACCAAGTTAAGCTACTCTTCAGAATAAAAAGGTTCAAAGCAAGGGGAACCACTGTGCGCATTTAGTCTGGGCCTTTGGTTAATACATCACATTGCACCCCATGATTCCTACAACCAAGCACATAAATTGTGGTTGAGCTGGAGCGTGTCTTTTCCAAAGAGACCCAGTCTTGATGTAAAGTCTTCAGGTGACTTAACAAGGATACAGCACTGCTGGGCACTTTTTCTTCCCGTCATTAGTTACAGTCCTGTGAAAAACTGTTTTACTTGGTCTGCATTTTTCTGGGTTTGCTTCCTAGCTGTTGAATTTCATTATGCTTTTGTCTGCTCAAAAATGGTGTCCTCAGTTGTCAGAGAGTTCTTGCAGACTGCAGTCAAATACTTCTTCATTTTCTGTTGTATGTACCACAAAGATTAAGTTTCTCAGCTTCTCCTTTGACCTAGTATTGAGAGATTTGCATCAGCATGACAAAACTGGGTTTATCATTTGAGGTATGGTTGTGTGTAGGCAAGTCTAATAAAGAATGTATTGACATTTTTCCCTTATTGTAGTTATTAAAAATAGCACATGCATGGTAGAATAGATTTTAAAAAGTGAAGGGTGTTACGATGGATGTATGGAAACAGTTATTTTGCCCCCTCAGGCCTTTGCCAGAACAGAACAACTTTTCATCAGTACTGGGAAATTATCTCCTTGGCATTACTTTGTACTGTCCCCCATCCTTTCTCTGCTGGACCTGTTCTGCTAGTGAAACCACCTTGCTGTCGGCTTGGAGGTAACAGTTCATTTGCAGAACATTTCTTCTCCACTATCCTAACCAAGTCTGCTGTCAGAGACCAGTCTGGCAAATGTCAGTTTGAAAAATGGCAGTTCAGGAAAAACCGCTGCTGAAGGTCAGACTGGGCTCTTCTGAAGTGCCTGATGGTCCTGGCTACTCAGTCTGAGACACCTGAGGAGAGGCCAGGTTTTTGGCATGTGCTTGGCGCACAACTTCTGAAAGTCTTTTGCATTTTGGTATTTCCAGATGGACATCAAAGATTATTAGACAATTTTCAGAGACTTTGTCAGGGTTTTTTGAAGGGAAACGTTTAGAAGGAGACGCTGGTGGTGCATCTGCAACTCTCCGTGCCCTCCGGCACAACACAGGTGCCTGCCCTCCTTTAACCAAGGGCTTCAAGGCCGATTTTTGCCCTGTAATTCAGCTCAGCCCTGCTCCATGTATTTGTGTTAACAGCCCAGCTATGTCTCCACAGGCTTACCCTGGGGCTGTGGCATGGGAAGGAACTGGCTGCTCGTGCCACCGTTTCGGAGGCCGTGAGAGTGGGGATGCCCGGCAGCTGGCATCCCTCTCAGTGAGAGACAGAGTTTTCCCTCTGCTCACCACTCTTCCATGGGTGCAGGAGGCAATGAGGGTGGTCTGGGAGCTGCTCACCAGTCCTCACTGCTTTTGGGCATCTCTCCCTTATGTTTTATGGGCATAAACACAGTACCAGGGTAGGACATTTATTTAAACAAGGCTTTTAGAAAATGTTGGTTAACCTGTGACAGCTAAATCGCACCTCTAAATCCTGCTGTAGACAAGGTCAAGCTGTTTCTTTACTGAAGGTGGTGGGGAGCATGTTGTCTGCCCATTTCTGCCTTCCTGAGTCGGTTTCCACAAAACTCTGATTTGCCTTATTATCCACTTACTCAGGGAGCATCCAAAAGTGCCAGACACCACACAGGTACATGAAGTGGTGCAAACAGCACTGGGCTCAAATACCCCTAATTGCCCCAGAGCATCCCAGCTCCTCTGACGCCCTTGTCTCTCTGGTGCCAGAGGTGTCCGTGCTCGTGCTTGCAAGCACATCTGCCTGGAGACTAAGCCCTTCACACCAGGATTCAACAGAACCAAGTTATCTCTAGTATAGCATCGTGTGGACCACTAAAACTCGGTCTTGGTTTATTTTTCAGTGTGCTTGTATGTCAGCTTCTGGCAGGAGGCAATGTCACTATGCTTTCATGACTTAAAAGCTACTAGGTTATTTGTATAAGATCAGGGCACTTTTTGAAAGAGTGAAGAAAGAAAGGCAAATAAAAAATAAAAAATGCCTGAGGGACATAACACCAACTGGCAGAGTTTGCTGAGAACCAAAACATGAGTTGTACAATTCAGCAGCAAATTCCAGGGCTCACCTTCAGCCTAAAAAGCCTACATCTGAACTGGGAAGCTGCAGCGTAAGAGCCATTTATCCCATATTCATTGAATTCACACGTGTCCTGGTTACCTCTTCTTTACCTCCAGATGTGTGGTTTGTCCAGCAGGAGTAGATGTAGTTCAGGTGGTGTTGCCACTGATAGTTGTTCTCTCTTCCTCCTTACCACCCTCCTGTCCTCCTCCCCACACATCCCCATCCGGCAGTTTTTTCCCCCTTGGCTGTTTGGCTGGTGGATCAGCTCTCTCTTTCTACACCCCTTTCCTGTTTTACCTCTTTCCTCCTTGTTTTTGCTCTCCATGAAAGTCCTTTCAAGTCTGCCACATAGCTGATACTTTAATATATGAAGTAGGTAACGGACTAGAAGCAGAAAACTAGTATGTTTGAAAGAAGACAGGGTGGGAGTCACTGTAGGGTCAACTCAGGCCACCTTCATCGTCTTATTTTGTCATCATCTTTTATAAACCCTCCTTCTCCTTTTTTGCAGAGCTCCTGCTCTTTGGACCCTGATCCTCCCTCCTTGGGATCAAGGTGTGAGCTGACTTGTCACTGCAGTCCCGAGAGCAGTAAGGGGTTAACAGCAGTGAGGGACTGTAGTCCTGTGGGGAGCAATGAGATGCAACCCCTAAAAACAGGACCTGCATGGTTGAGGTCGTTGGTACCTTGGAGGATCCTAAAGTGTCTATGAGAGAACAAAACTGCCTCTCTTGGAGGAGCATCCCATCCCATCCCACCCCATCCCATCCCATCTCCATCCTTCCTGTGCTCTGTAAAACCACCAATGTCTGCAGCATCACTATGATTTACACTGCACCAGGGAGAGAAGAGCTGGGTTTCCTGAGGGCAAAGGGAGAGGGGATGTGTGAAAAGCAGGACACGCTCCCCATCCTTTGGGGTCATGTGCATCTTTGTGGTTCTTGTGGTGTATGTTGTGGTTTCTATGCTAATTTTGCATGGGAAGGGCTTACAGTATCCCGTAAAATGAAGACTCATGTGGCTCATTTCCCTGCAAATCAAGGAGGAATTATAACCAGAGCTGGGCAAAAAAAAGGTGATCAAAGCTTTTTCTGCAGCTGATATAAACGGAACAGTACAACACTCACATTTAATTTGAATACACCCAATCCGTTTACTGAAAAATCCACTGGTTTAGGTCCCTAAAAGTCTTCCTCATGGCAGCCTTATCATTTTTGTGCTACCACCTAGCAAGTGTCACCCTCCTCCCAATTTTTCTGGGCTTTGCCTCTTTCGAGAGGTAACAGCTGCGTCACTCTCTGAAAAGGGTGTTGCATGCATCTGTGCTGCTCTTCTGGCCCTGGCAAGCTAAATACATGGTATTCCCTATAATGCCTTGCATATGATTTTGCTTCGTGGCTATTAACAGCTGCTAGTGTAGGATTCTAATATGAGATTTCCACAACACATGCATTATTTTGACTATTATTTGGTTTGTCGGTCTTCCTGACTTCTGTTGGCTTGCCAGCCTTTTGGGGGAGAGGGGAAAAGTTCAAACATCGCTGTTTGCTCCTTTTCCTGTAGTGAACAAATGCCGTTGCAGTGATCAGAGCCATCAGGTGGAGGCATCCAGACATTGTCCAAGGAAGATGGGCTGGCAGTTCTTCACAAGCCGAGATCTAATTTGCAGAAATTTAAAGGACAATTTGGAGTTGAATACTCAGCATTTCTCACTGCAAGGGCATCACCCAGCATGCAAGACTTTGTCTGGTGTGATGAAGTGAAGGGTTTAAGAGAAGCACTTAATACAGAATCATAGAATCGTAGAACTGTTTAGGTTGGAAAAGACCTTTAAGATCATTGAGTCCAACCATTAACCCAGGACTGCCAAGGCCACCACTAAACCCTGTCCCTAAGCACCACATCTACCCGTATTTTCAATACGTTCAGGGATAGTGACTCAACCACTTCCCTGGGCAGCCTGTTCCAGTGCTTGACAACCCTTTTGGGGAAGAAATTTTTCTTAAGATCCCATCTAAACCTCCCCGGTGCAACTTAAGGTCGTTGCCTCGTCCTGTCGTGTTTTTAGGGACTCGTTGCCTACTCCATACTAGCCAGTTCTGCATGAGGATGCTTTCTTTGGCTTTTATAAGGCTGCTGAACACAAACTGAGGTAACTACTACTACAGTATTATCATGTTTCTTTCTGAAGTTAAACCACTGCCAAGGCGAAACACAGAACAATTTGTGATACGACCTCAGGGAAGAGCACAAAGCTTTTTGCAAGTGCTTTGCTTTGGTTTTATTTATCTTCTGGTCTGCGAGCACTTAATTTGGTGTGAGGATGCATTTTCAAATCTTTGCCTGTTACAGGAGGGAGGGAAAGAGAGTTGAGATTGTTATGCAATACTGTTATTCCAGGGTTTGAGGTTTTCAAGAAGTGGCACCTAGGTATCGCATGAAGATTTGCAGCAAAGCTGCACGAGTGGGTAATTCGCTATTACACAGTATTTTCTCTTCTTTGTAGTTACTTGGGCTTCCAGATGTTGATGATGATGCATTTGAAGAATATAATGCAGATGTGGAAGAAGAGGAACCAGAAGCTGATCACCAACAGATGGGTGTCAGTCAGCAGTGATTTTCTAAGAAGCTAAAAATACTCGGAAGCCTTTGGTACCAGGTGGGGTCAGGTGGTCCCACGTTAGCCTGTTTGAATTAGCACATCACATGGGGATATCTGGCTCCCAGGATCAAAGTTCTACAAAACGGTTTAAAAAAAAAAAAATAATAATAGTAATAATCTGTGATGAGCTTTGCTAAGAAGTGACCTGAATTTTGCTCCTGCTTCAGTGGGTTTTCTATGGAGTTGTCTTGGTAGCATTCTGCCGTTATCAATCTAGAAGTAGTTTTGTCGCTGACTTGTCTCTTCGATTTGTGTTCAAGAGTAACGTTCGCTGACATGAATGTAGAGTACTGAGAATGTAGGAAGCGTGTAGTGAGAGTGCCGAGTCCTCACTGGTGACCTTTCTGAGGAAACCAGCGCAGAGAACAAATGCGACCTGCACTTTTCTTTTTAGTTCAACAGCTATGGTTTTTGACAAAGTACCAAACTTGGAGAGATTTCTCCTGAAAAACACTAGTTTAATAGTGGTTGGTGCTGCAGAAGTGCACATGAAGGCTGAACAAAACTAATGGGAAGCGGGAAATCCAGAGGAGTATTGGTGTCAGATATATTAGTGTCATTTTACTGATACCTGAGTTTACAAATGCTGGATTAATAACTTGGAGTCATTAAGTATCAGCAGTACACATTATAACCAACCCTGGTACTCTGACACCATTTGATCCAAAGTCAAATGCTACTTTCGTACAAATCAATTAAAAAACAGCCATCGCCTATCCCACTTCTGCATGACAACCAATTTTAAGCTTTGCCATTTTTAATACACTGCTAAATTATTGTACAGACCTCATGGCATCATGAATTGAAGTGCAACTTAACTTTGAAGCCATAAGGGTACAAACCAGCACCTGGTTCTTGAAATTATGCAGGACCTGTTCCTCTCCCTGGGCCTTTGAGCTAGTCTGGGCATTTACACCTCATTGGAGGGGAGCTCAAATACTGCTACTTTGGCTGATATAAAAAAGAGTGAGATTTTACTTAACTGGGGACTTGCTCCCCAGAGGGGTTTAGCAGGGTCTTGGTATAAAGGAGAAGACCCCTCGTGTTTTATACCTATTTTGCATAGAATTAAGTGACTCAGAGGAGTGCCAGACTGTGAAGATGCAGGGTCTCTGTATTTACTTGCCTTTTGTACTGAAAATATAAGAAGCAAAGGGGATTCTGTTGTAATACAGCTGTTTTCCACATTGAGCAAAATATTTCTAAATTTACTCCTTTTTCCCAATTTTTTAAAAATTCATGAAATGATGGTCACACGCTTCAAAAGCCCTTTTATACAGAATTAGCTTTATAAAAACAAGAATTGAGCTAAGAGAAAATGCTTGGACAACTCCTAGAAACAACTCGCACCATCTTGAAAACCCTGTTGTTAGCAATGTCTCCTTTTCAATAGATTTTTTTAAGACTTTGTTTTTCAAGGTTACTTAAGAGAACAAGTTTTCTTGGTGGTTTACATTTCTGATGATGGCTTGAGAGATGCATAGCACTTGATTTTTCCAATCTGGGGCAACGACCTGCCATAACCCGGATGGTGTGTGGTACCTGAGAGTGCACAGAAGTGTCCGCAACACTGTAAAAGTCGGAGTTTAAAAATATCAAAAAAAGTGGAACAGAAACAGAGCTTAATGCAACTTTGTACATTTTTTCGGCATGCAGGCGTAAACATGGTAGTCGCAGCACATTTTCTATGGACTAGTGACGTGAGAACTGTGGCAGTTCATTGTATAACACTGTACAGCAGCAATAGGCTTTTTGCTTACTAAAATAAAGTGTTAGACCAGTGGTTTCCATCCCTGCTTTAAGTCCCTAAGTTTTTCTTTCCAGCTGAAACAGATGCCATAACCTTAAACAGAGCCTTGCTTTGGGAGAACTTTTCGTAGGATCCAATTCTTTGGTTGCAGCTCATACAAGTAGATCTTTTGGGGCTGACTTTGCTCTGCTGTAACCTAACGCAAGGCATAATTTACAGTAGTGCAAGCTGGAGGCAAAGTCCTGCCAGTCAGGTTTGCTGGCCACTTGCACCCATTTTGCTTAGGTGCAGGCAGCTGGCACTGACATGCACGTGCATGCACCCACACCTGCACAAGCCCTGCGCATGGCTGCGTCACGAGCTGGGCTGTGAGGTCAATCTGGCTGGGAAATAACCCTCTGTCTTTTTACAGACAGGCAGTTTTCCAGCTGGATCAGTCCCACCATCTGGTTCAGTGTGTGGCCACACAGATGAGTGCTGGCACAACAGAAGGGAGGGTGTAAGGGGTGGACGTGGGTGGTAGCTGAGGACCTGCAGCCAGAGGTGCCTTGCACCCCTCGTATGGTGTTAGGGACCTGTGGCAGAGGTGCAGACGCAATCTGAAACGGCCCAAGTGTTGTGAAGGATTGACTCCACAAGGCTCAGTGGAGGACTGGGCTCTGGGTGGCAGCAGGATGGGCAGGAATTCATGAAATGAGGAAAGACTGCAAGATCAGTGCTTGTAATTGCGTACAGGAGGTTGTAATATGTACTGCACTCTGCTGCCATTCCCTGCATATTGATTGAATTGTTCATAAGCAGCTGAGCATTAATATGGTTGCAAGCAAACATAACACTGTAAATTATGTAGATACATTATTTTCTGTATTCACTAACTCACTTTTTCGGAGGGATGCCATACACCATTTGGGTGATTTCTACACCAGAATGCAAGTGCTGGACAGCCAGGGGGCCCTTCTGCAGCGCTCACCCCTGCAAAATTCCCACTGAAGCTAGCCAGACTTTGTTCAAACGGGACCTGCAGGACTGAGTGCTCCAGGGGGATGCGTGAATCTTGGTCCAGCAGGGAGCCGAGTGCTCTTGGCCCCTCTCACTCTGCTGGGAGCCGAATGTGTTGAGCCCTGCTGCTGAACTGAAGCATGACCAGGCAGCATCGAGAATAAACTGGAATTTTATACATAGAAAATTTAATTTACATGTGTATTAAATGTGAATGAGCATTAATATAGAATGTATTTTATCAAAAAATATTGATTGCTTACTTTGACCAAATACATTTCTCTATTACCACGTTACTCGTTCCATACATACCAAATGATGTAGGAGATGCAGAACTGGTTTAGTTGTATTACAAAGAATCTTTGTATTTTATTTGTATTTTATTTTTCCCTCACTCCCACCACATATTCAGGTTAGTAGCCATTAAGTAATTAACCAGGGGTAGCATGACCCAGTGGCTAGGCTGCCAGACTGAGACACAAGATTTATGAACACATGCATAAATGCTTGCAAGCCTGGGGACTTGGTGAGAAGGTGTGGCTTCAGAGCTCTGCCATTGCCTTGCCCTGAGCTTTGGGTGGATCTCAGCAGCTGGGAATTCAAGACAGGCCTCCAGTTATGCATCCAGGGCTCCATGAAATATAGTGGGAGAAGGGTAACTGCTGTCAAAGTCCCACCTTAAGCATTTTGTAAAAGGGGCCATCAGTATTATTTGCCCACCAGTGTATGAAGTGCTTTTAGATCTGTGGGTGAAAAGAGGTATGCATTATCATTGCCTATCCTCAAAGCAAACCATTAGTGAAAGGACGCAGAAGACTCTCCCTTTTCCCTCACCCTTCTCTCATAGGCATTTCATGCTGTAGTGAAATAGAAATATACTAAAGCAGAGCCTCTTGCAGAACTGGTGCTTCTGAATGTGAGTTGCATGAATGCAATGAGCAGAGTGCTGCTTGGGGGGGTGAGAAATACATGGGATGCCTGAGGGAAGAGCAGATTTCAGAAATGCAACAGTTGGTTTGGGTAGCAGGGGCAAGAGTAAGAAATGCCCTTTTCAGAGATGCTTGGAGTGCTCAAACAGTGCAAACTATTCTGCCAAGTATCTGCTTATGGAACCTATGCAGTTTATAAAAAAGCTGCTCTGGACATCACTGGGGCCTCGAGCTTGCCTGCCTGATGAATGCATTGCAAGAGAGGAAGGGATGGAGAAAAGGCAAACTAAAAAGCCTTCTCATCCTCTCTTCCACAACATTATTATGTATGATATTGTGCAAGTAGGTAGGAGCAGCAGTCAGGGAGCTGCTTTATTAGGTGCATAGTAACATCTCTTAAAAGCAGTTGCTCATGAGAGAAAAAATTGGCAGACTGTTTCCTCGCCAAAACGTGGGGAATAGCACACCCCTGAGGACGGTGACCAGAACCCTACCAGGCACCAGCTCTACCTCCTGCCCTGCTCTGGTCTGTTTTCCAGGCAGTTTCCCTCTGTGTGTAGTGCTGTGCCTTTGAAAGTCACATGCTTGTAAGAATGCCATTTTTGATGGCAATAGCCAGAGTTAGTTTTCCTGCATCAGTGATGTGCAGGCATCTTAGTGCTGTGTCCCGTGTAAGGTGTGCTGTGTGAGATGGTGGCTGGGGGCAGCGGGGAGGAGGTTAGTAGGTCACTGCCCTTTTCCCCCTCTGCAAGGTGGGACACGAGACTGTGGCAGTAAAAGTGATTGCCAGAACATTATGGGCGTTGCTTTGGAAAGCTGCCATACAGGACAGATTCCCGGCCTGTTTCAACGTTTCCTGATCTTTCACTGGAACCCAGGGCTGAAGTCCATGGCTGTTTTACTCACAGTCAGCTTTAGCTGTGGCAGGAAGTGAGGTTTCCATTTCATCCATCCTTACCTTATGTCCACGCGTACCACTCTGTTCTCAGAAATTCCCACTCCCAGAAGAGGGGAAGCAGAGGAAGGAGGAGCGAAACACCTCTTATCTCCCACAGCTTGCAGCCAGGTGCACCAGTGAGAGCTGCAGTTCAGCACAGTGTGTGTTACTGGGCTGCTCTATCCTTTCTGCACAGGCAGCATCTTCTCACAGAGGGATGAGGTGGCATGGGAGATGTATTATCCCTTGAGGACCCATGCATGGTGCATGCCAGACAGGGGTTATGCAGAAGACAGCAGTCTTTTTAGGTGCCAAACCCAAGATCTTTACACGGAGTGATGCCTAGCTAAATAATCCAGTCTCTGAAAATCATGACCCATTGAGACTTCCCAGGCTGGGCATCCAGAAGATGAGACCTCTCTGGCTGCATGTCGCTGGGGAGCCTGGCCCACCTTGCAGGTCTTTCTCAGTGCTGGCTAGTTTTGGTCTGGCCACAGGACATGGGAGATTGGGAAGGATCCCTGCAGGGGCTCTAGCTGGATGCCCCTTTCTGTAAATCACTGAGCAGAGGGAAACACTTTGTTTTATCTGTTTAATTCTGGCAGGACCTCTCCTCCCCCCTGGCAGCCTGTCTCTGCAGCCAGCTGCAGCGGGGAAGCCTTCACATGACAGCCAGGCAGGAATGACTCAGGGCAGCAGCTCTTAAGACCCTGTAACAGGCTGGGCTTGAGGTGGTCCCTACAGAGTTACCACGAAGCTGAAGGCTCAGGGATGTCACTTCCAAGGCAGATACTAAAATAAAGAGATTCCTTAAATTTGGTCCTTACCTCTGATAGGAAGGACTCTGAGGGCAGACCCTGTCACCTCAGGTTTTTATCAGACTTCTGAGACTTAGTTACATTGTTGGCATCTACTGTCTGTGGCAGGTCTATGAAGGAAACCACTTACCCACAATCACCCATTCAGTGAGCCAGATTATATATGTACTCTATGTTTGACTTTTTTCTCTTTGCTGATTTTTTTTTTTAAAAGAAAGACAATCCTTAAAGGCATAGCTGCATTATTGCAAACCCCAGTTTCTACAGAGCCGCATAGTACTGCATTGTCAGTATTAGCTTGGTTGTAAACGAATATGCAATTAACAAAAAGGGCATTCATTTGTCTGCAGAAAAAAACTTCTCGGAACTAGTTACTGCTGACTAGAGTAAAGCTTACTGGTTTAATGTAAAATACATTGAACTTTGAAATTCCCCTTCTGTACCGACATGCTGTTGCTCATGTAGGCAAAGAACTGTGGTAACACTGCATGTAAAAGATGTCTGCTTTCATCTTCGGGGGTGGTGGTGGAAACGTCAGCTCTGGATTTCAGTCAATGCAAATTTTTTTTGTTGTTGTCAAGTTTTCCTTTACTAATGCAGGGACCAGTCAGACCTCAACACATCAAGCAGAAATCATGTGCCATGCCATGCAAAGGCTGTCTTTGGTGTGCTTTCCACCATTTTTCTGGCTAGAAGATCTCTGTCTTTGGGACTACAAAGCTATGAAATGAGTCGCCAAAAGATGTTGCCCTTTTATTCAATGCTTTAAAAACCTTCAGTGGAGCCCGGCCTTTCTTCTGATCCTCCTTCCTCTCCCACCACCAAGGCATCAAATCCAGCAGTGTCGTTACACCATGAGCTTGCCATTAAAGAACTTACCAAACTCTGATGACTGATGGAGTCTTTTCTCTGTGAGCAAAATGAACTAAATGGGGGATTTTGAGGGGCTGAAGTGTAGCTACAGTGAGTGCGGCAAAAGGAATGAGAGGCTTGCATTTCCTGGGCACTGTCGGTGCATGGTGGGATAAACATGGTGTTTGCAGCTGTAAGGAGGAGAAAATTATTTTATCTGAGCTTTGGGGGCTGCAGAGTAAGCCCTGTTTTGCAGGACAGGACCCAGAGCCACTGGATGGTTTGGTTCAGCGTAGTCTGAGGTGGTGGATTTGCTGTCAGAAGATGGGAGTTGGTGGTAATATTTGTGGATGAGCCAGTATTTCAGACCTCCCAGGTCCTCTTCTGTTTTGCACAGATTAAGGAGACATCTGTTCTAATTAACAGATATGTAATGATGCTGAAATGAAAATTGGTGGTTCTGTTCAGCTCATTTGTCTCTTGTCTTTAAACACTGCACTTTTAATTGCCACTTTGACATCTTCTTACCCTGATTTAGTTGAAGGAACGCTGTCAGTTGTTACCTTTTGTAGTGAGCCTCTGTCTGTGCTTTGAAGAACATCTTCCAGCCCATGGAAGAGCAAAAGCTGTGACTTATCACTTGCCTCGTATTTTTGGCACTTCCCAGGGCATGAGCTCTGAGTAGAGCGTGACAATTTTGTGCCCTTTAATGTGTCCAGAGCCCTCAGCATTGTCTATAAAGCTGTGCCTGCAGCTGGTAGAGTGCCTGCCAGGTCTGACTACCTCATGTTGGTGCACGGTCCTGGCAACGTGAGCCCCACAACCTGAGAGACCTTTGTGTATGGTAGAAGCCACTGTGCCAATTAGGCTCTGGCTACAGATACAGCTGCGTTTGTGGAAGAGGTGACAGTCCCAGCATGTGTTCAGCTACTTGGAACCCACTGCCCACTCAGGTCTGCTGGATGGACTTCTTCCTGTGTCAGAAGGTCAAGTGAACTTAAACAGCATAGACATCAGCTCTCTGCTAATACGGACCTCAGCCCAGGGACAATAAGCTGCCCTGCTGTGGTGAGGAGCTCCCACACAAGGTGGTGGCTGCAGCTGGGGGCACTCTGCCGAGCACATAGCGTTTGCTCCAGTTTGGGTCTGTCCACACTCCAGCTCTCCAGAGTTACATCATGCCTTCCCCAAGTCAAGAAACTAGGATATTCCAGGGCTACAATAGGTTTTGGCTTTGTATCAAGGAGAACAGATCCATTAGAGGTGTGCGGTTTGTGTTGCCTCTCTAGGTTCCTGCCTAATGCTTTGTCTCCCACCATAGCTGTCCTCAAGCAGAGTCAGCTGGGAAATGCAGAGTTACCCCCCCTCAGCAGCTCCGTGTGCTGTTTTAAGGAGCACATCAGATTTTATGCTTGCTTTCTACAAGTCTTCATGTTCCTTCCTCTCTGTGACAAGGTTCTTGGTTCCACCAGTTGTTTAGTGAGTGATGAAATGCCATAAAAAAGCACATTTAACTTTATTTCCAATGCCTAGGTGTATGCATCCATGCTTTTCACTGAGCAGCGCTCTATTTGTGACACCAAAGCAAGGTTCTTTATACCTTTTATTAGACAAATTGATACAGGAGAAGGTGAAAGCCAGGAGCTCTCAAGCTCCCAAGTGCTTTTCCATGCTGAAATAAAAGCAGCGATTATATGGGGCAGCCTGACAGTAGGTAGTATCTCTCCACAACACCTTACCTTGCTTGTACACATTTCTTAAGGTATTACTGCTATAATGGTGTAATGGAAGAGGTAGTGTTGGAGCCAGGTTTTTATTTACAGCCTCTAGGAGTGCTAAAGGGCCCAGAAGTGGATGTCAGCTATGTTACAGCCACCACAGGGCTCCTTAGGAGTGTGTAAAGGGCTGTAGCGCGCCATGAGCTTTCAAGCCTTTATGCTTTTGGGTTTGTAGCAGTCCCCTAGAGGTCAGCAGAGCCTAAATTTTGAAGGAGCTCTAGCCGCTAGCAGCATTGCAGGGATGATAAAAGCAAGTTTGCTGCTGGCCTGCAAGACCCTGCTTTTGCTCTCTTGCAACTTCAGCTTCTGCTGGAGAAGGGGTCAGGCTGGGAAAAGAGGAATCAGCGCATGGGACAAAAATTTCTGCTTTGGAGATGGGTGGGCTGAGAGCTTGCCATGGGGAAAGACCACAGGGAGGAGAGGGCAGAAGCAGCCTGAAGATGGGCGTTGGCATCATCAGAGCTGCATAGGGCAGTGGGAGCTGGTGCCTACACCTCTTGGCCCCAGTGGTACCCGTTCCTCCTGGGACCATGGCTGGACTGCGCTGCATTGGGTGCAGTGTTCCATAAGAGTAAGCGTCTCTGCAGCTGCGCTTTGCATGCATGCATCTGCACACCAGTGCAGCGGCATGACTGCTCGTCACACTGGTGTGATCTCAGCCTTGAGCTGCCTCCCTGATACCACACGGCCTCAGCCACGCTGCAGCCGGTGACCAAATGTCACCTCCTTGCATGCCCAGGTCTTTGCAATCCCAACCTACCTCCCACAGGCACTCATTTGACCTGTTGCCCCTGCCCAGGATTGGAGGTGCAGCTGGGTTTTGCCTGAACTTTCTCAGCTTCTGGGGTTGGTGTGGCCATGTAAGGGAGCCAAGCTGTGCCACATTCAGATGACTTGAGGCTGACAAGCCAGTCACAGACAGCCACTCCATGCCCGGTCAGCTTTCCACAGTACCAGAAGAGGGACAGAGTTTGGCACAAGGCACTGGTACAGACGTAGGCTGAAGAGTGCTGAGGAGATGACAAATGGTGAGTCCTACCCTGCATGTGCTAGCAGTCCAGGGGCCAGACCCCAAACCAAGACCCTAATTCCTGCTGCCAGCCTCTGGAAATGCTCAGTCTCGCAGCAAGCAGCCCTGGGAGACCCAAAACAAGCGAGCGCTGCATTTGCCTGCGGGGCAACGTCAGCGTTTGCATTACATTTCTCAGTAATGAGAAAGTTAGTTACCTTGGGTGGATGTGAGCTTCCATTCGTCCTACATACTAGCCCTCTCCCCAGCTGCAGCTGCAGGCTAAGTAACTGGGAGTGCAGTTGGCAAAATATACCTCTTTCTCCCTGGTTTTTCTTCTGGCCAGCATGCCCAGGGCTCTGGCTGCCCTTTTCCCTATTGTTTAGCTGGCCACCCTCCAAGCATGGCTCTCCATTTTCCTCTGCATCCTTAAGGACCATACACTCAGCTCCAGCAAAAGCATTTGATGAGAACTGAGACTTGCAAGCTTCGTTCTGGAGGACATGTTGTACTGGAAATGCAGTGATTCACACAGAAAGTCAGTGCCAGTTTTTATCCCATCGCGCTGTCCTTTTTGGTTAATAAAAGCTAGGAAATTTTTGTATTGGCTTTTCTTGAAGGTCTTGGGTTTTTTGATTATTCTATTACTTCTTGTTTGCTGTATTTCTTTTTGTTTCTGCAGAACCTTTTATCAGGGAAGGTTTTGAACTGCCTGTGAGTCATGTAGCAGCAATGGGGAGTGGCAGCACAGAGCTGTGGGAGTGCAAGTTTGTGCCCTGCTTACGTCTCAATGACAAAGGATGCTGGTGGGTCACCCAGCTACCAATGGACTTCCTGGCGGCAGTGCCTAGGGTGGTCAGCCTCGATGCTGGTCACGTCTCTCCTCCATGTGCTGCTGGCTACAGAAAGTGAATGCCTTAACCTTGATGAATTCAGCTCTGGTTTTGAGCCTTCTTGAGCCTTTTGAAGTCAGTGTAGCAGACTGCAACAAAATTATTTATGCAAAGCCTAAATTACGAAGCACAGACCGTGGACCCTTTCTCACCTCTGTGAAATGTCTGAGCCTGAGGGCAAGACAGTTTTATAGATGCAACAAACCATGAGCTGAAGATGTAAAGTGAGATAATGAAATGCTTGCTGAGGCCTCTCAAACTGTGTGGCAGGACCTCCTTCCCCCTAGTCCCAGTGTATGGGTGCATGTTTTTCCAGCTCTGCGGGATAGCAGGAGGCAACTTCCTGGGAACCACCACAGCAAGGCTCTTGCTAAACTCCTTCAGGCTTTGTCAATTTGCAGTTTCTTTGGAGTGTCATCCAAAAAATGGAGGGAAGGCGCTACCTGCAGAACCGGTAATGTGGTCGCTAACCAGGCTTCATCAGCACTCCCTGAACCCTCCCAAGCACACATGAGCAGTTAATTAGATAACTGGCCTGATGCAGCATCCTGTATAAAAGAGATTGCAGCATAGCAGCAGATCAGCAAAGGCGTGTACCACCGGCCCTGGGAACCTGCTTTCATGCATCAGCACACAAAAGAGCTCAAAAGGGAAACTAGGGATAGACTTGCCATCTCTGAGGTCTTCAGAAACCCAGAAGTGGTGGTGATTGCATCTCAAAAGAGGGGGTGGGGGCGGGGTGTTTTTGGAGGGGAAAAAAGCGCCATCTTTGTTACTGTGGAAACCAAGCAATGAACAGCAGCTTGTTACTTCTCTTGCTTCACAGGGGGGATGCTGGCAGTTAGCCCCGGACTAACAATGGCATTGACCTCAGGCCAGCAGGCTGCAGCTCGAGGCAAAGGGAAAGAGCCAAGGAGGAGGCATCTGGGAGGTCACAGACTCCACTTTAAAGTGGACTGTGGTTCGGGAGTTGGTGGCATACTTGAGACAAGGAAAGGGAGTGGTAAAGAGGAGATACAAGAGGACTGAGACCAGGAAGAGGGCATCATAGCAAGGGACCGGTGGAGAAGGGGATTGGTTTGTTCTGTGATGGGACTGGAAAAGGCCTTGTGACAGCTAAGTGCAGCCTGGCTTGGCCAGAGCAGGCAACAGAAATGATGTGGAGACATAGCAGCATCTGATAGAAAAACACACAGGCAAACATGGCTGTAGCAAGTGCCTCTGAGTGGCAATCACTGCACCTCTCCTTCCTGCTCACCACGCCCCTATGAGGTGCAAGGTGCCTAGTTCTGCACCAGCCATCCTGGGCTCTGGGAGCTGCAGTCCAGCCCTGGCCTCCTCCCCTGTTGCTCAGCTGCTTCTGCCTTTGCAAAAAGAGCATTGGCAAGACCCAAAATCCTTGTGACGAAGCAGCAGCCTGCTGCCATGGTACTGGCTCTACACCTATCCGGACAGGACACTGAACAGGAAGGGTTGTTTGCTGCTCTGTGAGGCACTTCTGCAGCTCTGTGGCTAAAGTCCCCCATACCCTTGGCACAGCTTGTCACCATGTCTGTTTGCACGGTTCACAAACTTGTACGTGTTATCAAACTGTCGGCGCTTTCACCACCAACTGTTCTTTCAGAACAATAAAAATCATGTTTTCCTTCCTAATAAAGTTTCTTTCTACCCACTGGCCCTGTGGCAGGGTTGTTTGTACAATGTACGGCAAGGCTTGCCCATAGACAAGGGACCTGCCCAGGCCTGCAGGTCCCCGTGCTCACCCAGGCTGAGGCCTGAGAATTAATGGGGATGATGGTGCTGAGAGCTGATACAACCAAAGCAAAGTGACCAAATGCTGTCATTCAGTCACCTGCAGTGCCCTGACATGTGCTGTTGTATCAGACATTTAGAAATGCAACCAAATTACACAAGAAGACATGAATAACAGGTTTCTGACTACTACCACTGAAGCCAATGGGTAGTTCCTGTGGTCTTGTAGGTCCCTGAACCTCTGCTCTCCTTTGCCTTCGCAGCTGCTGCTCAGCAGGGTAAAGCTTCCAGTCAGTGCCTGTCACCAACCCTTCATTTCTCAAAATCCATGCACCACTCTTATCCAGCAGCGGTACTTAGTGCCAATCTGCAATCCCAATACCCCATAAAATGATTCGTTAGCCATGATAACAGAGGAGAGTTTGACCTGCCAGATGTGCAATGTGGACCCTCCTGACTATTTTCTCTTTCATATCCTATTGGTACCATTAAGAGAGGCTCCATCATTCCAGTGAATTTGGCCTGACTCACCCATGGAAGAAAACCCTACGTGGGGAGGAAACAACTTGACCCAGTGACTGGTGCTATGTGAAAGCAGCAAAAGCCTGGTTTAATTTCCCTCCTGCGCTGTGACTGCATTCCTTCAATGCCATGTGATGTATTCTTGCATTAACGGCATGAGGGTTACCTCAGAAATTCAAGTACCTTCTTCATTTCTTAAAGAAATACATGTTTGATGGCAAAGTGCAGGGAGTCAAGTATACCAGGTCTGCAGGTGGGCTCTTACTGGGGAATCCCACTGGGTTTTCATCCCCTGGGAATACGCTGGGCAGGACAAGCTTAGTTCCTCTGCAGTGGCTCTGACTCCCTGGCAAGGTAGCGTTCAGGGTATTAAGTAGTGCCACTGGGGTTGTTTACTGATAAACTTGCTAAGATGTGAAATCTGTCTGAAAAGACAGCACCTGATTTAACTGACATAGCTCAGCAGTTACAAAAGCCTCATAAAAGAGTGAAATCCCAGTCTCCTCCTCAGCTTGACTGGTGAATCTGAGAGCTGATTTAATCCAGCTCCTGCTCTGTTTGTCCATCGAACCAACTGCTTTACAGCTGCATAGAGAACTCCTAAAGATGTTCTGGTGAAGCCTTTTTCTTCTGTCTTCAGGATTTGCTGTGTCATGAAGTCCCCTGTCATGCTGCCCTGGTATGTGTACATGACCCCCAGAGGTGCCTTGGTGTGCAGACGACAAGGATGCACCTTGAATGACCTGGCTCTGATCCAGGAGGACTGGACAGCCTGCTTCAGAGCCTGGGCAAAGGCTCAGGCAAGAAGCCATGTGCTGACCAAACCCTGCTGGAGCCAGCAGCTGGGCAAGCTGCTGTGGAGGCAGAGCTCACCCACAGCTCTGTGAGCCAGTGTCACTGCACGGAGGTGGCACAGACATGTATTGTGTGCCAAGGCAGGCACCCTGGCATGACTCCACATCCTCCGACTTGCCTGCTCCCTCCTACATCAGCATAGGAAGATTTCCGCGCAGCCCTGCCCTAACTGCTTGTTCCTGGCCTCTGGCCATGGCTTGCTGCTCCTGGTGCCTCTGGGACAACTGTCTGCAGAAGTGCACTGTGAAATGAGCTGGGTTAAAAAACAGTGAAGGCATCCATGTTTCTGGTTCCTTCTGAAAGGCTGTTTTAAACCTCAGTGATGCTAGCAGCTCATTTACAGTTGCTTCAACTCAGGGAGCAGGGGACAACAGCACGAGGGGGCAGGGATGGGGACAGGATGAGTGGGAACATCTTTGGTTGGCTTTGCTGCCAAAGCTGGCCAAGTAACATCCCTATGTCTCAGCCTCACTAGAAGCTCTCTCTACTCCTCCCAGGCTCCCATCACTTTGCTGGCAGATTCCTGCATTGCTTGAAGGAGTTGCATTTCCCTTTAGGGAGTAAATGGTTCACATAGTTTGGCATTTATTCCATCACGGCATATGTGGAACTATCATTAACAGGAATGACACATCCATCCAGCAGAGAATAATTGCTTAATGGCTAAATAGGAAAGCTGTGTACATTAAATTGCAGGCAGCTAGTCAGCTTCGTGTTGTAGTTTTCCCTTTGATAAAACTGAGACTCATTTCAAAACAGGAAATTAATTTTCCCTCTTTTTATTCAGTGGGTGCCATAAATACATGCCTGCCCCTTGACAACCCATAGAGGTCTCCACTGTAAGTGATGTATTTATAGGAGCAGATGTGCTGTAGATGCCTTAATGTAACACCAGCTTCTGGCTTTGTTGGTCTGATGGCTTCTGAAGTGACAAATAGCCTGGGACAACATTTGTCTCAGCTCACACCCTATGCCAATCCATGAACAGCTTTTACAAACTGAACTTAAGTATTCAAAGTTTCTCCACTGGAAAGCAGGGGAGCAAGGTGATTTGAAAGAAAGCTGAAAAAATGCAGGTGGATGATAGGTGCTTAATTTTTAGAGGTATAAGTTACCACCAAGTACCTAGCTATTCTCAAGAAGAGACTAAAATCTGGGTGTGTTTCATCAGAAAATTCAGATCAGTTGTACTTAACCCATGCTATTCTTTCAGTAATAAAAGTTCTGGCTACAAATTTCCATATATAAGGGTAGAAGTTCTTTGTTATGCGTTTTAATAGATGAAATGAAAATACAGCTAGAGAAAACAGGAACTAGGAAAAAGCGCCACTGGGGATCCAACAGCAGCAAGGCTTGTGACTGTCATTTGAACTGCTGCCTTCTCTGTTACACATTCAGCTCGTCAGTAGATGTATAGCAGCTGCTGTTTGTCAGTATTTAGAGTGCATATACCACTGCACTGCCAAAACAGATTTTGAAAAGTGTGTGCAATAGGCAGCCCCTGTGTGCACAGCAGCAGCAGCATTAGCAGATGATAGCACCTGGATAGCATGCACATTTTTGGAGGCACTCTAGCTCAAGCGGGACTTCATTCTGCATTTGGCCATTCATTTCTCTCCAGCTCTGCTTCCTCAGTTGTGCCAGTGAGACTGTTGGCCAGGACCCACAACAAACAGGACTGGAGACTTGATTTGTGTTAATAACAACCTCTGAGACAGACAACATTATTTCTAACCCAGGCTGGTTCACCTTTTTGCCCCAGATCAGGAGCTGATGGGACCACCAACAAGGGATGTTTCTAAGGGGTGAGGAATAACAAGGGAAGCAGCCACTGCTGAAAGCAATGTGAGTCAAATGACTGCCTAAGATGGCAGTGTGACACGTCTCCTGTACACGCTTCACTTCTGTTTGTTTATGGGCCAGGATGGTCATCCTGAGTTGCAGCTAACCCTGAAGTGCTGGTTGAGGTTACACCTAAACAACAATGAACGTTCAAGTACTTGAATGCACAACTGTGTTAATTAATTAGTATTAAGATATCATTAAAAGTTGAAGAACAGAATTGAAGCTCCTTTCGGTTATCTCAAGGTCACAAAAGAACCTGGATAAATCAGGACAAAGTGTGTTTCCCTTCCATGTCACCATCCCTGTCATTCCCACTGGATAAGCTTTTCTCCCACTGCTGGCCACTGAGCAGCTCTCTGCTGCTAAAAAACAAATAAATCATGCCAGATGTGTGGGACCTACATCTGGGTTAGAATAACCTCCTCAGACCCAGCAGCTCCCCTGGAGCTAGGGGACAAGTCTGAGGTGGAGAGGAACAAGACCCAACTTCCCTGACCCCCTCCTAAACCATGTGCAAACCTGACTGGGCGGCTCAGACTTCTACCCAAGAGGAGTAGCTCAGCTCTGGTTAACTGAAAGCATACCAGACTCATACTAAAGCACAGGCAAACCACAAGCCAAAGGAGTATCATCTTGGATATTTTGTTTAAACAACCGTTTCCCATATAAGTCATGTATGCTCCAGCTGTATATGCTACAGCCCGGTAATTAACAGCTTGTTGATTATATCCGGGGTGGATAAGAAATATATTGTGTCCTGTCTTCTCCTCTCCCCATCCCAAATAAGGAGGTACTGTGAGTGCCTTTCAGGGCTGCGACTAGCTCCTAAAGTGGGCTATTCTCAGCACAGGTTACACCAAAAGGGGATAAAAAATCACTGCAAGTACCTTAGTCCTCTCTCTGGCCCTTGCCTCCATCCATCTTTGCAGCTTCTGACCTCCCATGGGGAAAGGAACTGCAGCATAACTTCTTCCCTCTCTCCCTCCATCTTGCTGCTCCTGGGGGGTTCTTCAGTGTTTTCCTGAAAATGTAATATCAAATGCTATCACTTCTATCATCGCTTTTGAAATAAAGTATTTCTCCTGGAAAGCACTTTTCTGCACAGCATCATGACAAGAAAGCTCACCTACAAAGCAGAGGCTCTTTACAGCTTCAAAGTATGAGTAGTGGCTGTTCTTAACACAAGTAACAGGCAGCATTCATAAAAATCCTTAGCATGGGAGCAAGGTCAAGCTGAGAACATGAATATTCTGCTGCTTAAAGAGTACTAGCGTGGTGCAGACTCATCCTGGCTTCTGCAGCTGCCCAATACAATTTGAAGAGATGAAGGGGGAAGATCCGATGAAGAAGGGATGGAGTTTTGGCTGGTGGATGTAGTGGATACAGGAGAGCTTTGCAGATACTGCTCCTTGTTCCCAGAGGAGAAGGAGCTCAGGGCCGCGCATGGCTTGGGCAGTTTGCAATTTCAAGGGATCATATTTTATTTTTCGCTTGTGGCCAACTCAGCTGCTGTCTTAAAAAATGAACATGGGCAAAAGCAGTGCTGGACACAGCTACAATATGGGGAGGAGAAACTGTGCAGTAGTGCATCTGCTCCCCTGGCACACAGCCCAGCACGTTAACCAGCAGCGCTGGGGAACAGAATGGGAGAGGAAAAAGAGCTGCATTCCCCATTCTAGCGGTGAGTCTTTCTTGGGCAAAATCTTGTGATTTGGGTGAGTCTGTGCATCCCTGTGCAGCACACTCTTAACTCAAGACATATGATTAAAAGGTTTCCTGAACAGGGGCAATCTCAAGTGTATATTTATAGGCTTTTGTCTTAATGTCTCAGCCTGGACTTGGGAAAAAGCAGGGTATAAGATGCCTGAGGGAGTGTCAGTGGGGGAATGCAGTTACCAGGCTTGCCAGCCTGTGCAGGCATACAGGGAGGTAGCCAAGCGGGGCTGTGAGGTCGGTCTGGGAGCTTCCCTGAGGATGCCCTGGGGTTGGCAGCCACAGCAGCAGGACCCTACTTTTTTTCTGAGTAACAACCTTTCTTTGCCGCAGGGAAGCAGATCCCATTGTGCTGCCTCATCCCTCTTGTCCTACCAGCTGCTGGAGACTGCAGCAAGGGGAATCCCAAAGGCAATGATTTTGGATCAGAAACCTCCTGAGCCCCACCAGCCCCTTGCTAGAGCTGTGCAAGCTCTCACACAAGCTGGCAGTCCCCAGGGGACGTTAATTGTAGGATGGATTGGGTTCTTGCAGTGTAGGTGCTCAGGGAGCTATTTCTTTGTCTGGATTTCTCTGCTGCTGCCACAGCGGGGTACTGATCTCTGCCTGGGAGCCCTGTGTGCAGTCACTGTGTCAATATTTAATCATGGTAATTAGTAACAGGCTGGGTGGCTCAGGAATTCACAGCTCAGCATTTACCTCATTCACCTCACCCACCTTTTGGGCACATAAGGGATATGTCTATGGCAGAGAGAAGCAGAGGCTCGCATAAGTGTAGATGTCTCACCTATTTTGTAAACCTTTTATTTATAGGCTTTCACAAATGCATCTTCCTTTTGCTCTGGTGGCATATGATGCTGCACACCTAGGAACAGAGGAACTGCATTGCAGGCCAAAACAAATGATTTTTGTACCTAACCCATGGGCAGCTGCCCTTTGCTACCAGACTTATAAGGGTTTTAAATACCACGGACTGGTGGCAGTGCAGCAAGCAGCCTCTTTCCTCTAAAACTGGAGTAAGGTAAGACCCTGCATGCCTCACGTAGCTTTACCCCCACATCCCTGCACGACAGCAGACCAGAACATGCATCCAGTTATGTCAGCCAATGCCCTGCACCTCTCCCAAAGGCAACAGCTATCAGGAGTGGGTCCTCTCTGTTTTAAGGTGTGAGGCTCAGCCAGCAGACTGGGTCTAGCTGCTTTTGAAATCTTTAGGAATTTCTGTTCAGGACAGTTACAAATTAAGCTTTCCTTGGGGACATTGCAAATCACATCCAAGGCTGCCTGCTTTGAAGTGGCTTTCCAACATGGCAGAAGGACTGTTGCTTGTGGTGTACATGAGCTAGGGCTCCAGGACATACTGATTCTTTGGCTCTGAAAGTTCAAGTTAGTAGATGTAGGAAAATGAAAGCCACATGCAGAGTTGCAAGGGGAATGGGCAATAAAATGGTGGATAAAACTTAACACTGATAAATGTTTCTGGGACTCTTTTTCCTGCAAAAGAGAAAGTGCAGAGGGGAATACTAAAGGTCTGTAAAGTCATGAATGACATGGAGAACTGGAAAAAGGTTTTAACTTTCTCCTCCAATACAGGAGGGTAAGGGCTGTTAAATGAAACTAGCAGGAGGCAGGCTCAAATAAGTGAAAAGTGTTTCCTCACCCAAAATGTACTCAAATGGTGGAATTTGTTATTTAACACGGAAGGATGTGGGTGTCCAAAGTTTAGCTCAACTAGGCAAGCTTGTAGAAGAACAGTTTTATAGGAGGACCAGAAATGGCTGTAGTGGCCCACCCCCACTGCCGCCGCCCCCCCCCCCCCTCCTTCTCTTTTTAGCCCATTCTGTTTTTAGTGGCAGAGGAGAAGCTGCATGCAGCCATTGGAACAGGAGCTGCATCGAGTCCTGAACTGGAGAGACCTGTCATCCAGGGAAGTAAAACTTGCTGTTCATACAACAAAACAGTGATGGACTCACAACATACATCTCCATCACATATTGAAGCCTCTGTTCTCAGCACCAACTGCACAACAGAAGATGGTTACTGGGTCAGAGTCCCCTCCTCATCAATCCTCATCCTGTCCCATTTCTCCAGCAGGGCACTGATCACACTCCATCAGGTGTCTAGGATATTGTGGTTTAACCCCAGCCGGCAACCAAGCACCACGCAGCCGCTTGCTTACTCCCCCTCACCCAGAGGGATGGGGAGGAGAATCGGAAAGGAATGTAAAAGTCAAGGGTTGAGATAAGAACAATTT